>JAJKFI010000021.1:807473-829891 GCA_029204185.1 Lerista edwardsae
TAATAATAATAATAATAATAATAATAATAATAATAATAATAATAATATTTTTGAGGGCAGCACTGGGAGTCCCCAGAGACGTCTCCAATTTCAGGTAGTGGCTGGAGACAGGTCAGATTAAAATTGAGGCTAAGATCTGGATGGCCACTCTTGCGTACTGGTTTAAACTGCAGTACCTGCCAGCTGGCCTTGCCCCTCTAACACTGCAAGACACCTTCAAACCCAGCTGGATACAACTAATAGAGCTGAAAAAGCTTCCCTGGGCCTCTCCGTGCCAGCTCTACTAGATATGGGATACAAACGGGCAAGGGCAACCATCAAGCAGCGCATCCTGGACACTGAAAGACAGAACGATCTTACCAGTGTCTCTGAATTCTGTATCAGGGAGGATCTTAGGTATACCGTCGCTGTCCTGCCCAACCTCACCCGGCTGGAGAACCACAAGCACAGAAGAGTATTTACCTTGGCCCATCTCCGAAGGCTCCCCTCAGCAGTGTCTGAGGGATGTCATAAAAAGATTCCTTTTATGCAGCCTCTTTGCCCTTGTGGTTTGGATGAAATTGAAACCACTGAGCATGTGCTGCTGTACTGCTTCTATTATAGAGACATTTGTGCCACTTTCCATTTCTCCATTGCTGAACCAATTTCCGGGTCGTATGTGTCAACAATGTACTTATTTGCTGCGATCTGACACAAATCCAATAATTACATATAGTGCCACCAATTTTTTTTTGCAGCAGCGATAAGTACCCGGAAATTGATGTTGAAAGAATGTGGACCCATGCATTTGGAGTAATAATATCATTGGTGTAGTAGTAGGAGAACTGTGCATTGCTGAGTCTGACACTTGGTTTGCAAAGCGTGATTTGGAAAGAGCTCACACTACGTCTGTGATAGAAAATAAAGGCAGGGGCAATATCTAAAGTAAAAGGTAGCTTAGCCCATCCTGGTGCGCGTACAGAGCTTCAACCACACGATACAACAAAGGAAGAGATTGGCTCCAAAAAGGGTAGGATGGAAAGGAAGAGCACATTCCCATGAAGGTCTCCTTCTTTTCTTGCTGTGGTCTGCATGATCCGTATGAGAGCTTTTTCGTAATAATATCTCACAAGCTAAACAAATTACATTGCTTCATTTATTCTGTTTGATTTTCCAGGAGCTCTTAAATTAAATCCCACGGTCGAGAATGAATATAACCTCATTGTTGCAGTATATGACATGGGAGGACCATCGCTTAATTCTTTTTCCAGCAGTGCTGGTGTGCTAGTTGCTGTGAAGGAAAACCTCTGGATTAATCCTCCACCAGTAAAGATCATGGAGAACTCCACCCAGCCACATCCCGTCTGCATCCCTGAGGTAGGATCCAGTAATCATCAGCAAGTTCAGGATCAATAGGTCAAAGTTTGAAATTGCACTTTCCTTGTGTTGCTGTGCTTGCTTCATTCAGTATATTCACTTTGCTGTAATTTCCATGCAGGACCCTGAACAATTAGATTGGTTGGCATCAGTTACATTACTGAAAGGGAATCACAGGGGTCACAGGAGTGCCTAGGCGGCACTTTGGGGGGGTGGCAGTGCCACCTTTTCCGGGGTCCTTGCCCCCCTCGCTGCCAACTGCACTCCCTCCAAACTTGATATTGATATTGAAAGGATATTGGAATCATGGTATTGAACAAAGGAACTGTCCCTGTTATGGATTCATAGACAACTATATTTCCCAGGTTCCTCCGCTTCATTAGATGTCACAGAGGGGAAGCAGAGTTTCATGCATGACATCAGATTTCAGTAGCAGCTATGAGTATCACTTCTAGTTTGGCCCTCAGAGCACAATCCTAAACTGGAGTTAGGCTGGCACAGTTAGGCCAGCAAAGTTTGGCCAACACAAGGGCCACCGTAAAGTATGTTTGGACCACTCTTGGAGTCAGAGAGGCCAGCATACAGTCATGCACCATTCTCTCAATAGTGAACCAAGGTTATCTAGATAGCTGATGTTCAAAAAGTGGATCTGAAAGAATATGGAGACGTAGCTGGTATGAAGATTAACTATCAAAAAACAAAGATATTATTGAAAAACGTGAAAGAATCTGACATGCAAGAAATAAGAAAATGGAACCTGCAAGTGACACATGAAGTAAAATATTTGGGTATTATAATTACTAGTAAGAATAGTACGTTAATGGGAGAAAATTATTATAAGTTATTAAAAGAAATACAAAAAGACTGTAGAAATTGGAAGAAATTACAACTCTCATTGATGGGAAGAATTGCTGCAGTAAAGATGAATATATTACCAAAATTATTATTTTTATTTCATACGATTCCAATAATTTTAAAGAAACATTTTTTTATTGAGATAGATCAAACAATATCAAAATTTATTTGGCAAGGAAAGAAGCCTAGAATACGATTAAAACTATTACAAGAGGCAAGAGAAAGAGCAGGATTTGGACTTCCAGATTGGTTCTTGTATTATCAAGCAGCAGCATTAAATTGGATAAGAGGCAACCAACAGATACCAGATCGATTAAATTAGAAACATATGATTTACAGATTGGTTTACACGCATTTTTAATATATGATAAAGCAAAATTTTATAGCAACTTTAAACAACATTGTCTGAGAAGAGCTCTCTTATGGATATGGGAACAAATAAGATTACAAAAATCCCAAACTGGATCAGACCTTTAGAGATTGGTTCAAAACCAGAATGGTTTAGAGAAGATCAAAATAGAAAATATGCAGAGATTTTAGATGAAGATAATAATTTATTAACTAAGGAACAATTAGAAGAAAAAATATTTTTTTCGATTGGTTGTCAGAAAACCAAATAAGATCGAAAAATAGGAATATACCAGGACATTACGGAATTTGATAGATATTTTCTAGAAGAAAAAGAAAAATATATAAAAGGAATATATACATTTCTTCTAAAAAGGAGAATGGAAGATGAAGTAATAAAAGAAGCAATGATTAAATGGGCTAAAAATGTTGGACATGATATTTTGTTGGAAGATTGGGAAAAAGTATGGAAAATGAATATTAAAATGACTAAAGCAACATCATTTAAAGAGAATATATACAAGATGTTTTATAGGTGGCATATAACTCCTCAAAAATTTTCAAAAATGTATAAGAATACTTCTAACAAATGTTGGAAATGCGGAGCAGCTGAAGGAAGCTATTACCACATGTGGTGGACTTGTCAGAAAGCTAAGAAATTTTGGCAGAGAATACAAGGAATGCTGCAAGGAATATTAAATTTCAATATTCCACTCAAACCAGAAATATTTTTATTAAATATTTTAACAGAAATTCAAGATATAAATATGAAACATATTGTTATTCATGTAACAACGGCGGCTAGATTACTATTTGCACAGAAATGGAAAGATGACGAAACCCCAAATATGGAACAAATAATAGGGAAAATTTATGAAGTGGCAGAGATGTACATTTTAACAGAAAGATTAAGAGAGGGCAAGATCAATAAGATTAAACAATACTGGAAAATGTTTTATGACTGGATAGATATGCAATGTTGAATTGCAAAGTAATAAAAGATTAGTATCGATTACATAGTTCAACGTTGGATATTAAGATATTTCATAATTTATAAGTAAAGAAGATTTTGGATATATTGAGTATGAAATAGATAACCTTAAAAATGATATTTTTAATTGGATTGATGATATTTTTAAGATATTATGATACATTGCAAGGTACTTACCTAATGTGTTTACCTTTGTTTAACTCATTCCTTTGTTTTCTGTAACCCTATCCCATCTCTTTTCTTAAAAAATTAATAAAAACAATTTAAAAAAAAGTGGGTCTGTAGCGAATGTCCCCTATTTCCCCCTATTTTTGGCTTATCTTCCTTCCCGTTTTGACCTTCCTATCTTCTAGGAAGATCCCTATATTTAATTAGCATTCTGAAGTGGCTGCAGAGTCATTTGCATGCTGTAACCATGTTTTCTCTATTGTTGTTATTGTTTGGTCTTCCACTTCTTCCCTACTGCCTGGTAAACAAGTAGCTTAGAACTTAGAATTTAAGGAAGTTCTAAGCCTGTCTAGTCCATGAAGCCCATCTGATTCCCAAGAGCTGGAAAGTCAAGGGCTCAGTTGACATACCCTTTTGTGTCAAATTCCACAGTTTTAAAAAAACTAAAAACAAACTAAAAAGTGGGAAGATGCACCCACTTCTATGCATTTCATGCTTCCATTGATGCATGAATGACAGACCAAGAATTGGATGCCTCAATGACAATCCTTGGAAGACAGGCCAGGCTTAGTTTTACATGTGCACCAGTTCTAACCATCATTGATAAACAATGGTTCCCTCATAATAAACAATAATTTGAACTTGGCTTGCAGACCATGGCCTCAAGGGATCCTGTTTAGAAGTATTCATGGTTGGTGCTGATGCACCAAATATGCATTCAATTCTTGGTCTGCCACCTAAGGACTGGATGCATCAACAGGGTAGCAGGGTAGGGAAAGTATCGATGAGCCGTTCTACTATTCCATTTTGTTTTCAGCCTGCCTTTTAGGCTGCAATTCTATGCACACTTTCCTGAGAGTAAGCCTCATTGAAGACAATGGGACTAACTTCTGAGTAGACAAGCATAGGATTGTACTCTGAATCTCTTCCTGCCCCAGCTCCATCACCTTGCTGCCCATGCTGTTTCCTAGTCTTGAACATGGCTTGTTCTTCCCTTCTTACAATTCTATCGTTCTCAGCCGTCCTACCTAAATCCACTTCTTGCCGATGTAGGTGTGCCAGTGGAGTGCGCGCTGCATCCTGTGCAGTTGGGAGGGAGCATTTGATAGTCAAAGCTAGGTGGGTAGCTCCTGGACTGCCTTTTACTGTGTTACCCACAGAAGCCATCCCTCTTGTTAGACGTATGAAGAGTGGTGTTGTTGTCCAAGGGCTTTTTACTGGTGGCACCAAAGTTGTGAAATTTGCTCCCTAGAGAGGCTCATCTTTCTGCTTGTTGGTGGTTCGCAGATGATTCAGATATTTCAGCTTTATTTCAAAAAGCTTTGGGGATCACTTGAATTCGAATTGATGAGAGTTAGAACAGATAAGAGAAAAGACATTTTTACCTAGTGGGAAATTAAACTGTGGAACTCCTGGCCACAGGATGTGGTGATGGCATCTGGCCTGGATGCCTTTAAAAAAGGATTAGACAAATTTCTAGAAGTCTATCATAGGTTACAAGCTGTGATGGGTATGTGCAGTCTCCTTATTTTAGAAGTAGGCTACCTCAGACTGCCAGATGCAAGGGAGTGGCAACAGGATGCAAATATCTGGTTGCCTTGTGTGCTCCCTGCGGCATCTTGGAGGCCACTGTGAGATACAGGAAGCTGGACTAGATGGGCCTTTGGCCTGATCCAGCATGGCTCTTCTTATGCTCTTATTTAAGGTTGCACCAGGTGGCCGAGAGCCTTGGGGAGGGCATAAAAATCCTTTCAATAAGTAAAATAAACATTAAAATATGTTAACAGCTGGTACTTTTATTGGCTTTTTATGGCTTTTACCATTTTCATTTGTTTTAATTGTTTTATATTTAGTTTTTGTACGTGGCATTTGGATCTGTTTGGGTTGAAAAGCAGGATAGATATAAATTTTTTAAAGAAGAAAATCTATACAAATCTATTTGCATCATAAATGTATTTATGCCTTAACCTAAACCAAGCATTAAAGAGAGAGTGCAGGGGAAGGGAAGGATTGGTATCACATCTCAGTATAATGAGATCAGAGCCTTCCATTTCTAAACTTGTTTTTTTATCCTTTGTTGCAGTGTCAGGTGCAATGGAATGAGCCTGATGCAAAATATGAAATCCTGATGAATACGTCTCTTCCTAAAATCCCATTTATGGTTGCTGAGAATGGGACTATTTGTGTGACTGAACCGCTAGACAGGGAAAAGAATGACTCAGTAAGTGTGCGATCAAGGACTGGGAGATACTTTTTAAGACGGAGGAAACAGTTCTTCCAATGTCCCTACAGCAGTGGTGTCATTCAAATGATTTAGGAACAGGAACTCAATTTTGATTGGCACTTGTCGGGAACCTGGAACCAGCCACGGAGCCCGTTAGGAACCGGAACGCCCGTTCTGGTCCGTTCCCCCTGAATGACATCACTGCCCTACAGCGATGAGGACTGCCAAAAGGCATCTTAGCATTGCAGCTCTTCTGATCTAATTTCTAGAGTGAGCAGTACATGAACAAGTCAGAGCGGATTAGCTGATGAAGATTGTAACAAACAGGGTAAACATATTTGGGTTTGTTTGTTTTTAACTTTTCCTTGAGTTAGGCTTAGGCGCAATCCTAAACTGGAGTTAAGCCGGCACAGTTAGGCCAGCAAAGTTTGGCTGGCACAAGGACCACCGTAAAGCACGTTAGGACCACTCTCAGAGTCAGGGGGATGGCGCACATCTGTGTGCTGGCCTCTCTGTCTCCGAGAGTGGTCCAAACATACTTGACGGAGTCGCTTGTGCTGGCCAAACTTTGCCAGCCTAAGTCCAGGTTAGGATTGTGCTCTTAATTGCCATGAAGATAGTGCAAAGGAATTATTGAACAGGTGAATTTAGGAGAAGATTAGGTGGAAACAAGAGATGTGGCATATTGCAGGTGTTCTGGGAGGAAGGGATGGTGTGAGAAACAGAGGAGAAAAGGCAGAAACCTTGGAGGAAGCAAACTATTGGAATTTGGATAGCTGAGAGTGGTAGAGCTAGAGGTGGTGATGCAACCAACCCCACCCGTTCATAGAAAGAACTAATTAAATGTCCCAGTCTGATGTAGCCAGTAGGTAGCATTCAGTGGCACCAGTGTCAGCTCCACTGCATGCTATGGGAAAGCTGGAAATCATGACACTATAAAGAGGTTATTAAAAGAATTTTTTCCTTACCTACTCTGCCATGCCATGGTCCCCAGTGGGTCTACTTGGATTTGCACCAGCCCTTTGGCTGATGCAAGTTCAAGTGGGCCCAAGGAGCATGTTGTGGCCTGGGAGGAGGCACAAGATATCATAACAGCCACAGCTACCAATATCTGCCCTCCCTAACACATCCAGTTGCCCCTGATTCTCACCCTGATACTCCTCATCCCTGCCCCGACTCTGCCCATCCTCGCCCACAGCCACTCCCACAGGCAACGTATCAGCATTCATGGTGCGAGGGTGCTCCAGAGGTGCATGCTTGCAGTGGCCAGCCGTTACACTGGCAGCCCCATATTATGGCTGCAGTGGCAACGGCAGTGGCCAGAGCCTTTTGTCAATGGAACGTGAGTTCCATCAGTATGAGGCCTGCATAGGATTGGGACATGCTGCTAAAATCTGCTATGCTTTATATTAAGCAAACAGAATTGTTTGCATGTCTTTAGCAAATTGGCATGCTTTGGGAGAGGATTGGTGATGTCATTTTTATTGCCATTACATTACATAAATGTTCATGATTTACTGATTGCATTGTTCCTGTTTCAGTATGTATTCCGTGTGGCTGCAAAAGACCAAGAAGGAGATTTTCTGGCCCGCCCAGTGACTGTGACTGTTATAGTGGAAGATATTAATGATAATCCCCCAGAGTGTGGCAAAGCGCTGACTAAATTTGAAGTTCAGGAGAACGAACGTATAGGTACATTATACAGAAGGGAATTGAGAGCACAATCCTAACCTGGAATTAAGCTGGCACAGTTAAGACAGCAAAGTTTGGCCGGCACAGGGTACACCATAAAGTGATTCCCAACCTTGGGGTCATGACCCCCTGGAGGGTCACAAGCTGGTTTTCATGGGGTCAAGGTGAGCCCATTTACTACCGTAAATGCCTTTGTGCAACTTTTTAAAAATTGCATTTTTGCAACATTTTCCAAACAGAGAAATACGTTTTTTGAAAATTTTTTGCGGTATTTGTACATACCTGTGATTTATTAAAACTATGAAATCACTTCCTGCTTAATGACATCACTTCAGCCCTGCAATGATGTCACTGCCTGCTTAATGACATCACACCTGGAGGGTCCCAAAAGGTTATCATACCCAAAAATTGGGTCCTTGTGTTAAAAAGGTTGGGAACTGCTGTTTTAAATCAAGTGCTTTATTTCATCTACTTGACTCTGTGCTCCAAACATGGGTTGAGAAGTGAGAGAGCAGCTCTTGGATGCTTGGGTACTGAGATGCATTGCTGGGTAGTGATGAAACCCATCTTCAACACTTGATCTCTCCCAGTGGGGTCATATGAGACAAGGGAAGCCGACTGTAGTTATGAATTCTGATAGGATTTGTTCAAGAGCTACAAGGGGCCAGTATCTTGATCAATTCTTGATCACAATTCCTGATCTTGTCCCTGTACTTCAAAATATGTGCACTCAGAGTGTGCGCATATCTTCATCTCATCCCCTCCATCTCTCAGGTGAGTTGCTTTAAACACACTGGGAGAGGGCGCCAACTGCCCCCCCCCCCATGCAATTATGGAACCTGGCTCAGATACTGTCTGAACCATCATACTGTTTCCTTAATTACTCCCTTCCCATTTCCTGGAATTGGTACCTATGTTTGTTGCATACTGTAATTTGTCTCATATTCTGTTACCTTGCTTATTTGTTTTTTGTTTGCTGTTTGACTAATTCCACCTTTCCTTGATGCCACCAGGGAATTACATAGGAACTCTTCATGCTTCTGACCGAGACGAGAAAGACACCGTTAACTCTTTCCTGATGTACCGCATTGTGGACCAGAGTCCGAAAGTCCCTCAGAACAATATGTTCCTCATTGCCGACACTGGGAGAGTCCAATTATTTAGTTCTGCATTAAACAAACGGGTAGTTTCTAATTACTCTCTGAAGGTGGAAGTGAAGGATCCATGTTAGTATATCACATATACAACTTTTTTTAAAAAATCACCCACTTTTCTTCTTGGGAGTTCAGCATCCAGGGTGCAGGGAGGTGCCCACATGAGAGATAAGCAGGACTATGCCCATTGGCCATGCACACTGTGTCCCCACCTTTGACATTAATGTGAAAGTGGTCATATGCAATTTGGAACATTGATCAGCCAGGATTCCAAATCATGTAGACAAGCCCTAGACCAGGGATTTTTCAACCAGTGTGCCGTGGCACATTGGAGTGCCGCGAATGGTCCGTAGGTGTGCTGGAGGAGTTCAGGGGAGGGTCATTTATTGGTAGGGCATGGTACAATAGTGCTGTTTAGTATTAGTGCAGCAGTTAACTACATATTTCTACATATTTCTTTTATGTAGAGTTGGGTCTAATTTTCAGAACACTAGAAGCTGGTCATGTTTTATGGCTTAGAGACCATATATATATATATATATAAATAAAAATCAATCACTAGTATTTATATACCGCTTTTCAACATAAAGTTCGCAAAGCAGTTTACAGGCAAATAATAACGTTAAAGTTAAATGGCTCCCTGTCCCAAAAGGGCTCACAATCTAAAAGAATGGAGAACACCACCAGCAACAGCCACTAGAAAGACTGTGCTGGGGTGAAGAGGGACAATTGCTCTCCCCCTGCTAAATATAAGAGGACACCACTTGAAAAAGTGCCTCTTGCCCAGTTAGCAGGGGTAAAGGGGTAAAAAGGAAGTATGTGTGTGTGTGTGTGTGTGTGTGTGTGTGTGTGTGTGTGTGTGTGTATAAAGGAAGTACCTAATTCACTTCATATTTCTGCTATAAACTCAATAGGCCTATCATGCTCTTTCAGCTGTAAATGTCACCTCCATCTGCAAATGGGCTTAATAATATTGAACTACCTTATAGGATTGTTGTAAGGAATACAGAGTAATGTACATTATTATTATTTCAACATTTTAAAGTGTTACATAAACGCTTTATATACTGGTATATTACAGTTTAACTAGTATATACTATAGTATATAGTATTATATATACTATAGTATATTCATTTATTGTGCAGTCCTGTACATACTTCCAAAGCGTTAGCTCCATTGAATTCAATTAGATTTACTTCTGCACATACATGCATAGAATTGTGCTGTCAAAATATTTAAAACCTGTTTGAATGAAATGTTTGAGAATCACTGTTACGGCATAATAGCTTGCATTTGACCCTGTTATGTTATCTTCCCTGCAGTATTCCACACATTCTGTGATGTGCAAGTCAATGTGATTGATATCAACGATCAGATTCCAATCTTTGAAAAATCCGATGTGAGTGTGTGTATTTTATTTCTACGTTCGTGGCTGCTAGAAAAATCTCATACATGAACAGAGGTTCTAATCTGACATGTGCTTGTCCAAATCCTGTGTGGGTTTTGATCGCTGGCGCCAAGTGCCAGGGAGGGAGGGAGTAACTGGGTGGGGTGGGTGGGCTGGTGGGCGCGTCGGCCTCGGGAGGGGGGTGGGTTGGGATGCATCCGAGGCTCTGTCCCCAGGCCGTGTGGGCCCGATTTGGGCCGCACAGCCCCCTTGGCTCTGCACCTTCTACTTAGGCGCAGATCTAAAGAAAAGCATGGGGAGGCTGGAGCCTCCCCTTGGGCAAGGGCGTGAATGTGCCCTTGCCCCGGGAAGGCTCCCCAGTGCACCAAAGGTGTGCTGAATATGGTGCAGGCCCACCAGCCTCACCATTCCAGCGCAATTTAGGATTGCACTGTAAATAACCCAGAGCCATATTTTTCCCCCTTGATGCTTCACATTTTCTTTCTTTCTCTCGTTAGTATGGCTTTAAGACTCTTCCTGAAGACCTAACAGTAGGGACCGTAATATTGGAAATCCAAGCTACAGATGCTGATGAGCCATTCACTGGAAGCTCTGAAATAGTGTACAAAATTGTGAAAGGAGATCCAAATGGTACTTTTTCAATCGCCACTGATCGAAAAACAAACAGAGGATTTGTTAGGATTAATAAGGTGAGCACAGACCGTAAGAAAAGCCCTGATGGATCAGGCCAAAGGCCCATCTAATCTAGCCCATTGTTTTCTTGCCTCTGGGAGGCTCACAAACAGAAGACAAAGGTGTACATCTCACCCACAGTTGCTCCCCTGTCCTTGACATGATCATTTTTTCCCTTGCTTTTTTAGGTTCTGGATTTTGAAACTGCTCGAGAGTATGAACTAACAATTAATGCAACAAATCCTGAACCTCTGGTGAATGGAGTAAACTATAATTCAAGCTCTGTTGCCGTCTTCCGAGTTTATGTCACAGATGTGGATGAAGCACCAGCTTTCATGAATGATCCCTATGTAGTTGATACGTTTGAAAACCTTACCGTTGGTTCTTTGGTGACAGTAGCAACAGCCTTTGATCCTGAGGGAGCCCAGATAAGGTAAAATGTTCTCCTCATACTTAATTCAGAGCGCAATCCAAACCTGGGGTTAGGCTGGCTCAGTTAGGCCAGCAAAGTTTGGCCAGCACAAGGGACACCGTAAAGTATGTTTGGACCACTCTTAAGAGTCAGAGAGGCCAGCACACAGACGTGCACCATCCCCCCTGACTCTGAGAGTGGTCCAAACACACTTTACGATGCCCCTTGTGCTGGCCAAACTTTGCTGGTCTAACTGTGCTAGCCTAACTCCAGGTTAGGATTGCGCCTTCAGTTGCTTGAATTCTGAGGTCTTTGTTAATAGTTCAACTGTCCTTCAGTAGCCTATTGAAGTGCGTTGGTACAAGTATATGCAGCAATACCTTGACTGTCATCCACTTGACTTTCATTGCTTTACTTTCAACTGTTTTCACTTATAACCACATTTCAAATTTCACCCACCTGCTTTCCTCTTTCGTCCAATTCTATCCAAAACATCCATGATATTCATTGACATTCATATGTTTATATTTCTGGTTTTTTAGGATTGGCACATATTCGCATGTGTTGTGTGGTTATTTACATTTTTTTCTCAAGCCAAAATAAATTTACAAGCTAAATACAGCTATGCTTATTCATCCATTTTTTTTTCTTTTTGGGCTTTCATCCATATTCTTTTAACAGACAAAAGTGCAAGGTATTGCTGTAAAGTATGCAGAGAGCTACTGGGAGAGAGCTAGACGGTAGAGAGCTAGACAGGAGGATGTCCTATTGACTAGTATGGATTTATTGAAATAGACATCCTTGAAATAGACAAAAATCGCAGTCACTGGGGGATGAAGCTGAGCATGGGAATCATCAATGTGCTCTGGAGAAACCCTGCTGCATTTGCCTCTTCATGAATGACCAAAGAGGGGTACAGCAGCAGCAAATGAACTCCATCAGATAAAACTGAAAGTCACTTTTATATTCTTCAGTGGGCCATTTTGTGGTTGCCTACTCAGTGCAACTGGCTTCCGGGGCTTCCCAGTGAATCTCTGCAGCTGGTAGCATCACTGGGCCAGCACCCCCTTTCGGGAATGGTTCAGAGTTGGAGTCAAACAGTCCCAGTGGACAGGAGAGACGGGAGAGACCGGCTTGTGATACACCAAACACGGGCTTGCCACCCACCAATGGGTCACAACCAGTAGTGAAATTTAGGGGGTTCGCCCAGGTTCTATAGAACCGGTTGTTAAATGGCCGGGCCCCGCCCACTCGCTTACCTCAGCTGGCTTCGGGTTTTTTGGCTCCAGCTTTGATGTCATAGAACCGGTTGTTAATTCATTTGAATTGCACCATTGGTCACAACCCACACTTTGGGAAACACTGCATCACTTATTTCTTCTGAACACTGATGAATTTTACATTTCAAAAGCTGGAGAGATAATCTCAACTCAGTCCCGGCCCTGACCGAGTTGACACTCGCCACCCCTGGTGCCAGCTTCCTGCCCCCCCACTGTCGCCCCTCCCATGCTACGCTCCATTTCGGAGCTTGCAGTGACTCAGGTTGTCTGCTGCTCCGCTGCCACTCAGCCTGTGACCACCTGGACATGCCGTAAGGCAAACCACTGTTTCGACTGTCATGCCAGAACATCTCATGCCATGAGCTCCCATTGATGAAATACCCTTCGCACACCAGGTCATCATGCCATAGATCCCTAAGACAGAGGTGGAAAGCAGGAGACTCAACGTGCCTCCTTGCATGTGACAAACTTTGCAAACAATCAAGAATCACATGAGAAGAAATAATCACATCTATATTAGGTTATAGTTGCCATAAGTGCAAAGTGTAAATCAGCCCTGAGCAATCAAGCTACATAGAAATCAAGAATACGAGACTGTGGGTGAATTCCTTAAGATAAGATGTCCACTCACAGCAGCTTTGGGTCTGGTAACTCAAGTTAAAATTCAAGTTATTGTTTGAGTCACAACCCTTTTTTCCCAACACTGCGGAAGTGTTGCTTTCCCCATGAGGACTGGCAACAACAGCAGATGGAGAAGAGCAGCTTATATGGCAAGGCAAGCCTTGCAAAATCTAGCACTCCACCACCACCCACCCCCTCTATGGACACTACTGATGCTATCAAGGTAAATATATCAATCTTTTTGAACAAAATTGGTTTTTACAACTTGATCTTCTTCTTGCGAAGGTACCGTTTAATAAATAACAACAGGAACTGGCTGCGGATTAATCCTATCAATGGCTCAATCTACACTATTGCCCCATTGGATCGGGAAACAGAAAAAACCTATATGGTACAGATTGTTGCAACTGAGCAAAGTAAGCAAAGAAAGTGTGATATGGGACAGATTTTCTGTGGTTTATCATAAATTGACTGGCCCTGCTATCATACTTGTGCACAGCCGGCCTGTAGCCCCAAATGCTCCTCCCACATTTCTACTACTTTACTACCCAGGCATAAATGCATAGGGAGAGGGGGTTATACAGGGGTCTTTCTTATCTGAGGGTAATGAGGACCAAGAAGTTGACTTGCTTCCTGTTCCATGGTTAGCAAGGATTCTTTTCCATATCAATAGATCTCTGCTGTTAACTCTTATAATTCTTGTTATATTCCTTTGGTGAGTGTTAACAGTTTGATTTTCAAGTGAGGTTTTTTTTAAACATTTTGTTTTTAGTTCAGTGCTTTTACAAAACATTTTATCCTAATCTGGCTTTCTGGAGAGTCAATTAACAAAGATGCAGATAGGGAGGATCTCCTGTACAAGCCCTGAAATCTCACTTTGTGCTTTGTTCAAATCGGCAGCAAAAGCATTTAAGAGCTCCACAGCACAGCTGATACTGAACCTGAAGGACGTGAATGACAACCCGCCGATACTAGCAAAGGAGTCTTTGTTTTTCTGCCACCCACTTCAAGGGGGTGAAACAGCAAAGATAGAAGTTTCTGATCCTGATGAGCGTTCGTTTATCCATATGTTCTCTTATACTCTTCTTGGCGGGAGCATGGTACAGGCCAATTGGGATGTATCTAAACCCGATGGTAAGTTTTTGAGAAGGCTAATCCAAACACAACCTACATACCATACAGAACTGTCCAATCAGAATACTGCTCCACAGCATTCTTAGGTTACACTGGTTGAAGCATTACAGTTTTTCCTTTATTCAGTATATCCTGTTTTAAAAGTCCTTATGCATCATTGATGTCATAGCAGCTGTCTTGCCTGCACAGAATTTTGGGGTGGAGGCAATCCTTTGAAAATCGTATGCTCTCATCCCACAAGCTTGGCAGACACCACACTTGTGTGCAGCTGACCTGTAGCCCCAAATTCTCCTCTCCTTCCTCATCTCTACTACTTTACTACCCAACCATAAGTGCACAGGGGGTTATACAGGGGTCTTTCTTATCTGAGGGTAATGAGGACTAAAACGTTGACTTGCTTCCTATTCCATGGTTAGGGAAGATTTTTTCCCATAAGAAAAAATGGGATAGATCTCTACTGGGGCCAGAAGATTTGAAACAACTCCTCAAAAGCTTATTTTGAAATAGGAAAGCAAAATCACATGCTTAAACCACTCCCATAATGGGAAAGATTTTTTGATTGTTTGCTCTGATGATTGCTCAGATTTTATAGCTTTTTATTTTCCTTTTTCTCCATCTATTGTTTCAATTGATAGGCAGGCATGCTTACATTTCCCCAAAGAACAGGAACCTTGAAGCAAAAGTCTACAACATACCCATAAAAATTAATGACAATGGAAAGCCACCCATGGAAGGAACTGTAAACCTGCAAGGTACAGTGCAAATTGTGCTCATACTTGTTTCTGGTTTTTTTTAAATCACAGCATTTTCAATAACCCTGGAAATGTGCCTTTTGTCCACAGTAAATGTATGTACATGCACAGATGAAAACAAATGCTACCGAGAAGTTGAAAATCCCAACGCATTTCCAACAGTGGCAATGGCTGTCGGTATTATAGTTGCTGTATTGGTAGTTATTGGTGAGTGGTGATTTAAAACTGGATGCAGTGCCCCTTGTTTGTTCTTTCTTTGACTAGTCCTGATTGGATGGGCAAACTGTGTGTGTGTGTGTGTGTGTGTGTGTGTGTGTGTGTGTGTGTGTATATATATATATCTCAATACTTATGCTAAGTATGTGGTTTGCCATGGCGTACTTGGTTTTTTTTCTCCTTTAAGTCGCAGGTGCAGAGGGTCCAAACCAGACCCTGAGAATATAATAAAGGATGCGTAATGCAGTGGTAGAATGCATTACCCTTGCATGCAGAAGGTCCCAGTTCAATCCTTGGCATCTCTCAGGGGCATAGTTACAGTGGTGCTGGGGGATGCAATTGAACCGGGCAACAAGGTTTAAGAGGGCAACAAGCTGAATTTGATACTAGTGGCCAAAATTGGGAAAACCTTGGTAATTATGAACAATACTGTCATGTTGTATATCATTGGAAAGGTAATTTAATGCAGAATGCAATGAAACAATCCAAAGTATAATATACTGTATGTACTCTATCAAACATTATGGCCAAAAAACCCAGAAAACGAAAATATAACTATATGAAAATTGCGGTTTGTTAAAATTGCGATGTTTAGGAATAATTAAGGTAAAGGTTTCCCCACGACCGAATGATCTAGTCGTGACCAACTGTAGGGCCTATTAATCTACCTATTTATCTGACCTATTTATCTACTTGCATTTTTACATGCTTTCAAACTGCTAGATTGGCAGGAGCTGGGACAAGCAATGGGAGCTCACTCCGTCACATGGTCTCGAACTCCCAACCTTCCGGTCAGAAAGCCCAGCAGCAGCAGCTTAACCTGCAGCGCCACCACGTCCCTTTAGGAATAATACTGTCATGTTATATATGATTCCATGCAGAATTTAGTGCAGACTGCAGTGAAACAAACTGGAGTGTAATATCTTCATTCTACGAAAAGTAATTGCAAAAAACCCCAAGAAAACAAAAATAAAACTGTGATGTAAACAGTGAAACTTCCTGTTGTGAAATCACTTCCAGGGCATCATTTTGCCCTCTGCATAGGGCTACGCTTTCATTAGCTATGCCCCTGACATCTCTAAATAGTACTGAGAGAGACATTCCCCATCTGAAGCACTACAGTTGCTGCCCATCAGTGAACACAGTATTGCCTAGAATAGATTAATGATCTGACCTGGTATAGGAGGTCACCCAGTACTGGAAGGAGACACCCAGAACTGGTGGAGAGGCCATCGCCATTTGGCATTGGGCTTATGCACCAGAGGGATGCCCCAGAGGACCAGTAAGCATCCCCACTGGGTGGCAGAGAGGCTTCTTGGGACAGCAGGAAGGTGGGGAGAAGGCGGGGATGCAGCAGAACTGGGAAGCGGGTGTGAGGGTATGAGGGGAGGATCAAATCCAGGAGGGGGGCAGAGTACTGGCAGAAGCTGCTGCCGAAACCTATACCCCTTCCTGAGCTGCGGAGACAGACATGGGTGCCCTCAGTTCTGTGCCTGCTAAATCGCGGGCGTAGATCCAAATAGACCCATCGGGGCTGTCAGGGCTGAACACGGGGTAAGAGAGCTGATGCTTCCTTACCCTTACTGCCCTTAATGTCATCAGCTGCAAACCAATACTACCCACAGCAATTTTCAGCTAACTCTGTTCAAAACAAAGCCAACCATGTTTCTCCAGACTTCTCACGAATCCCAATTTTGCTTACTGTAGTAGCATTTATCGTGTTTATACTGAACAAAGCAGTTTAATTTAGACTTCATTGTGTTGTATCTGATGGACAAACACTGATGAAATTCGGACAACTTTGATTTTTTTTTTTCCAAAACAAGACAAAATCCTTGGGGGAATTTTGAAAATAAGTTTAAACTCTGCAGGAGCCAGGATGACTGACTGACTGACGAACTTGGCCCTCAGACATGTAAATAAAAAAATAGTCAGAGCACATTTCTTTGTGATTTTTTGGAAGACAAAAACCTTTTGGGAGCAGATTGAGTTAACTGTGATTTGGATTTATAGAGAAAAGCAATCAGAATGCTTAAGTAAAACAAGCTTAATATACTGTACAAAGGGGACAAACAAAGCTTAAGAGATAATAACAAAAAAAATCACATCATATTTGTGCAGTCTTTAACGGATGAGTTTAAAGCAGGAAGTGGACTGCAGTGCTGTACCTATGGGGGCAGGGAACACTAAGTGTTGCAGGAGCTTGAACTCCTGTGTAACGTGGCCCCTCCCCCTCAGATGCAGAGCCATTCGCAATTCTGAACAGCGCTGGGTTAGCAAGGCCGGCCAGCCAATGACAAATCCAACGCTGTTCAGGACGGGCTGGAGCCCCCCCCCCCCGCTGCAAGGGAGTGTGCACGCCATTCAGAGATGCAGCACCAACGCGGGGGTGCTGCTCGCTGCCTGCGCACCGGCACTCCATCCCTTGTGTAGATGCAAAACCTGACTGACTACAAATGGTTAAAGCAAAACCTTTAACCTGACTCTCTACAAATGGTTCTGGAGGTGAGGGGGAGGGACCACTTTACACAGGAGTTCAGGCTCCTGCAATACTTAGCGTTTTGCCCCCCCCCGTAGGAATGCCACTGGTGGGCTGCAAGTGGTTCTTTTAAAGTTCCTAAATATTATGGGGGTCTGATTTGGTGAGGGAATGCAATGGGCATATCACACGCATGTACTGTGAAGCAGCAATCTGCCCCCAAGGCAAAATTGTGGAAGCAAAATTGCAGCTTTGCTCAGTGCCAGACAGGAACAACCACCACTGAAGACTCTGCAGGCCTCTTTCTTGCCCAGGTGTTGCTGCAACACAACAGAGAGTGAGAGGAGTCCTGGGAGAGGCAAAGGAAAATATTTCCCCTTACTTCCCTGTAAGTCTCCCAATTGCCGATGGATCTCCTCAAACCCATGACAACTCTTTAGGTGGTGCAAGTCTTTGGAGAGAAAAGGGGCGTGTTGGGAGGTGAGGAAGGAGGATAGCATCTTGTGCCAGGTGCCTGTGCCAGGTGCCACCTCCCTCCTCCTGCCCTCCCCATTCACCCTCCTCCCGCTCCATTCCACCCTTGCCACCAACTTACCACTGTGGGCTGTCTGCCGTGCTGGGTCTCTGTGGCCTCTCTGGTCACAGTCCAGAAATGCGCCACTACACATGCTTCTGATCACCGTTTACAGTGGCCAGAAAGCACATTCCACTGTCCGTTCAGGTGGCGGACCCCATCAATAGGATTGGGCCACTGGTCTAGGAAGAAGACTGAAATTCTGGTCCATGTTTGCCTAGGAAGCACTTTTAAAAGATGAGTTTTTTAAAATTAAGATTTACACATTTTCTTTTCCATTTTTTCCCTCCAGGTATCATTTTAGGGATTGTATTTCTCAATCTGAAACGCAAGAAGGAGCGTGAACTGAAGGCTTCCCCAACCAATGCTGTCAGCCCAGCTGAAGTGCAAAACTTGACGACGTAATTATGTAATCAAAGGAACAATTCACATACTTTTTTATTATTGTTTTGCTCTTATCAACAATGCCCTTTTGGAAGTGTTTGTCACTGATATGCAAATGGATTTGATGCCTATCTTGCCCCCAGGCCTTCAACCATACACACTGAGCTTAATGTTGGCCAAAATCACGTTGATACGTGCAGGACCAAGCCAAATGCCTCTCCCGATGTCACTTCCCTTTTTGTGTGCTGTAAAGTTGTGGTGGAGGGATTTTGGTATTTTCAGGGCAGTGATATGAAAGGAAGAAAGTGTGCCAAAAACGTACTGTTGCCGGCAGTCACACGTCCAAGATTTGCAGAGATAGACAGTTGCCACTTTTCCCTGTCAGGCTCCAGGGGGAGGGCATAAAGCATTGTCCTCACTATGATTGGCTTCATGATGCCCCCTTAATGGTATGCCAGGATTGGCCAACTCACCCTGCTTTATAGGGTGTTTTAAAAGCTATCGCTGAAAACAAGCCTTGCACTCCTCAGATGGGAGGCTGCACAGAGCTGCCTAGGAGATTAGTCACTTTCCTTTGATTCCCATTAGTAAATATTGACTTTAAAATACAAATGTCCCTTTTCCATGGCTGTCTTAACTCTGAGGTTGAGTTTATCAGTTCAGTCCAAACTTAGCAATGAAAGTGAATGAACCCACTTGATTGTCACTCTCATAATGTTGTATTGGTAGCTAAGAGCCAAAATAGATGCAGTTTTAATTATGCCATTGAAATGGGAGGAAATCAAGCCTATAAGGTGATTTCTCTAAGTCTCTGTCTCTTTAAAGGTGAGACCAGACTCCCAAGATTGAGAAGTTCGTTTTTCCCAGCATGCGTTCCCTGTTCCTGCTGAAGTGAAGTCTGCAAACCCTCCTGGTCTACCGATCCCCTCTATGGGACCCTTTGCTATAGCCTACCTAAAGTTTTACGTTGACAAAAAAGAATGCCAGCTGGACTTTGATGTTGCCGAAAGAGAAATACATTTTACTCACGTGTAGGACATCAGTAAAACGGACACAAATGCAGTACGTCTCCAAGGAGACCACAGAACATGTGCAATTTGTACATTTTGGCTTGATCAGTTATAAGTTGAACATGCAAATGTGGAAATGACAACAACAAATAAAAACATTGGCCAATTGCTATTGGCAATTTTGGTTATGTGAGACATTTGATTGGTGGTCCTTTTGCTGCTGCTCCCCCTCCCCTCCTGTGTGACCCCAACTAAGGGTCAGGGAGGAGTGATGACAAAGCATAGTCAGATGCAAACATAGGTAAGACAAGATTACAATAGGGTTGGCACATTTAAACACAAAAGCGGAAAGGAGGCATTTAGACCAGACAGATTTAGTCACAAGTGCTTGACACATTTGATTGCCTGATAAGTACTCACACAGGAAGATGTAAACTTTAAGAGTCAGAATCTTTCCCCTCCCTACCTTGATCTAATCACCTTGATAAAATGCTACTCTGGAGTGCCTGGAAGGGAGTTTGCATTTGAATAGTACGATAGTGGTGATAAGATTGACAATGGAAAAAAGGCAGGTATAGTTTTACTCTAATGCTCTAGTCTTTTCTGTTGCTGTTTTGAACTTTGGTGGGGAAACTTTTTGGCTTAGTCCAAAGAAGACTTTCCAGGTTATTTTAGCTCCTGGGCAGATAGATTTAGGCTGAAATGGTTCTCACAATGCTCCTTTACGTCAGATATCAGATTTGCATTACAAGACCCTGAGGGAGGGAGACATTTGAATGTCCCTTGGCACCAATTCTTAATGGTCTGTATTATCTTGTGCTATCTCCCGAGGATCACCTCTGTGACCTCTTTGCAGGGTAGTAGCTCAGAACTCTCAGGATGAAATGTTTAAGGAAAAGAGAGGGTGTTCTCAGCACTGCCTTCCCCTCGATGGGGTCCATACCTGTTCCCATCACATCCTGGTCTTACCCCTTCACCTTTACAGGTTTTGTATTATGTGCATCTGGTTAGACCTCCACCTGATCATTATGAGCATAGCAATCACCGGTGTTACCTATAGGCCAAAATAACCACAGTGGGATACAGAGCCATGTTAAGGAGGCTCTTAACAGTTGGACTTTAGCCAAGAAGTGTTTTCCCACCAAGAGTTGCTGCTTCTACTGTTGCTAGAACCTCTATTGTTTGCTGGAGAGTTGACAGTGGTTAGCGGGAGCTCGGGGTGTCTTGGCTGGGCTGGGTGCTTGCAGCCAGGTAGAGGAAGCATGGTGGTTATAGCATGGCTGGGCTGGGTGCCTGTAGCCAGGATAAAGGAGCTTGGTGGTTATAGCGTGGCTGGGCTGGGTGCCTGCAGCCAGGAGAGAAGCTTGGTGGTTTCTGAGAGAATCACCGGGGGGGGGGGTCCTCCTATGGGGGGGTCCTCCTACATCACCTTTGAATCCCACTCTTGTGTCTGTTTCATTATAGGAAACAGCTGTGGGGAGCATGACCTGGCTTGGGTCACAGCATAGGGAGAAGGGGGTTAACCCTCTGTACCATTTTACAACCGACAATCACCTCTGAAGCTTTTGTTTGCTTCCATTTTTAAAAACTGCATAACTTTGAAAAGTTGGGGCAAGTAGCAATATGGGGGAAACAGCAGGAGAACAGCACAGGAGGACAGCATTAAAGGAAAGGGTTGACAACCTTCCCCATTTCCTGGTCCAGATATAGCCCCCCCCCCCCATGACAGCCTTTTTTCATGAAAGACATGTGGCCAGCCCCAAGCATGGGTTTCAAATACAGGCATGCTCCAGTATCTGCTGGGGTTCAGTTCCCGACCCCACCGTGAATACCTGAATCCGTGGATACTAGGGGTGCCTTTTAAAAAATAGGAGAACATCAGGGGTTTTGCTGTACCAAGGTAAAAAAAGAGAATTGTTTAATGTTCCCCTATCTTCTTAATAGGGACGTGGTGGCACTGTGGGTTAAACCGCTGCTGCTGGGCTTTCTGACCAAAGGCATAATTAAGCTGGAACTATTTTGGGAGTTTGAGACCATGCGATGGAGTGAACTCCCGTTGCTTGTCCCAGCTCCTGCCAACCTAGCTGTTCAAAAGCACGTTAAAAAAATGATAGTAGATAAATAGGTACCACTTCAGTGGGAAGGTAATGGTGTTCCGTGTGCTACAGTGTGTAGTCATGCTGGCCACATGACCATGGAAGCTTGTCCTCAGACAAACACCAGCTCTACAGGCTTAGAAACGTAGATGAACACCGCCCCCTACAGTCGGTCACGACTAGACCATTCGGTCGTGGGAAAACCTTTACCTTTTTTTATCTTCTTAATAATAGATGTCCCAGTATCCGTTGTATCCATGGATAACTGAAACCATAGATATTGAATCAATGGATACCGGGGCATGCCTGTACATGATTAAAGTTGTGGATTTCACCTTAGTGAGTGAAATGTTTTGTTGTTCAACCATCATCTGTTTAGTTCTTCATATCCATCCATTCCTAACCGCTTTATACTTCTGCACAAATTTCAAATATCATCAGACCTGAAGAAGGGGCAATGTCTTGGTTTTTATAATAGAAGATCCAATAACTTCCCTTCAACACCTATTGGAAGATTTAGAAAAATATGGCAAAGTGGAAGCCTTCAATCAATCAATCAATCAATCAATCAATCAATCAATCAATCAATCA
>JAJKFI010000021.1:829901-853325 GCA_029204185.1 Lerista edwardsae
TCAATCAATCAATCAATCAATCAATCAATCAATCAATCAATCAATCAATCAATCAATCAATCAATCAATCAATCACTAGTATTTATATACCGCTTTTCAACATAAAGTTCACAAAGCGGTTTACAGGCAAATAATAACATTAAAGTTAAATGGCTCCCTGTCCCAAAAGGGCTCACAATCTAAAGGAATGGAGAACACCACCAGCAACAGCCATGAGAAAGACACTGTGCTGGGGTGAAAAGGAACAATTGCTCTCCCCCTGCTAAATATAAGAGGACACCACTTGAAAAAGTGCCTCTTGCCCAGTTAGCAGGGGTTGGTAGTTGTTTTTTTTTTGGTAGTTAAAGATTAACTACCAAAAAACAAAGATGATATTAAAGAATATAAAGGGAAAAAAAGTTGAAAGATTGAAGACTTTTGGTCTGCAAATTACAAATAAAGTAAAATATTTGGGAATTACAATAACAAAGAAGATAAGTACATTAATGGAAGATAATTACCTGAAATTACTAAAAGAAATATCGAAAGATTCAGAGAATTGGAATAGATTACAATTATCTCTAATGGGAAGAATAGCTCCTATCAAGATGAATACTTTACCAAAATTATTATTCCTGTTTCAGACTATTCTTGTAATACTTAAGAAGAATTTCTTTATGAAACTAAACAGAATGATGACTAGATTCATATGGCAGGGGGAAAAAACCAAGAATTGAAATTATTACAAGAAGATAAGAGAAGAGCTGGGTTTGGCCTGCCAGACTGGGAAGAATTGTATTATCAAGCAGCAGCTTTGCACTGGATTAAAGATTGGGCAAAAGCACGCAAGTCAAGATTAATGAAGTTAGAATCACATGACTTACAAATTGGCTGGCATGCTTTCTTAATATATGACAGAGGGAAATATCATGGCCAATTTAAACAACGTATCTTGAGAAGATCGTTAATGAAAGTATGGGAACAGATAAGATACAAGTTATATGTAAATATACCAAAATGGGTTAAACCTTTGGAAGTAAACCAGACCGGACAAGAGAAGACCAAAATAAGACATATCAAGAATTATTGGATGAGAGAGGAAAACAGACAAGAGCTGGAAAATAAAGGAATCTATTTAGATTGGTGGAAAGAAGTACAACTTAAATCTAGACTTACAGAGGATAAAAAAAACAGGAATATATGAAGATGAAGTAGAGTTTGATAAGATTTTTTTAATGGAGGAAGACAAATATATTAAGAAGATGTATGAATATGTATTAAGGCTTAAAACAGAAGATGAAACAATAAAAGAGACAATGATAAAATGGATGAAACACTTTGGTTATGAGATAAATATAGAAGAATGGGAACAGATTTGGAATACGAACATAAAATTCACCAAAGCAACAACATTTAAAGAAAACATTTATAAAATGTTTTATAGATGGCATATGTCTCCGGAGATTATAGCTAAAATGTATAAAGGAACTTCTAATAAATGCTGCAAGTGTAATGATTTTAGAAGCACATATTATCTGGTGGACTTGTAAAAAAGCAAAAGAATTTTGAAAAAAAAATATATAACTGGACTCAACAAATATTGAAATGTGATACCCCATTTAGACTGGAATTTTTTCTTCTCAATATAGTGTCGTCAATACTAGATAGACAAAGTAGATACCTAGCGGTACATATTAGTACTGCAGTGAGATTAGTATATGCACAGATACATAAAAATAATGAAATCCCAGAGTTAGAGAACTTGATAGATAAACTATATGATGTGGCTGAAATGGATATTTTGACGGAGAGACTTAAAGATGGAAATCTGTGCAGAATAGAAAATTATTGGAAGCCTTTTTGACTGGATAGATATACAATCAAGAATTTAGCAAATGTGTTAAGATGTATTGTAAAGATTACTTTAAGGTAAATTAGATTAGAAATACTGCTATCCCAAGACAGTAACCCTTTTGTGTTATCCTTAGTGTCCCTTTTTCCCTATGTTTACTATTATCCTATACTGTACCTTTATATTAGGGGACGTAGTGGCGCAGCGGGTTAATTCGCTGTTGCTGGGCTTTCTGACTGAAAGGTTGGGAGTTCAAGACTGCGCGACGGAGTGAGCTCCCATTGCTTGTCCCAGCTCCTGCCAACCTAGCAGTTCAAAAGCACCTAAATGCAAGGAGATAAACAGGGACCACTTCGATGGGAAGGGAACGGCGTTCCGTGCACTACGGCATAGAGTCATGCCGGCCACATGACCACGGAAGCTTGTCCTAGGACAAAATTCCGGCTCTACAGGATGAGCACCGCCCCCTACAGTTGGGCACGAATAGACCATTCGGTCATGGGAAAACCTTTACCTTTTACCTTTATATTAAAATTAAGAAAAACTCTTTAAAAAAAGAAGCAGCAGCAATGTCTTTGTGCAAAGGTTATGATAGGAGGAGAGAAAAAACTTTTTTTTGCTAGAAGAGTTTTCATTTATGAATTAGAAAACAATATACTGAGGACCTATATTGAGTGAATGATAAACAAATGGTGTGGCCCATGAGAAGATTGTATATATTGGTCATGCTGATGCAATACAGAATCATTAATAAAATGAAACTATGCTATTGAATGACATAAAACAATGTCCTTTATTCATTGTCATTTTTTATAAAGTGAACTCAGAACAGATTATTGTTAGGCATTCTTTTATCACAGTGTTTCCCAAAGGTTTATCCTATATGCTCATAGGGCGTGGTGTAACGGCTGCCATGGACACCAGTGAGGGAGCTGTATGTGGGGGAAGAAAGCGGCATGAAGCTGAGTCTTCCCTCCTGCCCCTGCCTCCTGCCCCTGCCTCCCTTCCAAAATGGAGCGATTCCGGAAGCAGGGGATGCGGCAAGGCTGTGCAAAGCGCGATGACGTCTTTCGTCACCGCCCCATCCCAGGCGTGATCAGAGCCGGCTCTGGCTCTGCCTATACGCTTTGCTCCATGGGGCAAAAGCAGCTTAGAGAGTGGTTTTTGAGCAGACAACAGCCAGGATCATTCGCCGCCTGTCCCCCTTCAGGATTCTGCTCAAGCTGGCAGATTCTGTGCGGAATTTGGAAATACTGCAACAACAATGTGATATAAGGCTGGGAAAAAGATGTGTAACTGTATGTAATGTGTGGCTTAGATTTAAATTTGAAATATCTCATACAACACAGCGATTAGGAAAGAAGCTCCACACAGTTTGTGTTTACAGTGTTTTATGTCTTCTTATTTTTGCCCCTCTGTAACGTGCATCATTTACAGCAGTAAAAGGAAAGAAATTGGTGTTTTTTTGTTTGTTTGTTCTGGTAACATTGCAATGAATACACCTTTTTTACAGTGTTGCTGTTGTACTTTACTGCATTTTTCAGCCATGACTTTTTTTTGGCAAAACGCTTCATGCAAGCAGTACTAAAAAATTCCAGCAGTTTTTCCACACTATGGTTCAATAATATGCAGTCTACTTTCAAGCACTGGTCAGTTACTGTTTTCCTCACAAGCATAGAAGAGGAGCTTGACCCCACCAGCAAATTAAAATAGGGTGAGTCTTTCATTGTTGTATTGCAGCATTCTAAGGGTGCAATCTTAACCAACCTTCAGTACTGGGGTAAGGGCAATGCAGCTCTGAGGTAAGGGAACAAACTATGAAGGATACCACCTGGACTGTAGCGTTCTTGAAAGATAGAACTTGTGATTGTAACAAGCCCTATATGGGGTTGAGAAAAGCCTGCCCATGTAAACCGCTTTGATTATTAAAGTCAGAGGAGAAATCCAATGACCAGAAAGACGGTATATAAATACTGGTATTATTATTACTACTACTACTACTACTACTACCTTGAGGAGGCCTCCATGACTACTACTCCATTGCAGAATGCAGCACATTCCCCATCGGCATAGCTATGTCAGTGCTAGATAAGTTGGTTAGGATTGCACCCTACGTTTTGCCCTTAGGTTTCCAGACATCTTGTAATAATAAATAGTTCCCAGTTAAGCACTGGAGTGTCTCAGATTTTTCTGCTGTTCCCACAACATATTGCCAACAACCCAAGCTTTGGGCCTTTGGCCATTTGCTGATTTGTATTTCATCACAATCTCTGGAACAGCATTTGAAGGCTGGAGAGATTTACAGCTCTGTAAATTCTTACATGCTTTTCTTCCATCAAATCTCAGTGTTTCCATGTTGCACAATGAAAAAACGGTCTGTTTGTGCAATCAATCCACAGGACACATTCCATATGATTTCACACTTTTTCAAATGGGGAAGGAACAAAGACTGTTTCAACAATGGTCTTGCAAAAATTGTACTAGTGTGTTGTTTCTTGAACCTGGACATGTTGACGTAACCTACCTAACATGTTTATTAATGGAATTACATATCTGTACCTCCCTGGCAGGGTGCTACAAAACAGACCTGCAGCAGATTTTCTCCTAGACCAAAGGAAGAGAAGGGAAAATCTGGATGGTACTTAAGAAATAGTGCAATGTTAATTCACTGTGCTTGAATATAATAGACCAATGATGGAAAAAACAGCCATTGATTTGTCTTTGATTATTATGGATCATATTAACCTGAGTATGAGACCTATGAGTATAAACACACACACACACACACACACACAGAGAGAGAGAGAGAGAGAGAGAGAGAGAGAGAGAGAGAGAGAGAGAGCAAAGCAAAGCAAAGCAAAGCAAAGAGCAATTACAATGTAAAGAGCAGGAGCTGATAAACTTGTATATATCAGTTCCTTAGGACAGTTTCACACTTTACAAAAACCCGTGTTACACTGATACTTGTTGGAAAAAGGGAGGAGCAGAGCATTCTTCAATGTTCTTTGTCCACGTGTGATGTATACCTTCTGTTTCCCAGAGGGAGGTGCTCTAGGTGGCTTACAATCTGTGATGTCATTTAGGGGGAACGGACCAGAACAGGCGTTCCGGATCTTAACGGGATCCGTGGCTGGTTCCGGGTTCCCGACAAGTGCCGATCAAAAGTGAGTTCCTGTTCCTAAATCGTTTGAATGATACCACTGCTTACACTTAATTAAAAAATCTATTAAATCATAAATTTATCAAGCGAGAGAGAGAGAGAATCAATAAGCAAAGGGACGAACAGCAACCAAATCTCAGTCGAAACGTAAGTCAGTGACCGTGGAAAATAGATATGAGCAAATATGTGAGCCATATAACCTACAGTACATTGAGGTCTCTATGCAGGCCTGGAGGCCTGATGAGAGTTTGACAGTCAGCCACGCCCTTTTCAAAGGAAAAATGGGTCTCTTCCCATATATCTCTTTCTTTGGAGTTCCTATGGGTCAAATCCTATGCAACTTTCCAGCATCAATGCAGCCCTGCAGCAAGGGAACAAATGCCTCCTTGACTGCCCTCCCACCCCAGAATGCAGTGCACACCCTGTTGGCATGGCTGCATCAGCACTGGAAAATTGGATAGGATTGGGCCTTATGTTATATTATGTGCCTGGTTAGAGGCAGTTTGTGAGTTTACTTGTCCACCAACAGATGGAGATAATTTATAAGCATTTAAACTGGCCCTAAGACTCTAATGGGGAAACCTTCCTGTTGAGCAGTTGGGCTTTGCCAAAAGAGATGTTAGAATCTGCAAGTGCCAGTTTAAAGCATTAACTTGGATGGAATCTCTTGAAAGGAACGTTCAAGAAATCCAGTCTCAGCCTTTGCCTGCTTGGCTGTTTGACCCCTCAAGCCCCCTTCTATGCCTGCGCTCCTCTATTCAAAACAAAACGAACTTCAGCTATTTTCTAACTTTAGCTTTGCTACAGACTTTCTGCCAAGGAAAATATTATCATACAACAGACCCTCTGATGGAATCGACAGAGAATGTGTCCCATGACTCCGTTTCTTAGATGGCTTCTCCTTGAAATATGCCAAAGTTCCCTTTATTAGGCACAAAGTCAACATCAAATGTTTGAACCCCTTCTGCTGTGATTAAAAATAATTCCTCTTCCAGCTTTAAACATTATCTCTGGAATGTACTATATACATAAGCTATCACTAAGTTGTCGTCATGACAAATCTTTGGTGTGTATGCATATATGTACACATGCACACGCACACACATATACACACACATTTGTATTAATATTGTAGAAGATTGTAGGGACAATGTGAAAAAACCTGTGATAGGAAAAAGAATGTACATGCGTGACTTCGGAAAGTACAGTACATCTTTGCTATTCATAGCATGTAGACTGTTGACCATAAAAGCAAGCAATTATGCCACCCCCGTGCAAATGGAACAAGTTAGGCAGCACTGTAACGCACGCTGCCCTTCAATAAAGCACAAAGTAATTCAAATGCTGCATCATGGAAAGCTACAGTCTGTGACTAGTATGTGCATATATTTGCATACCTTGGGCTATTTTCCATAATTTATTCTGCCAGTCATCGTGGCACAGGACAAAGTGCTGTGCAGGCTATTGATGCTCTAGCTCAGAGGTGTCACACTCATTTCATACAGCGGGCCACATAGCATTTATGATAGCTGCTGAGGGCCAGAAGTGGTCATTAAGCAGGAAGTTGATGTCATTAAGCAGGTCACGAACCAGAAATAAGCACTGTTTATTTATTTATTTATTTATGTATTTATTTATTTCATTTAAAAGATTTCTACCCCACCTTTTCCGACAATGAAGGGGGCTCAAAGCGGCTTACAATAAATATATAATATTAAAACGGAGTGAAAACATTTTTAAAAATCAGAACAAAAACAGATTAAAACAAACAGCTGGATTGCCAGCATTAAAAAAGCATTTCATTTTAAAATGTCAGCAAACCACTCATTCAGACGCCTTCCTAAAATGTAAAGCCTTGAGGCTCTGCTGAAAGGTCTCAAGAGAGGGAACGGTCCTTAATTCAAGAGGAAGGGCATTCCGTAAACAGGGAGCCAACACTGAGAAGGCCCTATTCCTAGCCACCATCCCGCTGACCTCTCCTGGTGGTGGCGCAGTCAGAAGTGCTCCCCAATGACCTAAGAGAACAGTAGGAACTCATTCATTACAAATGACAGAAGAGAAAATCTGTAAAATTTTGATAAAATTTTTCAAGATACGGGAGAGCCCCATTATCATCTAGGCAGCCCTTTCAGAACACCTCAGCAGAGCTCAGCAGCAGAGCTCAGCTGAAGGTGGTGCTGGGAGAGCCTGAAGCCCGAATAAAGAGCTTCCAGGGACTGCATCCAGCCAGAGGCAGATCTAAGGGAGGGCAGAGCTCTAAGTTTTGCAAGAAGCCTCACCTTGCAGTGGAAATCACTCCTCTCCTGCACCGTTTTAGCCAATCCTCACAGGGAACAGCAACATCTTGGCGCTGCTTACTGGCTACAGCAGCAAGGGAGAGGAGGGATTTACATGACAGGGTAAGGCTTCTTGCAACACTTAGAGCTTTGCCCTCCCTGTAGATCCGCCTCTGCATCCAGCCCGCGGGTCTTATGTTTGACACCCTGTTCTAGCTCCTGAAGAGCACCTTCAGCACCTCCTTGCTTCCTTAAAGTTCCTATAGTCCCTTAAAGTCCAATAGTTACGCATCTGAGATTGCTCACAGAATTTCCAGACACTCTTTACAGAGTACGTCATTCTATTACACAACTATTCTAGAATATGTCAGAACTACTTCATCCAGAATAAGAGTGTCCCCATGCCCAGTTGCCATGCATTTTGCTTCATACAAAAAATAAGCTGAATACATGGAACCTGCGAACGGGAACAACAAATGTGATCTTCTCAACAAACACCTCACATGTTCATGTGTAACACTGGAAATAGTGGGTCTTTGCTACTGGTATTAATTAGCACAGTGTTTCTCAAACTGTGGGTTGAGACCCACTAGGTGGGTCGCAAACCAATCTCAGGTGGGTTACATAGCACCTAGGCTAGCACACAGCCATCATTCAAAATATCGGAAGCTGGGATACTGGAAAGGGGGAAGGCTGTGTGATTATTTTGCTTGTGTCAAGGTCATAAGTAGGCTTTTTTCCTTTTCTGATTCACTTTGCTATTGGAAAATGGCTGAGAAATAACCCAACTTATTGTTATTGTTACAAAAGCAGCAGGCTCTGACATCATAATGACAGCACATCCGGCCATGACATCACTTCCGGTGGGCCCCAGGAAGACTTTTTATTCTAAAAAGTGGATACTGGTGCTAAAACCACTGAATTAACATGTTTATTTATCTGTAGCAACTTATCGTCCACTCTTCTATTGAAGATTGTGCTTTGATTTCTCACCATTTTCTCTATCAATTCATCAGAATGCAGATTCTTGCTTGTTTTCCTTCCTTCCTTCCTTCGTCTGTCACAATTCTTCTCTTGGACAGCTCTTGCCATACAAAAGGTATCAGCCATTTGCGTGGTCAGTGACATTGCCTAATAAAAAGGATCTGCTTCTCTCCAAGACTCTTTGCCAGATCATTCTTCTTACTGGCTAGTCGGATATCTTCATTTTCCCACAGCCGTCGTTATCGTTTCATTTCAGAAAGCACGAGTAGCACTAGAAAGTAGTAAAACTATTCATCCCCCAAACCAGAGCTCTTTCCAAATGCTTCAAGGACATATTTATATGAGCATTATCAAAGAATTTCAGATTCCAAAAGAGACATAAAATAACATTTCAGCGCCAATTAAAGCCAGAGCTTGGCTTATGAGAGGATACGGATGGTATGGAGGCCCTTAATGAAATCCACAAGCCTCTGAGGCTGACCCACCAATGAGGTGATAGATGCAGTTGCCCAGGCAACAAATTGGCAGGCAAGGGGTGCCCACCTCTGTCCATCTGCCTTCACTGTTCTCCCCCCCCCCCACTTGGATTCAAAAGGAAGGGAAACTGAGTGGAAGAGAAGCAAATGGTACACAGCCTCAGACAGCAGGAGGTCTTGGGCATTTGGGCCACCACAGTGGTGTCATTTACAAATAAGGAACGGGAACGCTGGGTGGGACTTATGCGGGACTTATGCTTGACTGGCTGCCCACCCGTCCCGTTCCGCGGCTGCCCTGGCCTCGGGGGAGGGGTGCCTGCTAGCCGGGGGAGACGGGTAGGGGGGGGCACCGGAGCCTGGGCGAACTGCGGTGGGGCGCGCAAACTGGGGGCAGCCCCCCCGAGGCCCCCCCGAGGCCAGCCGCGGAACGAAACGGGCGGGCTGCCAATCACGCGGAAGTCCTGCCCAAGTCCTGCCCAGCATTCCCATTCCTTATTTGTAGATGACACCACTGGGCCACCATCTTAAGGGCACAATCCTAACTAACTTCCGGCAACGGGGTAAGGGTAATGCTGCTCCAAGGTGAGAGGACAAACGTTAACCTTGAGGAGGTCTCCATGACTACAGTTCCACTGCAGGATGCAGCACATGCCCCATTGGCACAGCTATGCCAATGCTGGAAAGTTGGTTAGGATTGTGCCCTAACAGCCATGAAGGCCTTAGTCTGACCCTCACAAGCCTCACCCCCTCAGCCATATGATGCCCATGATAGCCATTTAAAGCACAGAAACTACAGAAGGGGGGCAGAACTGAAGGAGATCAGCCCCTCAACCCCCTTGAGCAGAGCACTGAGGGAAAGAGAAAAAAATAAGACAGATAATTTTAAATACTAGTTTGAAAACTGTAGTAAAAGCAACCTCAGGGTCAAAATAAATATTACTTTAGTTCAGTGGGGTTTTTGCACCAGGACACCCTAAAAAGGGTGACTATCTATCGGGACCTGCCTTAGGGCCTTAGGCTGACCCTAAGAGCACAAGCCTATGCATGTGTACCATTGAAGTAAGTACCATTGTTCTCAATGGGGGTTTACTCCCAGGAAAGTTTGCATAGGATTGCAGCCTAAATTATGTCAAGAAGTTATGTCATTAAGGAGGAAGTTATGTCATTAAGCAGGAAACAGGAAGTGTCATCATTGTGCTGGCAGGGACAGAAGTGATAATATTAAACAGTAAATGAAGGCTCTCACAGTGTTCACTGTCTCCCACCTCATGTTCTCACTAACCACATTCTCAAGCTCTGACTTTCAAGATGGTTGTTCGAAAGAAGCTTCCAAAATAGCAATGTCCAGCTTTTCAAGATGATGGCATCAAGCTCTCTGCAACCCCCTGAAAATGGGTTCATGACCCCTGGGGGGTTCTGACCCTCAGGTTGGGAACCAATGCCTTAGTTTAAAGCTTTGCATTTTTTATTTTACAAGAATTAGCCACAGAAAGCCCAGCTCTGACTTGGTTACAATGGCAGGGGGTGGGGAAGATTTCACTTGACCCCTTGTGAACATAAGACCATAAGAGAAGCCCTGTTGGTTCAGGCCAGGTATCCACCAAACCCAGCATCTCATTTCCCTCTGTGGCCCACCAGCTGCCTCTGGAAATCCAGCAAGCCAGAGAAAAAATTATTATTTTATTATTATTTATTGGATTTATATCCTGCCTTTCTGCCCGAAGGCATGTTTCTTTTCTGCCATGCATTTGCCCAATCCCCTTTTAAAGCACTAAACTAGGGATTATCACCACAATTTGTGGCAATGAATTCCACAGAATAACTATGCACTGTATAAAGAAGTACCTTCCTTAGTCGGTCCCAAATCTCCAGCCAATCACTTTCATTGGTACTGGGCTTTTTGCTTTTTAACTATTCCCCCCACCCCACCCCCCCGGCTGCTGTTTGCCCTGCTTGGCAAAATGTCCATACCAGGAATACTCCATCATGAAACAAAGTGTAGGGGAGAATTAAGTACTATCACACAGGCCTATCTCCTCTGTCATTCCAAACAGGATAAGAAATATTGTCTTGTTTATAAGTCTAAACTCCTTTTTGAAGTCAGAGTTTAGATAACTACTAATCTCCAAAGGAAATGGGAGTTTGTTGCTTTCTAAAACATCCTCTTATGTAAACTCTTCCACTTACAGAATCTAATCAAATATGGCTTTTTCAACTAAACTGTCAACCACAAAGCAAAGGCTGCGGAAACTTCATGGAGGCAAACCCAATACAATCTTTGTCTCTGGCAACGTGGGTAGGTCTGACGATCGCACAGCATTCCAGTTCGGACTGGCACATCATGCTTCCCCGTATTTAGGGTTGGGTGCTCATCTGTTGGGATCTCCTGGGGTCAGATAGATACACAGGCCTTGTCTGGGCAAGTATCAAGCAGATGGGCAAGCAGAATGCCTGGGTGAAAAGCAGAAGACCTTCCTGTTTGCAGCATGGACTGTGACTAAGCACGCCCATAGGTCAAATGGTGTAGGTAAAATGTACTGAATGGTTTGCTAACACAAAACCTGCAACAACAACAACAAAAAAAGTAGAAAGGTTTTCTCCTACACATGCACACCAAACCATCTTTCCTGCTTATGTACAGCTCTGTTTCACCTCTTCAATCAGCCAGTGTGGTCCACACAGGTGTATTACTGTTTACTGCACAAGTGGATGGTTCCATTGAAAATGGCAAAACTGTAGTGCAATAGTATGACAAAAGGAAATGCCTGCTTATTCTCTAGGTGCCTCTGAGTGTAGTTGGGGAGGCACTGCTAACAAGAAGTGCCTGACCCAGAGATTCCCAAACATTCTTTCTTCACAGAGCCCTTAGTGTTGCCGTGTCTTTTTTTTTCACAGTGCCCCAGGTATTCCTGGGACACCTTTAAAAAATATCCCATGGTGCATTTACAACAGCACCTTTAAAATATCCCCTGTGCGCCTGTGAGTCGATGTGACGGTCCAAGGCACTGTGACACACAGTTTGGGATTTGTGGGCCTCAATCAACAGCTCTAGGGATTATAGTCCAGATAGTGTTTTCATCGAAGCATGAATCAACCACCTAGTATCTATCACCTTCCCTCACAACATAGAAAGCTGCCTTTAAATGACTCACAGCTCAATCCTGAGCTGCCCAACCACCTGCACAAGGTTCTGTGGGAGAAGGGGATGTTTGCCCCTTTCCCCATGGTAAAGGTGCAGCTGGGCAATTTAGCTGGCGCAGAGGCGAGGGCCTCTGTGTTGGGCCATGCAGGTCTAGCCGAGGTCAGGATCTGGCGGTGGAGGTTGCTGCCAGTCCCACTCCTGCTCCGTCCCTCCCCTGCCAAGGAACACCCTCCCACCCTGCTCGGATCCAGCACCACAGCGGTGGCTGGTTCACTCACCACTGCCAGTGTTGTGTTGCTGCCTCCAGCCTGGCCTTGGCCCAGCACCAGCCATAATGGCTTACCGCCAGTGGTGTCATCTACTCTCTCGCAAGCCGGAACGGTGGGCGGGACTTGAGTGATTGACAGCCCGTCGACTCACTTCCGGTTTCTTCGCGCGCCCCGCGCGGCTTTCCCTCGCCTCGGAGGGGGCGCCTGCTCGCCCAGGCACCCGGCGCGCCCCCCACCCATCCCCCCTGGCGAGCAGGCGCTCCCTCCGAGGCGAGGGAAAGCCGCGCGGGGCGCGCGAAGAAACCGGAAGTGAGTCGACGGGCTGTCAATCACTCAAGTCCCGCCCAGCGTTCCGGCTTGCGAGAGAGTAGATGACACCGCTGCTTACCGCCAGTGCTGGAGGTGCTTTGCAGTGACTTTCGTGACAGAAACGCGGGTGGTATGCTTGTACTGCCCTCACTGTAGGGCTCAGGATTGGGCCCTTAGACAATTGGTTTATCTAGCTCAGTATGGTCCACACTGGAACGTTGTGGCACTCCAGGGCGTCTGCCCTATCAGGAACACCCAAGGACTGAGCCAACTGTACTAACTTCTGCATGTAATGGAAATCGTATGTTGCTCTATCCAATGACAGGAATGGTTAGGCTAACATTTGCTTACAATTTTTAGCATCAGCAGAAAATTCAAGCAGTTTCAAGTTTCTGCGTTTACATTTGTTTCTCCCTTTGGGGTGTTAGGAGATCAAAGGGAGAGCCACCAGAACCAATGAAATGTTGCCTGAATGCTGAATGGATTCTGCTCATGGCTGGATTTACGCAAGGAAATGAGAGGAGGTGATACGAAACAGGAAGCTTTGACTTGTGTGATGCACAGGAATGATTCACTTGCTCTGCTGAGATGTACAAGAAACTTGGCCTCCGCTTGCGATTGCTGGCGAGCGCCAACACCAAATGACGAAGGGCATTTTCATTGACCCCCAAGAAGGAAGCTTTTATTATACAAGGAGACAAATTTGTGAGGTGAAGCAGCATGCCAGGTTCCTTCCCTCCTGACAACTGGATACGCAATGTTCAGGGCAGCAGCTGTGAATCTCGAGCAGAACGTGCCGTGCCAGTTCAGCCAAGAGGGCGCATGTCACATGATACGGGACAATGAAACACGACTATCCTTCAGCCTTTGGTTTCCAAAACAGTCCGAGCAGACATCTGGAAGGCAATTATTCCGAGAATCGGGTGTGCTGTTGCAGTACTTCTGATTCCCGGACAGGGGATGCTTCACCTTTTGCTGACCACATCCCCAACAGTTAAGGGCACTGTGAGAATTCAGATAGACTCTCAATTATGTGAGCACCCCATCTGAATTTTAAAGAGAGGACTAACCTGAGGAGGTCATAGCTGTGCCCCCTGCCCCAGCAAGACCTACTCGATTCAGCTCACGTCTTTCTGGGTCTTAAACCTCCCTCTTTTCCCAAGGATGACAAAAAGGACTTACCTTGAGGACAGAGGAAGACAGAAGCAGAGAAGGGTTCCCTAAAGCCTTGAAGAGGCTAGTGGATTGATTAGGAGCAACCACAGGCTGTTAAATCTCCCAGGGCTATCCTGCTGTGAGCACAGGCATATCCCAGAGAAGAAGACCCTTTCGTCATGGTCTCCTGCTCTGAACTTGCTCCCTAGACAGCTGTAAGGAAGAAGAGAACTGAGCCAGGAACCCAGGGATATCAAGCGGAGATTCAGAGCCCAGTCCTATACTCAGAAGTAAGTCCCATTATAGTCAATGGGGGTTACTCCCAGGAAAGTGAAGATAGGATTGCAGCCTGTGTCTGTGACCATAAGAACATGAGCCCTGCTAGATCAGGCCAAAGGCCCATCTAGTCCAGCTTCCTGTATCTCACAGAACAAAACAAGAAACTTGCATCCTGTTGCCCCTCGCAGGCACCTGGCTTTCTGAGGTCAAGAGGTTGCACATACCTATCACAGCCTGTAATCTGTGATGGACTTTTCCGCAGACTAAGTGCATGTTGGATAAAGACATATTTTCTTTGTCTGTTTCTTTTCTTTCTTTCTATTTCTTTTGTCTTTTGTCTCCCAACACTCAATTTTAGTTTTGGTGTTGTGTGAAACGGAAAAGATCATCCTTCTATCCACTCTCTCTACCCCCTGCACAATTTTGTGTGTCATAATCGCAGAGCCGGACTGGGCACTGATGGCACCTGGGGTGGGCAACGTCCCTGCATCACTGTGCCCCTAGCACCGTGCCGCCCCGCACCCTGTTCTGCCTCACCACACCCCCAGCATTTGGAATTGCTCCATTTAGGAGCAATTCTGGATGTAAGGGAGCACAGTTGGGCCAGAGCTCCAATTATCTCTGCCGCCCCAAAGACCCCTTATTTCACCTTCCACATATGGAACATCCCTGCCACCTCATAAGGCCGCCAGATTGCAGCAATTTGCTGAGTTTATTTCAGAGCCCTGGGTTGTAGCAGGCAGTGGCAGGAGCAATTGTGGGCCTTGGGGAGGGAAGGGGATACATTTGCACCTCAGCAAGACACAGAACGAGAGAGGGAGTCTACTGGCAGCTCCTCACTAGCCCCAGGCCCCCTGGAACACCAGCAAGCGTTGGATGGAAGATCTTTTCAGGCTTTGCAAGCGAACAATGGGGAGAATAGAGGGGTTTCATGGTGACGCTTGCTGCCCACCCACCCACAATCTGCCACTCATATCAGTCAATCTCTTCAGTATGCCTCATGGGGCATCTCCCTTGCTTCCTAGCAACTGGTATTTAGTAGCATACTTCTTCTAAACCTGGAGATAAGTGTGAAGCCTCAGAAAATTCTGCATTATTGAGGTAACTCTGACTGAAACATAGGCCCAATCCATTGGCATAGCTACACAATCCAAATGTAGCCTGGTACAGAGGGCAAAATAATGTCCCAGACGTGACATCACAACAGGAAGTGACATCACAGTTGTGTTTTCATTGTCTTGCTTTTCAGCCACAACATTTGATAGAATGAAGATATTACACGCTGATTTGTTTCATTGCATTCTGCATGAAATTCCGCAACGAATGATATATAACATGACAGTATTGTTCCTAAAACCACAATTTGAACAAAACACAATTTTTGCTTGTCCCATTTTTGCTTGTCCCAGCTCCTGCCAACCTAGCAGTTCGAAAGCACCTAAAATGCAAGTAGATAAATAGGGACCACTTCGGTGGGAAAGTAACGGCGTTCCGTGCGCTACGGCGTAGAGTCATGCCGGCCACATGACCACGGAAGCTTGTCCTCGGACAAAACGCCGGCTCTACAGGCTTTGAAACGGAGATGAGCACCACCCCCTACAGTTGGTCACAACTAGACCATTCGGTCGTGGGGAAACCTTTACCTTTTTACTCATATACTACACTACTAATGTACTTGCTTGGCTTAGCAAGCAAGGAGAAGAAAAATATTGAAGCCCAAAATGTCTCTCTTACCCCTGCTGCCTCCCCTTCAATCCCTGTCAATCTCCTTCCCTCCTTCTCTCAAATTCCATTTGCATAAATCACAGGTGGGCAAAGTACATTAAATGTGTACACAGTGCTAAGTGCATTGTTCCCACATGTTAAGTGCATTGTTCTCATTCCCGCTTAATGGCATTACAGTATTATTTCCCCCCTCATTTAGGAACAATAATTTAAAGGGAAATGTCACTTCAGAAACAAGTTGCTTTGTTCTTCGTGAATAAGAAGTGCTAGAGGGCCTGTTCACATGATTATCTGGGCTCATGGTAGCTGCAAGAGGAGCTGTCACATGTTGGCTCTCAGTCCTTGGCATGGAGAGACTGCACGTCTGCCAGTCCATTGCCTTATATACCAGTGCAAAATTGCATTTTTTGGGATGTTCTTAAAAGCATGAAGTACGCTGGATCCCCCACATGGACACAGATGCACATGACGGGTTCATCAAGGACTGGGCATCCATCTGCACAGGGGCTTCCTAAACACATCTCCCACAAATACCAAACGCTCCACTGTTGTGTGACTAGGCCCTTGAATATGGTCCTTCAGGACTGCCTGAGGTAGTGGAAGGGCATAAATTAGTGCAAGTTGCAGGTCTGCATGAGGACTATTTGGGCCTCCAGGGCTAGTTCCCCTGGAGCTGACTTGGGGTGCCTGACTTGGAGCACTTTCTTTCCAAAGTGGTCAAGGCTCTGTCAGGCAGCCAAAGCAATGCCACCAGAACTATGACAGGAACTGAGGACCCTGGCCTACTTGTGAGGGGTGATCCTGGTTTTCTTGAGAGGAATGAGATGTCTCATTCTTGCCCCTCCCCAGCTGCCAAGACAATTGGGAAGCAGAAAGGAGAATAATCAAGATAGGCTGGGTGGGGAAGTGATTGGTGGGCACAAGAGCAGTGATGTCATTCAGGGGGAACGGACCAGAACGGGCTTTCCGGATCCTAACGGGCTCCGTGGCTGGTTCCGGGTTCCCGACAAGTGCCAATCAAAAGTGAGTTCCTGTTCCTAAATCATTTGAATGACACCACTGCACAAGAGGTATAAAAGACAAGCATTTCACATAGTGGTGAGGAGAGAGGAGTGAGAGGCTCAGTGAGGGTTCTGTGGTGTGCCTGGAGAATGGAGGCTCTGAAGTTGCCTTTCAGAGAGAACAATGACAAAAATGACAGCAGTGATTCATTTCCCTGTGGTGGAATCTGAGGCATTAAGATAAGCGAGTGAGCGAGAGATCTTCAGGGAACATGAAGTGAGGGAAGCCCACATTTTGGCCTTCTGGTCCTTTGGTTAAAGGGGGACACCACCTCAGTTGGATGGAGGTCGAATAAAGGAGTCAAGCTGTGAAAGGCAAGACCCCTGTACCACAGAGGTTTTGTAATTCAAGATGGTGTAATCTTCTAACATAACTATTTAGTCTAATCAAAGCTAACATTTTTTGTGGACCATTCCCACATAACTTTTTTTTTTTTTTTTGCATCAGAGTTCTTTGGGACAAATTTCCTTTGGAGCATGAGAGGTGTCACATCAGAAGACCTAGCCATTTATGTGGACTTTTTATTCCAAATCCATGAAATAGAGAATGTGGCACCATTAGTCCCTGGGGCAGACTAACTGCATTTTTCACAGTTTTGTCTCATTGGAGTATAACCTTTTAAAATGCATCTGATGAAGCAAATGTAACCTCAAGAATAGGCACAATTTATCAGTAAGGAAAAGTCGCAGCTCCAGGGGCACAATGCTGGCCTTGAATTTTAAAAAATAACATTCATCCAGCAATAAAATTCTCTTGCTTTGAAAAAAAAGTATCTCATACAAACCATTATGTTCTAATCACATTTTCTATATCAGCTATTTCACATTATCAAATCCATATGTCTGAGCATGTGTCTTCCTAAAATAATAAATGCATTCCATTTGCTTTGGAAAAAAATCTTTTGAGTTTTAGCCTCTCTTATTTTAGCATGTTTGTTTTAATTTTGTTCCTGATACAACCAGGCCTTACATCTTAAAGAACAATTAAATCCCTGGGAGACTCTGGGGTCTATCCACACATGAATTTTACATATTTACACAGCAAGCATTAAGGACTGAATCTTTTGGAATAATTCTTTGAATAGTATCCCAGTTGTACAATTTCTAGGGCACCAATTATGGCATAGCCTGCCATAATTATTTACTTTTCAAAATTTGCACTCAGTATGTTTTGATTTATGGATATCCACACCACATGAGACTTTGCATCATATCTTTTTAAACACAATTCCAGTACAGATAGCTGTGATTTGAAGAGCACACACACCTCCCCCTAAATTCAATAAAACTCAAAGAAGATTGGAGCACTGTCCTTTAAATCCTGAAGAGCAAGACTCTCGATATTTTTGCATAAAGCTGTAATAAGAGCCAAGGAATGGGACTGAATTGAAAGAAGAGAAAATACCTGGTGCACTGAATAACGTTTTTTGTTGGAAGTGGAAAAAAACACAACACCAAGGCACATGTACCATACACCTGAGGGGGGCGGGATATAGCTAGTTAGCAGACACACTGAGATGTGCAAATTCCCTTTTAATTTTTCCCAGGAAGTCTCCCAAGCCCTGCTGTGCAAACCAGTTATGCTAACACACTGATTCACATTTTGTGTGATATGCATGGTTGCCAAGTGTACACTGATGGCAATGTATGAAGGGGAGTTTATTCATTTAATGTATATACTATTTTTTGACTGAAATATTCTCAGAGACATTTGCATAGCAAGAGTAACAGAAAATACTCAATGGACGTTCACCGTGGTAGGGACATGTGGCCAATGGCTGCACACAATACAGTGCACCTCACCCAGTGTTCGACACACACATATTGCTCCTTCATGTTATGTGGTGTTCCAAAGAAGAAATGCATTCTTCTTTTGGTTACAGGCAAACATGTCTGGTATGTAACTGGTGAATTGGGTCTGATGGAAGCAGAGAATAGCTTTAAAAAAAGTGATAGAGGTGTCATTTTCCTAGGTGAACACAACCACTTATTTCAGTGGTTCCCAAACTGTGGGTTGAGGACCCTCCCTAGTAGGTCTCGAGCCAATTGCAGGTGGGTTGCGAAGCACCTAGAGGATCCACATTGAAAATACAGGAAGATGGGATGCTGGAAAGGGGGAGGGCTGTGTGGTTATTTTGCTTGTGTCAAGGTTGTAAATAGACTTTTTTTCTTTCTGATTCACTTTGATATTGGAAAATGGCTGAGAAATCACCCAACTTATTTCTGCATTCTCAGGAAAGCAGCAGGCTCTGGCATCACAATGATGGCACTTCCGGCCATGACATCACTTCCGGTGGGTTCCGGACAGCTTGTCATTCTAAAACGTGGGTCCCCATGCTAAAAGGTTTGGGAACCACTGACTTTATTTCGTCCTACCTCCATCTCTGTTAGATTTTCCACTATGAACAGGGTGGGGTCTGTGTGTATGCCACGACACTTTTGCCACTGTGAGAGTGGTTTTCAAACTTTCTACCTTCAGGGAACTCTTTATTCCACATCAACATTTCTGTTTAGGAACTCTTGAGCATTGCAGAGGATTGCAGGGGCTGATCCGGGGCACACATTCCGTTCAGCAGATGATTGTCCAACCTGGATGGCCCTTGCAATGGCCCTACATGAACTGACAGCACACCCTAGATGCACTCACGACTCCTCCACTGTAGCACATGGCCATGGAGAGATCCGCAGGGATCAACAAGCTGTCTCTTTCAGAGAAATGTGTGGGCCATTACTGACCTCCTTCTTGAGAAATTCCTTCGATGTTCCTGAGGACTCCCAGGTCTTCCTGGGACAGAGATTGAAAAACACTCCTCTGTCATAGCACCCTTCAAATCTTGTTTTATCCCATCCCCCAATCTCTTACTCTCTCAGTAGATAACCATGAAACCCCAAAATCAATGTGGTCTACATGAATCTTTAGTTTAAACATTAGCTCTCCACAGGCATTCTATATTCAACAAATATCTAGCCCCCAGCATTCAGTATTATGACTTTCATCCTTAAAACCCATATTCTGGAGATACTCAGTACTGTACGTGGTTTGAATGACAGTCAATAAGGAACAAAATGGATGTTGTTTTCATTGGACATTTGGCTAGCTTGGAATTGCTTCCCTTAAAATTTAGCACTGAATGTCGAAGGCATTCTTCGACAAATACTTTATATAGTTCAATGATTTTTTTTTTTGCCTTACAGAGATTTTCTTTTTTTAAATCTCTGTTTTTGCACAATGTTGCTTTAAAGTTGAATAAAAGGATATTATAGCCCAATCTTATGCTTGGGCTGCGGTGGCAGAATGTGTGTTCCACTGGCGCATGCTTTTGAAAAAGTGCCGTAAAAAAAGGTGCACTAGTGCACGATCTGCTACACCAGGTAAGTCTGAGGCAGGGGAAGGGGAGGGAGGGGAGGGGTGGAAAGGGGTGGAAAGGGGAGGAGTTAGGGATGGGTGGATCAGGCCCAGAACGGGTGTGGGACCAGCAATGCCAGATCAGATCCCTTCCTGATCCACCTGCGTGGATCAACTTTCCCAGCGATTTTGCTGGCGCAGAACTGAGTTGGCGCATTGCTGGGGCTTACCCTGGGGCAAAGAGGCAAATGGAGGAGGCGATTCCATCAGCCAAAATTCCCCTGCGGGGTACAGTGTAGCCCACACCAGTGCTGCTGCATCACCACGTGGGAATTTAGATAGGATTGGGCTGTCGGTCGGATAGATGTCTGCAGAACGCATACTCATCTCACAGCCCATTTGTTTTATCTAATCCCCTTCCATTTATCATGGTAGGAAAATGTTAACAAAATAAGACATATAACTAGTTATACAACTGATTAAAATATTTTTTTTAAAAAAAACTACATAAGAGTGTTTTTCTTTTCAAATAATAACAAACTTTCAGTTCGAATGTATCATATATCACAGAGGGATAGAATAATCTAACGCAGGTCTACTTTTCCCCGCCAAATAAAAAGCTTTCCATTTTGGCTGAAAAGGTCATCGTGTCTGTGTTTGTTACTCGTATCATACAGAAATGGGCACTGTCTCATTTATTACATAATCTTTGGAATGAATGCTTGAAAACACATTAAAATGATGGCTGTTTTAGGACCAAATCTGACGGAAGCGCGTTTGTGCTTAAGTAGACCTCATTTGCAAAAATCCTTTAAATTTGAAAGAGGGTGGGTGAGTGGGATACATCCAATTTCTTTAAAAAGTACTGGCAGACACAATCTGTACATGAAATAATGGAGTTAGTTTTGCCATTTTTGTTTGCTGCCATTGGATCACACAGTCAGGTTTTGATTTAACTGAAGACAGTATGCTACTCTAGTAGCTATGCTATTGCTGGGGTCTGAATACCACAAATAATTTAACGGCATGTTTTCTGTTTATGACAGCTACGTGGGGAACTGACCACCCTCCCACCATGGTCCCGAACTGAATGTCTTCCACAGTCATCATTACGGGCTTCAAACGAAGCAGGTGCTCTGATCACAGATTCCTCACGGTCATGCCTGGCTTTGCCCTGAGAGCTGCTTTGGAAATCAACCACATGTTGATGACCATACATCATGGCAGGGAACTGCTGCTGTTAAATCTGGTTCCCTGCCATGTGAACCTGAAGAGACATAGGATTGAAAACAAGCATTTCTCCAATGAATCTATTATTAGGTGTCCCTATAACATATTTTACCCATATAACATATGGGCAGCTTTTTAAAAGGTTAACAAGCAAAGCGGCCTCTGATTTCAAACATGAATATCCTTGACGTTTGAGCGGTGTGTAGGTGCTATTTCTACAGCCTGTTTGAGTGATCTTTGACATCACTACAGATATGACAATTGCTCTACAATTGCTCTCCTTGGAATACTTCCGAGGGTGAGGAGGATGAGGATGACATTTTAAATCTGCTATTCTACTTAAAGCCTTCAAGACAGTAAGAAAGAAAAAATCCCACACAATAAAAACACTGTTTTTTTTCTTTCCAATGTAGGGAGGTGCAATGGCTGCGGATAGACTGAGAGCAAAAGTCTAATCTGGAGTTAGTCCAGCAAAGTTTGTGCTGGCCTCTCTGACTCCAAGAATGGTCCAAACACGCTTTATAGTGGCCCTTGTGCCGGCCAAACTTTGCTGGCATAACTGTGCCGGCTGAACTCCAGGTTAGGATTGCATGCCGAGACATTTACTGGAATCTTACCAGCCAGCCTGTCAGAAGCAGCAGAGAATGTGGTAGAATATGGGAATGGAAGCCATATCTTATATACTACTTCCTTCCTTATATATCCCACTATATCCCATGGGCTTAGTTGTGTAGGGTACTATAAGTTAAAAACCAACCAACCATCATCTTTGATTGTACCTAGAAGATAACAGGAAATGTATAGGCATGGAGGCATCCAAGAATATACCCCTGACTTTCCAGCCTTTTGCAATGTTGTATGATACTATTGAAATAGATGCAATCTTATACTTTATATTTTCTTCATGAGGAGAATTTACTTGCCAGGTGGATTTATTCATGTATTTCCTTGGGTCATATAAGATCATTCTCATTAGCATTGTTCTGATCTCAGATAATTCTGGGAACAATCCCAAGTTTTTACAAAATTTACCAGCTACATTTAATATCCTAAAATGTGGCCCCATGCCTAGTGCGAGTTCTGCTTCCAAAGATTTATATGTCCGGCAAGCAAGTATGTTGCCAGGATGCTGTCAGATGCAGTCCTGGAGACAGATTTCCTCAAATCGGGAAAGTATCATCCCTTCCCATGTGGTTTCTGGAAATAAATATTGTGTGGTATCCTGACTAGGTTTTGTGTGCTTACTCCACAAGTGGAAGCTTCCTTGGTGTCTGGAATGAGCATTCTGCAAAGGATGTCTGTGAGAGGGACACTCTTTCTAACCAGAGAAGCTGCTTCCATTTCTGGATTGAGCTTCTGACAGTCAAAGTGCTAGCTGGGATGCCATCCATTGCTCATAGTGTGGCAGAAATCACAGGGAAAGAATAGACCAGTGCTGCTACCAGTAATATACAAATTTTCCCGTTCTTTGCAGGCAGAGGCGTCGCAAGGGTATGGCGCCACAGGGCATGAGCCCTGGGGCGCCATAAGGTGGGGGGCGCCATTGGCATGGCGCCCCGCCCCCACCCGCAAATTTGCGGGCCCCCGCGCCCCGAGGCGCCTTGGCGGTGTCCGGCCTGCTGCTGGGGTGCTTTAAGCAGCAGGGGGAGGGAGACAGCCGCTGCTGCGTGCCCCGAGCCGGGACGCGCGCTGGCGGCTCCCATCCTGGGCTGCCGAGCCTGCCAAACGTCGTGACGTCACGTGACGTCATGATGTTGCGTGCCCTGGGCGCGGTTTCGCCCAGGTGTAGGGATTTTGCTGGAGACTAGTGAGAATAATTATAGAAATTAGGCTAACATGGCTTAAGACAGTGTTCTTCAACCTGTGGGTCAGAATCCCAATGGGGGTTGCGGCAAACGTTCAAAACCTGTGCAAGAGAGGGCTTGGATCCAGTCCAATCATGGTACTGGCTTGTCAAAACTGAGTTCTTTATATAATCTGGCACAGCCTTGCTGTCTGGCTCCTAGGGTTGTTGTGACAATTCTAGAAGAAAGGTGAAATGGGGCAGGGGGCAGGTGGCAAAGGGAGATCAGGTCCCAGGAGGGACGCGGGATTGGTGGTGGGTCCCCAGTTCCATACTTCAGTTATTTATCTATTGGTTGGTTGGTTGGTTGGTTGGTTGGTTGGTTGGTTGGTTGGTTG
>JAJKFI010000021.1:853335-896760 GCA_029204185.1 Lerista edwardsae
TTGGTTGGTTGGTTGGTTGGTTGGTTGGTTGGTTGGTTGGTTGGTTGGTTGGTTGGTTGGTTGGTTGGGGTAGTAGCATGAAAATGGTTGAAGACCACTGGTTTAAGAGAAGATGGTTGACTGCTTTTCCCATCTTGGCAGTAGAGAATCCTTAGCTTAAAGCCAATCTTCATGTTACAAATAATGCTGAGTGGTAGAATGTCAAAGTGAACCACTTCTGACGGCAGAAGGAGTGGCATACTTTTGAATTAAATACTCCCTCGTGTGTAGTAAACTACACGCATTGGGATAAAAGGTTTTAAGTGTCACCTTCTCCCTGATGTACTGATCTCCTTGATATGGGAGTTTGTTCGCGTTTGAAGGAGTATTCAAAAATATGACACCCCCACCGGCAGTCTGAAGTAGTACACCCTAGAGTGTCACCATCTCATTGTGCGTAATGAGTAGAACATTACTGATATCTTTATGAAGGAGAGATGATGGAGTCAAAGGGATGTGTGTGTGTGTTCTTCTGCGTAAACTAAAGACAGTATCAGAAAGCAAACTCAGCACAGCAGATTGTTTATGAAGTGCAAATGATGGGGCTGTTTGATTTAAAACCTGACTCCTGCGTAAAAGTCACAGTGGGAATGATATACCAGGCTGTAAACTAGAGTAAATGCTAATGTTTCTAAAGAACATTCACATTCAATGTCTCGTTTGCTCTTACTTCCCTTCCAGTGTCCCATAGTTGGGCCAATGATTTTACCATGAATCTCTAGAACGCTCATCTGTAATCTTCAGTTTGTCTTCTGAAAGACGGTTGGTCAGAAGACGAAATAGAAGAAGGGCACTTAAGTGGCTTGTGAAACAATAGTTCTGTACAAAGGAATAAAAGGGGGCTCTTCAATCTAGAAAAACGGCGCCTGAATGGGACATGATTGAGACATACAAAATTATGCTTGGGATGGACAGAGTGATGTTCTTTTCCCACTCTCACAACACCAGAACCAGGGGACATCTACTAAAATTGAGTGTTGGGAGAGTGAGAACAGATAAAATGAAAAACAATTTTCCCAGCAGGTAATTAATCTGTGGAACTCCTTGCCACAGGAGGTGGTGATGGCATCTGGCCTAGGTGCCTTAGGGGATTGGACAGATTTCTGGAGGAAGAGTCCATTGCAGGCTACAGGCCATGATGGGAATTGCAACCTCCCTACTTTAGCAGTAAGCTACATCAGAATGCCAGATGCAGGGAAGTGGCTACGAGATGCAGGTATCTAGTTGTTTTGTGTGCTCCTGGAGGCATCAGGTGGGAAGCTGGACTAGATGGGCCTTTGGCCTGATCCAGTGGAGCTCTTCTTATGTTCTTTAAAAAACACACACACACAACTGAATATACAGAAGAGAAATGAAGGCTGCCTTTAAAACCATTGGCAGAATTGTGGAGGAATAGTGAGTGCCCTCTGTATGAACAGTGTTTTGAGATTTATGAACAGCCTAAAAGTAAAGCATCTTCCACTAATATAATCGGGGTTGGCAGCACTGAAACCTCTGGAAACAGATTTTTCTACTGCCCTAATAAATCTTATCTTCATAATGTGTCTCCATAGCTGCTTTTCATCAGCCCCATAAGCAAAACCTGCATTCCTTTCCCAAACAGAAAGACAGAAGGGTTACTTTGACATAGGGGCATTTTGTACATTTCTTTGATAGAGGAAGTGCCCCACATCAAATCTAGAAAATGTGGAGAGGCATGTGGAAGAGGAAGGGCGTGTCAGTTGTGCAGTGGGTTGCGAACCAATTTCAGGTGCAAAGCACCTAGAGCAGCCATATTGAAAATATGGGAAGCTGGAAAGCTGGAAAGGGGATGGGCTGTGTTGTTATTTTGTTTGTGTCAAGGTTGTAAATAAGCTTTTTTCCCTTCTTATTCACTTTGCTGTTGGAAAATGGCTGAGAAATAACCCAACTTATTGCTGCATTCTCAGGGAAGCAGCAGACTCTGGCATCACAGTGACAGCATATCCGGCCATGACATCACTTCTGGTAGGTCCCGGGCAGATTGTCATTCTAAAAAGTGGGTCCTGATGCTAAAAACTATGAGAACCATTAGTCAATTAAGTAGCATTATAGCAGTGCCAGAGATTGAAAAAAGGGGGGGGAGAGGCTATCCTTTCCACACTTCCATGTTGCAGGAACTTATTTTCCCAACTCACGCTTCCTGCCACATTGGTGACAGTGAAGTACTTCCTGTTTTGACCATATTCGGAATGTATTGTTTCAGAGGCTCCTTTCATGCTGTGCCAACTGCCAAACCTAGGCTGCTCACCTGTGAACTGGGTGGAAAGAAGATGTTGGGGCCTGTGGAAGCATTGGAAGGCATGGAAGCCAAAGAAGAGTGGTCAACTACCACCACCACCCTTGTATATCTTGAATTCCAATCCTGGTCTGATATATTTTAAGACACACCCTTTAAAACATGTCAGAAAGCATGACAGCCATTGCTGACCACACTTCGAACGATGGCCAGCTGGTTCCTTGAGGAGCATGGGAACTCCTGACTTTCTTCAGACAGGCCTGGTAAGATAAAGCCTGCCTTGCGTGCTGTCTTATCCTGCTGCTGCATACAATTTCACACATTGAAATCTCTTGTTAACTATTGTTTTGGAACCGTTGCCTGGATACCGCAAGGGTCTGGCTTCGACAGGGTCCGTTAATTTGACATTAAACCTTAAAAATACCAGATGCACGTCAGTGTTGAGACAGGCTTTCAGGATGAAAACCAAAGCATTGGTAGACAGCAGCATTAAATTGAGGCTAAAGGCACAAACACTTTGACATGTTGTCCTCCCTAGACGCTGTTTTTTATTGCACGCTGGCTACAAACCAAACATCATTAAAAGTAAGTGTTGATGCTTTATATGTACAAATATATGCTCAATTGCCATCACCAGTCAGACCCAGGAGATCCTTTTACAGCTAGAGAGATCTGGGAACAGGAAGAGGGCAATGAGCAAAGTTAGCATGCGTATCCCATCCTCCTTCTATAGCAGTGGTATTCAAACTTTTTAGACCAGGGCCCACTTTTTAGAATGGCACTCATGTTCAGACCCACTGGAGGTGATGTCATTAACCTGGAAGTGATGTGGCAGGAAGTGACATCATCAAGCAAGAAGTGCTGTCATTGTAACATAATAAAATGACACTCCTGAAATACAAACTGACATTCTTGGACTGCAGCAACTGTACAACAATGAAACATCCCTGACAGAAAGCAAAGGTAGGACAAAATATGATGTAAAAGCACTGAACTAAAAAAGTATTTTTTTTAAAAACCCTCACTTGAAAATTCAAACTGTTAACACTCACAAGAGAAATATAACAAGAGTAAGGTCTGTAGTTTCCAAGATGGCTGCTCCCAGCTCTCCACGACCCACCTGACATCAGGTCATGACCCACCAAGTGGGTCCTGACCCACAGTTTGAATAACACTGCTCTATAGCATTCAGGCTAGAAAGAATGGTTCTCACCTGCCCATCTTATCTCCAAACTATCCTGTGAAGTAGGCTGGACTGTGATTAGCACAAGGTCACTGGGGGCACAATCCTATACTGTGTTGGATTTGGCGCTGGCCAGCCAGCCTCGCTAATCCAGCGCAGTATAGGTAAGGCTGGAGCCTCCCCACGGCAAGGGAGCGTTTGCTTGCTGTCTCCCGATTTCGGATCGGCGCCCGCTAAATAGCTAAAGAGCAGGCACAATCCGAGGAGACTGCGCGGCCTGAATCGGGGCCACGCAGCCTCCTGGGCGGGCTTAGGATGCAGCCGTATGGCCACCTCCTGGGCCCGCCCATGTCTCCCCCCAACTCCCCCCCAATCCCCGTCCCGGAACGGGATGGTTCCTCCCTCACATCGATGCAACGACATTGCCTCAGTGCTACGTCCATTAGAGGATTGCGCTGCCCATGAGCGTTCCATGGCTGAATGGTTTTGAACTTGGGTCTCTCCAAGTTTTCAGCCAAATCCTATTGAAGGATTACGCCAGCAGAATGTGTGTTCCGCCGGTGTAACCTCATTTACGGCCATCACAAAGGCAACTAGGCCAGTATGTGTGGGGTGGCCCCCGAAGCGAGTGGATAATGGCCAGCTCTGCACGCTGCAGGATGCCCACCATAGGAGGTGAATCAGCACAAAGCAGTAAGAGCAGTGGTTCCCAAACTGTGGGTCATCAGTGGGTCGCACGAGCCAATTTCAGGTGGGTCGCAAAGCACCCAGAGCAGCCATTTTGAAAATATGGGACGATGGGACTGGAACGGGGGAGGGCTGTGTGGTTGTTTTTCATGCATCAAGGTTGGTACATGAACAAGCCGGAGCAGGTTAGCTGATGAGGATTGGAGCAAACAGGGTGTCAATCACAGATATCTGGATCCCAAGGATATGGTTCAAAAGAAATAAAAGGTTTATTGTCATATTTGCAAATATGGGCGGCAGCAACTGCCAAAACAGAACAAACTGCGTACCACCCTTTGTACAAAATGGGTGCAACAATTTATACTACTGAGGCAGAGTTTCTTACTGTATTTTCATTGGTTATTTCCCAGTCACCTGGTAGCACTCATGTAGAATAATTACTTCCCCCCTCCCTTGCACAAGCTTTTACCCAGGATGCATAGGGATGGCTATTACGCTGACTCAATGCAAGTTTCACCCAAGGTTACAGCTGTGTCTCTGGGTCCTGGGAATTTTTCCCTATGTATCAATTTAGGGATACGCACAGCCCTCCTTGTTTACCAGTCAGGCCTTGCCTGGGCCTAAAACACCCTTAACCACTTCTTTCTCTCTAGAAAAAAAGAGAAACATTATAGTTTTATGTTGGAGTTCAAAATTCCCATGGGTTTGTATGACTATTGATTTCATATCTCACAAGGGTAACAATATTTGGTTTTGTTTTTAACATTTCATGTAGTTAAGCTTAGGGCGCAATCCTAACCTGGAGTCAGGCTGTCAAAGATTAGCAAAGTTTGGCTGGCACAAGGGTCATTGTAAAGTGCGTTTGGACCACTCGGAGTCAGGGAGGGTGGCGCACATCTGTGTGATGGCCTCTCTGACTCTGACAGTGCAATTCTAAGTAAGGCCGACATAGCAGGGCCATATCCTAAGCCAAGCAGGAGGCAGCAGCAGCTCAGCGCAGTGCAGCACAAGGGGAGGTTTTCCCCTTGCACCCGGGTAAGCCCCAGCCAGCTCTATGGGGCTGCTCGCATCTGCGCCTGTTGTTTTGCATGCACAGGTGAATGTGGACAGCAGTGGCCTGAATCAGGGCTGCCCTGGCTGGGGACAGGGTTTAGGATATAACACAACGCCCGTTGTGCGTCACCGCCCTGTCGACGCCCACTTCGCCGCCCAGTTACGCCCCCAACATGCCTCTGGCACGCTCTCGGTGAGGCCCTGTGCCCACCGAGTACCGCTGACGCTTGACCGCTGCAAGGCCGGCGCTGCTGACGGGTGCAGCGGTGCCCATGCGCGGACGCTGCTGCGTGCGCTGGTCTGGCACCCAACTAGCCGGCACAGATGCACGCTTGACAGCACGTTTGCGACAGCGCTGGATCGGCGCAAGAGCATAGCACCAGCGCAACACAGGAATAGGATTGCGCTCTGAGAGTGGTGCAAACATACTTTATGGTGGCCTTTGTGCTGGCCACACTTTGCTGGCCTAACTCCACTGCTGAATCACACCAGGGCTGCTGCCACTTTGGGCACTGAGAATGTGGGCGTCAGGTTGGCTGAGCCCTTATCCTTTGCTGTGCTTTGGAGTTGGTCATTCATAGGTCACTCTGTTTACAGAACTGTTACAGACTCATCTGCTGAGACACAACTGTAGAATGCTTGATCTCTTCCTGAATAACAGGACATGAGCTCCCGATTTTGTAGGCCATTTCCAACTCTCTTCCATCTCAGTTAGTGTGCTGATTCACCCCTTGAATTTACATTTTTTTGAAGGCAGAGGACTGTGCTTAGCAGCTGTTATCCCAGGAAAATTGATCATGTAAACAGGCTGGAAGTATGCTGAGTGCCGAGGCCAAATATGGTGAACCAAAACCTCTCCAAACAGAAGCAAGTTCACTCACAGTGCAGCCTGGGACAAGGTAAACAGCTGTGTATGGCCAAGATCCAAAGGACTGTGCACTGGGGGCCCTTTGACCTGGTTCTTGAAGAGCAGATCCCTCCCCCCCCCATGGCACATGGTGAATCACACTTTCAAAACCAGTTTGTGTCATGCCAAAGGGTCAAGACTGTACTGGTGTGTATGGTGTGCCAAGCCTTGGGTGCAGCATAGCTAGCCAGTTAGATCCAGCTCATTTATGGAAAATGCACATTTCCTCTATGTAATTTTTTTTTTTGCATGTATTACTTTCAAAGATGGAATGTGGGAAGGTTTAACGGTTCCTGTGCAAGGACTAAGCGGACAGTCATCCCCACTGCTTTTTGATAAACAGGGATCCTCCCATATCTGCAGATCTTGTACCCATGTTTTTTAGGTATCTGCAGTTCTCAGTGGAGCCTCTGCATCCCCCATGCCCATTACCTTCCATTTTCTTCTTTAACAATCAGGCATATTTATTGCTTTTACAGACGCTATATGAGCAAAGCTACAAGCAGGCAGGTAGGCAGTCTGCATGCTAGTGGGACACAGTCAGAACATTCAGCTTCCTGTTAAAATTCTGACTGTGTCCTCCTCAATCCCTGGCCCTCCCCATTGAGTTCAATACGGACGGATTGACTCCAGGAGGCGGGCTTAGCGGCCATGTTGTTAAATGCAAAACATTGCTCATTACATTCCAAGCAGTTCAAATGGGTTTTCGCGTGATGTTTAGGCATGAATCGTTTACTCCTGAAGTAAAAACTTACCAAAATAACAACGTGTGATCGTGGAGAAACATCATTGGTAACGTTATTATGAGTTAATATGCAATTCCAAGGTTTAATTCCGCGTAATTATATTACATTAAAATCTCTTCATAACACAAGTAGTTGTCAATATGAGAGGGATTCTTTTTTACTTCTAGGCTATTAAGAGTATTTTTTTAGACTTCTACACTCACCCCCCCCCCATAAAATTAACTTTCACACGCGCGCCGTGCGAGCGAGAGAGTCCCTCCGGCGGCAAACCTTGTCGTTCGCGGTTCGCGGACAAGGTCAGCCATATTGTCCGGTCCAGGTCCAGGGCTTCAAGAATGTGACGTCATGGCCACTCCAGCTATCTAAACTTCTTGGTCCTCCTAGTGTTCAGGCTGCCCGCCTGCTTGTTGCTTTGCTCTTATAGCATCTGTAAAAGCAAGAAACATGCCTGATTATTAACCAAGAAAATGGAAGGTAATGAGCTTGGGGGAGGGCTGCAGGGCATAGTACTCATAGAGTCCTCTTTTATCCACGGTTTCTGCACCCATGGGGAGGGGCTGGAACAGATCCCCCACAAATACAGAGGGACTCCCAGTGGTGAAATTCAGCCAGTTCTCACCGATTCTGCAGAACCGGTTGCTAATTTTAGTTTGGGAGAGGGAAGAAAGGCAGCGGATGGCCCTGAAGGCTGCCCCGAAGGACATAGAACTGGTTGTTAATTTATTTGAATCCCACCACTGGGGGCACCTGTATAAAAGGGTTAAATATTTCAGTCATTTTTGTTGTATCAGTGCCCTGTAATTCTTTCTCAGAAGGCAACACATGGAAAATACACGGATGTCATTGCCAGCCTTTCCCAATAACCCAAATTTGTCATTCCTGGTTGCTTTTTGATATATGCCTCATTTTGATTTTTTGCATTCCCCCCTCCACATTGCTTTATTCTTTAAATCTTTTCATACATTCAATTTTTTTTACTATCTAACCTACCTGCTGTAAATTTACTTGGGAGGTAGTGGATTTGTCCAGACCATCATCTTCCATGACAGGCTTGTTCTCAAAAGAGATCACCCTGATTTGGGAGTTTTCTGTTTTCCCGGGAGATTTCCCAAGGTGTCTTCTTTTTTTTGTCCAGGTTTCCTAGTGTTGAGTATTGGCTGTAGGAAGTCTACTACTTTCCCAGTAATCAGAGTGCAATCCTACCCAGGGTTGGATTGGCAAGGCCGGCTGGCCAGTGCCAAATCCAAGGCTGGGTTGGAGAGGCACGTTCACGCCCTTACTGTAGGGAAGGCTCCAACCTCCCTGATGTGCTCATTGGCTCTGTGTCTGCTAAAGAGCAGGCAAAGATCTGAGGAGACCGTGTGGCCTGAATCAGGGCTGCATGGCCTCCTGGATGGGCTTAGGAGTTGGCCTTATGGCCGAATCCAGAGCCTGCCCATGTCCCGCCCTTCCCCCTGCCCAGAACCTCCCTTCCCCCACCAATCCCGGTCCTAGCTCTATACAGAGCCTCCCTCGAGTCAGCCGGCTTCGCCTGATGCGAGGGAGACTCGGCATGGGCGCAATGGGTCTGGCGCTGCTTGCAGTGCCAGTTCCATTGCTTGAGCGCCAATGCGGGGGTTCTGATCAGCGGCCCCGCCTCAGTGCTAACAACATTGCCTCGACACTATGACGTAGCATCGACGTGACAGGCAGCGTTGGATTGAGCTGTCAGTAAGAAGATTGAAGAGGAGAGCAAAGGAGAAAAGGGCCATGGCGAGGCACTACCCCCATGGTGTCGTCTTCTTTTACAATTCACAGCCTGGGAGTCCCAGGCCTGCTCCCTTGAGTTTCATGGTGGGAAGAAAGGCAGGATAGAAACCAAATAAATACACCCATGCCCCAAGATGCTTACTCTACAAAATACCCATGCAAAGTATTTCTTCAGCACTTTAAAAACCAGCTATTACTTTGGCTGAAGTTTATACTTCATGTATTAAAAGACCATGATCTCACTGTAAGAAAAACAACCCCCAACTTATATCGTATACATTGCAGACCAGAGAAGACAATAACCCTCACATGGGCAAAAAGCCAAGCAGCATTACTAAACGATGACATGCATCTTGTCCTGCTTGTCAAGGGTCCTTAGCCAGTAAGTTTTTGCCTTTGTGTGTGTGTGTGTGTTAACCCAGGGTATTTTCCCTTCTGTAAACATGGAACATTCACAAATCAAAGCTCTACCCCCAAGAGGACAAAGCGGTGGGAGCAACTCCAAAAGCCTGTTGTGACAGGTCTTTGCAAACACTCTGGAAGCACTCTGAAACCAACAAATTGTTTGATGAAGAGGATTTACTTTCAAAAGCAGCACTTTCCTCGATCGTAGGGCTGATTCCCATCACGATAAAGCACGAGGCTGGTTGTTTTGGGGGATGAGCGTGGATTGCGCAGTTTTCATGGACAACCAAGGTCATCTGAATATTTTTTTCTCAAAAGTACAAATCCTGGTTTCAGTTGCCACTGAAAACATCCTTCATGTGGATTAAGCAAGGCTTCAGAGTGGGGTGGAGGTGGCCGGGACCAAGCCTGGTGTGCTCTGGAAAAGGTGGCAGATGCCTTCTTTCTTTTCTCAGCACTGCTGAGAGGAACAGGGAGTCCAGGGAGTGGGGTTGTCGGACGCGGCCTTCCATAAGTGCCAAAGGAAGAAAGCATCTCGACCCCCAAGAAAGGGGGACAGGTGGCTGAGTGTGCGAGGAAGTGCAGTGGTGGGGAGCCTGTGCACATTTTAGCCTCCAGAAGAGGAATTTATCTCAACTCCAGCTCTGAAGCAGCATGTGGGCACTCTGTCACCCAAGCCAAGGACTGTGCTGGATTTTCCCTCACTGGAGGTCTTCAGGCAGAGGCTGGCTAGTCTCCTGCTGGAGATGACCTAGGAGGATTTCTAGATGGCCTTGTGGGTTCCTGCCAATTCGTTGATTCTACCAGGTGTTCCTAGGGCAGTTTACAACATGATGGCTGCAATGTAAAAAAAAAAAAGCAACAATACAAGCATAAAAAGGTTACATTAAAAAAGTGTAAAACCAGCATGCTAGACCAGGGGTGTCAAGCTTGTTTCAGACAGCAGGCTGAAAAAGCATTCATGATGTCTGCTGAGGGCCGGAAGTGATGTCATTGAGCAGGTCATGACCAGAAATCAGCATGTTTTTCTCCGTTTGGAATTCATTCGCTGCAAATGATAGAGGAGAAAACTTGCAAATTTTGATCGTATTTTCAAGATATGGGAAAGCCCTTTCAGCAGTGACACTGCAGCACAGCTCATCAGCTGAGAGCAGCTGGGATAGTCTGAGGGATGGATAAAGAGCTTCCATGGGCTGCATCCGGCCAGTGAGCCTTATGTTTGATACCCCAGTGCTAGATACTGGAAGGCTGGGCAGTAGCATAGCTGGGGGCACAATACCCAGGGACCAGGTGATGCAATGACCTGCCCGGTGTTACATTGTCACCCAGTGCCTGTGCAGTCACACATGCACATGCATGTACACACGCATGCTTGTGTGTGTGTGTGAGAGGGGGGATCATAGCTGGCATCAAATATGTCTCTTTGGGGAGAACATTCCAAAGACACAGCACTTCTGAGAAGCATCCAAAGACATTTCGCAAAGCACTGCAATTGTGAAGAGCCTCTCACTAATGACCAAAGAGTGGAGTAGGAGAACCTTTGCGTTCAGGCAGGCTAGTTTGCACTGATGGTAGCTGCTTCCAGCTGTCTGGTATCTGTTCTCAGGAAAGCACTGCCTGCCTTTTGCCTTTTGGAGAGCTTTTGGCACAGCCTTGTAAGATGTTGCTGCTGTGAGATGCTAAAGCTGTTCTTAATGCCTCCGCTTTCAGCCTCCTCCTCGGGGCTTCCAAAAGTTGTGGCAGATGCGCCTCATCTCTAGTGCATATATATGCTAGCGCATGTGCACAAATCAAACGTGCCAGGTCTGCAGTGGCTAGCCAGCGCTTCCACAAGCTGCAGTTCGAGAGACGTATTTTGAACTGCAGACCATTGCATTGTGCAAGCATATGTTTCACCACACAAACAACTTTTTAGGCTTTGCAGTAGGTACTGGAGAGACAACAGCAGGGTAACGAACAAGGCACAGGATATTCTTGTGTATTCCTGAGTCAGTGGGAAGGGGGTGGCACTCAAACAGCGAAGAGAAGGCGCTTCTTTTCATCTGTGAAATGCTGATGACCATGGAATGAGTGGACACGTTGGGACAATGGTGCCTGTTGAATATCAACTTCAGCATTCTGAAACAAGGATCATCTGTCTCCGGCCCTCTGTTCTTCTTATTGCTAAAATGATTTATGATAAAGGATTTGAAGTGGCAGTGAACCCTGGAAAATGAGTCAGCCTGCTTCCAAGTGTGGTTGCTAGGTTCCTGGAAAACCTTTTGTTTTTTGAACCATAAAGCTGAAGTTGGATTTCCTTCCCTCCGTGACAGGTCTTGGATTCGCCAAGCCAAATGCAGCGCTTGTGGTCCTGCCACGTGCTTCACAACTCTCTGCTTTTTCCAGTCTAGGCAGGCAGCAAAATCAAGATTTATTGTGCCTCTGATGAGCCGGTTGTACGTGGCTAGTCGTAGCTGCTTTGATCCTGGTAGATCAGTAGTTGAATAAGCCCACTCCATCCGGCAGATCAAGCTGAAGGAAGCTAAGCATATAGAGTTCAGTGGGACCAGTGGTGTCATTCAAATGATTTAGGAACAGGAACTCACTTTTGATTGGCACTTGTCGGGAACCCAGAACCAGCCATGGAGCCCGTTAGGATCCGGAACGCCCATTCTGGTCCGTTCCCCCTGAATGACATCACTGCCTTCGCCCCCCTAGGAATCCGGAGTCGCTCCCTTTAACCCTCTAAGTGCCGGCCAACCAAGAAGAAGAGCTCTTTGCAGAGAAATTGGGAGGGGGGAGAAGAGAGAGTGAAATAGGCGGAGTCAGCCCTAATTTTAACTAGTGGAACTGAGCTCCCCCGCGTTCCCCCTGCATGACATCACTGAGTGGGACCTACTTTCTGATATATAATCTTCCTCTACAATCTACATCAGTGGTTCCCAAACCTTTTAGCACCTTGACCCATATTTTATAATTACACTCTATGAATGCCAGGCTGGCTTTACAAGACTAAAACACAAAACACAATTAAAAACATTGCTCGAGTCTTTGTGGGATTTGGTCCCAACATTTCACCTTCACCTGTGGAAAGCATCTTCAGGGAGTTGCAAATAATTTTGTGTCCTCTGGTGTCTTCCTTGGGGGTGGTGCAAGGGTAATAGGCTACCTCAGGATGCATGGGAGGTGGCAGCGAGGTACACGTATCTGGTTGTCTTGCTTGCTTCCTGAGGCACCTGGTGGGCTACTGTGAGATATAGGAAACTGGACGAGATGGGCCCTGGTCTGATCCAGCAGAGCTCTTCTTATGTTCTATATTCTTTGCAAGTCCCTGAAGATGCTTTCCATAGGTGAAGACGAAACGTGGGACCAAATCCCACAATGTATTTTAATCCATGGCTTAAAGACTGGAGCAATGTTATTATGTTTTGGACTCATCCAGCCATGAAAGAATGCTTGTAAAACAAAAAAAAACAATTTCAGTTTATCAGCTGCAAGCCCATTTTTATCCTTTTTACTATGGGAGACGGCCTTCTGGAGCATTTGTTGAGCTCCACATTCACTGGATCAGGACCATTCTGGTGGCCTTGTGCTTCCCTTTGCCAGGCCTTCCCAAAGAGCAAGGCAGCATACTCACAAGTAAATGCACACATGTAGCTCAGTTTTACTTTCCATTGGGCTCAATATCTTTTCCTTCTCAGTTATCAGCTTCTCAGTTTCACAACCCACCAACAATCAGGTCAGGAGCAACTAGTGGGTCAAGACCCACAGTTTGGGAAACATTGCTCTAAGTGATTGCTCTGCACCTCAAATGAAATCATTTCTTACCAAATTTACCACTCAATATCCTTAGAAAGAAAACTGCAGTTATCTCTGTCTGGTTGCATGTGAGCAACCAGACAGAAAGGCACATTGATTTGCATTTATTCTACTCCTGATTCCCAATTTGTTTGCTTTTTAGTCCTGATTTGTTTGCTTTTTGTGAGGACAGTTTTGTAGCACCACCTTCATGCATTATAAGGGACAATGGCATATTTTTAACGACATGTGCACACAGGAGGAACCCTGCCCAATATGGCTCCCCAGTATACTTACATGCCATAGACACATTGGCCCACTTTAGACCGAATAGAAAACATGGCTTCTGGCTACAAAAACCATGTATGAGGGAGCTGCAGGGTTGTGGGCTTCTGTTTTCCCTCTCTTCCTCTTTCACATAGGAGCAGAGGTTTGCTTTCAATCTGAAGCAAACCACCATTCCATGTTACATATGAACAGGAAACTATGGTTTACTTCAAATGAGGATCAAACCATAGTGTGAGGTCCTGGTTTATTCCCTAACTATGGTTTGAAGCAAACCATAGTTAGGGAATAAACCAAGATCTCACACCATGGTTTGATCCTCATTTGTTTCCCCTAACTTGCTAGCTAACAGGGAACAGTAGTTTACTTCAAATTGAAACAAGTGGCCTTCCTTATCCTCTGTGGGGTTTAGTTCACACTGAAAGTAAAAGCTCTCCTCATAGTCTTGTACATGAAATCGGAGGCAAGGGGAGTGGAGAGCAAGTGAGACTGTGGTTTATAGATGCTCATTCAGTTTCCCGTTACATTTCCACTGAGCCATTTTGTTAAAAGCACAGTTTATTCCTTCAGACATTATGCTGTTCATATGTACGTGCTATTGCTGTAGTAGGAGACATGGTGCAAGGAGGTCTGGTGAAGATTTTGCCTCTTCTTTGAGCTTGAGCATCAATCATATCTTTTGTCCCAAAGCCAAGCTTCCAGAAATGAATAAGCAAGCAAAGAAGCCGGCATGTTTAACAATGCAGTATTGTTAAAGCACATGACTGTGCTTTAGTAGGAAGCACATGAATGTCCTTGGGAAGGCATTTTATTGCATTATGAAAACAATTTTTTAAAGCAGATAAAACTGCAGGCAGCCAGCTTGGTTCATTAGAGGGAAAAACGTGACTAAGTGTGTAAGCTTTGGAATTCACCAAAATTCTTCATCAAGGCTGGGCATTAAGTTTGAAGGATTGTGTGTGCTCAAAATTTTACTCATTATCTTGTCTCTTTTGAGTCTGTCCTAATAAAGGCATGGTGCTACACTAATGCTCCACCGCACAGATGACCGTGAGCCATTAAGTCACAATATCCTACAATTACAATCTTCATAGGCAATTGAACTGTCCTTCTTGCTGGGACGTCAGCTTTTTTTGTTCTATGCTGATGACGTTTTTAGCACCTCTCTTTGTGGTACGCATTTCTCCTGACTGCGCAAGAGCTCATTTCAGTCCCTTCCTAATTTGGGCGAGTGTGAGTTTTTGACAGCACAGCCCCACCTACTGGCTGATTCAAGGATTGACAAGTAGTTATTGCAATCTCTTATTCTGTGTTGAATATACATAGGGAATCTCCATCTCCGAAATGTAGTCTGAGGGCAACTTTGTACAGCTTGAACACCTAGAATGCCAGCAATAGCAATCTGATCAGGTGAATGACTGAGAGGATTTTGAAAGGTAGAGGAAAGGAAAGGAACTTTCAGAGTTATAAGCATGTTGGCATTGTAAATAAGTGTAGCTGTCCTTACAAGAGCTAGCATGCTGTAGAGTGGTGGCTAGCACAGAGGCAGATCTAAGGGAGGGCAAAGCTCTAAGTTTTGCAAGAAGCCTTACCTTGCAGTGGAAATCACTCCTGTCCTGCACCATTTTAGCCAATCCTCACAGGGAACAGCAACATCTTGGCGTTGCTTACTGGCTACAGCAGCAAGGGAGAGGCAGGATTTACATGACAGGGTAAGGCTTCTTGCAACACTTAGAGCTTTGCCCTCCCTGTAGATCCGCCTCTGGGCTAGCATATTGCACTAGGACCTGAGTGGTGCAAATCCTCTCGCTCATTAGATGAGCTCCCTCCCTCAATCCTAAAATAAAAGGTGAGCAGGGGGAGAGAGGGAGAGGGAGAGACAGAGAGACATGGAATCCCAAGTTCATTAGCAGTATGAAAATTTAATTAAATAATGCAGAGGCTCTCAAACCTTTTAGCACTAGGACCCACTTTTTAGAATGTCTGGGACCCACTGGAAGTGCTGTCATGACTGGAAGTGACATCATTGTGATGCCAGAGCCTGCTGCTTTCCTGAGAACACAGCAATAAATTGGATTCTCAGTCATTTTCCAATCTCAAAGTGAATCAGAAAGAAAAAAAAGCCTATTTACAACCTTGACCCAAGGAAAATAACCACACAGCCCTCCCCCTTTCCAGTGTCCCATCTTCCCCTATTTTCAGTGACGGCTGCCTTCGATGCTACGTGACCCACCTGAAATCGCTCGCAATGCACCTAGTGGGTCCCAACCTACCGTTTGAAAAACACAGAATTGATATGTAATATTAGCTTTACAGTCTCCTGGTTGACAAAAAAAAACCTTGTCTACAGTAATCGATGCTCTCTAATCTTCCACTGCTTGTTCGGGCTAGCCTGGCTATCTCTGGCCCCTCTGCAAAATTTTCATCTTTGAGAGTAATGCATTTTGCTTCAGTTTGGGTATGCAGAACTTGTGACACGTTAAGAAAACACAACCACATATGGTAAGCCATCTGAGGCTCAACAACCTTTCCATATGTGCTGCCTATCTGGAGTTGCAAACACACGGGGGGGGGGGCGTCATGCACCTGGCAGGTAGATCGTACTGCACAGCTGGGCTGTACTCAGCTTGGTGGGGAACAACACATGCAGGGTTGCTTTAATTTGTTGATTTGTATGCTGTGGGTCATTGTCCTGACCCACTAGTATGTCAATCTCATTCAAAGGTGAGGATGACTCTTGCACTTTGCATAGTTGTGGAGAAGTGGGGGGAGGGCATAAGGACATAAGAAAAGCCCTGCTCGATCAGGCTAAGGGCCTATCTAGTCCAGTTTCCTGTTTCTTACAGTGCCCCCCACCTCTGTGATGCCTTTGGGCAAGAAGATACTTTTATCCTGTTGCCACTGCCTTGAATCTGGCATTAAGAGATATACTATCTCTAAAACCCAGAGTTTGTATAATAGTCATCTTGAGTGAAATCCATGGTGGACATTTTATTGTTATAAATCTGTCCAATTCCCTTTTAAAGGTGTCTAGGCCAGGTGCAATCACCCCATCCTGTAGTAAGGAGTTTCACAGGTTACTTACACATTCAGTACAGGAATACTGTATTTCTTTTGTCTGCTCCTGCCAGTCAATTTTAGTGGGATGTCTCCTGGTTCTGGTGCTGTGCAAGAGGGAAAAGAGTTCCCTCTATCCATCCCATGCTGTAGTTTTTCTTTATAAGGAAGGTGCCCCAGCCCACTGATCATTTTGGTCACTCTCTTCTGCACCTTTTCCAGTTCCATTACCATTTTAAGATGTAGCATCCAGAATTGGACACAGTACTCCAGATGTGGCATCACTGATTTATTCTATGACATAATACTGGCCATTTTGTTCTCAATCCCCCTTTTAAATTACCCCATGCATGGAACTGGCCTTCTTCAAAGCTGCAGCGCACTGAGTCAACACTTGCATCACGTTGTCCACTACCACCCCAATGTCTGTCTCCTGATCCATGCACAGACATGTTGCATGCTGTGGGTGTCATTTGTCACACTCATGCAGGCATTATTCATGCAGAAAAGTTTATTTTGGCTATTAAAGGCACAGAAGCTGTTTTCTGTTCACATTTGCATTTACTCATGCTGTCTGCTGATGTGCTCCCTTACCTTATATAGGTTGGGACCTGGGTGGTTGAAGAGCTACCTGGGTGTAGTTGGCTACAGAGTGGGTGGCATGGTAAGTACTGCAGGCACTGCAATGTGCTGTGTAAGTGGCCCCTCCCACTCACTGTTGGAGCCCTTCTGGGCAGTGACAGCAAAGTGCACCCTCTTGTAACTACACCACTGCTACCTGCTCCCCCAGGAGCATCCCAGCCAACTATGACGGTCATCAGAGGTCCTTCAGTAGGTGCCTGATCCTTCACAGGTTAGGTGGGTGTTTACCTGCTCTGCAGGAGTGTCCCAACTCTGCAACACTTTTTCTAGGGCTGCTCACCTAGCAAACAGTCAGATGAGCTTAAGCCAAGGCTTCTCAATTGGCTCAGGTATTTAATGGTTGGAATCGTTATTAGCCCCCAAGTGTACATGTGACACTCTCCTAGTCAGATACATGAATGAGGAGTAGCAATACGGCCTAGCAACATCACCATGGAAACAGACATTGACTAATACGCTTGCTGGCTCTCCAGATTATTGTTCTCCTTGCGGTGGCTGATCAAAAGCCCTGAACGATTTAAGTGCCCAAAATAGTCGCTCAAAATAACATTAGTTTGTGACGAATGTGATGTGTGGCAGGAAGTTTGAAAATGGTTTTTGGTTCAAGGCGCTTCCTCATGCACAGGCACTGTGCAAACAGCAGCATGAAAAGACAGGCCACTACAGCCCAATCCTAACTAACTTCCCAGCACTGATGCAGCTGTGCCAATGGGACATGTGCTGCCCCCTGAGGTGCAGAGCCAGTCATGGAGGCCTCATCAAAGGAAGGGAATGTTTGAGTGTAATATGCCCGTATCCCGGTGGGCTGCATCAGTGCTGGAAAGTTGGTTAGGCCTGGGCCGCTAGTCACGAAAGTCCATTAAAAGAAAAATTCCCAAAACCTTGCACTCTGCTTCTAGGTTAGACTATGTGCTGGCCAATATTATTGTGCCATTGCACAAATCAATGGTAAGGCCACATCTGGAGCACTGTGTACGGTTCTGGTCACCACATCTCAAAAAGGGCATATAGTGAAACTAGAAAAGGTGCAGAAGAGAGCAACTAAAATTGCTTTAGTTTGATTGATTGATTGATTACTGGGCTGGGGCACCTCCCTTATGAGGAAAGGCGGAGGCATTTGGGGATCATCAGTCTAGAAAAAAGGTGCCTGAGGGGGAACATGATTGAAGCTGGACTGGATGGATCCAGCAGGGCTCTTCTTATGTTCCTATGTTCTTATGACTCCCCTCCAGATGTATTTTGCCCCCCAAATGCCTCAGTTCTGCATGGCACTACCCCTGTTCTGGCTTCCTTAGGAGAAGAGAGCACTGGAGACTCCTGGGTGGCTTTGTACCATTGAAGAACGTAGGAACAGCCTCGCTGGATCAGGCCAAGGGCCCATCTAGTCCACGTTCCTGTATCACACAGTGGCCCACCAGATGCCTCAGGGAGCCCCCAAGACAACAAGAGACCTGCATCACGTTGCCATTCCCTTGCACCTGGCATCTGAAGTAGCCTACTTGTAAAACCAGGAGGTTGCGCCACCCATCATGGCCTGTAATCTGTGATGGACTTTTCCTCCAAAACTCTGCCCAATTCCGTTTTAAAGGCACCTAGGCCAGAAGCCATCACCACCTCTTGTGGCAATGAGTTCCACAGAGTAATAACCTGCTGGGTAAAAAAGTGTTTCCTTTTATCTGTTCTCATTTGCCTAACACTCAATTTTAGTGAACGTCCCCTGGTTCTTGTGTTGTGAAAGAGGGAGAAGAACATCCCTCTATCCAGCCCGTGGATAACTTTGTACGTCTCAGTCATGTCCCCCATCAGGGACCCTTTTTCTAGACTGAAGAGCCTCAAATGCTGTTGGCCAGACACTACCATCCACCTCCTGTGGCATGGAACCCTCCAGATATTTCTATTCATAGTGTAGTTTATTTGCAATCATATAGCTTGAATGTTGGGAGGAAGGCAGACAGTGGAACCGTCTTGGCTTCCATCCCATAACCTTAGCTCAGATGCAATAATCTTTCCTGTCTGTTCTTACTCAGATACTGCTGGAGGATGCTTCCTTTGTCCTTCCTTACTGTGATAAATGTCCTGATTTTTGTCTTCTGTTATTTGGCTGTTTTCCTTTATTTTTGGACATTTCTAATCCTAAAGAAGCCTCTGTGAAGTTTCAGCATCCTAAAAGCTGCTGGGACATCCTGCTGCAGTAAACTTTGTTCCTTGTTCAAAGCGTCATTCCCCAACAACTACATGTAGCAGCATGTGAATTGCTCCTTCTCCATGTCTGGGCTTTACAATTGACAAAGTTGTTCCGAGCCAAGTCTTCTAATTGGGATGCCCACTAATTGGGCAGGGAAGTCCACCTGCGTAGGTAAAGGGGTGGGATGGAGTGGTTGGCTGGTTTCTACTCATCACCCCAGGCATAATCAATCTTTTTCAGATCAATACTAGGATGAGTTTTGCCAGGCCTGCCATAGGAACAATTGCTGGTTTGCAGAAGCAGGACTTATTCCCCCAGTATATACATATGGCCGTAATTCCCGGGACAACACATGTAGCTAGCAAGAGAGATGGCAGTTTTTGCTGGACACTTAAAGGGGAATTGATTTTGTTTTGCTTGCTCTTTTCACTCCCTGCCAATCTGCCAACTTGTATCTTTCATGCTTTATACAGAGAGATTGATAATAAAGAAAAATCCTTGATTGATACTTCAGATTCCAGCAATGGGGGGTAAGCTGCTTGAAGAGTAAGGAGCTCTTCCCTGGACACTTGTGTCCTTCTAGTACCACCAATGGTACTTTAAAGACATCTTACAAATGAAAGTGTGCAAAGACAACCTGGCTCATGAGACATGCATTCTGTTGGGGCAAGGAGGCAGCTGTGTGGTTAAGGCTACCACTTTCTAAGGGCTGGGAATAAGTCCCAGAAGCAGGGCTGACAAACTACAGATTGCAAACCTAGCAGTTGGCCCAGGGCTAGTGCCAACGTGACATAAAGCACATCTGCAGCAGTACAAGAGGCGCTGGGTAGGCGCAGGAGTTGCACGACCCACGCAAGCCACTCCCATGTTGGCCGGGTTTGGCTTTGTGAGGGAGGAAGCAAAATAGGGCAGAGGGAGGGTGGGCCCATGGGCAGGTCGGCCTGGGAAGGGGGTGGTGGATTGTGCAACTGGTCATTGATCCGGATCCTGACCCCCATCCAGCGGTGTCATCCTGGCGGAATGGCCCGGTACGCCGTTCCGCGGACAGGCCCGGGCCACACCGCCTCTCCTGAGAACGGGCAAGCTGCTACCCCCCCCCCCCCCCCGCGGCCGAATCACTCTGAAATGGAGCGATTCGAGGTGCAGGTAGGCGTGGCTGGCCTCTGCCATAGGGGCGGAGGGCTGCCAATCATCCGGGCGTTCTGGTTCCTGGTACGCCCGGCTGACATCACTGCCCCCATCCCTAGGCTGAACAGGCCCGATCCGGCTGCTTGGGCTTGCACCAGTGAGTTTGCTGGCACAGATCTGAGCAGCCCCTTAGGACTGGCTGGGGCTTTCCCCAAGGAAAACATCCTTTACCCCGAGGTGAGCTCCAGCCGCCTTCTATACTGCGTTGGATACTGCTAGGTCAGCCTGCCTGCCTGTTCCAGTGCAGGATGGGATTGGGCTGCCTGCCCATTAACATTGGGACTCGGTTCTAATTCGGATCCATTGGTATTCTTTGGTTCAGATACATGAAAATGGGTTCGGAGTCTTTTTTGCGGACTGCTATCAAGGTCTTTTTGCCTGCACTGTCACACTATAAAACATGTTTTGCATGAGCTATTTGACATGAGAAGACAAATATTTTTAAACTCTTGTTTTTAAAATAGGATTCTGCATACAAGATACATGTGAAATAAACAAATGCACAAAAATACCAGGGAAAATAAGCACCCATCATGCTTCGGGAGCAAAGGACATGCAGGGCCACTGCAGGGATGGCCAGGGCAATTTCAGCCCAGTTGGCCCCGGAGGCGCCCAGGCAGGCAGTGTGTTCTCCCCGCCCCCCCCCCCCCCCGGTTCAGGAAGCGAAGGGAACTGGACGCACGGAAAGGTAGGCACCCAGCCTACTGCGTCCTCTCCCACAACCAGTGCCCACTGTCCCCGCATTACCACATGGCACCCTTTATACGTCTGACCTCAGTGTGACCCATGATGTAATGCAGAGACAGCCCAAGCCTTGCGTGCAAGTCCAGGAGGTACAATGTCTGTGCTTCACATGGAGGTTCCATAGATCAGAAGAACAGCAAAGAGAAAAATCAAAGTTCGTGCCACAAGCTGACCTTAAAACAATAGCAAACCATTTTTCGTAGTTCCTTGCTATTCTTTCTCCAACAACGTTGTCCACCAGAGGGAGCCATATTCGCAAAACTGATAAATATTACATACAGTGGAGTTTTTGACTGGATTGCATTTATCTTGATGTACCCTGACAAACTGCCGCTAGACTGCCTGAGAAATGGGGGTTGGTGTTTTCTTAATAAAGAGAGGCAGCACATTCATTTTCTAAAGCAGACCCGCTTCTTTGCATTGTCTTAATATTTTTTTAATTAATGGGCAAAAGAGATGCCTTCTGAGCAAAAATAAGCATTAGGGAACAAAGGCAAACCAGCTTTGATAAAGAACAAGGAAAAGAAAAAAAAAACCTTACAAATTAAGGATTGCCTTCACAATAATCTGATAAATCTGGCTTTTCTCTGCCAGACTTGATCAGCTCTTTTGCCAAGCAGATTTGCTGACATTACCCAGAAAACCAGAGGAAATTAGCTCTCATTGTTCTTGCAACATAAACAATGAAAGAAAAACAGCGGTGATCAGTTAGAAAACCTTGATGTTTTACTCATCCTTTCCCCCAGTGCACTAAACCATATATAAACCAATATATAAACCATATACTGTCTTTACAGTACAATATATAAAACTCTCTCTTCCTACCCAAATTACAAGGCGGCAAACCTAAGCATGCTTACTAGGGAAGAAGTACCACTGAACAGAGTGGGACTTACTTCTGAGTAAACATGCAGACAGTTGCCTAGTAAGGCTGCAATCCTATTCCCTTTGAATTCTGAAAAAAAATTAATTGCCTTTAAATATTCCATCCCTTTTAGCTAAACATGCTTAGCCCCAGAAAAGCCAGTGCCAACGTTCTCCCCCCACCAACTCTTGGCTCATAGTTTTTGACAGACACTCAGAATCTAGCAATTTTCTGATGAAAGGGAATTCCATCCTTATTATGGAGCAGTCACAGAGAACACTTCTCTTTGAAGCTGCATGAAATGTTTATCCCCAATGGACTGATACATATACATGGAGACAGAGAAAAAAAAAAATCTGTAAAGAGTGGAGTCATTGGCAATTAGTCTGTGACAATTCTGTGATGTATAATGAAATTTGTCAGCTGAACTCCCTTTCTGCATCACAATTAATATAAAAGGTTAATATAAAAGATTTTTATATTAATATAAAAGATTTTTCAAGCTTTGTTTATTGGGTATAGAGTCCACTGAATTAAATTGCAAGTTTAATGTTTATGAGTAAATATATTGAAGATTTTAAATGCTTAAATATTGTGGCTCTCAAACATCAAAGGTTCATGGTATGCAGCTCTTGTGTTAAGCAGGTTTGGCCACACCTGGTTTAAAGCTTTCCTCACAATGGGGGGGGGGTCACACAATGCAATACTTTTAGCCAGCTCTTGGGGCCAATGGCTGTTTTTCCTCAATACCAGCTGCTCTAAGGGGAGGATCCAGCTTGGGCCCTGGGCATGAGGTGCACAGGAGCCTTAACCCTCCACCCTACCATGGTCCCAATTCAAATTGGGGGCCACACCAATATTTGCCCTGGGACAATGCTCCCATTGGTGTCCAGGAAGTAGTCCCTAGGTCATTTTGTTACTCAATGGGAAGAGATGGTTATCTCTGTAATACGATACAGTATGCATTTTTTGATTACATGGTGCCTGAGGCTCCGCAAACATTGATTCTGCACTATGGCATTTTACTGGCTAAAATGATTACTTCTGTATCTATAAATCTCCACAATTTTCCTCAACATCTTCAGCAGTTATTGTATACAGTATAGTTAGCAAGACATCCCCTCCTACATTAAAAAAATAAATACAGGCTATTCTATAATGAGGAAAGGGGAAATTATTGAGAGGCTGAAAATTCTGCTGAGTTGTATGGAGACCAGCCTAGTCTCCTCCTATCCTAAAAGGAACTGTGCAACTGGAATTAGAATGCAAATCCTTAAATCTCCATCCTGTGGATTTCCATGAGCCACACAGGGTGTAGGCTAGTTCAATCTTCAGACATACAGGTGTGCCCCAGTATCCACAGGTTCATTATCCACTGTTTCAGTTGTCCGTGGATACCATGTATGCTAGGCCACCTATTAAAAAGACAGGAAAACATTAAATCTTTTTTACCATGTTGCAGTACAACCATTGATGTTCCCCTATCTTTACAAAGGCATCCCAGTATCCATAGTTTCAGGAATTCATGGGGGGGGGGCAGAACAGAACCCCAGCAGATACAATGACATGTCTGTATTATTCACACCTATGAAAAATGTTTGAAATGTAACAAGGGAATAGACAATCACAAATATCTATTTAACTGCTAATACAGGAATCAGGAATGTGATGGATGGCTATAGCAACATCAGACAGCTAAATTTGCCTGTCCTGATGGGTAGTCCCATCCTAAGTTATCCCAGCGCCGGAAGGAGCAGCAGAGCAGAAATCACTGCTGATGCATCCTTTGGAGTCAGGGCAGCCACCGATGTCAATTTGGGTGCAAGGGAGCCTTTGTCCCCTTACTCTGAGTAAAGCTTTGGTGGCCCCAGTAGGTATCCTCGGATCTGTCCCTGTTATTGAGCGGGCACAGAACTGAAGAGGCTTGCGTGGGCCTCTCCTGCCAGGAATGGGGGATAGGATTCAGTGGTACCTTCCCCCATCCTCCTCCTGCCCCAACAAACCTTACCTCTGCCTGGCACTCCTGCGGTGACACCCCCATGTGCCAAAGCTCAGCGCCAGCATCACACCCATACCACAGGTGTTAAAGTGCCTTATGGCACTTTTACAACAGATGGCAGTGGCAGTACCAGTGAACCGCCAGCACTGAAGCTTGAAAGGATTGGGCTCCGAGTTCCACTAGAGGTACATGCTGAATTGCAATGAAAGGAAAGTGTTGTCACCAGACTACAGGAGTTAATTACCAATGATGAGTGGACAAACATCATGAGTAACAATACAAGCAGGCCCCGGTATCCACTGATTCAGTGTCCACTGTTTCAGTTATCCATGGATACTGGGGCACCCATGAAAAAGAGAGAGGAACATTAAACACATGTCTTTTTGTTACCTTATTGCAATAAAACCACTAATGTTCTCCTATCTTTAAAAAGAGAGCTTTATCTTTTGCAGCTCTGTCTAGACAAGCTAGAAAATAATTAGGCAATCAGCATTCCATGGGTATACATGCACAATACAAACGCGAGTATCACCAGCACTTAGCCTTTGCTCACTTTTTTGTTTGGGCTCTCACAAGGTTGCCACCACCTTGTCAGGCTCCTTTCCTTCCGATTCAAAACAAGTTTTGCTTCATTTTTGTTCAAACTGGTTTCCTGCAATGCAGCAACTAGTTGCCCTCCCTGGCATGCATCCTGACGAGATGCACAGTTGTTTTTGTCCCAGTAACTTCTAACTACTGCAGTCCAGTTAATCAGGAAAAGGGAAGCTACTCACTGCCTCCTCCCCCCCAACAACTTCCAAAGCTTCCTAAATGGAAAGAGGGGCTTGGGCACCATCTTCTTAGAGGGAAAAATAACCAGGAGTTAGTTCCTGTAAAAAGATATGCTGGAGCTCAATCTTGGAGGGAAATCGGGCTCTGCCATGAAAACCCTTCTCCCGCCTATTGCCTATGAGCTGGTTGGACTCACGCATTGTTGAAGGAAAAGTACTCTGCATATACAGAGTCACACATGGTTGGAGGCTGAACAAACACACAAACGAGGCCAAATTCTGTCTCAGATTCATGGTGGAAGGGCAGTCGCTCTGCATTCAACAACTCCCAGTCATTCTGTAGGCATCTGTGAAGGTGCACACAAGTTATGTTGTTAGTTTCTGCTCGAATTCCTCATTAGTGGAGCAGCCTCAATATTAAATTTTTAAGGGCAGTTGCATCAGGCCTGCAAGGCTCCCAGCTGCATACACAACTGCCTCTCCTACTCAGGGCAGCAACAGGGCCTGTTAACTTGGGCCATCCGGTTCACTTTGGCTGTCAATGCCAAGCTTGTGCTCCTTGCAGGCCTTGGTCCCTCGATGACATCTTCAGTGCGGGCAGAGGCCCTCCGCCCTCCATCTTTGATGTGACCAGAAGTCTTTGACGTGACTCTTATATGCCAGACTGCTCTGAAAGGTGGCTCTCATCATAAAACCTGTGTTTTATGATTGTATGAATTGCCTGTGTTTGACAAGTGCCATGATTAAATATAAATATTGGGTTGTGCCTCTTTGCCAGGGAAAAAAAGGTCACCTCTTGGTTTGTACCAGATGTCCTGGAGACTATTCTAAGAAAGTGTGCTAGCCTGCTTGCTCACCAGGGGCCAGTTGTTCCCCTGTGAGTCATCAGTTTCTGGCCTATCTCCTGCGGCTGGCTTCTCAGACTCTGCAAAGCAATGGCAAACCTGTGGGGGACAAGTTTGCCACTGGTGGGGGCCGAACCTGGGCACGAGGTGGGGAGGAACAGCAAAATCGCTCACCTCCAGCCCTGGGTTGCACCTCCCCCCAGCGGCGTCATGCAGCCGGAATGCTGGGCGGGAGGAACGGGTGAGCAGCAGCCCCCACCATTGCATACCGCTCTGTTTCGCCGTCTTCCCCGCCCCCACGGGGCAGGGAAGACGGTGAAATGGAGCGGTATGCAACGGGTGGGTTGCCGCTCACCCATTCCTCCCACCCAGCATTCCGCCTGCATGACGCCGCTGCCTCCCCCGCCTGACTCCACTCTGGGAGATGCCTTCATCCTCCTCCATTGTTTTTTAAAGCTGAGGAGGAAGAGGAGGGTGGCGGCCCCCAGAGGATCTTTTGAGAGCCAAGGAAGCTGTACACGGCCTCCCCAACCCTCAGAAGGCCATCTGAGGTCTTCTGAAGGCCGAAAACCATCACGCCTGAGCTTTGCCTGAAAACCAGAAGTGATCATTTTTGGCCTCCCCATGGCCTCAGGGAGCCTTCTGAGGGTCTGGGATGATGTGCACGGCTTTTCCCTGGCCCTCAGAGGGCTGGGGGAGTCACAGCCCCCAGAACGCCTCTGGGGGGTGGCAGCAGGTGTGGGGCGGCGCCTCTGAAGGTGTGTCTCCTGGCACCAACCCCGCAAGGAACACCATTGCTCCAAAGTCTTGCCGTGAGACATGAATGCACACCAAACGTCACACAAGGCTTGAAGCAGAAAAGGAAGTGGGAAAGATCAGGCAAGCCTAGTCCCATCACAGCAGATGCTTTGAGAAGCCCTCTTCTTCTGGGCCACATCATAGCTCTAGTTTCGTTTTTGCAAAGCTAGAGGATTTAACGGAACTCCTCTGTAGAACTTGGTCTTGAGCAAAGCATTAAATTTATTTTAAACCTTCTGAGGCTTGGTGATTGAAAGCAGGGGAAAAAACCTTATAAAAAACTAAGGACAGGAACAAAGAAACTAAGCCATAATTATAGTTCATTTATTGCAGGGCTACAGGCCTGAATTGAAGTTCTCTGTAGAATTTGATCTTGAATAAAGGAATAAATTCGTTCTAAGTCTTCTCAGGCTTGGTGATGAAAGTAAGCATCACTATTTGAAGCACTGTCTACATACCGCCCCCCCGCCCCCCTTTTAATTTTCCATGTACAAGTCTCAGGTATCAAGTCTAAAATTTAAGTTACTGTAATAAGCAGTGTGATGGCAGCAGGATTAGTACCTTTCAGGCAAAATGATACAATGTAAGTTTAAGGGAGAAATGACTAGCAGGCATCAGGAATTAACACGGAGACCAAGAGATACATAATAACCATCCTCTAAATAACAGAATTTCTGCAGATATTGCCTACATCTTCTTCATACATACCTTTTTAACACAGAGGGTTAGAAACTTGCTTTTTGTCCAAAAACCAAAACCAAAACTCAGATTCTCACAATTGTAGAATAGGATGAACACACTTGTTGAAGGTGGAACACGTATGCTTTCCAAATTGAAATACTCTTTTTGAGTGAAATATATATTGAAAACAGCTTGTGCTCTTTCTTTACCGGGTTCCTTGTATTTCCCTTTCAGACGGCATCCAAGGAAGGCATAAACATGATCAGGAAAGTACCATACACAAATCTAGAGCTTTGTTCTTTTCTTTGCAACCAATCTGAGTGCTGAGAAGACATGTCACCAATCAGTCTAACAAGCAGATGGTTTCTTCAGATGCCACCTCAGTCCACTACCTCTGCACTACAAAGAAAGGAGAGCCAAAACTCTTACTGTATTCCTTGCACACTGCTTTCAAATTTGGAAGTTCTGCATTTCCAGCTTTGACGGCAGCAAGTGAGGAAGGGAAAGGTCTGCTTCCCCCCCGGAGCAAGCAAGAAGCAGATCATTTGGGGCTTGCATTGGTGGCAGGTAGGCAGTGGTAGACTGATGAAAGGAACCCCAAATCCAGCACCTCCTCGCAGTTTGTCCCTGATGCAACCCATACCAGTTGGCCTCAGGGATGGGCCAGCTGTGCCCCATTGGCTACCACCAGAAGAAAGTCTGATGATACCTTTACCATAGGCCTGTGGTTCCTGAACTGGAACTGAAAAAGGCCATTCCACATTAAGGGGAGTGGCCAAGAAATCAGAAGCATTGCTATCACAATAGCACTGTTGCCAGGCAGGAAATAATTTTTAACTTACCTGGGGCTTTCCGGAGGGTCCAGGGAGCCTGAAACCCCCTCTGCAGGCCTCCCCACACCTCCAAACTACTGTAAAAAGGAAAAAAAAGACCTTCCTGTGTTATAGCTCTTTACTGATGCCTTTTGGGGAGATGCTGGGAGACCTGGAAGTGGGTCTTTAGACCTATTTTTAGCACTGACTAAACTTTAGTGTTTTGGATTTAGCTGGATTGCATACCATTTGGCTAAAAGGACCATGTTACATCACATCCAAAAACAAGGTAGCAACCTATTTCAGTGAGGGGGGAAAAAGAAATTTCCCCAAGCTGCTTTGGATGTGATGTAGTTAGTGACTTGCAAGGGTATATGCTAATAAGCCCTCAATCCATTTTAGTTGAACTGATGTTTTATAGATGTCCCAATACCCAGCTATGTATCAAGCTTGACAGAATTCTTATTGCAATCTCTCAAGGCCAATTCATTTTTTTAAAGAAAGTGCTTTCCAAACCCTCTTGCAATTGTAGCCTAGAACACTTGATCTGTTATCAAATACTTCCATGACTCAGGAACTGAGCTTTTAATCTTGCCCTCTGTGCTAGACATCACACAGGCTTTGACAGTGTCCATAATAGGAAACAGAACGTACAGCATCTTGGAACGTGTCCTTGAGTGGAGAGAGACAGCACATGCACCCAGAGGAAGATGAGGAAAAGCAGCAGGGACCAGACTTGTCTATACTAGCTTGTGAGCAAACAACATTGTTGACTATATTTTATTTTTGAGCCCTAGTTAAATCACTACACTGCATTCTCCTGTTCGGATGTATTATAACCGACATGCCTTTTAAATCAACATTAAATCCTTTGTCACAACTCTCCTGTCCCCTATGAATTTTAGGAAGTGTGGTGATATGATTGATGTCAATGCCTGCTTTCCTCCTGGGTCAAATATTAGCCATTTTGGAGGGGATTTTTGTTGGGAAAACACCATGGGAAAAGGTTCATTTTCCTCTTCCCCTCTCCATATACACACAGTGGGCCCAAGCCCAGATTCCTGCCTTCTTGCAGTCAATGTGAGTTGTACCAGAAATGGTTTAAGGCCAAAACTCAAGCTACTGTACATCACATTATGACAAAATGTTATGCAACATCATTGGTGTTATGCAATACCCAAGGCCTTGCTGCCTACAGGCTGTTGTAGCATCCAAAAAGAGCTCTGAAATCCTGCTGGGGCAGATGGCACCAATACTGCATCATCCAAGCCAGTTGCAAATCATAACAGAGTTATTGAGGAGGTGCTTTTCAAAGCATCAGCATCACATTAGGGCAAATTCAGTGTATACAAGAAATGCCTCAATTGCCCAATGCAGCTTTAAATTATGAAAATCAATTGTACCAACTGTAGGCATGGCACAAGTGAGCCAGGTCAGAATTTTGACTATCAAAGCAGATGGCACAGTGAGGAGTGACCTAGCCCAGTGATTTTCAACCTTTTTCATCACACTGGCAAGGCACTAAAATGGTCAAGGCACACCATCAGTTTGACTGATGTGCTACCAGTGGGGGGCTCACATCCCCCAATACTACAGCAATACTAATAAATAATCTCCCAAATTACCAAGGCACACCTGAGGGCCATTCGCAGCACATTATGTCATGGTACATTGGTTGAAAACGGCTGACCTAGGCAATGGAGATACTGAGCACACGCGTAAAGGTTTTAAATGTCAAAAGTAGTATACAGTATTTTATATTTTAAAAGCTGGGCATATTTGAAATTTTAAGTCCAAACTAGGTGCAACTTTGACTCACTTTATCCTTGCAAGCATTGGGGGGTGGGGGGAGGAAGTAGTCCAGTAACATGACTTATGTCTCTCTCCTTGGCAATTGAATACTTGGTTTCTCTCACAGGTGTTGTCTGAGTGCTATACACTGTTACACTCTCTGATGGTCTGGTTCATTATGCTATTGGTCTTTTAATTGTCATTACTGTTTTGCTATGTTTTATATTGTTTTTATCATATTGCAAGCACCTTCAAGTCCCTAAAGGGTGAAATTGGTATTTAAAAAGTACACACACTATATTGAAACGTTCCCCAAACTGAGGGTCGGGACCAAACAGTGGGTCATGAGCTGATCTTTGGTAGATCACAATTTTTTTTTTTTTGGAACATTAAAATGAAAACTTTGCAAGCACCCTTGCCTAGCTTGCAAAGAAAATTGTTAGCTGGAATGCTAACCTGTGGTAAGAGAATCTTCATCTATCCAAATTAAAATGTTACATTTTCTTACTTTCTCTAGTACGTGGCATGTCACAGTTCATGTACAAACCCAGTTTTAGCCTTTTGCCTGGCCTGAAAGTCCCCAACTGCATTCCTTGCTCTTTAGTTCAGCCTTCTGGGTACCCTGGAATGACTAAAGTTTGAAGGAATAGTCTAGGGCAGCTATTTTCAAGGTTGTCACAGCACACTAAGGAGCTAAAATCGTCAAGGCACACCATCAATTTCTTGACAATTGACAAGGCACACCATGCTGCAAGTGGGAGGGGGGGGCTCACATCCCCCAAGGCACTACTAAGAAATGACCCTATCCAAACTATGGCATGGTTGTGAATGATTTGCGGCACACCATTGTGCCACAGCACACTGGCTGAAAATTGCTGGTTTAGGGAGAGTGCACAAACACATACTATACGTACTATAAAGTATCTAGCAACCTCAGGAGCACAAGTATTACGAATTAATAATTTAATACACCTTAATTTATTAATATTAATTTCTAGATTTCTTTTTTGTCTAATGGGTCATGATAGATTGTTTTTACAAGTAGGTCCTGGTGCTAAAGAGTTTGGGAAGCACTACACTATTGTTTAAATCAATGCCATTTTGAAGAAAACTGGTGAACACTGCTGGTGAAACTGACAAGACATACAACTAGGTGTCAGTTCAGGCGACAGCCAGAGCTAAGCAGTGGATGAAATTGACAGGACGTTTCCCTGATTGTGCCAGTTTCATTAAGGGGAGGGGAACAGACTATGAATGAAATAGCAGTGGATCAAATTGAGAGGACAATACAAAGAGAAGGATTACACTGTCACTCACCCTCTTATTGTAGGATTGCATTCAAGTGGCATTATAAAGCAGTATGAGCTACCATCTAGTCAGGCAAAGGGAGGCAGGGATAAGAACATCTTTGCCTGTACCAGCTGGAGACAAGTGTAAAAAGCACAACTTTTAAGCAGTAGTTACACACAAACTGGAGTCACATGCGTATTTTCAAGCACTCTACACTCCAGTTAAGAGTGGAGCAACATTGGCAGCAGCAAACCTGCAGTTAGAGCAGCTCTCAACACACTACAGGACTAATGGAGGGAAGCCAATGACAGGCCTTCATCCAAGTCATAAATAGAACTATTGAGAATGTTGGCAGCAACACCAACCTCAGAACCACTTCACTGGCCGTCTTCATCAGTGTGCCCATCACTCTTTCTTCCAACATTCAGTATGTCACATGATTGCATACCATTTGGCTAAAGGGAGCATGTTACAGAGCAAAGCCCAATTAAATTTCTGTTACTTAAACCACCAGGCATCAAATCCAATGTCAACCTTACAGGCTTATAGACATGTCCTTTTAACAACCTCTAAAATACAACAGAAAAGACCAATATCCCCAAGAAGATTGAGCAAACTCCAATTTGGGGCAGTATAGTTGAATGATCTTTGAAAAGCAAAGTTTCACTTTCTTATTTTTCCTACATTATCAGGGAAAATGTAAAACTGGTTCTGAGATTTTGGTATCAACAACAATGCTTTTAGCCAAGAGGTAGAACAAAACAGTTGCTTTTGCCTAAACCAAGGTTGTGTTTGAGGAAAAGTGAGTTCACCTACAGTGTGCCATGGTTCTCTTCCTGGCTCCAACACTAACCTATTAGCCACAACTGGAAATTTGTGTCCTGCTTTTCTACCCTATATTGGGGTATCCAAAGCAGCTCATGTTAAAAAAAAGATACAAATGCAACAGTACAAGATAAAAGATTAAAACATTGATATAATTAAAACAGGCAAACCCCAATGGATCTTGCAAATATAAAATTACAATAATTTAAAATGCCAGCTCAGCATGTCAGAGGCTAAAGGCCTCCTTAAATAAAAATGTCTTCACCCCACCAAAAGATCATCAGAGAGGGAACTGTTCTTAATTCCAAGGGTAGGGAATTCCACAACTGTGGAACCACCACTAAGAAGGCCATATTCCTGCCAACAGATTCATATATCAACAGAATGAATTCTCGGAGCAGTTAGAATCCATTGAAACCAATGACACTTTGCTTCCCTCAGCTGATTTTCACCTGTCAGGAATAAAATAGGCCCAGTTTAACACATTTTGGAAGCTACAGAATACTGAATGATCATTTTTGCATTGCGCTGTAATCAGATCCCAGAGATTAATTTGGTTTGTACTTGAAAAACATTGGAAATAAATATTTCAAATTAAATATTCCAAATAAAGATTTGGAAATAAATATTGCCTACAAGTTTCTTCCACATCCCATGAGTTAAGCTGCCATGATGGAAAAAAAATGATTAAATTAAGATTGTAGAAAGGAGGCAAGAGTTTGTCTGGTGAAAGTCTCTTTCCAAGTGGAGACGGGTCTTCATACAGTTGGGAGAAAGGAAGGTAGGAAGAGCAACACATCTAAATTTTACATATCAAATCACAGTTATCCAAGCAAAGCCTGACCATGGATCTTCAGTGTTTGCTATAATCCACAGATGGATAGCAGCCAAAAATGAGACATGCATGCAACGGAGAATTTACCTCCAGCAAAGCTTACTTTAGGGAGCTTAAATAAGCAGCAACTGTTTTTGCCCTACTCATTTTTCTTATGTAAGAGGGAAGACATTGCACAGAAATTAGTTTCTCTGTGCACTGCTGTTTATAGCTTGTGTTAAAAGAAGCTCCTAAACAAGAGTTCTATTTGAAACAGAACGTATTCTTTTGATCAATATATAGTGTGTTCAAATGCAAAACACACCCTGAGGGCATGTTACTTTTTCTTCCATTGTCTGCTTTTAATATTGCTTAGAAGTAGCTTCGAGGATAGCTTCACTTACATCAAACAGTAATTAGATTGGTTGTCATAACAGATAGCATTGTTGACTAACTACAAATTTAGTTTTCATGTAATCCAGTCTATGTGCTGAAGAATGGAAAACTATTTCTGCTCCTATGCTGGGGTCATAGCCTAAAACTCTCCATTTCGAATGCAGGGATTTTTGCCATATGCACCCCTTCCTGTATTTGTCTCTAAAGATCACCAGACCATGAACAGCAGGTAGTCCCACCAGAGGGAACCCACACAAAAACACACTCCCACTTGTGCAAACGGGGCTTCTTCCACTCCAAAACCAAGTAATTTATGGTTGAACAAAGCTGATGCCGGTTGCCCAAGAAATACTGGCAGACCAAGTGAAGATTATCTTACAAATGTTGTCCTGCAAGTTCATTGGGATGGGAAAATTATTCCTGAAGCAAAATGGTGACTATGAAAGTTTTGCTCACTCCATGACTTTCGTTCAAGGACATTTTAAAAGGTTGCCTTCCACTTGAAGGTTGGCTGGATCATATTAACATATGATCATTCAGCGCTGGATGAATATATACAATGTATGGGTCTTAGTAACTTCTGGTATGGATTCTAGGAACTTCTCAAGAGCAAACCTAGAATGTTTTATCAAATTAACATTGCAATTCTAAACACATGTTCAGTACTTTGTAGTAAATTCCACTGGCCACTGTTGGGGCTGCTTTCAAGTAACTACATTTACTATCAGTGTTTATCTTTTTGCATGTAGTATATGATTACCTATTTAGATAACAGGTAATATGTTCTGTGAATTGGCTCCATAAGAAGTCAGCAAGGAAGTGTTACCCCCTGAGCACTTTGATTCCTGGTCTGTTTTCAGCAGCCTCACCTGTGAGTAACTTATCGCTCACACTATTTTCCTATAGGAAACTCAACAAGGAAGTTACATCCACTTTAAAAAACTGAACTAACAGGGTGTGTCATGTACTGGCATTAACAAGTTTTCATTCAGGACAAACCACGGTTTAGTTTGCATAGGAAAAATACAGATATTGACACTATCTGCTATTAGAATGACTGAAAAGGGACTCACTGCCCTACACAAAGGCATAGTTCCACTTGACGCTTCTGAAAAAACAAAGCATTGGGGGAATACTTTTTTCCAACAAGCGGAACATACAATATTTGAATAAAAGCAATCCTACTTACCAGGAACTTGGTGCTACAATGAGAATGCGGGAAGTTAAATCAGGAACCAGGGCACTACTGATATAAACTGAGGTTGAACTATAGTGACCCGTTCAGTCGTACACCACTCATTATTCATTCCAAGTGCAGTTGTTTTGAGGAAAGATTTTCATTGTGTCCAGTGGGTATAATCTCCACTGGTCATGCCCAACACTTGGAAAGACTCATTCAGGCATATGAAAGGAAAATTACATTTCAATGACTCATACAGAACAGAATTCCAATGCAGGGATGTTTGATAATAGATTTTATTGAAATCTACTAAAAAGGTATTTGTTCTTAGATCAAATCACTTAATGTTCAGTAAGCCACAATACCACTTCATTGCATACATATTTAAGGAATCTTCATTTAAATCCTATGCATGTTTCTTTCATTTCATCAAGTTAACCCCCAAGTGCCAAACATACAGGACAGGATCCAATTTGTTTAGTGAAGACTTGGTACCAAACCAAAATGAGACATTTACATGTACAGTACATTTCACAAGTAAAATACATAAGAGGAAGCCTAGTTAATGTAACAGTTTAGATAAATTTTGTAGACAGTATACTAAAACAGAATTTGACCTAAATGCAATTTAGTCATATGCTAAGTACAAAGGCAATGATTAAATTGCTCTTTTTTCATCACAATAATGATGAGTGTGCAAGTGGGCCTGGAAAAATACAAAAAGTTCACTTAAGTTTCTTGGACAAAAAAATGGAAGACCACCATTTTTAAAACTGCAGATAGTGCTTCAGAAGCTGCAGGTTAGATTTTGTTCATAGGTAAGTGTATTAAGTAACACTAGCTTGGTGCAATTATCTACATCCTGTTATTTTTCTATAAACCAACAACAAAATCCGAGTCTGTGTACCAAAAAAAAAAAAATCAAAGGGAGCATTAGTGATAAAGAAAACTACCTGCTATAACCACAGTGCATTCTCTATAGAGACAATCTGGAAGTAGTATTCCTTGGATTTTTAAAAAAGGAAATATCCTCATTGCAAAAAAAAAACAAAACCCAACCAACATTTTTTATAATGTGCCAGCTTAAAAACTGATTACATTTGAGATAAAGGTCCACTGACATTTAAGTGGAATGTTCATAGAGTTTAAAAATAGAAAAGCACAAAAGATTTGATGCCATCTAGAAGTGCTTCACTGTAGACAAAATTAATGAAAAATATTATGCAAGCTTTCAGTCAAGGCTGTACCACTGTTCAGAAATAGTTACATGCCAGTCAGATATTATATTAGAGGAAAGGTAATGCAGTTTGTTTTACATTTGGAAAGTCTCTAGCTATAGTTGAGAACATTTAAAAATTGTGGTTACTAATAACGCTATTTTAATTTGCTGAGAATTCCAATTAAGTATTTATATGTGATAGAGTGAAAGGCTCCAAGACGTACCATGCAATTTTAAGAGATTTAAAATGTAAGCAAACGCACCCACTGGTAGCAGGATTTTCATGGGCTGTAAGATGCTGCTGCTGCATCAGAAGAATTAAGCAAATGGCCATTATTTTGCCTATTTACAAGTCTTATTATAAGTCTTTCAATAGCCTCCACAGGAACCATGTTATATGGAAATTTTCACTTTGCAATGCTTAAACATCTAACACAGGACCAAACCTTAATTCAAACTACAACACATGACTGCACTACTTTACGAAGTCACTACTGACTGCCTAGATTCAGCACAAGACCAGAGACATATGGCTGGAAATAGGTTTGGTACAAGTCAGGACTGTTGCTTGCCAAAAGCATAACCTTTTGCAAGACAGGCTGATTGAAGCTTAGGTATTTCAAAAGATGCAGAATCACAGCTTCATAATACAAGCCAGAGGTTTAAATATGTGCTTTCCCTCTAGTTAACCAATTCTTCCATGTCATTTATTGCCCTCTGAACTGTACAAAAACATTTTATTGTAAGTCATTGACATAAAATGTTTTTTCCATTTATAATACTTTGGGGCAGGCTTAGGATATTTATGGCTTAAAGACACTTTTAACGTTAGTATACTAGGCATGTGTTTCAACCAATATATAATTACTCAACTAAGGGAGGATAACTAGATATATCAATACATCCATTTGTTAAAAAGCTCCCTTTCTTTCCAGGAGGGAAGATGACATAGCTAATTTGTAGATATAAAAGTTATCAGCCCTATTCAAATTCAGATTTACAACCAAGTTACCATCCAATGTTCTGTACAGCAACTGAGATACCTACCTATACAGGTATTTACATGTGATATACACCCAATATTTTGCCCTATAGAGCACTTCACAGATGCATATGAAGTCTTTACTTCCACCAAGTAATCCCAAATTACAAGTCATTGTTCAAGCAAGATAGATTGATTAGTGCAAGGTTGTCCCAAGCTGTTTGTTCTCTTGATACTGAACTAATTTAAACTAACCCTTTGATGGTTATCTCTTCTTCTTGCAAAAAACCCAGCATACTTGCTCCAACAATATTGCCAACGACCAGACATTAACTGAGTAAGTTTTACTATGTGGCGCACAGTACTGGCCATTCTGTTGTGCAAACTATGGTTCACCAGTTCAGTTTATTATTCAGAACTCTTCATTTTGACATGCACCTATGACATGGGAATTGAACTGTACCACAATAATTGTTATATCATCCCTGTACATCCGAGCCAACTCTTCTGGAAGACTAAGCATTTTGGACAGTCGTTCGTGATCAACAGTGCCGAATTCGTTATTTCCCACAGCATGACGTATCAAGTGAGTTGCTGCATTTTGATCTTCAAAGGCTGAAGACACTCGGGCTCTCCTTTCTGTCAAGAGACCATGCATCTGTCCCAGAGTTACCTTGTAGCCACCAACAGCTATTGGCTGTTCATGATGAACACCAGTTAGATACTCACCTACAATTCTAACCACATCTTGCCTGTGCATGGTTTCCCACAAGCCATCTGTTGCCAGTATCAGAAATTTGTCTTGAGGTCTTAATTTGTGATGTATCACCTCTGGCTCGGCAGTGAGGTATGGTGGAGTATGGTAGTTCGGTGGGATGAACTTTGTATACTCATTGTCATTGAGCTGATCTGGGCCAGACTCTATCACTCTCTTCTGAAGGTCAATGCTCCATTTAAATTTGACATCTCCAAAAGCTCTGAAAGGCATCAGTAAGCCTAACAGCCTATCTTGTTTCACAACGCTCTTTTGTTCAGACTTTGGGTGCTCCATTTTGATTCGCTCAACCTCAGTTTCATTCTGAGCATTATGATCATAAGACAATGCAACTGCAGACCAAGATCCATCTTCTTCTTGGACGCCAAGCATGGCCCTGCTGTCACCAGTGTTAGCAACATGCAAATCAACTCCATCTACATGTGCCACACAGGCAGTTGCACCAGAAAAGGCTACACGCAGTACCAGATAATTGAGGAAAGAATTTGGGTCTCCTACTTGAGCTTCCAAAGAAATGTCGTTGTCAAGTCTCTTGAAGGCATTGATTAAAGCCTCTTTTACATCTGTTGTCTCCCCAGTGTTCAGATCTATGAGTTCCTGCCAGTAAGTTCGTAAACTGTTAAAATACAGTTTGGAGGCTTCTTTACTGAAATAGTCATTGGGGTGCTTGTGCCACTGTAAGATGGGCAACAGGGCCCTGCCACTCTCAACAGCATTTTCTATTTCAAGTAAAGTCTCATGGGGTAATAGAGAAACAGCAATGTAATAAAACAGTCTCTCACTGACAGCCTGTGCACAGGCACATCCTGCATGGCCATCAAACACACCAAGAAGCATTCCTCTTGTTTGTAAGCAAGTGGCTGCACTTCTTCGGTCTTCTATTGGAGCATTGGCTGGAAGCTGGTTGCTGTCGAAGCCAAGGACAGAACTTACATTTTTGCCATCAAACTCTGGAACTTTGAAACTATATTCATTTGCTTTCAGGATACTATTGACCTGTGGAGGTGTGAGATAAAATCTCTGCGGCGTGGAAACATAATTTCTTGCATGAAAAAACTGAGGAAAGTTCTCCTTTGGTCTACAGAGAGTTGCAAGCTTCTTCTGTGGGACATACCTCAAGTGATTGTGAGTTAAGTGTGGTGACAAGCAACACAGATGCTTGTGATGACAGTAACATGCGGTATTGTATATCCTGCCAATCTCACAGTTGCGAATTAATGGGAGCAATAGCTGAGTCGGTGCTGGCATGGCATCAGAGAACAAAGGCAACCTGGGGCTTCTGACTGGAATTGCTGGGGAAAAAACACAAGTGACATCTATACTTAACATAGATTTTATAGGTACTGTGCAATCAAGTATTTTAAAACTGTTAGTCTAAAACCAAAATTATGTTAGTCTAAAACCACATTTTAACATATACAATATTTCAAATGCAAATGACAAGAATAACTAAAGTTATACATGGTGATCCTGTAAGAAGCAACTGTCTGCACTTGTTTGTTCACTCTTGCTTGTGTTTGATATATGATGTAGTCTTACTCGATCCCTCTGATTACTTGGCTCTGCCTGATTTTTCCACTCGAGTCAACCGTGCCTCACTTTCTCTCCATCTGCATATCTGCCTGCCTATTCATCCTCTTTCCTGCGCCAGATTCCATTGCCTAACCCCTCCCTCTACCAGTCTGCTCAACTGGTATCACCCTAGTTGCTTGCTCTGCCTCCCTTCATATTCACTCACTGATTACCTGCCTACATGCTACTTCTGAAGGCTCACTATTTCCACTTCTCTTTCTGCCTACCCACTGCTTCTCTTTTCACCGCCTACCCCCTACCCCCACAATCTGCAGTGGTTCATCATTAAAACATACCATCTGCCAAACAGGCACCAGTGTAGGCTCCACTAACATGAAAGCTTGTAGATTTCATTCTGATGCACTTAGTTATATCAGCAATTTAAATGAAGTTCAGCATTAAGGGGCTACAAGCGGTAGGTACAAGAGCTCAAAAGTTATATCTGAAGTTTAAGCAAGAACTTTAAAAGTCCTCCTACAACAGCAGCTTCAGGGCAAAACTTTGTCATTCTCAGAGACTCTACAGAACTTTTCATAATCTGAAACTAGTTAGTTTCTAGAAGCAGAAAAGTGCCCAGGACACCTACTGCACAACACCTTTATAATTGGCATATAATGTGTTAGAATGTGTAGTAGTTGCCAATGACTTCTAAGCCACCAATAATGAACAGTATATCTCAAAAGCATGTTTGTTGACATAGACAATATATGAAAGCACTAGCAACATTCCAAAAAATTCCATTCGAATTTTTCATGTCGCATTCCTCCAGCCACAGCAATTCACACCCATACTTGTAGGGAAGTGTAAACTTAGTGAACTATACTTGCTATCCTAACCACCCTTGCCAGAACTTTAAATTAAGAATGTTAAAGTCAGAGGTTAAAGCACAGATAACAGAGCCAGGAGGATTTTCACCGCTGCAGTCTTAAAGATAGTCTCAAATTCTAGTTTGGAATTGAGGAGGATTTATTTTGCCCAATCCAAAGACAATTTCTGTTAAGTGTTTTTAGGAGATTTTCTTAAGACACTTCTCTCAAGCCTTACAAACTTAAAGATGAGACATGCCAGTATATTGTATTTGTTCTGAAGTCAATTTTTACTTCCAAGCATAAGTAGGATTATTGCCTTTGTTTCCTTTTATAATTTACTGCACTCACCAATTCAAAATCTGATTTCCAAATATTACCTAGATAAAGTGTTTTATATATGATGTAATCTACAATGAACACTTGGGAGCCACAAAACTTTTAAAGCATCAGAAATTTCTTCTGAACCAGTTAGCTCAACATACAGTTGTAAAGTACTTGCAATACTGTCTCTCCTTCTAAACAACTCCACTCAGAACACACTAATGTTTATAGCAATATTGGCAGAAATTGTTTTGCATGATCAATTTCACCATACATGTGCAACTAAGCACTTAGCAATATACTATCATAGCAGTACTGTATGTCAAATTAATATAATAGGCAAATACAATATAAGTGATAGTTTCATAGTGTCAGACCATTAGCCAATCTAGTCTGGTACTGTCAACTCCCAAAGCAGTGGCTTTCCAAGATCTCAGACAGGTTCTTCTTAATACTGCTACCCTAACATTTTTATTTAGAAATGCCAAGGAAGCAGCCTGGGACCTTCTAATGCAAAGCATTTATTCTACTACTGGCCTTCCACAATACCATTCTACTGACTAAATTTGTTGTGCTCAACCCAATTTTATTGTCTCCTTTTTCCTGATAGAGCCGATTAATTCTGTCTCAGGGCTTGCCCTGCCATTAGGCAGAAAGGATGGAGCAAGTCGTCTACTTAGCATACTACATATTACTACCATATCAGATACAATTTGGCTTTTCTTCACCAGGCACCAAAATGTCTCTAGCTGTATCTGTTTTCTCTTGATCAGCTTCAGATCTTGCTTCCTCTTTACCTCCATGTTTTTCAAAGTTTTCCAGACATATCTCCAAGTCAATCTTTTGGTTTACTTGTCTCTCCTTCTCAAGAACCACAGATATCAATAAACACACTATCTTAACAATTCACCCCTAAAACCACAGATGTAAAATAGTTATCCTCTTTCCATTTCCACAGATATTATCCCAAGATAATAAAAAAGTGCTAAACCTACTTCCAACTATCTGTTTCTTTCAGAAACTGCTATGATCCAGCTGCTACTTTTGTTTCCAAATGTCTGATGCCAACAATTCAGCTAACAAAGTAAACCTAAATGGGTTTGTCATCATAATTTGAATTATTGTGTAAAGAGACAAAAATTGTGTCCTTCTCACCACTGATTAAAAAAATTCATTTCCATCTCAGCTAGTATCAGTGCTAAAAGAGAGAAAGTCAATCTGCCTATCAGTTGCCTGACTACTTCACATCCCTGGCATTTGGTAGGAAACAGGAGGCAATCTTTCCACCTTTACCAGTCAATGCCTTGGTTACCAAATGGTACCTCCAGTAGAGTCTTGCTCAAGGTAAGAAGCCCACAAATTCCCTTGTCAGAATGTGTGTGCTTCCTAGACTCTGGTGAACATACGATATAGGCTTCTACACCAGCATCTCCAAAGCTCAGGATAATGGTAGTATAGAGACAAGATTCTATCCTTTCTCTAAGGGGCAAGCAGACACATTTTGACCTTCTAAAGTATAGGGTAAAGTATACACTCACAGAAAGATCCATCTAGCATTGGCTTAATTTGAGTCTTCATTAAAGTCAAACACATTTTATTTGCATTATTATGTACTGCTTACTGGAAGGTACTGTACTTCAAATCTTAGAGAATCAAGGTACAAATGGTCTACACTTTTAAGAATTTATTTAAGTCCTGGAAAGATTAAGTTTATCAGAACTCTAGAAGAAATTTTTAAATGTTGATCTGAAGAGGGCTACTGCACATACAAGCACAATTCTCAGGCATAACCTGATGATTTAGGTGTACAGCTTCTGCAAAATGCCTAGTGCCATTATCATAAATCCAAACATGGAAGTCATTAGTATAGGGCATTTGTCCAAATGAATATCCTAAATAAAAATGACATTACAGAAAAAACGGAGAAAGAATGTTTAAAAGTGGCAGCTTCCAAAGACTGCCACCAACTGTAATAACATTTTACTTCATTAACACCCTCATTATCCCATCCCCAATCTCCCAAAAGATTCCTATTACTATGAAAGTAGGAGCACAAGAGATACATACCAATCCGCCTGGGACCAGGACACACACACATTCTCCTGTCACAACAAGAAGCCGCCAACATCCACAAAGCAGTAGCCCAGGAAAAGCAAGGCAGAGAGTTTATTAAAGAAGGAGGAAGAGATCTCCAACATTGAAGGGGAACAGAAAAAAAGACAGAGAGACAAGCAGTTTGTTTGTAGTGACAAGCATTAAGAAGCAGCAACTGCAACACAGCCATCCTTCAGCAGCATTGTCTAATCATACCACAGCCCCCAACACACTATTCTCCATCCCCCTTGATGCACAACATAGCACCCAGTTCATGCAAAATTCATTTGCTGTCAGCTGGACTTACAGAGCCACAAGCACACTCATCTGCTTAAGGAGGATGGAAAAATGCTTCAGGGTGTAAAACACTGGCTTCAATACTTATAGATGTCAGTCCTGCAAAGTGACATTTTTACTTTTGTATTTTCTTCAAACCCAGGTATGTGAGATTTTTCCAGCTCTATTAACCTAAACATTAGTGAGCAACAGATGCACATGGAACTCCCGCTCTGTTGCCCTTCAAAACCATATATCCACATACATACTATACAAAACATATATGTATATTAGTGACACCCACAAACTACAACAACAACCCTGACCCTCCAAAGACATATTATGGGCACATCAATAAGAAAAAGCAGGTAAGGTTCCTTGGGTACAAAGTACTTCACTTGTAGCCTTCTACCATATGAGCAGAGTTCCCAGGGATTGTCATATGTCAAATTTGCTCAGTTTTTATACACACTGGGAAAATACCTATGGCACATGATTTATCTGGGGCACTGGAAGTGTTCAATCTGTACACTTGACCCCTACAATCCTCACCTACAGGGAACTTTATTATTGGATTTGTATTCCCATCAAGCTTCAAGAGCTTGGTCTTGCTGGGCTGGGCTGCTGCCAGTTCAGAGGGGAGATAAGGACAACTGGAAGACCAGCACAATCTCATCAGCTATTCAACAGGCAAGTTTAATGCTTACAGAATATGGGAGTGATAGCCGGATGAGAACCAAGAGTCCCCGTGAACCAGGAACATTGCCTGTACTTCCAATTGCACACCAAAATAACTACACTGGCCTAGGAACAAATGCTGTGCTGACAGAGCTCTCTCTCTCTCTCTTTATGAAGCAAGAGAGGGAATGATGAATTTCCTGCATTTATATATTGCCTTTCAGCAAAACCACTCAAGTCTCACAAATTTAAAGATATTAAATGGGCTATTTAGTAGACCTTTCATGAACTCCTTGGGGCTGTCTTCTGCCTTTCCTTCAGGGCAAAAAGAACAAGTAGCCCCTGGGAGCAGCAATCCCAATAGTTCTCTCAGACTGGGACCTTCTGGAGCTGACAGAATGAGCTCTTTGGGGGGGGGGGGGTAAGGAGAAGGGCTCTTGGCCTGTTCTAATCTACAGCAAGGGTCTTAACTCTTGCCTGGGAAACAAACACATCTACGAGTAAGCTATGCAATTTGGCTGGCCGGCCGGCCTCGACTCTGCACCTTGACCTATATTGGAGGAGAGGTCATGAACGGCCTGCGTGGCTGGGCACGGATGCCCCCCCCCCTTCCACTCCAGCACTCCATTATTCCCACGGATGGATACAAAGGGGGCTCTAAACGCCTCCGCTGTCTCCCTGTCAGACTGCGAGCCCTAGGGGCAGGGACGCTTCCACCCGACTCCCCCC
>JAJKFI010000021.1:896770-1003223 GCA_029204185.1 Lerista edwardsae
CCCCCCAAGAGAAGCACCGAGACGCCTCCCTGCTTCCTTCCAGGCATCCTCTTCAGCTAGAGGCGCGGCAGCCGCACAAGAGCAGCATCGCCACTGCCTCCGCCCACTCGGCAACCAGCGGTAGCCTCAGGCCCGGAAGAGAAGCGCTCCGCTACTACCACCACCCTCTTTGGGGCCCGCTCCCTTCGCCTCACGCTCGCAGAGGGCCCCGCCGACCTCCGCAGACACTGACCTGATCAGCCGGGGGGGGAGGGGCAGGACCCCGCTCGGATAGCGGGGGGGAAAACGGCTCTTTCTCTTTCCCTCTCTCTCTCTCTCGCGCGCGCACTCCTCCCCCTCTCAGCACCCGCCGCAGAGGAACAGGCTTAAGCGCTTCCTTCCCTCCCACCCACCCCCGCCCCTCCCGGAGCGCGCGCGCCTGACACGACCCTTCACAACAGTCGCCCCGAATGGCATGACGGCTTCGCTGTGTCGTGGACGTTTCTGGTGACGCGCAGAGGATTATAAAGCGGGAGTGGGGGGGGGGAGCGAGGCCGGGGCGCCCATTGGCTGGAAACGGAAGAAGGGCGGGGAAAGGAGTCACGTGACTCGCCCGCTTACTAAGCCCACGCTTGAGTCCCCCCAGCCTCGCGTCTCCCGCCCTTCAATGTCTCCTCAGACAGAAGAGCTTGGCGGGATTCTCATTCCGAGCCTCTCTCACCTCTGTCGTTTCACTCCATGGGGAAGAGGAAACTTCAGGCAGCAGCCGCGGGCGCGCTCTCTCCGGCTTCTTCTACGCGCTGGACGGTGTCTAACGGGCAACGGAGGAGCTCGCTGGCGTCTGTGCTCTGGGACCGGCTTTCCTCTCTGGGATCCAATCAGGACCTTCCGCTGAGGAAGGGCGCGCCCCGCATTCCTATTGAGGGGCGGCGGCATGGGCGGGGCGCCTTCATCAGAGCCTGCTTTGTCGCGTTCAAGCAACGCCTCTCGCACGACTTCAGTCCGCTCCCCGAGACTCAAAGTGTAATGATGTGAACGCTTTTGCCCCTGTAATCCGAAATTGATTTACTTGGAAGGAATCTCATCGATGGCGGTGCTGACTGGCTTCAAGGGAATAAGGCGCAGTTACATAGGCAAAAACGGAAAGGCCACTGCCCCCGCAGAACTTACAATCGAACAAGGAAAGGGAGAGAAGTGGGGAATAATGAAAGTGGGCAGATACCCTTTCATAGACTGCCAGCCCACTCCTAACCATATTTCCACGTGGCGGTGTTGATGCAGGTTCCGATGTATCCCAAGGGGAGGGGTGGTTTTTGTTATTGAAAGCAGCCTTTTGGGCATTAACAACCGCCTTTTGGAAGTTAAAATATCTGGAACAACCCCCCCCCCCCCCACACACACACAACACCACATTCTTGTGTTCGACGTCTTTTAATAGAGTACTTTTCCAATTAGAAATAATACTGTGGCTGCATCTGCTGACACTGTTATCATCTACCTAGTACACTTTTAGAGCATTTAAAATGAATAAAAATGAGAACTTGGAATGGGAATTTAGAATAAAAACGCACAACACTGTAATTTGCTATTTTAATCAAGAAAGTTTGGAAAAAAATATCACCCCTACCCATGGGGGAATTTTGGCTGCTGGAGGTCTCCTTGGTATAAGAGGTTAATTGTCCCCTTGCCCTGGAATAAAAGACCCACCAGCTGCACCGGGTTAACCTGGACCTGACCCAGGATATTGCTGGTGTAATCTATGCAGGCAGATCAGGCCTGGGTGGGTGGGGGGGGGGGAGGATATAGTGTGTGTGTCCTGCCACCACTCTCGGGCCTCATCCACCCACCTCTCACCACATTGCCATCCTGTTCTGCCCTTCCCCTGTCTCATCCAACCCCCTTTCCATCACTCCTAGCCCTGCTCCACCCCTTTGTGCCTTTGAATAGCCACCTCATAAAATCACTACTTGCAATCAAGGCTAAAGTTTATCCTTTTACTGCATCTCCAGGTTGGAAAAAGGTCTCATTGGTTTCATCTTTCCCTGTTATGAAGATGTTTAATACGGTATCTTTCCTTTCAAAACACATCAAGCCTATTTCCACTTAGATCCAATAAGACGGAAGTGGAGCAAGGGTAGGAAGAAGGGCTGCAGATAATTTAAACGGCTGTGTTATTTAAACTCTGCTCTTCATCCAAGTTAGTCTCCTATCCAGACTTTGCTGAGAAGCAGCCACCCTTAAATTCTGGTGAAACGTACATAACATGACTGAGCTATTTTGGAGCCACTAACAGGCCCTGCTCCTTTACTGCCTAGCCTTGCGATGGTACCAGATTTTAATCCCTGCATTTTCCAAGGGTCAGCAGTCTTCTTAATATCACCTGACTTCACCTGAGAAATCTCAGGCATTCCACCTGGCAACTCAACAAGTGCCCTAGTTTCAGAATTGAAGTGGTCATAGTGAAAGAAAAGCGCAATCAAAGATGTAACACTCAAGCGGAGGCATAACATGGGCGGCACCTGAGGGGCAATTTTAACATTAAGGGCCCAATCGTGTGGGCCTTATTGCCAGTGGAACATTTATACTTCTGACTCTGAGTGTCATAAATGTGCAGTAAAGCACATTTATGGCACCTGGAAAAAGTACATACCACCTGTGCTAGGGCTGGGCTCCAGCAGCACCAACTGGCGGTAAGACCCATCAAGGCGGGAGGAGGCAGGGACAGGGCAGAACTGGGCTGGGGGAGGAGAGGAGTGGGCCTGGCTGGGGGTGCGTGGGGCTGGCGGTGACTTCCACCACTGGATCCTGAACCCCCCTTTGGGCTGGGCATTCTGACACAGGGCTGCTCCAGCCTCCGTGGCAAAATAGCTGGCAGAGACTTGTATAGCCCCATTGTGGGGGCCAGGACTTTCCCAGAACGAACATCACCTTCCCCTGAGGAAACTCCTGTGGTTTCTGCAGAATGCAGCATTAGCCATTGTGGTACCACTGCTCCTGCAGGAGCTCGGCAGCTCAGAATCATGTTAATGAAAAGTAAGTAAGAGGCAAAAAACTGCCAGGGGAGCACTCAAACACAGTGATTTAGCAGTACAACCATGTTGTTGTTCAGTCGCTAAGTTGTGTCCAGTTCTTCATGACCCTGGGAACCCCATGGGACTGGGAACTGTACAACAATAGGGGCAAGTTAGTTGGGCTTTTTAACCAGTGGTGTCGTCTAAATGATTTAAGAACAGGAACTCACTTTTGATTGGCATGTGTCAGGACCCGCCCACCGGAAGTGACGTCATAAACCGGAGGCTGGTGGAGCGCAGGTCTACCCACGGCTGGTTCCTATGGGTAGACCTGGGCTCCGGAGGCTGGTGGAGCCCAGGTCTACCCATGGCTGGTTCCTAGCCAGCGACGACGTCAGCGATGAGTGGGCGGAGCCAGCCAGTTCTGTACAGCGCCTGGCGCCTACAGAACAGAAAGCAAAGAATTCCCCCCTCCTCAATTGCAGCTCCAATAGCGATGGGGACAGTCTCCCAAAGAAACCTCACACCCAGAGCACCAGTGAAACGCTCTGGACTGGAGAGACAGCGGTGAAAGCCTTTCCTTGGTTTTCGCGGCTAGGCGAGGTGGAGTTATTCAAAATTGCCAGGGAAGTTGAAAATTGGCACGGGGGCAGCAGACTCGAAGCCGAGGCTGGCTGAGCAGAATGAGGCAGGAACCTGTGGAAGGGCCTGAGGGGCGGCACCACTCCGGACGGCACCCTTGGGCGCTTCCCCACACCAAAGCCTGCTTATGCCGGGCAGGTCAGGAGGGCAGCTTCAAAAAGTCCCAGCTCCCCTCTGTCCCCTCCAGGGCCCCCCTCGATTTGCCACCGCACCCCCACGACGCCCCTTCTCCCCAGTGGGCTGCAGACTCACCAGAGTGGCTGCTGACTCCACGTGTGTGGCTGGAGGGAGCGAGGAAGGGGACTGTGTAGGACGGGACTTCCCCACTGCAGCCCTTCCCCCTTCGCCCCCCTAGAAATCCAGAGTTGCTCCCTTTAACCCTCTGAGTGCCAGCCAACCAAGAAGAAAAGCTCTTTGCAGAGGAATTGAGAGGGGGAGGAGGGAGAGTGAAGTGGGCGGAGTCAGCCCTAATTTTAACTAGTGGAACTGAGTTCCCCCGCGTTCCCCATGCATGACATCACTGTTTTTAACTTACTTTAAAATAGCACTTTGCCCCTCAGGCTCCACTTCCACTTCTGGTTCTGAGCGCCACATGGAGGGCATGCATCAAACAGCTGGTGAGTTTGGGATTCATGGAGGTGGGGGGGAGCGGAGCGCTGCATATGTCCTTGTCCCAAAAGGTTTTTTCTTTTATTACGCCTCTGAGAATTAGATTAATTATGCAATTAATTATGTAAGAGAATTATGCAATGAGAATTAGATGGTGGCTGTAGTGTTCTGATTACATCAACCTTATTCCTGGCCAAGCTGAATGGGTTGTATAAAATCAGCACAGCAGCCCATGCCCAGTGATCCCCAGACAGGAAATGATTCAACAAAAGCTGTAACCAAGTTGGTGGTTGAAACCAGTGGTGGGATCTACCTGCGCTAACGTCAGGAACGCAGGAAGTAGCCACCGGGACGCACGGTTGATTAGCAGTTCCCCGCCCCCATGTGGAGCCCGGCCACGCCTCCCTGCGCCAGGAATAGCTCCATTTTGGAGTGAACCAAGCACAGGGCAGCGTGGGCGGGCGAAACAGCGTGCGGCGTCTCGTCGCTGCCGCGCGCCCCTGCAATATGCAAATGGGGCTGGCAGCGACGACTGCAGTGGGCAGGGCCAGCCCTTACACGGAACAACCGGGACAGTGTTCCGGAGCGTCCTGGCCACGTGACATCACTGGTTGGAACCGTAGAGAAACTGGGCGCACTGAACTCACAACTGTGGCATAAGGTGGGACCCAGAATTAGATAACTAATTTATGAAAAATGTGGGCACCAGTGTGCTGAAGCTGTGCAATATATAAGAACAGCCCCACTGGATCAGGCCAAAGGCCCATCTAGTCCAGCTTCCTGTACCTCACAGTGGCTCACCAGCTGCCTCAGGCGTCTGTGTAGGGTGTTCACATTAACTTTTACAAAGCCACTGTGGAAAATATATTTGCATCCATATTTCCTCTGTATGCTGCAAACTCATCTATTCACGTTCTCATTTGTATATACACGTTCACATGTGTACTGGTATATTTTGGACTGCAGCATTTGGGAATGCAGGCTTGAATGTTGTTTCCTTGCCGATTCAAGGCCTAGCCTCATACCCATATCCATTGGTAGAAGAGGCATGTTGAGTTTCATCTGCATCAATCCACAGCATGGCAACTGTGCACATCCATAAATAATTCACTGACATGTCACCTTTGATATGCCAACGTCTCCCTCTCTGGCAATAGTGTCCCAGAAGCTTTTCACAGCTGCCTTATCACACCTTGGTATAACTGGAAGTCAACATGGCCTGATTTTTTTGTCTTGCAGCTCTTGAGGTCCTTTTGCATTTCTATCCTACGCTTTGTCAGCACTGACATAGCTGTGTCAATGGGGCATGTGCTGCATCCTGCAGTTGGGGGGGCAGTCATGGAGGCCTCCTCAAGGTAAGATAATGTTTATTCCCTTGCCTTGGAGCTGCATTGCTCTTATCCCAGTGCTGGAAAGTTGGTTAGGATCGCGTCCTCAAGCTTCCTAGGCTTCTGAGTGGGTGAGAGAGAATAATTAAGATCTGGTTATTTTCACCTACGATACCAAACTCCATATGATTGGTCATAATACATCCTGAGAGACACAGAATATACCTGAAGTATGTCTCCTATGACATATAGAATATACCTGGGCCGTATCTACGAATATACCGCCTGAGAGACATAGTACTGTACAGGAAACACTCCTTAAACCAGGACTGCCAATAAGTTAAAAGGGTAGGAATAAATGTGATGGTGGAAGCCCCTAATTGACTCTCCCACATACATTGTAGCTCTGCCCCTCATTTGTATTGGGGGCATGGCATGAGCGGGCAGAAAAGGGTTTTTAACACTTTCACCAGTGTCATTTTTCCTAACCTGAATTGTCCTTCTGCCCTTAGCACTGCTATTTGCTCTAAGGGGCAAAACATACCCCACAAATGTGCAAATGTGCTCTGGGAAAAGAATTAAGGGCCCAAATCACTTCCCATCACTGATGCATCCACAGTGCAACCCCGAAACAAGAGAAGGGGGAGTCTTACCTTGAGGAGTCTTACCTTGACCTTGAAGAGCCTTCTGTGACTGCCCCCACTCCACAAAATGCAGTGTACACCCCACTGACATGGCTGCACTGGTGCTGGAAAGTTAGATGGGACAGGGCTGTAAATCATTAAAAGATCCCAGAACTCCAATGCACCCACCCATCAAGGAGTCTGCCTGCTGCAGATCTGCATGTTGTACTGTTCTAGCTTTGCTTCCTTCCAGTCAGCCCCTTCTGCTCCATTTCTTCTTCTTCAGGAGTGACTACATAGATGGTTGTTCATCACACAGCCCACCCCTGCAGGCCTCACCTCTTCCCCTGCACAAGCAAGAGGAGCATCAATCACATGTCATATAATCCTGCAGGGCTAAACACAATGGGACATGCCTGGAATATGGTATCTGCCTTGCGCTGAGTCAGATCTTTGGTTCATTGACTCAGTATTGTTTATAACTGACCGGCAGAATTTCTCCAGGTTTTCAGACAAGGCTTTCCTACCCTTGCGGGGAGACACCAGAGGCTGAACCTGAAACTGACTGCCAGACGAAATTATATTGACAACAAATCCAGTGGGACAGTTTTAACGCTGCTTAACAATCAGTTAGTAAGACAAACAAACAGAGGCTAGTGGGATATACATTTTATTCATGATCCATCATTTTTAGGCTGGAGTCTATATTACACAATCAGAGCATTATGTTAAAGATTGTGTTTATGTTACGTTAAAATTGAGAGGAATGGGTAGAGCACAGATAATTCCACCTGTTCTAGTTGTGTGTTCTGAAGACTGAGCCATGCAATCCTTCAGGTGTACATGACACAACTTCAATCTGCTGTAGCTTTCTTCAAATTGAACACAAGTTAAATAAACAACACTCTCCCCTTCCTTTTGCTTTCATTTCCTTTTGTGTAAAGGTTTCCCCACGACCAATCTCCGTTTCAAAGCCTGTAGAGCTGGCATTTTGTCCAAGAACAAGCTTCCATGGTCATGTGGCCGGCGTGACTCTACGCCGTAGTGCAGGGAACGCCGTTCCCTTCCCCCCGAAGTGGTCCCTATTTATCTCCTTGCATTTAGGTGCTTTCGAACTGCTAGGTTGGCAGGAGCTGGGACAAGCAACGGGAGCTTACTCCTTCGCACAGTCTTGAACTCCCAACCTTCCGGTTGGAAGGCCCAGCAACAGCGAATTAACCCGCTGCGCCACCACGTCGCTTTTGTGTAGCCTGCCTCAAATTTCAGCAGCCAGAAAGCAAGCCTGAAGTTTTTGTCTGTAGAGTGTTGTATAAGCCTGAGAGCCGCAAAGGTCATGGGAATGGGTTATTTTAAAAACCTGACACATGTTGGGTGCCAGCCAGGTTAGGCTAGATGAGACTGGAAAAAGACATCTGCGTTTTACATTTCAGGTCGGCTGACAAAGGCTGACTGATTCCCGTTGACCTGCAGCAAGTTCCTCTTATTTATTTAAGATCAACTGCTGTAATGTCAAAATTACTGCATACCCTTCACCTAAGATACACGACCTTCACAGTTGCTGCTGGGCTCTTTTCCTTGCATAAGGTATTTGTATGAAATAATCTCACACATTGGTGGTTAGAATTTCCAATACTGGAAATTGTAAGCTTTTCAAAATAATACATCGGTGGTTCCCAAACTTTTTAGCACTGAGAACCACTTTTTAAAATGTCTCACTGTTGGGACATACCTAGCTTTACGAGACTCAGTGATGTCACTAGGGGTATATGGGGGTGCGGGCCACACTGGGTGACCCGCAGTGATGTCATGCAGGGGGTACGCGAGTACCGGTTTCTAGGATTACAGCTGGCCCCGCCCATTCACCCACCCACTCATCGACTCCACCCCCTGCAACGTTTGAATTTCCTGCACGTTTGAGTTGCCTGCATGTTCTCAGAGCCAGGAAGGCAGCGAGCGGAGCCTTGCCTTGCCACTGAAAAATAAGCTGATCTGGGGTTTTGGAACTGTTGGGTCACTTTAACATGATGCCAGGCCTCCTTAACATGTTCTGGGGGTGCTGTGGAATACTGTTGCAATTGTTGGGTCAGTTTAAAATTGTCTGAGGCCTCAAAAAGGGCTTTTTTCATGTCACTTCCTGCCACGACATCACTTCCGGCTTATGACGTCACTTCCGGTGGGCGGGTCCCGACACGTGCCAATCAAAAGTGAGTACCTGTTGTTAAATCATTTAGATGACACCACTGGTGATGCACTTGGGTGTATGCATTTGACACCACTACAGCCTAAATTGGTAAAATCTTGGTATTTTCAAATAACGCCATCATGTTATATATTGTGATGTGTAAGTCACAGCATAATGCAACAAAACAAACCACATGGAAATATCTGTATTGTGTCACAAGTTATAGCCAGAAAAGAAAACATAACTGCTTTCTGTAACAAAAAGTGAATTCCCTTAAGGAAACTGACAAATGAAACAGATTGTTCTGATAGCCAATGAGGTGTTGTTATGACACAGCAGGGAACCAATCAAGTGTTAGTATGATTCATTTCTATGTATCAGAGCTAATACTAGAAATCTAGTTGTGTGAATGTCATCAAGTTGGCCACTGGTGTTTTGTTGGTTACTGATTTATTGGTTGACCTTTATTGTTAAATATTTTTAAAAAACCACAAATAAAACAAAATGATGCACTGCAATTAGGTTGTACATTTATTCTGTATGATCTGGTCCATCATGGGGGTGACATGCTGATCTCCCACAGCAGGTGATGCAAACCCTAGTGATGACACTTACGAGACAAAAAAAAAGTTTCACTTTACTAGCTACTCAAGGCTCTGTTTTTCTCCTTTTTACTACTGAGGAGGGGGAACCACCTCCTGGAGCATTATTGAGCTCCATGTTTGTTCTGCCAAATCCTGTCCTGCAACAGAGAACTTAAAGTTAGGGAAGACAAATGCTCCGCCAAATTCCCTGCCAGGCCTCCCCAAGGACCTCAATGCCCACATTAGGCTAACTAGTTTCCCCACAGAGCAGCCTCAGAGATAGGTAAGAGGGAGGGGGTTCAGTCACACATTGGGCCTCCTCTTTTTCAGCAGCTTTTGTTTGGGATCACTGGCTGGTCAGCCTCCTCCAGACTGCCCTCATCACTGGCTTTGCTCAAAATACCCCACCACCAAACAATAGGCAGTCAGCTTGTCCCAGCTGCAACTGCCTCCTCCACTGGTGGCTCCAGTGGCGTGGCAGCCAAACAACTGTTTCCCACAGTCATTCCCCACAATGAGTTTACCTTAGCCAGTCCAACTGTCCTTCCTTCAATCCTTCCAGCAGGCAGGCAGGCAGGCAGGCAGGCAGGCACTCCATCCCAGGTACCATCCTTCAGTACCTATACAGCTTCTCTCTTCCAGCACCAACCCAGATACCTTCCTAGGACCTTCCCAGGTCCCTTCCCAGATCCCTTTCTCCCTCTGCTGCCTCCAGCTTTATACTGAGACCAGCCAATCCATGTCTGTTGCTGGGCAGACTCTAACATCAGCCACGCCCATCTGCACCTGTGCTGGGCTCCCCTCATAGCGGAGAGCCTCAACAGCCTACAGCTGTGTTCCCAAGGCTTGCAAAACCTTCTGGGATTGACCCTATAATCCCTGGTTTATCTGGGACAAGGGGCCATTGCTGATACCACTCCCTATCCTCGGGGTATCTCCTGTCTGTTCCAATACAATGTTCATCAGCTCTTCCATTTTTGTATTCTTGACCTGGAAAAGAAGATAGTTAACTAGTCTGGACAGTCAAGATTTGACAGTCTTCACAGGGTACTTCACAGTTCCTCCATATTTTCCGTAAACACAAAGATCATCTTTACAAAACAGTTTTGGCCATAGTTGCAGATGAGACATACCATCCATTATCAATTCAGCACTTTTCATATTTAAGCTTATGATGATTTTAAACTACAGTTCCTCAACAGAAAGATAAAACTGGGAAAGAATCAACAATGAATATGAATATGAAAAATAGTATTTAGTATTTATATTTATATACCGCTTTTCAACACAAAGTTCACAAAGCGGTTTACAGGCAAATAGTAATAATAAAGTTGAATGGATCCCTGTACCAAAAGGGCTCACAATCTAAAAGAAGAATATTGTTGGTTTCTGGTTAAAAGTAAAGGGCTGAAATCCTATCCACACTTATATGTGAATAACTCTATTTACCACAATGGGATTTGCCGTACTCCTAAGTAGATGACTGGACTCAAGGTTTAAGAAATATCCTATTGCAAAGCTACAAAGTCTGTCCATCTTTAATCTCCTACCCAGTGGTGTCATTCTGTAATGAAGTAACGGAACGGTGGGCGGGACTTACCGCCTGATTGGCTGCGCGGGTCTGACGCGTCGCCACCGTTCCGAGCCCCGCGCGGGCACCCCTGGCTTCGGAGGGGGTGCCCGCTTGCCTGGGTGGCGCGCTGGGTGCTGCGGAGAGCCGCGGAGGGGCGCGCCACCCGGAAGAAGCCCTCCGCGGCGGAACAGCAGGCGGCAACGCGTTGCGGGGCCCCTGTCAATCAAGGGGTAAGTCCCGCCTGTGTTCCGGTAGTTAATTATAGAATGACACCACTGCTCCTACCCAAAAGTCAGTCAGGCCAGTCAGTCATCAGGTACTTATATACCGCTTTTCAACACGAAGTTCACAAAGCGGTTTACAGGCAAATAGTAATAATAAAGTTAAATGGTTCCCTGTTCCAAAAGGACTCACAATCTAAAAAAAAAAAAAAAGGCAGCCCGCCAGCAACAGCCACCAAAAAGACTGCGCAGGGGTGATGAGGGACAATTACTCTCCCCCTGCTAAATATAAGAGGAACACCACTGGAAAAAGTGCCTCTTGCCCAGTTAGCAGGGGTAGAGTGCTGAAGAGTGCTGAAGAGTGCTGAAGAAGGTAAGAGGAGCATAGAATTGGTGGCAGCCACTGGCAGAACTTTAGGGAGATCCCAAACATGCTCAACATCCCATAGCTAAAAGTTACATAGCAAGCCAATTGTTGACCTGGAGCCTGAATGCAGGAGCGCAATCCTATACTACGCTGGAATGGCAAGGCTGGCCGGCCTGTGCTGAATCCAACACAGTATTGGAGAGTCTGGTGCCTCCCAATGGCAAGGGCACGTTCGTGCCCTTATCGTTGGGGAGGCTCCAGCCTCCCTAATGCGCTACTCGGATCTGCATCTGCTAAACAGCAGGCGCAGATCCGAGGAGACCGCGATGCCCGGATCGGGGCCATGTGGCTTCCCGATCGGAAGACTGAATCCCAAGCCCGCTCACTTCCCACCCCAACCCCCTCCCTCCCGCCAATCCCGTGCCCGAATGGACACGGAGCCTCCCTTGTGCTGGCCGGCCGGCTTCGGCCGATGCAAGGCTTTGTGCTGGTGCAACAGAACCGGCGCTGCAGGCAGTGCTGGTTCCATTGCTCGAGCGCCGACATGGGGGTGCCGATTGGTGCCCTCATGTTGGTGCAACATCCGTCACATTGACGCTATGACGTAGCGTTGACAGGGAGCCTAGGATTGTGCTGTCAATCAAAGCCAACCACTTTATCCTCCTAACCAAAGCATATGTTCCCGCAGAAACTGTTAACGACAAGTACCTTAAGAGGTTTTGGTTTGCATGTGCACCTGCTTCACACATACTGAGATCCTTTACCAAAAATAACTCAAGAACCACATGCTAGCTAGGAGCTAAATAGGAAATGGTGCATGTATATTGCAGTTGTAAGGTGTCAAGAAGTTGTATTAATAACTGGCATTTCTTAACGTATTTTCTCTTGCTTTCCTGTATCAGTAAAGCTTGCTTGTACAAGACCCTCCAAACAGAGGTGCTGACAGAACGAGGTCAAGGGAAGGAGAAAGCAAAATCCTTTTTCAATCATGGAAGTGGCTGACAGTGCAGGTTGATATAGGAGGATCAATTTCTCTGGCAGTGTTAAGGCAAAACATTACCCAGCTAGCTCCAGTAGGTCTGAAAGAACCATAATACATGCAAATCCCACTCCAACCAGAACCAGGTAAATTTGAAACAGATGCATATCGTGCCACCGGCGTGACAAAACTCGCCTCTATGTGAACTCCCAACAGCCTATCGCATAAAAGGTTTATCAACAAATTAGATTTATGCTGAATGAACTCTAGCTCTGCTCTGTTGAATTGCACCCATGGCAAAAATAGGATTTTTGAAGCAATTTAGTCTTCCAAAAGCATGACTGTAAACAACTAAAAAAAAAACAGCAACTGGCATCTCACAACCCAATCCTACCCAGCACTGGGTTTGAGCAGGCTGGAGGTCTACTTGGGGTAAGGGGACATTTGTTCCCTTACTCTGTGTCGAGCCGTAGCCTGCTCCATGGGGCTACTCAGATCTGTGCCAGCAAAATCACTGGTTGTCACTGGAGAAAATTTATTTTGCAATAATAATAATAATAATAATAATAATAATAATAATAATAATAATAATACTCGTATTTATATACCGCCTTTGTTAGGTCATCAGATTACTCTAATGACTGTAACTCAAGGTGGTTTACATGGGCAGACTTTATTCATAAACCCAAATTTTACAGAATGTTCTATCTTACAAGAACAACACCACAAACAGATGGATCTTTCTGGATTTAGTCTTTCTAGTTGCACGTTTGTCTTCTGCTGGCTGATAAGCGGCTTCTCTACTCCCACCAGAGAAGCAGCTGATCCAGCACACTCCCCCTCTCACAAGGCAGCCGGAGACAGCTCAGCTTTTAATCAGCCGCAGTTTACAAGGTCTGCCACTCACAGAGACTTCCGGTAGTCCCGAACTGGCGACCTTCAGATCTTCAGCTTTTATCTTCAGGCAAATGGAGGCATTAACCCTCTCGACTAAATCTTCTGCCCTGTATTTTGTACAGTATACAGTAAATCTTCTGCCCTGTATTTTTTATTTTGTACAGTATACAGTAGTTTGTTTTGAAAGGGGGCCCATGCCCTGGAGATTTTGCCCCACCCCCCAGGCCTGGGTAGAACGTAGTGGTGAAGAGCCATATAATAGGTTTGCTCTTGAAAGAGATACAGCACCCCAGGCATCCAACAAGAAGAACTGTTTATTGTTCAGTTAATAACCAAAATCCAACTACAAACCTTATTTGAGTGGGTATCTAAATTCATGTTCCTTGTTTTGGGTGTGGGTGGGTGACTTTGTTTGTCTCTCCACTAAGTCTAGAGTAGAGCTGGTCCAGCTATGCATCATGGTTAGGCCTTCAACTCTGCTTCCAGGCTGGCTCTTATTAAAGCCACAGTTCACAACATCCTTGAGCATGTGTTCTGCCAGGCAAATTCAGACTCTACAGTCCTTTGACTTGCAAGGAGGCGTGGCCTCCTTGCTGGGAGGAGGGGGTCCTCAAACTTTCTGCTGCTAGGTTCATATCACTCAGTCTTGCTCTCATGGTGGTCTGGGGTGGGTCATTTATAGAAAATAGTATGTACATTTTAAATTATTTTTCACAGTGGGAGCAAAATATTTGCAGGAACTTTGCAGTATTTGTAGTTGCAGGGCTGTCCTGTCTCTTTCCCACCCTTTCAGTTGAGCTCTCAGCTGCGCAGAGGGATAAAAGCAGTGGTGTCATTCAAACGATTTAGGAACAGGAAATTCAAATGTTGAAAAAAACAAACACCGGAAGCAGCCACGGAGCCCGTTAGGATCTGGAACGCCCATTCTGGTCCGTTCCCCCTGAATGACATCACTGGATAAAAGGCACACTTAGTTATTATGCCATTGTTGGTGGGCCTATGAGCCATAGTTTGGAGACCCCTGGCCTGAGGGCACATTTCTGGAGCCCATGTCCTCTTCCTCCTTTCTTAAGATCCAAGTGGACATGTCTGCATGCAAAACATCCAGCTTCACAAAATGTATAGACAATGAGACAATGTCAAGAAGGTGGTTTCTGGGCATTATACCCTGTCGTCAAAGAGCAGCAATCTCCCTTCTTCTCAAGCTTCATCAGGATATTTGACTAGTTTGTCTCATATCAGCCCTTAATGATGGTCCTGCACAGGGGAGAAAAAGCACTTAAAATTCCACATGCAGGTCATATGTATACAACTGCCAAAGTCTATTGCACATTATCTTATTTACATTCCTGTGTCCAGACAACATGGCAGTTTGAGCCAGCAGGATATTAGCGACTGTGTTTGAGATATGGTTATAAGCAGAGGTTGCTTAATATCCTTAAATATTCTTGGCTCAAGGGCAGAAATCTCAGATAAAAGGAACGGTACAATCATAAGGAAAATGTAGGTCAGCGTGACTTTCTCCTGAATATGAAAAAAATACCACAAGCAGTTTCAATAAAGCCACAAAAGGTGAGAAGGCTTCCTTTCGAACATGGAGGAGAACTGTTGCAGAAAATAGGCAAAGTATGGTTTCTGTGGTGGGGATTGCATTTAAAAAGGCAAACAACCAGATGAGAGAGTATTAGGTTCATGTTTATTTACGCCTGCGCAGGCGGACCAATCTCAGGGAGAAAGGCAAAAAATATATACAATACAAGCACTTTTGTACTCCCCGCTCCTTTCCCCCAAGTTCCTGCTTGGTTGGAAATTATATCATTGGGGCTGGGGCATGAGATGCTCTGAGCTAATTGGGCCATGAGAATGCCATGACAATTTCGATAAGGGAGAAGGTTCTGCTAGCTTGAACCGGCACCTTATCTATTGTGCAGGGCCAGCAGCCCTGAACTGTGAACGTCAGCAACATTGAATTGATAACATTACAAGCGGGGGCCCATGTGAAAACAATGAAAGCAAAGATGGAAAACAGTTACATATTTCCGCAGCCGTAGACAAGTCACTATGCAAAATGGCTGTGCTTTGGTAAGCTGGCAACATGGTAAGTTGGCAACAGTTCTCTGGCAACACATGCTCTTGCCAAGCCGCACCTGGAACAGTGAAAATTATCACCTTATTTCCACACTCTCCTTTTGATATTTATTTATTATGGCAGTGTGATTCAAACAGTTGGTCAGGACCCACTTGGTGGGTTACAACCTGATGTCAGGTGGGTCACAGAAAGCTGGGAGCAGCCATCTTGGAAACTGCAGACCTTACAATGACTATAATTCTTTTGTGAGTGTTTACAGTTTGAATTTTCAAATGAAGGTTTTTTTTTTTAATTTTGTTTTTACTTCCGTGCTTTCACATAATATTTTGTCCTAATTTTGGTTTCTGTCAGGGATGTTTCATGGTTGCACAGTTGCTGCAGTCCAAGAATGCCAATTTGTATTTCAGGAGTGTCATTTTATTATGTTACAATGCCAGCACTTCCTGGTTGATGATGTCACTTCCTGCCACAACATCACTTCCAGGGGTCCCGACAGAAGTGCCATTCTAAAAAGTAGGTCCTGTTCTAAAAAGTGTGAGTATCACTGTATTACGGTATTTCTGTTTCCGCAGCCATAGACAAGTCACTATGCAAAATGGCTGTGCTTTGGTAAGCTGGCAACCTGGTAAGTTGGCAACAGTTCTCTGGCAGCAGAACCTCCAAATGAATCTCCAGATGAGGAGAACAGAAAAGAACAGAAACCCTTGCAAAACAAATGTAAACAAATGACAATAAGGGATGCAAAAAAACCCTCAAAGAAATCCAATGAGGAGCCATAGCGAGGCCCCTGGACCCAAGGTGACCAAATGTCACAGTCACACCCCCAAAGGTGGACACAGCATCCCAACATGTAAGACATTCAAGCAAAATATAGGACTTTGAAAAATTAAAGCTAAAAACAGGGCGCGATCCTAAACTGCTCTGGAACAGGCAGGCCGGTCGGCCTGGTGCCAGGCTGGTGGGCCCCAATTATAGCAGAATTATTTACCAGAATTAACAAATATGGAATATTCCCAGAAGTCTGGACCAGATCAATTCTGGTCCCAATTTTTTAAAAAGGAGAAAAGAAACATCCATCTAACTATAGGCCAATACGTCTTCTGGCTGTTGCAGGGGAAATGTATGCAGCCCACCTGCTTAGGAAACTTGACTTTTGGATATCTGATAATAACATCATAGGCCCGGAGCAAGCGGGCTTCAGACCAAATAAGTCCACAATTGATCACTGTGTGCTATTATCCCATTTAGAGCCTAAACTGGCATTAGGCCGGCATAAGCTAAGCCAGCAAAGTTTGGCCATCACAAAGGCCACCATAAAGCGTGTTTGGCCTACTCTCGGAGTCAGGGAGGAGGGCTCATGTCTGTGTGCTGGCCTCTCTGATTCCGAGAATGGTCCAAACATACTTTATGGTGTCCCTTGTGCTGGCCAAAATTTGCTGGCTTAGTTTATGCTGGCCTAACTCAGTTTAGGATTGCGCCCTTAATTTCCTAACAGGTGACTCAAAATAAATTTTGACTATTTGTGGCATTTCTTGATCTAAAGTCTGCCTTTGACTCTATTGATAGAGATAGGCTTTGGGGGAAACTTGAAAAGATGGGAATTGATAAAAGGCTACTTGAATTAATTTGTGCCCTGTACTCAAACAACTCCTGCCAAGTGAAATTAAACCCATGTGGTGACTTTTCGGCTCCAATTCCAAATAATAGAGGGGTCAAGCAGGGTTGCGTGCTGGCACCCACCTTGTTTAACCTGTTTATTAATGATTTGGCTCCCTTTCTATCTAATTATGACACGCACTGCCCCAAATTGGGTTCGGTGGAAACACCTTTACTCTTATACGCAGACGATATGGCCCTGATCTCACGTACTACAATAGGATTATGAAGATTATTTAAGGCTTGTATTGAATATCTGACCACAAATGCCTTGCAAATAAGCTACGAAAAATCTAAGATAGTAATATTTGCGAACTCGTGAACCCACAGTCATGGTATTTCAATGGGAAATCAATACAACTGGTCAAGGAATTTCAGTATCTTGGTCTTCAGTTTCACTATAGGCATTTTTGGTCTGCTCATCGCTCTGCTATAATCAATTCTTCTAAATTAGTTGTGCAAGCCATAATTCTTTTTTTTTTTTTTCCTCTTGGGGCAATTTGTTTATTCCAGTTGCTCTTCAAGCTTTTAATGCCAAAGTCATCCCCCAAATTTTGTATGGCATACCTGTGTGGATGCCAGCATTGAATAATATGATTGAAAAGATCCAGTCTAACTTCTTATATAAAACTCTTGGTGTACCGCATTGTGTTCCATACACAGCGCTCTGCTTAGAACAGTGGTTCTCAACCTTTTTTCCACCGGGACCCACTTTTTACTATGACAGCCTGTTGGGACCCCCAACCATAATTGGGAGCAAGTTGCATCAAACTCACTGACAGCGCAATTCTATGCATGTCTACTCAGAAGTAAGTCTCATTGTGTTCAATGCAGCTTATTCCCATGAAAGTGAGTATAGGATTGCAGCCTGGGACTCAGATCCACGTTAGCGCACGCAGACACGAGCAGCCCTCTGACTCTCCCCAAAGGCCTCCATTAGCTCGCGCAGCCTCCCATCTGCGCAAAAGGCCCTCTTTCTCCAGCCAGACCTCCCTCAGTGTGGCTGCACCTGCCCGGCGAGAACTTGCGCCTTTAACGCCACATGAGGCGCGCACCCCCCCCGCCCGGAAAGTCATCTCGAGAGGCATGAGAGTGTGGCGCGTGGACCGGATCCAGCACGCATATCCCTGCTCAAGCCAGGCAGCTTTCCTGGGTGCCCTTGACCCGGTCCCCCTCTCTCAGCCTCGCTTACCTTGCAGGGTTGTTGTGACGGGGGGAGGCGAAGCACCCACAAGCCTGACGTCGGGGCGGGATGGCTCACCCGTGCAGCGCCCTGCAGACTCTCTCAGGGCTGGAGAGCCGCCGCCCGTCCTGCACGCTGCTCCCAGGGAGTCCCACTCTGGCCCGTGAGTGCGCGCGGGATGGCGGCCTCGGATGTGCGTTGACTCACGAGTCAGCCCCACGCCACCCAATGAGCATCCCTCCTGGGAAAGCGCGCGTGGGCAGGAGGCCTCCCCGGGCAATGCCCCTGCATGCCTCCTCCCGAGTAGTCCCATGGCGCCCCGTGAGGCTTCCAAGGTGAGAAATTCCACAGCTCCCTTTTAGTGTCTTCCTTTGTCTTGGGCTGAGCTTCGTCCCCCACCCCCCACAGACCCGTTTCTCCCCCCGTGTGTGTTTTGGAGGGAGGCACCGGCGACCCCTGCAAAATGGTTGTTCGACCCCCAAAGGGGTCCCGACCCCCAGGTTGAGAACCGCTGCTCTAGAGGCTACTAACAGGCTACTAACAACTAGGCTATATGACACAGAAAGGCAAGAGATTTTGGGTGCAGCACAAAAAACATGCTCTCCTTTAAATTTTCAGCTTAAAAACATCTCCGGACAACAGCCAAAGTACCTGGCCCTTCTGGAGCACCCAACTGAGTGGAGGGCTTTCACATTGGCACGTTGCAATGTGATTCCATCCAATGACCTACTTGATAGGTTTAGAAGCTTTCCTAGGGCAGATAGCTCATGTAATTGCAACTTGGGCGAGGTAGAATCCCTCTTACGTATTATGTTGCGCTGCACCAGGTACCAGGAGCTAAGACAATACCTTGTCCCATTGCTTCACTCTGAAACAGGGTATCCAGAGAATGTTATCATTCAGTTTCTATTGGAGGGTGATAATGAGCACATAGCTCTCCCAGTGGCGCGGTTCTTAAGTTTGACCATTGTGAAACGCTCTGGGCACTTGTTGCCTGATATTGGGGAGTTGTGACTGAGGGGAGTTTGGTCATCCGTGTTGTTGTCTTTTTCCTTTTTCTTCCCCCCCCTTCTATATTGGAATGATGTCCTGGATTTATTGTTTTGTATGATATTGTTGTGTACTGGCTGTTTTAACATATACGTGATAAAGATTTGTAATTGTATTTGTAAGGTAGAACATGTCCTGGAAAAAGAGGGCATTTGGTCATTGTGCCTGAACCCAGCCCCCTCCTCCAGGAGGGTAGTTCCACATCATAAAAGTTGGGGAAGGACATGGCAAGGCTGGGTTCGTTGTCATCTCCTGAGGTTGATGGAATAGGACTCGTGATCAGAATGCTGCTCAGTAAGGACCAATTACGGTAAAAACGCTGAGCTCTGTGGTGCTCGCAAGAACCGATCTGTCCCTTAGAGCTGGACTGGGGTTGGGATGCCCACCCACTGTGGGAGGAGACTTCAAGCAAGTCCTGTCCTGGCTCAAGGAGTGGGTGGGGCAACCTACATAGTTAAGAATGCCCCCCTTTCCTCTTCCAGAGAATAGGATATTCACAGGTAAGGAATTCAATTTATTAGTGGGGTAGATCTCACAGTATCTTATTGGGTGGTCCCGAATACTTCTTCAGACCCATAAAGCTTTAAAAGGAAAAGCATACCTTAGGGACTGCATTGCCATCTATGAATCTTCCTGGAACCCATTAAGATTAGCTGGAGAAGCTTTGCTTTTGGTTTCATCTTTGTACTGTATCAGATCAACCAAAGTCATCGTCTTATGTATATATTATACGTATATTATCTCTTCAAAGAAACTTCCAGCCTAACGTTTTGACACTCTTCAGAGGCAGCTGAAAACCTCACATATATTAAAATGACCTAGTTTGATGTTCTTGCTTATTACTATTTTAAAACGTTGGCAGTGTCACTTTTCTGTTGCAGTTTTATTATTTTACGTAATTCTAAGCTCCCTTCATCTTATTTTGAGAAAGTCAGGAAAGGGGGGGGGAATAGAACAAAAGGGAACCAAGGAGTGTTTGTTTTCAGAACTTGACACGTGGAGAGACTTGATTGCTCAGAGGTCCTTTTTAGGCCTCTGACAACACCATTATTTCATACCTACCTATTAAACTAATGAAAAATGTGAATCAATATCTCATGTGTCCTTTCTCATTAAGTGTTGCTTTTATAAAGTGTTCAGAGCATGTCGTGTGATGGCAGTTGCCCAGCAGCTGCCGTTGTTTAAGGAACCAGGACTAGAGTGCATAGTGCTCAGAATTCAGTTGTCTTGATGACTCACACAGAAGAATGCACAGGAACTGTGCTGCAGTGGAAGAGCTCATTTCCTCCATTACTCATAAGTAAAATATTTCTGGCGTCCAGCCTGGTGGTATAATAGAAGTGTGAAGGGTGACTTGGTTCTTCTGTTGAAGTTATGCCAGTTAAGTCACTGGATCCTTTCATATTGAATAAAACAGCACCCATCTAGGTTTGCCCCCCAAGGATCCCATCTGCAGCTGTGTGGGGAGTTGTTTGCAAAGCAGCTCCATGAAGACTGCTTGTGTGTGAACTGATTCCTCATGTTTTCTGAAATGATTACCATGCATTGCAAAGCAGCAATCACAACGTTGGTGTTCAAGTAATCTGCACAGTCGGTTTCTTTTTATATATATAGTCAGGGATTGTTCTCCCATAAACAAGAACGAGCCAGCCAGACTGTACACCACATAACACCCCCCCGATCCGAAGCTGCCAGGACCCCAGAATGGGCACGGCTGCTTCCTATCGGGTCCAGCGCTGGGTTTGAGCAGGCTGGAGGTCTACTTGGGGCAAGGGGACATTTGTTCCCTAAACCTGAGTCTCCTTTTGTCCCCTTCTCTTGAGGAAAGCCGTGGGCCCTCCAATGGGGCTACTCCAGTCGGCGGAGGCAGGAGAGCCTCTTGTTGGGCTTCCAAACCTAACACAGAGGGTTGGAGATGCGGTAGCAAGTGCCACCCCTAGTTGTACCCCACACCTGGGGCTGCTCCTTCCTTTCCCCTGCCCAGACCCCCATGCTCCTGCCTTGCCCCGCACCCAAAACCCGCACCGCTGGTCCGCAGTCATACTTCCCATGGCCCGGCAATGTGGTGTTGGCACCATGGCACTGAGGCTCAGCGCCACTGGTGCTGGCCCAGTGCTAGTGCTCCCTCCTCCCTCCTTAACAGCATGTTTATCACACCTGAAGCAGTCACTGAGCAGCAGCAATGTGAGCCCACAGGATTGGGCTCCCACTTCTGCTGTTAGAATGTATTGTATCAACCAGTAGTCCTCACCCTTTTTTTGTGTCATGATCCCAGTCAATCAATCAATCAAAGCAGGAGAGTGGGGACTTACTGCTGGTCCTGTTCCTCTCCTAGGATCTGATCCACCCATCTCATTTTGGCACTGCTTTTCCTGCAGGAGCCGGGCTGCTTAGGACTGGGCTGCCTGTATTATATAATAGGTAGAAAAGCCTCCTTGAGTTTTGGTTCACCTCATGCTTTAGGATCTACTGAAACTGTTCGTTGGTGCGGACTTCACTGCATAAAAATGCAACAGAATGTTTACCAAAGTCATTAGCTGTAGTATGCTCATTTCATTAGGTCAGACTATTTTTAATGGCTGTTTTCCTGTTACAACCCCTGTGGATTGTGGTCTATTTATCTCCCAAGTTGTATCTGCTTTGTTTAATCATCAGCACATTTGTACTCTTGTCAGCATTTTATTATTGTGAAAGGCCAACGCTCTGCATGCTTTTACCTAACAGAACAGCAAAACTGCCAACTGAAGAACCCAAAGTCGAGAATCCCTTCGTTGATGGTATACAAAGCAGAGTAGGAAAACCAGCTGTATGTTAGTTTACATGATAGGATAACTATGGTCATTGTTTGTTATATTTGAACCAAATGTTTCCACACAGAAGAGATATTTAAGAGGTCTCTTGGACCATCCCATCTATATATAGGTCCATATTTATTTAAATTTTTTAAGGAATATATTATTTAATGAATTTTTATCCTGCCTTTCTCCGGATGAGGGCACTCAACGTGGCTTAAAACATTTCAATAAATCAGTAAAAATAATTAAAACATTAAAAACAGTAAAACACAATAAAAACAGAAAAAAACACTGGATTGTAGAAAATATTTGATTATTTGAAGAATTTATACCCTGCCTAAACATTAAATAACTAAAACCACCAATAATCAAAAGCCATCCTAAACAAATATGCCCTGATGTTCTGGGAAAAGTTCTCCAAAGAGGGAACAGTTCTTAGTTCCAAGGGGAGGGTGCCACTACTGAAGATGCCCTATTCCTTCTGCTATTCCCATCACCTCCATCAATGGCAGCCTGGTTAAAAAAGCCCCCTCTGATTTCGAGGAAATCAAAATCAGATTGGGTCAGATTGTATAGAAGGAGGTGATCTCTCAGATACCCTGGTCCTAAGCCATAAATCGAGCACCTTGACAGCACAATCCTACCTCTCTCCTTGCGTTGACGCTACATCATAGCGTTGACACAAGGAGCGGAGCGTTGGTGTGATGGGGGCCGAACAGCTCCCCCGTGTTGGCGCTCCAGCTCTGAAGCAGACGCTGCAGACTGTACATAACCTCCCGATCCGAAGCTGCCAGGACCCCAAAATGGACACTGCTGCTTCCTGTGGGGTCCAGTGCTGGGTTTGAGCAGGCTGGAGGAGAGTCTCCCTTGCGCTGACCAAAGCCGGTTGGCGCAAGGGAGGCTCCGTCCCATATTGGGACGGGGATTGGTGGGAGGGAGGGTGGCAGGGGGCAGGACTTGGGAGGTGGCCGTATTTGGCTGATTTGGGCCATGCGGTCTCCTCAGATCTTCGCCCGCTCTTTAGCAGGCGCAGATCTGAGGAGCACATAGGGGAAGCAGGAGCCTCCCCTATGTTAAGGGACTGAATGCTAAAGGTCCCTTGCCGTGGGGGGGGGGGCCAGCGGCCGCAACCTCTCCTATGCAGTGTTGGATATGGCACTGCATAGGACTGTGCCCTGAATTGTGTCTGAAGAGGAACTAGCAGCCAGCCACTGAAGCTAAGTTGAACCTTCAATCAACAAGACTTCCGGAATGACTTCCATAAAATGAAAAATCATTGCAACCAAAAAAATGGTCATGGTGTTGAGTTTATGTCTCCTTTTCCTCCTCACAGGGCAGTGAGGCGACTGTGGAGGAGCAGAGGCGTAGCTAATGCATCTGCTACCTGATACCAAAGATTTTGTAGCCCTCATGAAACATCAAATTTAATTAAGGAATCAAGTGAGTAAATAAAAAATGTCCCTTATATTTGTTGGAGACTTCTAGAAGTCCCTCCACCCAGCACGTGATCCTCTCAGGGTGTGTGTGTGTTCTCTTAAATGCACAGAAGTTAGCAAGACACATGACAGATGGGGCTGCTTGTTTGGGAGCGCAATGTCAGAAAGCTGAACAGACAGCCTTTTTAAAAATAAAATTTTAAAATCAGCGCTGACTCATAAAGCCCTGCTGCTGCCTCCCAGCCCTGTCTTGTTTGACACATGCACCTGCCCCACCCCCGCAAACAATCTAAAAAGATGCAGGACACAAGCAAACAGCCACTAGAAAAGACACTGTGCCAGAGTGAAGAGGGACAGTTGTTCTCCCCCTGCTAAATACACCAAGAGCACCACTTGAAACTCTTTATCCAGTTAGCAGGGGTAACTATATTATGATACACAGAAACGAGTGTATCATAATATACATTATGATACACTCGTTTCTGTGTATCATAATATAGTATCATAATATAGATACTCATAATGTATCATACTCATGATAATACTCATACTAATACCTTACTGGTTCCATGTTATATCATAGCAACACCTCATTGGCTCTCTTCTTCCATAAGACAGTTTTTCTGGTTAATTTGCCATAACATTTGATAGAATGCAGAATATGGTTTGTTTCATCATCCACCTACTGCGGTTACTAGTGGTGTCTGCCCTCAATCTATAAAACCTGCTATTCATCTTTTGTGTTTCTTTAACAATTTCTAATTCCATTTTAGTCCACTAATCACAAAATATTGTTAAAAAAGATGTTTAATGCAACATAACAATGACTCAGACAGCAGAAACATACAAATACTGTGTACATAAAATACCTCTGAAGTTAATGCATGGATTTAGCTTTAAATAACAACAAATGACTTTCTGTATCTTAGCATTACTTTAAGGTATGTGGGCCATCATCTACGACAAGTATAAAAGTATTTAATCCATACAAAAATATCAATTTTTGTGTGTACAATATGAAATTGGAAAAACTGTACATTAATATTTACACAGTGCTGTAAACTAATCCATCTTTTGTGCGACCTTGCCATGCCACAATTCCCAGATGGAACTTTTTACATTCATTTATATAAGAAATCTTTCATCCACCAATGTTTTGGATGCCAAATTCTTCTGACCAACTGCATTACGAATAAACCTAAAAATCTAAAAAACAAACAAACACAGACAAAACCAGCATTAGAAGTAGTCCATTCATACAAGTAAGAGATTCTGCCAACATTCCTTAATACTCTCAATATTCAAAACTGTAATGATGTGACCAAGAAACCGACTCCAGGATAGGAGTAAATAGGAGACGGCTTCATTCTCAATGGCTGTGTTTGGAACGGAAACGGGCAACTTTGGCCTCCATTCCACTGATGTTCCCTAAATGTGACTGTTGACTTTCTCTGACATAAGTGAACAGCAGAAAAAAGTGCCATACTAGGGGATAATGTTGTGGCAGGAGCAATGCCTGGAGCAAAGGGAACAGTATTGTTTTCTCCTTCCTAAAAACAGACCTAAGGTTGTAAGAAAGGTGCTGACCATCTTCTTTTTTGGCCACCACTCCAGTTCAAGGTTTAGGAAGGGGAAGCTGTTTGCTACCTTTCTACTCATCCTCAGTGAGTGTTTCTGGTGTTTCATATTTTAAAATAATTCCTTTGCTTTCTACTCCTTGGTGTATTTTGTTTTTAATAATAATAATAATAATAATAATAATAATAATAATCAGGTTGCGTATCCCTTATCTGAACTTTTTGGGACAGAAATTGGTGCAGATTTAAGAATATTTGCATATAATTTCCTCTGTTATATGAGCAGCTGCACTATACTGACCAGGCATGGAAAAACTTTAAAAAAAGTCATGACCCCCAAAATGTCCAGATTTCAGAAGGGTCTGGATAAGGGGTAATCAACCTGTAATTCCCCATGTGTACTAATAGTACACACGGGAAATGATATTATGATTAGATTAACAAACATCTGTCTCCTCCACTTCCAGTAAAGCCACTTACCTCTTGTTGTAAGTAGGTGAGAACAGCTGCTAGAACAAAGTTTTGAGTAGCCAAATCTACAACGGCGAAAAACAGCATATCGAAGATAAGAAGTGTGGCTTCGTTGCCATAATACAGAACATCACTGAAAGAATGTCCTTCATCTGCAAACAGACAAACGATGTTGAGAAACCATAGTAATTTTGATTTACAGAGAAAGCTGCGTCTGTGACATTGCTACCTGTATTTTTTGTTAATTTTTAACCATTATATAGTAGTTTTTTCCCCTCTCATTTTACAAAGTAGATTTCTCATTTCATGGTGATCATATACTGCATATGTTTATGTATGCCATTTATGTTGCTTATGGATGTCTACATGCAACTAAGATGGACTTTATCAAGTAGCTATGGAGAAAATTGCTTTATAATCAACATACTTGCATGTACATATCTATAACTGCTTATTGTTTAAACATAAGATTAATAAAACTCCTTAATAAATAGAATACTCTCACTCATGTTTTGGTCTTTCAATTTTTAGGATTTTCTTTCTGCTGGAGCTGCTTGCTTATGAGTAGTTGCAAACTCTAGGCCAGTGCAGTGGTTGCTGTGCCAGCAGATCCAGTGCTTAGGATTGCGTTGTGAATGGAACTTACTCCAAGGGAACGGCATACAGGATTGCAGTCTCAGTTTTAAACAATAGCTATGCATTTCAAAATTATAAGAGTGAAAGGGATTTAGTTTTCCCCACACTTAGGAGTAACATGCCATGGTTCTGACATCAAATCTGTTAATTTTTTTCTCTGTGCCTCTTAGACATATATCATTCTGGAATGTCTATCAGAGCAGCACAGAACTTCAAGATCTTTTTAAAATGTAATGCTCCCAGAAATACAGTGTGGTGAATGGGATTTCCAAAATTCAGATTGACTAACTCCTGTATTTCCTTTCAGTGAATTTACCAGTTGCACTGAGTAGTTTCAGCACTTGTCTTGCTAAAGCAAAACAGAAGGCCAATCATGGTTTTGTGAAACCTGAGAAGCTTCTTTGGTATTGCCTGCTAAGTGGAGCTCAGGAAACACTGAACAGATGAAGCAGATTCTGCCTGAACAAAAATTGCAGACTAGGTTAGCTCTTCTTCTCTGAGATAAGTTTAAATCTAGACATTGTTAAGAGAGAATGCTGTCAAGTGGTATTACAGAAATTGTTAATGAAAGTACAGCAGTTTTAAGGGAGCTGCTAGCACAACAACTTGTGTCTTGATGTCTAATGATGATGTTTTCTTTAGTCTGGTATAGCCCTGTACTCTTAAAATGAATTTGCTGCAAGTGTACTGTGGAAGGGACTGGAGCTTGTGCAGGCACAGGACTTTAGGATTCATTCACCATTATAAAATAAAAATTTAACAACTAAGTATGCAATACCATTGTAAAAGATGCTCTTTTCCATTGGTTCCATAAATTCCATTCCAAGGATTCGTTCCAACAACAATTTGTCCTTTACAATGTAGTCCATTTCCTTATGAACCTATAAAAGTGAGGGAAAAAAGCCAATTTTTTTTTGCATTGAATACTAAGAAAAGACATCATAGACATAGGCCAGATCAGCGCTTTCCAAAGCATTAGTCATTAGCCCAAGCACAGTGGGTCACAATCTGGGGCCTCCCACCTGCCCTTGCGCTGATTTGACTACAAATAGCAGCCATTTCAGAAGCCCCATTATTTACCAGGGGTCTGCAAGCCTCGAGCCAGGCCCAAGACCCACCATGCAGGCCTCTGCGGACCTCGGAATGGCCCTTAGCAGCCTCCGTAAGCCACTTCTGGTTTGCTTCCAAAAACTGGAAGTGACTTTTGGAGGGTCATTCTACGGCCTGTAAAGTGGGTGGCTAGGTTAGGAGAGGCCTCCAGCCCCACTAGGAACGTTGTGACCCACCATGGAGGATGGGATGAGTGCCGGCACTGCAAGGTTTGGGAGCCTTTGTACTAGACTACAGGGAAAATGCATCTTGGAATCAGAACAGCTATGGTGTTGACTGCAGGGCACTGAGGGCCCGATTCTATCCAGCAATAATGCAGCCATGCCAATGGGGTGTGCGCGGCATCATGCAGTGGGTCAGCAGGCAGAGGCCTCCTCCAGGTAATAGAACATCTGTTTCTTTACTTCAGGGCTGCATTGTGGCTGCATCAGCATTGGAAAGTTAGATAGGATTGGGCCCTGAATCAACTTCAAAATAGTAATAGAACACGGCGCAATCCTAACCAACTTTCCAGCACTGACATAGCTGTGCCAGTGGGGCATGTGCTGCATCCTGCAGTTGGGGAGCAATCATGGGGGCCTCCTCAAGGTTAAGGAAATGTTTGTTCCCTTACCCCAGAGCTGCATTGCCCTTACCCTGGTGCTGGAAAGTTGGTTAGGACTGCGCCCACAAACTTTACTGTTCAGTCCACCACCTCATATAAAACAAAGAATGAATCTTTCAATTCAAACTAATTGTTCTATCCTGTGATTGTCAGCATACATACATGATCAATAAATGACCCGAGAAATTTGTTCATGGTATGGTACGCTTTAGTGCTCTGTTCAAATGTTGTTGTGGAAGAATTCAAAAGCCTAACAGGACCGTGTTTCTAGAAAGAAAGAATAAAAATGAATTTAAAACATGCACACTGATATAATGGCATATATAATGTAAACATTATAATTTTTATAATGTAAAATTATAAAGGCTCCAATGCCTCTGAACTAAGACAAAAGATTTAACTGTTCTCATTTTTACACTTTTTTGACAATACCGTATCTGTTTGGTGCTAAACTCTAATCTCCTGCTAGTCCCCAAGACCCCTTTGCACCAGCAGGATTCAAGAAGATGCTCCTTAGCAGTAAACAAGCTCACATAACTATACGCAGCTGAAAAGACAAGATCCCCTAATCTTATGGTTTGCTTAAGATCTCATTTTGTATGGCATCCACTTAGTAGCATAATGTGAAAAGTATTCTGGATTCTGTGCTTCATCCTTGACTTCTGTTCTTCAGCAACAGTACAAAATCTGAATACTCTGGAGAAAAGCCTCTACTGTCCAGAAGAACAAAAGCTCACACAGCACAATACCAACATACAAATGTAAACCCCAATCAAATCCTGTAAAAATGTAGAGACACTGTCGAGAAATGTGTACAATGCACAGATGAGAATGAGAGTATACCTACTACAAAAATACATATAGAAGTATTTATAGTACTCCACTAATATTTTAGTCATATAAAATATTAGTGGAAGATATGTCAGAGCAATCCTAACAAATCAATTTTGAATGCACAGGACAACAAACAGTTAAGTTTATCAATAACATACATACCCTTGTTAAGGTTTCATGAATCCTGTCATACTGCTGCCTCATCTTGCTTGAAATGGAAATCTGAAATGTCTGACCATCTGTATTTGGTAACAAACCTCTTTGACTACATAGATTTTCCTGAGGAAATGACAGAAAGTAGAATTGCTAGAATACATGCAAAAACTCAAACTCAATTCTTGTCAGGGAGTATAGCTGTACTCCTACATTATCTGTTTTTGCTCTTTAGATGAAGGAACGCACAGCAATTTTGCCCAAGGAATGAAAAAGAGAACAAACAGGAAAGAAAGGACATTTAAAAAACAAACAAAAACAAACTCCAGTCAAGATCCAAGCAGCCTTGACATTTGTTCCACATGCAAAAAGAGCCCTTCACATTAGATCTGGTCAAACAGCAGCACTTAGAGAGCTGCTTCTACTGAGTGGTCTCGACATTGGTCTGTCTAGCTCAGTGCTGCCATGGCCTGGAAGCAGCTCTTTGAGGTTGCAGGCAAAGGTGGAAACCACCCCACCTCCACCTCATCTGGAGGTGCCAGGAATGGAAACAGGAATGTTCTGCAAGTAAAGCATGGACTCTTCCCCTGAGCTGTACCCCCATCCCTATGGCAAATGGCTTATGAAAATGGGGTGAGTTCAGGGTCAGCTGTGCAAAGAAATGCCCAACATGCCACTAGGCTAAGCCCCATATGTGGACCTAAACTGCTCTATAGATTCGGGCCTAGATAATTTAAGTACAAGGCAATTTTTCTTGAAAGTTATTTATTTATCTAGAAATAAACTAAATATGAGCAGTTGCTAAAAAAAATGGAATACATTTTATGAATAATGTTAACATATGGTATGTTACAAATAATTTTAACATTCTTTTTTCATGTTACATTTGAATATTTCTGACAACAGCCCACTTTTCCTTTGTACTTGCAGTATCTAGTGATGGAGGAAAAACTGCAATGGGTTGTAGACTGCTTCTTCTGTTCACAGAAGCAGCTCTGGTTGCATAGGTAGAAGGGGTAATTTTTGTCCATGTCCTCTTCCCTCTGCAGTCCCCTGAGCTACCTGCAAAATGCTCCTAAGGTGTTGGGATATATTTTAGAGCACTATATTTAATTTGCAAGTTGAAATGAGTTTGCAACTGAGCTTTTAGGCGGGAACATGATCATGTGATATGTTCGGGTAAATGTTGCAATTATGTACGGGCTTGAACTGGACTGGATGTCAGTGAGTCTGTGTGAGTGTGTGAGGAGCTGTCTTTGCTGTTAGATGTGTGGAGAGAGAGATAGAGAGCTGAGTGTGATTTCTTTGAAGCTGTTCTATGTAAATACGTTCTAAATACAAAGTTCTGTTTAGAACAAGTCTCTGCATCTTCATTTGAACGAACCTAAAGGTCACTCATCGTGTCCACCCTAAGGCCAACACTTTTCCTTCAGGTTATGGGCCCAGCAGGCCGTTAGAAGGACATTGAGTTGACCAGAAGTGACCAGTTCCAGGTTGGAGGAAGCTGAGACGAGGAAGAAGCATCTGGTGAGGTCAGCATGCAGACCAACGTCAGCATGGCGAGTTTTCCCTTGACCTGTCTGTCAGGGAATAACTACATGGCCTGGAGCACCAAGATGGAAATGTTCCTGCGTCGTGAACAGCTGTGGACCATCGTCCAAGACCCTCCAGATGAGTATGACGAGGCAAAGTCCAGACTGGATGAGAGGGCTCTGGCCACGTTGATACTGTCCCTGGAAGATGACCAACTGGTGCACGTGAGAAAGATAAAGACAGCCCATGAGTGTTGGAGGACTTTGAGAAGCCTGTACGTGAGGGACACAATGAGTTCAAAGATTATGTTGTCCAGAAAGTTGTACAGAGCAAGACTTCAACCTGGAGGCAGCATGAAAGACCACCTCCAGTTTATGAGGAAGACATTTCAAGAGCTGGAGGAGAAAGGAATGGACTTTCCTGAGCCACAAAGGGCTTGTATATTGCTGAGCTCCCTGGACTCTACTTATGATACTTTTGTGCTCACTCTGGAAGCAATTGCAGAGAGTGAACTGACCGTGGCGTTCCTGACCGGGCGTTTGTTGGAGGAAGAGGAGAAAAGGTCAGAGAATTCAAAGATTAGAGCCAGCAGCAGCAGCAGCAGCAGCCCAGCAGCAAGCAGGATCCAGAGCACTGAAAAGAAGAGCTCAAACGTGCAATTCATCAAAAGGTGCTTCAGATGTGGATCCGAAAAACATTTGCAACGTGACTGCACACAAGAAAGACTCCAAAGGAAGAAAGGACCGGACTCATGGAGGGGCAAGGAAGAAGGGAAAGTCTCCGTGGTCAAGATGACCCAAGACAGTGAACAACAGACTTGGCTAGTGGACTCTGGTGCTAGCCAGCATGTTGCAGTAGACCCTGCTTTGTTCACTGAGCTGGTGCCTACACCAAAAGCCCATGTCAGTTTGGCTAATGGTGTGTGCACCTCAGTGAAGGGCAAGGGAGAAATTTTTATACCTTCTCTGGGTGAGTCTGTAAAAGAAGTCCTTTGTGTTCCTGACCTACAACACAATCTATTAAGCGTTTCTTGCCTTTGCAAACAAGGTTTTAAAGTACAGTTTGAAGATAATGTTTGCAGCATTATGAAAGGCAATGATGTGTGTGTGCATGTGTGTGAAAATGAGAACTTATACATGCTGCAAGATGTTTCAAAGGGCAATGCAAATCAGGAGTGTATGAATGTGTTTGCAAACACCCCTGAGCATGATAATTGTATCCATTTGCTACATAGGAGACTGGGACATTCTGGGTTTGCAGCACTGAAAAGAACAATTGAGAGTGCACAGGGTTTAAAATTGAAAAACTGCAACAATTATTTGGACTGTGCAACTTGCAAACTTACAAAATCAGTTGCATACCCTGTAAGCAAGAAGAGTGAAAGGAATTCTGAAAGGTGTTTCCAGCTTGTTCATGCTGATTTAATTGGGCCTTTAAGCAAATCTATGGGTGGTGCAAGATATATTTTGACCATTGTTGATGATTTTTCTAGGTATGGTTTTGTTTATTTGATGAAAAGCAAGGATGAGACCTTTACTAAATTTAAGCAATGGGTGAATTTTGCAGAGAGGAGATATAATACAAAGGTTTGTGCTCTGCAGACAGACAGAGGAACAGAATTCCTGTCTAATTCCTTTCAAGGTTGGCTGAGGCAGAAAGGCATTCAGCACAGAAAGACCAATCCATATACGCCTGCAGAAAATGGGGTGGCTGAAAGGAGGAACAGAACCCTGCAAGTGATGCAAAGTTCCTTGCTAGCAGATTCAGGGCTTAGCAAAATGTATTGGGGAGAAGCAACCCTGACTGCATGCTATTTATTGAACAGACTGTGGACATCAGCTTTGGGTAAAATCCCTTATTATGTTTTGTATGGGAAACAGCCTTCCCTAGCCCATCTTAGAATTTTTGGTTCAAGTGCTTATGTTCATGTCCCTAAGGCCATTAGACGTAAAGGTCAGGCAAAAGCGAGAAGAATGATATTTTTGGGATACGAATCCGGCAGTAAGAGTTACCGGTTCACTTTACCTGGGTCAGGTAGAATCACCTTTTCAAGGTCTGCAAATTTCATGGAGCAGAATTGGGAAAGGGTGAAGGGTTCTCCTGTGAATTTACCAGAAGGTTCTGATGTTGAGACACAGCAGCCAAGACAGAGGGCTGTGTCTAACAGTGAGGCACAGAACCTGGATGAGGAGAAAGACAATTTGGATTCCCCTACTGTGATTGTAAATAGCCAGGTAAATGAAGGTGAGCAAACAGAGCTACCTGTTACTCTCAGAAGATCAGAAAGGTTAAACAAAGGTGTGCCCCCAGAACGTTATTCACCTGCTTTTGTGTGCCAGGTAACATGTGAGCCACAGAGCTATGGTGAAATGTTGAAACAACCCCAAGCGGAACAGCTAAGATGGAAAGCTGCCATGGACAGAGAAATGCAGTCCATGATAGACAATAAAGTGTTTGATAGATGTCAGTTACCACCTGGGAAAAAGGTAATTGGTTGCAGGTGGGTGTACAAACAGAAAACCTTGAGTGATGGCAACCTGCAACACAAGGCAAGACTTGTTGCAAAGGGCTTCACTCAAAAAGAAAACATCCATTTTGGTGAGACATATGCCCCTACAGTAAGAGGGGAGTCAGTTAGGATTGCCTTGGTTCTAGCTGCCAAATTAGACCTCAAAGTAAAGCATTATGATTTTACCACTGCATATTTAAATGCAAATTTAGAAGAGGAGATATATATGTCTGAACCACCTGGATACAGTACACAACCAGGTGTGGTATGGAGACTGAACAGAGCTCTGTACGGTCTTAAACAATCGGGTCATAATTGGAACAAATGTTTAAATTCCACCTTACAAAAAATGGGTTTCAGAGCTGCAAGAGCAGACTCGTGTGTTTACACCTTGCAGCAAGGTGATGTGCAAGTGTATCTATTAATCCATGTTGATGATCTGCTTATTATAGCAAAGACTGAAGAACAAATTGAACAGATTGCACTGAATCTAAAGAAAGAGTTCCAATTAAAAGACCTTGGAGAAATTAAAAATTACCTAGGTGTAGAGGTGCAGAAACTACCTTGCCAAGGTTATGTGCTGAGACAACAGCAAAAGATTGAACATCTGCTGGAAAGTCTTAGCATGCAACAGTGCAAACCTGCCAAAACTCCAATGGCCACAGACTTCCTGAAGGATATTGGTGAACAGGAAGATAGTGAGGTGGAGTACTGTAATAAGGAAAGGTACCAGTCGGCAATAGGGAGCTTACTGTATTTAGCTCAATGGTCCAGGCCAGACATTACAGCAGCTGTTAACATCCTTAGCAGGCATGTCTCTGAGCCAACTGAGAGACACTGGCAAGGAGTTAAAAGAGTATTGAGGTACCTGAAGGGAACTGCAACAAAAGGGCTGACAATCCAACCAGTAGAAGCCTTAGAACTGGTGGCTTACTCTGATGCCAGTTGGGCAGATGAGATTACAAGTAGGAAATCCACCTCTGGCATGATTGTCACACTGGGAGGAGCCCTGGTAGGTTGGAGAGCCCGAAGGCAATCTTGTGTATCGCTTTCGAGCTCAGAATCGGAATTCTCTGCACTTTCCGAAGTGTGCACTGAGCTCATCTGGTACCAGCAACTTCTGAAAGACTTGCAGATTGATGTGGTGCAGCCTTTTACAGTTTGGGAGGACAGTGAGACTTGCATTGCCATGGCCACTTCACCAAGAGTTAAAGGTAGAAGTAAACACGTGGATATAAGGTATTGCAATGTAAGAGAAGCTGTGCAAAACAAATTAGTGAAGCTAATTTATTGTCCATCAGAGCAAAACAAGGCTGACATCATGACGAAAGCACTGGGAACAATTAAGCACAGTGTCATGTGCAAGTTGCTGGGAATGTCAGATGATGTATAAAGTTTAAATGTGCTGTGTGTAATGTATTGTATATAATGAATATATATGTATGCCATTTCAACTTGAAATTTGGAGGGGTGTTGGGATATATTTTAGAGCACTATATTTAATTTGCAAGTTGAAATGAGTTTGCAACTGAGCTTTTAGGCGGGAACATGATCATGTGATATGTTCGGGTAAATGTTGCAATTATGTACGGGCTTGAACTGGACTGGATGTCAGTGAGTCTGTGTGAGTGTGTGAGGAGCTGTCTTTGCTGTTAGATGTGTGGAGAGAGAGATAGAGAGCTGAGTGTGATTTCTTTGAAGCTGTTCTATGTAAATACGTTCTAAATACAAAGTTCTGTTTAGAACAAGTCTCTGCATCTTCATTTGAACGAACCTAAAGGTCACTCATCGTGTCCACCCTAAGGCCGCCACTTTCCTTCATAAGGGCTTCCAATTACAAGCCAATGTAGATACTACACAATTAAATTTAGAATTCCCTTTACAACATAGAAAAACCAAGTAAGAGACAACGAAAGATCTTGATATAGATTCAAGCTTGAGAAAAGAATAATTTATTCAAAAATTGGATTAGATCCAAACTTTTCAGTCTGTGAATAGAAGAAGCTTTCATTTACAGAAGAAAGCTCTTTCTGCTCATGAAGGAGAAACCTTAGATCCGATTATAATCTTCAATAGGGAGGAAAAAACCAGAATAGTCACCCTTTATTGATTTTAAAGGTATTTCACCTCTGCTAACTGGGCAAGAGGCACTTTTTCAAGTGGTGTTCCTCTTAAATTTAGCAGGGGGAGAGTAACTGTCCTTCTTTACCCTAGCACAGTGTCTTTTCTAATGGCTGGTGGTGTTCCGCATTTTTTTTTTTAAGTTTGTGAGCCCTTTTGGGACAGGGAGCCATTTAACTTTGTTATTATTTGCCTGTAAACCGCTTTGTTAACTTTATGTTGAAAAGCGGTATATAAATACAGTTTGATTGATTGATTGGAACAAGAAAAAACCCTAGAGATTCCTTGAAGTTGTTCAAGACAGACCATATCCTTCTTTTGAGTTGCAAGCCAAGTGACATAAGTACATAATGAACATCCCTGTAATGCATACATTCCACACAAACTCTTCAATAATATAAGCTGTCTTCAGATTTCCCTTTCCTAGTTCCCTTACATACCGCTTCCCTCTTTAAGTTCATATTCATCTCTTCCATATTAGTATCAGAATGGCCGTGCACCGACCGACCGTGAATATAATATCCAAAGCATCTGTGTGATAACAGAAAGACTGAAATCTATAATGCAAAGAACATAAAACAGAATTTCAATTCAAAGCTAATGTAAATATATGACACATGTATGGCCAAATATATGACTTTTGTAAAAAAATAATATCACCACTTTGAAATGGTTCCTTTCAATGCCAATGTGAAGCCTATTCAGACAAGTATGCAAAACCCTAGCCCACTAATGTATGGTCACCTCTGTGATACTGCAGCTAGTAACCTATGATACTCTTTGAAACTGGTGTCTAGCTTTATTCCAGAGATACTTCTGAAATGGTACACACGTCTGTGAGAAGGAGTGTGTATGTGCACTCAGTAGTGTCAGCGCAATCCTATAACCTGTGCAGCGTCGATGCAACAGGGTTGTGTCGATGCTGTGCACTAAGCACCAATGCAGGAGTGCCGATCAGCACCCCGGTGTCAGCGCTAAGGCAATGGGACTGGTGCTGCAGGCAGCGTGATCTTGTTGCGCCCACATTGTGCCTCCCTTGTGTTGGCCAAATCCGGTGGGCACAAGAGAGGCACCATTTTGGAATGGGGCGGGGGGAGGGCATTTCTGGGCGGGCAATAGGCGGGTGGTGGGTGGTTAACGGGCAGGCTGGCAGGCATGCCGGGATGGAGGTGGGTCCAGGATTCGACCATAAGGCTGAATCCTATACCTACTTGGGAGGCTGCACAGCCCTGATTCGGGCCACACAATCTCCTAGGGTCTGCACCTGCTATTTAGCAGGTGCAGGTCCGAGTAGCGCACCAGGAAGGCTAGGGCTAGGGCATTACTAGGCTAGGGCATTACTCCCCTATAGTAATGGCGCAAACGTTCCCTTGCTGCGGGGAGGCTCGAGCCTCCCTGACCCAGCGTTGGATATGGCACTGGCCGGCCTGCCTCGCTATTTCGGCACTGGGCATTGCACCCTGTGAGTTGTCTAGCCAGCTGCTGGCTTGTGATGTGGCGTCTCTGGTAGGCCTCTTTGAACAAGCATGCATGAAAAGTGGCCAGCTGTGGCAGCAGGTGACTGAGGCAGCCTCAGCCTGGGGAAGGCCAGGCTCAGCTTGTGGAAACCCCGGGATGGGTCATGCAGGCCATCAACATCATACAGAACAATGCCAGAAAGACATTGTCAGCGACCCAGGACAGTGTAGAGTGCCAGGAGCAGGTGCTGGCAGATCTTCTGGGCATTGGGGTTGGGATTCTGACCATTCGTGTGGGTGCCCTGCTGGTGGAGACAATGCCTGCATTCTGTGACCCAAGCATATGGCTGGGAATTCAGTCTGCAGGGCTCTCATTTCTTTCCTTGCCTTTCTCTCATCCCCCGTCTCACCCATGCAATCCACGTGCAGCCTCACCATGGGACGAATGTGGGGTGGCTTGATGTGGGTAGTTTGTATGTGCGCTTGGCAGTGTGCCCGCGTGTGTTGGGGTATGGCATGTGCCTGGGTGCCAGTGCTGTGTGTGCCCCCCCCCCGCCCCAAGGCTGTTGATAAGGTGATCTGCAGCATCCATAGGGTGCCTTTGTGGCTGGGGCTGGGTTGCCCTTTGTGGGAGCAGCGGTCTCACACACGTAAGGGGGTGGGCATGTGTGGTGCTGCCTTGGCTGCCTGCCCGTGGGCATGGCAGCCACGGGCGTTGGTGCATCTTCCCTGGGCTCCACAGCCATGTCGTCTGCTGTCAGTTTGGTCCTATGCAGGTCTCCTTAGGGGTGGCCTCTGTGGCACCTCAGAGAACGTAAATGTCAAGCTAGTGTGTTGTAAAATAAACAAACTTTATTTGTTGCCTGTAAACTGCATTGGTAACTTTTTGTTGAAAAGCAGTATATAAATACTGACTGATTGATTGATTGATTGTGGCCCGCAGGGCCTTGTAAGGGCGACTTGCTGTGGCTGGATTTGTCAGGCTGTGATTGCACGCTTTCTTCCATGGAGGTGAGGCTGGTGTCTGGGTAGGAGCATGGCAGGCATCACTTGGTTGCTGAGCGATTGCCATGCATGGGGTGGTTGGCTGCAGTGCTGCTGTGATACCACCACTGTGACTGGCGATGGCTTCTGGGCAGCACTGTGGTTGCTAGGGAAGCAGGTGCTACTGCTGGACTCACTAACCCAATGCGACACAGCTTGGGCTCTGCTGTCTCCCCTCCTGCTCCACCCCTCCTGGCCATGCTTAGAATATGACAGATGTTGTGCCAGCATTCAAGTCAGGATTGGGCCTTATGAACTGGGTGTTATTCTCTTCATGTCCTCATTATAGAGGTGAGGCAGACATTCTATGCACATTTTCCCGGGAGCAAGCCCCAACTGGAAGAATAAAGTAATCAAACACTTACATTGCTCATACAGCACAAATCAACAAACTGTCTTATCTTATCTTCAACAAATCTTTCATAGAAGACAGAAAAGTAGATCATCTGTAACAAACAAGGTGATATTAATAATGTGTTCATTCGATATATTTTTTCTTTCTCTACTCTAGTTGAGCCTATTTAACCATAAGTAGTCACAGGGCACAATCCTATTCAACTTGCCAGCGCCCAATGCGGCCACAGTGCAGCCCTAGGTAATGTTCCCTTACCTTGAAGAGGCCTTCGTGACTCCCCTCCCCACCCCCAACTGCAGGATGCAGCACATATCTCGCTGGCACGGGTACATTGGCACTGGAACGTTGGTTAGTATTGGGCCCTCAGTGACATAAGCCAACAGCTGCTCGTTCTGCTAATGCTTTGCAAAGTCTAACACACATAATCTCTTCTCCAAGAAGGTTGGGGCAGCTACTAAAAGAACAGAAAGCCAGGATGCAGTGTGTTGATCTCCAATGACTTCAACGTTGGATTTTGGGTTAGCAGTATACTTCCTACTCCCCTGCTCTACTTAAAGCTGTAAACATAGCAACTTCCCCCCCCCCCAACTTTGTTACCCTTAGACCAATCTCTGAGAAATCTTGAAAGGGAAACCTGTTATCTCCCTGCCCCCAGCCATTTCTCCTTTTCATAGATTATGTTTTAAGGCTACACCATCACATTCTTGGTTTTGTCTCAAAGTGTATTTTCATTTTCATGTTATCTGGGTTTTGCATGAGTTATTTTTGATCTATTTATTTTGCTTTTATTTAACGTAGATATTTATAAGCTGCTTTTCCTGATTTGAATTTTTTAAACATTCAGGCAAACAAAGGAAAGAACTCCCATAAAAAACAGATCTACCAATGCCACCTCCGGGGGGGGGGGGGAACTGCTTTTCTGCCCCATATCCATTAACGTTATAGGCAGCGCAATCCTAAGCAGCGCCGACATAGTAAGGCCAGCATAGCAGGGCCATAGCTTAAGCCCAGCAGGACGCAGCAGCAGCTCAGTGCAGGGCAAGGGGAGGTTTTCCCCTTGCACCCGTGTAAGCCCCAGCCAGCCCTATGCCAGCCCCAGCCAGTACCTGCTGTTTGCAGCAGTTTTGCAGGCCTGTTTTGTAGGTGCAGGTCAACGTGCACAGCAGTGGCTCGAATTGGGGCCGCCGAGGCTGGGAATGGGATTTAGGATTCAGCAGTACGGTTGTCGTGTGTCGCCGCCCCTGTTGCCACGCAGTTACGCCCCCAGCACACCTCTGGTGCACGCTTGGTGAGGCCCTGCGCCAACCAAGCACTGCTGATGCTCAACTGGTGCACGGCCAGTGCTGCTGATGGCCTGTGCGCCAATGCTGCTGCTTGCCCTGGTCCAGCACCCGACTCGCCAGCGCAGATGCGCTTGACGGCATGTTTGCGACAGTGCTGGACCGGTGCAAGAGTGTAGTGCTGGCGCAACGCCAGTATAGGATTGTGCTCTGAATGTAAGTGAAATCATCCCTTTTCTGCATGCACCTGTATGTGCTGTGGTGAGCACCATCAATATAAAAAATATATAGACTGGCGTATGCGGATGTGCAAAACACCCTTAATTATGGTTGGTTTGATTAAGATATTTCACCATAACAAAAACATTTGAGGACTCCTGCGTTAAAAATTGGTGGAGTTTCTCTTTGAAGATGACCAAATAACTTCTAAACAATAACTGACAGCCCAGTCCTAACCAATGTTCCAGCACTGATGCAGCTGAGCCAACAGGACACATGCTGCATTCTGTGGTGGGGGCAATAATGGAGACCTCCCCAAGGAGGCCAGTGTTTGTTCCCTTACCTTGGGGCTGTATCAGTGGCGGAAAGTTGGTTAGGACTAGATTTTAAGAAAAATGCACAGGCAATTGAAAGCAATACAAATACATGTATTGTCAGCCATGTGAAATATGCCAATGACATATAAACAGTTGGTGAATTGTGTATTTAGGAAGACATACTTGACTATATAGTGAGCAAAAATATAAAGATCTACCTGTATTATGGCAATGACTAGCCAGAGTACAGCAGACACACCAAATCTCAGAATTGAACTCCAGGGAGCTTTGTAACTTTCAGGGCTTCTTGTAAGACTGGAAGAAGAATCCATTAAGGCCAGGTTTGAAAATCCTACAATCTGAAAAGATAGTTTAAAAAACAACTATAAGCAATTTATTCATTATCTGCACTGAGAAAGTTCTGTATGTTCCCGGGATTTCCAGATAAGCCTATGGAGTAGGGGGGAACACCTTTTTGGGAGGGGCCATAACTCAATAGTACAGTGCATCCTTTGCATGTGGATAATGTAAAATACAATCCTTGTCATCTCCAGTTAAAAGGATCTGAGGTAGCAGAACAACTGCCTGTGGACAACAGCAACAAACAATGCTGGGCTTCATGGATCATAGATCTGATCAGTTTAAGGCAGTTTCATGTCGGTAGACAGTTTACCCACCTTTAGCTGTTGGGCAGCCCAATCCTATCCTCTGCCCCACAGGGATGAAATGCTACCAAAATGTCCTCCACTGCATCCTGTGTGAGAAAGGAGGCTGCTGGCGGGAACCTCCGGGTAACATTTGTTTCCTTGCCCCAGGGAATCCCCAGCAGTCACAAAACAGCTGCTGCAAATCTAAGTAGCCCTGTGTCGGTAAATCGGGGGATAGGATATGGTAAAGGCCTCTGCTGTAGATTCCGCCTGCCCTTCTGGAATTGATTCACCCCTTCCTGCCCTCCTCCTATCCTGTTACCCCCTCCCCTCTGTTATGCCTTCCCCCTGCTGACCCGCAGAGACATTCTTCGGCAGGCACAAGCCTAGGACTGGTGTTGGAAGGCTGGCACAGGTTTTTGTGCCAGCACCATGAGTCTCTGTGCTGCTGCAAACATGCCTTACAACATGTTTGCAACAGCGCACAAGCTCTTTCCACTGGCGGACCTCTCAGAGATCAAACTTCAAGGTATGGCAATACTTGATCAATGTCTGTTTTTATTCAAATAAAGATAATTATATTCTTTAAGTTGTAAAATGACTTTCAATCATGATGCTGATGTACTGGATAATGTTGGATAATTTACAAGTTAATAAACTTTGCTATCATTTTCTTTCTTCCTCCTTCTCTCCCCCCCCCCTCCAATGCCACTGAACCATTTTTAGTTAAAGCTGAGCAAAAATTAATATCAGCACAGGGTAATTTTAGCCTTGGAATTTACCGAGATTTGACAATTCAGATGAATACACACTGATTGTAATTCCTGTCAAGTACTTAACTGAGAAAGTTGTTTCACTTCCTGCTTTACAAACTCTGCTTGGCAGCAAATAGTCAAATCTGCAAAGAACTATTATGGAAACTCTAATCCAAAGTGAAGTCAGTACGAATAATAACTCTGCAGATTATACAAGAACAGCAACACCGCGGAACTCTTGGTCCTGCTTATTCATGATGGACAAGTAATTAGTCCTCACCTGTGTCACTTAATGGCATATAAGTTAATCATTTTGTTCATTTTTCTGTTGACAGACCTAGCTAGAATAGGCGTAATTTCATAACGTGTGTGTGCATACACACAGTGCCACATACTGAATAGATTTTTTTAAAACCCTGATGTTTAACTGACTCATGCTACTTGCCTTTAACATGCAACCCTTATATGTGATCACGTCATAAACTATGCATGTACCCAGATAACTGAACTTATTGTGGGGACTTTTAATTAAAACAATACAAACACAACAGCATACACTATACCTGCATGACACTAATATTTTCTATTAGCTTGCCCACCAAGTCCCCACCTACCTGCTTCTATTAGAAGCTGCAAACATCAAACAAATTATCATAAAATAAAATCTGAAAATCACCTCTAAAAAGAAGAGAACAGCAAGCACTTGGAAGAGAGGATTTATTTTCCTGATGGTCTGAATTTCATTCCACTCATTTGCTATGAAATACGTTCTCCATATGCTGACAGGTGCAGAAGTACTTTTTATGCCATTTTCACCTGTGGGAAAACAATATCCTTAGCACTGGTAACGGAGACACAACATGGACCGCTGGTCGTTAGTGGAGGAACGCAGTTGCACAAAAACACTGTCTTAGAGTACAGTTGGATCAACAGGATTCTTTATGCCATGGGGCCGATTCACACATTCTAGTACTGTTGCCCCACCTGAATGAAACACAAAAGAATATACAGTACTGCAAAATATATTCTTTTCTCAGTGGCTGCATGTAATAGAGTTATAGCCCAATCCTATGGTGCCCTGTGTCAGGCTGTAGAAAAAGCCTTAAAGGAATTCTTATGGCTTTAAGGAATTAAGTTGTGGACTGAAAGTAAGTGACAGCCATCAGGTGGACCAATCACCCACCTGAGGGGAATCACTGTTGGAGTAGCATAAAAAGCAGTGTGAGGTGAAGCTACCTTCAGCTAGCTAACTACTAGCCCCTAGTCTAGCAAGCCAGCTAGTCTAGGTAGTACTGGTTAATACTAGTCAGCTTGAATATGCTAGTCAGTTAAGAATCCTAACCACTATGTTTATTAGTATAGTGGAGTATCTCTGCTAAAGTTATTTTAGTAAGAAGAGAAGTGAGGACTTGATATCAGTGTATCTTGATATGTTATCTCAATTAAGTGCTGTGAAGATACAAAGAACTGCTTGGGAATATGCTGCAAGCAACCATCTAATCAAGTATTTTTCTACGTTTTTCTAACTGCTGTATGAACTGTACTTGTTTTGCTGCAAACTGCACTCCTTTTGTTTGATTCTCTCAAGGAATCCTTATTTTTCTATAAAGATAAGCCTTAACACTTCTGCTTTGTGGATTCTGCTTTTATTTGGTCTCAGTCAAGAACATAGTGCTTTTGCTGGTTGAGCAAGCAGGTTTTCTAGAACTCTGCTATTGTGTACCTGGAGGGCTTATGTCACTATAGGCTGACTATAGGGACTAGCAGTCCTAATACCCTGGGGCTCAAGAGGAACAGAGGCACCAAAATGGCTTCTGATGTATCCCGTGGGCACTGAGGCAGCTGCTGGAGTGCTTGCTCCCTCGTCCCAGGTAAGGCCATGGCAGCCCCAATGAGTCTCCTCAGATTTGTGCCTGCGTTTGAGCAGGTGCAGAACTGAGGAGGCCCGTATAGGCCACCACGGCTCAGCAGGGAGCATAGGATACGGCAGCAGAGTCTGCTGCAGTCTCTACCTCCTCCAGGGCCTGATCCACCCCCTCACCCAGTTCTGCCCTCCTCTACCCCGAAAAGCCACACCGCTGGCTGGCAGTGCAACTTACTGCTGGTGGTTTCTCTGTGGCATCTGCACGGTGCTGAGGCCCAATGCTAACTGGCACTAGCCCAGCACTGATGCGCCCATTACGGCATGTTTGCCACACCCAAAGCCAGCGGTACGTGCGTACTGCCAGTGCTAGAGCCCATAGGATTGGGCTCTTAATAGAATTTCTGAAGGGAAATCTACAAATCACATAATTGCTCCAATTGTAGAAAAAAAAGAGAGTTATTTTTAAATACCTTCAAGTGCTTTAAGAACTTTTCCTTTAGGACGCTCCCAGTCGATAAAGAAGATATCTATTGTAAGCTGGGAAGCAAGCATGTGCAAAAATTGCAGTGCCTAAAGAAATCGTTCAATGAGATAAAAACAAATGTCAATTAGCATTTAGGAAAGCAAGATAATCAAACAGTTGCCATTCAGAATCAAATAATTTTGAGTACTTTTATTTTCACTGAAATTCAGCTGGCTTATGCATACACAGACTTGCTCTTACTATTACTGGGTGTGGGAATGGAAAAAACCCTTTCTGGTCTTTCTCCCCCTTCATAGCCACCAACCAGATCTGTGTGTGTGAAAGAGCGACTCTAGATTTTTGGTGATTTATGAAAGTAAAAATTTAGAAAAAGCTGACCACAAACTTCTTATTGTATTTATATCTTATCTTCTTTCATGATGCAACTGAAAGCAGGTTTCAAAGGATTCCCAGGGTGCAGTCCTAACCTGGTGTTGAGTTACCGCAGTGCTCTTGCGCCAGGCCCACGCTGGGCGACTCCAATTTGTGCTGAAGCTGGCTGTGTGGACTTGTGCCTGCTAGTTTGCTGGCGCAGATCCCAGCAGCCCCATAGGGCAGGCTGGGGCTTACCCCGGGGCAAGGAGAAAATATCCCCTTGCCCTGAAGTGAGCTGCAGCTGCCTCCCAGCCTGCATTAGGATGCAGTGCAGGTAAGCTCCAGCACAGGTTAGGATTGCGCCCCCAGATTCTCATCTAGGCACTGACTGATGCTTAGCTTCTATAAAGTGACTACATCAAGTACTTTCAATACCATGCCCCAAGACTTTAAGTACTTCAAATTCTCAGTGGAAGAGCTAAGCATTTGCTTAAATCTGCCCTACTGAAATAAATTGGAATTGCACATTTTTTTTTAGTATTAAACTTCCAAACTATTTTCATGGCAGAGCTGAAATTGGGACGGGGGGGGGGGGGGTTTTCACAAGACAGTTTCCCCACAGCTTAAAAGCGCTCTCCTTAATACGTCAGGGGCTACCACAATTTGCAGTGCGTTGTACAGCAGTTCTTCCATTTTCTTACCAAGTGCAAAGGGGAGGATTGGGCTCCACACTGCACTGCAGAAAGGCAGCAGTTCACAGCTTTATGCATGATGTATGTATGTATGATCCTCCCCTTCTCTATTGTTGATTACTACCAAGAATCATTTGAAAAGGAGCCTCTTTTTACAGGTATTTTTTAATTCTTACAGAAAACAGCCAAACTGGGGCTTTTGCCTAATGAATGCAAAGCTATTCAGTCTAGAACTGATACATTGCTAACTTTAAATCTGGAAAGCTAGCTTCGTATGCCAAGTAGCTACAGTCTTGTAAGGGCAACCAGCTTACCTTCAGAGCAAAAGCACATCCAACGTAAGAAACAAAACCTTTTTCCTGACTTGGCAGAGGTAAGAGGACTGAGACAAATCGCTGTGCCTGGGGGGGTAAAAGGCCTCAATTACGCCAAACAGGTTGTAACAATTCTTTATCATGCCAATGCCTATGTCTAATTGTAAAACTGAAGAAAATTAGGATTTGGCGTTGTTTTTAACTAGCTCTAATTGCTACTCCAAGCATATTCAGAGTCAGAGAAAGAGGCAAATGGAAAATATAGACACACACAGAATATTTTATGATACAACTTGCCTCAATGGTCTGATGAGAAAAGCCAAAAGGGAAAATAAAACAACATGTTAAACATATTAATACTGTATATTTAGTCAGAATGGTTTATCTGTACTGACATTGAAAAACAACATGAAACTACTTACTTTAAAGAATACAAGCCAATAAATCCCTGTTCCCACTGTGATGATGAAGAAAACATTTGCAAGGTCTCCAGCGTAGAATAGTAAAAACTTCAGAACTGTCTACAACATCAGATTATAAATGTATTAGACACACCAGGCCACAGAGATAAGGGGAAATGCTAATTTGCATAAGGGTTTTGTATATCTAGCACCCTCACAGCTGAGTTTCACGTAACAAGGAGATTAGTTTGCACTTGAGCTGCACACAGAAAACTATCTGTACCTTGTACGAACATCTCACAACCTGTCCCTAGCTATTTCCTTGAGGCTGCAATCCTATGCAGTGCCACTGTTGCCTGAACTAGTATTCCAGCAGCAGTAGCTACTTTACAGCTGTTGCAGACAGTGCTTCCAGAATGCTGCTAGAGAGGCCCCTCTGGGGAGTGGCCCGGGAGATTAGTGGGGAGGGTAGAACAGGGCTGGGGGCGTGACAGAAGCGGGAGTGGATGGCACCCAGTGTGGGTTACTTGTGCTGGATGCCATCTAATTCCTAGCCCCCTGGTACCACCCCACTTTGTTTCCAGAGCTGGCGCAGGTCCAAGGGGACCAGGAGGTGTACGGGAAAATATGTTTCTTCCTCCCCCAAGCCTCTCAATCTGAACCCCTCATAGCATACAGAGCTGTCCATTTTGGCATGGCTGCATGTTATGGTGGGGAAACGGATAGGATTGGGTTGTTATAGAGCTGCTAGAACTTGCAGGTCTTCACTACTGCCAGGGACTAGGGCTCCTTGTCAGCCTTGCCCACACTTCCTACTGACTATTTGTACCCTCCTAGAGAGAAACATTCTTGGCCCAAGCTCCCATCTCATGCCTGTCTGTTTCTTTTCCCTTTCACTCTGTATCTAGGGTGATGCACTGATTTTACTCTCTCCTCCTCAGTCACTGCTTCTTTAAACAGATTCACTGTGGCTTTGCTAGTGGTTCCTCTCCTGGTTTTTGAGTATTCCCCCGCAGTGCAGCTCCCCATGCCACTGTGGATTCTCAGCAGCTTATTTGGGGTGGCCTAGAGTATTTGACAAGGGTGAAGATGGTAGCTTCTGCAAGCACTACACTCTGGATGCTGCCCAAAGGCTGCAATCCCAGAATACTTAACTTGCTAATAAATTCTGTTCAACTCAATAGGACTTACTTCTACATAAACATGCCCCAGGAGGACTGGCCTAAATCCCACGGCACTGAGCAAAATTTAAATTAGAAAACATTACAGAAAATGAGACAGTGCTCAAGAGCTGTCTTTTTTTAAAGAACACATTTTTAAAAATATGTATTTAAAAAATATTAAACTGTCCTCTGTGATTCCCACCAATTCGTACCTGTAGGTCAATCATGGGGCTTCCTATACGCCTCTTCCAGCCAGCAGTCTTGAGAAGAGCCCACAGAACTGCCAGGCCACCCAGAACACCCAATGCTATCTGAAGGAAAAGATAAATGCAGAGCTATGCTGCTTTTTCTACAGAGGCCAGTCCAAAATGCTTATAAAATTATATATAGTTATGGGGAGGAAAAAAACTTACATCAGTCTGAATGTGAGCCTCTGACTGGCTCATTTCATAGTTTACCGAGAAGGAAACCTGAACAGTAAAATAATTATTTTAACACACACACACGTAATAAATCAACCTTATTGCAATGCCATATTATATGCTGCATTACAGGAGATACCCTGAAAATAAATGAAATTCAGTGGAAGCGATGGGCAGCTAATCTAATGGGCTAAACCCATTCTTAGGTTTGGACATCAGAGCATGAAAAATGGGAGGGAGGATAGTAATTTAAAAATATGTCTTTATGGCAGTCAGCGTTAGTTTAGGAGGTGTGCTGCCAGTGGATGGCATGCATAAGACTGGATCCCAGGTTTAGCAGAAGTCTCACTGGGAGAGAGAACCAAAAATCACAGAAGTAAAAGGTTTCTTTCAGTTTTTAGGTTTCCCAAATGTGCAGTGTCAGATCTGACAGGATGGCTAGATTTTGGGTAGCCTTCATTTCATATGCAACGGGGACAGTTGCTTCTGGCAACTGGCCCACAAAATATGCTACTAGGTGACAGATTTAGAAAGAAAATCTTGTGAGTTAATCTACAATACACAAAAAGAAGAACTTTTCTGAGGACACAGAAAGAAGGTGCCTGAGGTGGGACATGACTGAGACGTCAAATTATATATGTGATGGATAGAAGGATGTTCTTTTCCCTCTCATACAACACCAGAACCAGGGGACAGCCACTAAAACGGAATGGTAGGAGAATTAGAACAAAGTATTTCCTTACGCAGTGAGTAATTAATATGTGGAACATTTGGGTTTTAGAGGCATCCTATCACGGAATGCCAGATTCAAGGAGTGGCTACAGGATACAGTTGTCTTGAATTCTCCCTGACGCATATGGTGGGCCACTGTGAGTTACAGGAAACTGAACTAGATGGGTTCCTGGCCTGATCGAGTCAGACTTTTTTTTGTCTTTATTGTTAGTCACATTTGGTTTTCCTTGGGCGAGTAAAAAAAATGAAATAAAATGAAAAAAACTCACCACTACATTTTCAGTACTGGGATTTTGGACAAGGACATCACTATAAGCAACTGTAATAAGAGGGGGGTAGATGGCACCTCTCTGAGTGTCAGGCACAAGACGAATGCTGCAGAAATATACAAAACACACTGCTAGCCAGGAAAGGAAAAATTACACTGTATATTGTCTGTGTTCATGAAAGCAATATACAAGATTGTCAGATGAGCTGTATTCCTCTTTTCAAAATAGTTCCAACACAACTGTGAGTGCTGAACCAGTAGTCCGACCAGTGTGTATGTGTCCCATCTTCCTCCTGATGCTGGCTTGAGGCAATTCATCTGCAGGTAACTGTAATCTTCCATTTGCAGGTGAGACAGATGATGACTATTGGGGGTAAAACTAATTACCAAGAGATTAAAGCCACAATAGTGTGTTTAGTACCCAAACCCTGAAGGGCTATGAAAATGACTGAAGTGATGTATTCAGTCAACTGTGACTACTGAAAAAGTGCTCAGTTGGTATGCTACCAAGGCATGGATATTGCCTTTTCACAGAAATATGCCTTTGTGGTCTTAGCCAGTGTTAATTTTTTGCTTCTTCTGTATTCATAATTATGGCTGTTTCCCTCCTGTATTTTTACATGAATGTGGATATGTTTTCATGTAAACTCACCTTATTGTTATTTCACTGGCAACTCTGATTATTCTTGGCTGGTTTCCCAAGTCATTTTCTCGCCCACTCAAAGTATCCACCAAAAATATCCGGCGTGTCAAAAGCCAGCTGTTCATATTGCTGCCTTTGAAAGAGATGGTAAAATTATCATTTTAAAATAAAATATTTACCTTGCCTGAACCAGATTAAACTAGTGGAGCAAAGCGGACTTGGAACCTGGTACCAGTCACTAAAGAGGCAGAACTGAATTGTTCTTTAAAGAACCTGCCTCCTAACAAAAAGAGGAGAACAATGCATTGTTTTGGACCATTGAGAGGCAACACATAGAAAGAAATGTAAGTAAAAAAAATGTTTGACAATGATAATAATGAAATAATGCAACAGAGTCTAATTTTCTTTTTAGAAACTCTGGCTAATTCTTTGGTTGTCAGACACTTATCTACAAACCTATGTCTCTAAACCTAGAGCATATCTTCAACCTTTTTTCATGCCACAACCCCAATAAATAAATATATAAATGCAGTATGAGACAGGGGACTCATCATCGATCTGCCACCCTCCCAGGACCCTATCCCCCCACTCCCTGCCCCATAAAGCCTTCCCAGAACTGTTCACTATAAACAAATATAGAACAGAGAGAGCAGAAAAAGTCACCATGAAGCCTGGCAATGGTGAAAGCTATTTTACTACAGTTGCTAAGAACCTGAGCAGGACTGGGACACCATCTCCTGGTACCTGAAGAGGTACACCAGTTGCCTCCCCCTTTACCTGGTAGTGCTCTAGTTCAGTGGTCTTCAACCTTTTTCATTCCCATAAGTAGCCCCAACTCCACAACTGAGGCTTTGTGACCCCACTGGGATCCTGACCCCAAGGTTGAAGAACAATGACCTAGAGGGGATATGTAATGGTACAACACCATCTGCTGCAGTTTTGCAACTTATTTCAAAATCTGCTACCTTTCCACGTTTCACATTCTCCTTGTAGTGAATTAATGCAAAATAGAAATGGGAATGAGATTAGATCATAAATCCAATTACAGATGGAATGAAGTAACAGCTGCAGACGATAGAATTACAGTTCTTGTGTTTATTACATTTTTCAGCAGAGGATATGAATCTAAAGCTGAACTTTCAACTCAACTTTCGAATTGGATCAATATGAAATTCTTACCTTGGTTCACAAGCATTTCATTATACTGAAGATTTAAGTTTAGCACTGGCACCGCCCAGAGGTATTGCTGCCCATCTTCTGCATCATAATACTCCAGGAACACATCATAAAACACTGGATGAGAATAGTCCTTTAAAATCTTGGAAACAGAAACTGTACACTGCACAAAACATACATACAGAGACACACAATTAAAATGGGACAAAATAAAGGGCTATTTAAGTATTCCAATAAAATCCTTGAAATACTTACATTACAAATTCCTTCCTTGAAGTTATTAATAAATATTTCCCTTCACAGAACACAAAAGATAAGGAATATTCGTATTGTCTGGTAATCAAAATTATGAATGATAAACTGTTTTTAAGAACATGTCACTGTACACAAAATCAAAACTAGAAGTAATTTCAACCACCTATTCTATACTTAAGGAATAGTGGCCATTTGTGCTGGATACTGTTCAAAATAGTCGCTATCACTCTTACAGTACAGCTAACAACTGTTTGACATCTTAAATAACGTCTTGGACTATGAAGTTAAAAATGCTGAAGGATCAACAATGGTCATCCTCCTTAACCTTCCCTTTTTTCAGGGGTACTTTCCTACCCAAGAAGCATTTTTCTTTTCAAAAGTCCAAGAGTTAGCACTTCGTCCTATTAGGATATTACCATTGGATTCCTGGTGCATGAAAATGAATTACTATTAACCATTTCCTTCCTATGAGTAAAAAAGTGTCTCTGGGATACACCACCACCACCACCACCACTACTTGTATTTATATACCGCCTTTCTTAGGTCACCAGATTTCTCTAATAACTATAACTCAAGGCGGTTCACATAGGCAGACTTTATTCAGAAACCTGAAGGTTTTTACAATTTTTACAGAAACGTTCTATCTTCCAAGAACTACACACATACAGATGGATCTTTCTGGATTTAGTCCTTCTTTCTGGCCACCTGTTTGTCTTCTTGCTGGCTGATAAGCGGCTTCCCTGCTCCCACCAGAGAAGCAGATGACTTCGGCACAACTCCCCTTCACACAAGGCAGCCGAAGTCAACACTGACAACACTGCCTGTCAGCAAAAAATTGATTTTCCCAATGGGTAGCTTTGTACCCTGGCAGGCAGCCCAATCCTAACCTGTGCTGGAATAAACAGGCCAACTAGTCTGTGCTATACCAGCACAGGTAAGGAGATGGCTGTGGCTTGTTCTGAAAATTTCACTTTCCAAAAGGATTGTGTTCACTTTCTGATTTCACTTTTATCCACTGATTACACCAGTAATCTTCACTCAGCTAATAAGAGAACACAAACTTCAAGTATACAAGTAATTTCAGGTAATAAGTGTGCAATTTACAGTTCTTTCTTTTCTTTTTTCCAGCAACAATGGAAGTGTGTTATACTGAAACCTCCTTTCTGATTTATGCTCACCTTTTGTTGATAGGTTGTCCCAAAAACATAAGCAGCATTTAGTCTTGTCACTGTGTCTGGACAAAGCTGCATTTAAAAAAAGCTGAATAAGAAAAAGCGGCATAAAGATATAATAAAGCATTTAATTTGTAATTCATAATGCGCCATGCAGAATTAAACACAAACATACCTGTAAAACACCATCTTCTAAATACTGCCATTTAAGGAAATTTCCTTTTACATCATATGAAGCAGCAATAAACTGCAGTTTTAAATTCTGTGAACAACAACATGTTTGTAAGAACTGAAATCTTATAAACATATTTGACATGCAACATTTTGAAAGATTAGATTGCTATTAGTACTTCACTTCTTCCTTTCTAATTCTGTAAAATTTAGCAAAGGAATTTAGAGCGCAAAGTGAAAATCCTCCCAGTTGCTATCTAGCTGCATTATACACAGCCTCAAGGAGATGTGAAAAGTTAGTTTGTCATTTCCAAAATGTGGTCAGGAATAATGGACATTACATATTTTTAATGCAATCAATGTATGCAAATGTAACAATGTATGCAAATGTAACAATGAGGTGAAACAGGAATAAACTAGAACATAGTGTAGTCCTGAATATGACTGTAAGGTTAATGCTGCCCCTTTTGGTTAAGATCGAAAACTGCAGTCATCTGAGAATTTAGGTTATGCCAATAAGCGATCACTTGCCTATCATCAGCCTGTCTTCAAACCTTATCCCCCCTCTTTGGCAGCTATTGCCGAGTTAAGTAGTTACGGTGCCATGTAATGTTTGCATAAACACTGCAACAACATTTGAAAACAAGTCTATGAAGAAACCAAAGGCAGCTGAGAAGGCAGCTAAGAAAATAAACAAATGAGGGTCCCCAGATGTATTGTGCTGATGGAGCATTAGACTATCCATCCCAAGGGCTCAGATTCAAATACCCACTATGAAGACCACTGGGTTAACTTGGACTAGGAATTCTCTCTCGGCTTTAACTCATAGGATCACTGTGAGAATAGTGGGGAGGGTTTCTGTATATAACAGCCTGTGCTCTTTGGATGAAACAGAAATGTAATAATAAATGTTTTCAGTTCTAATATATTAGTCACTTTTAAAAAGTTAAACATTTCATGTTAAATGCTCTATATGCAACATAGGAAAAATTATTGGGCAGTTATTACTTTTATGAGATAGTCAAATGTTGTTTGTATTACAGTATTATTAAAACATGCATATATTGATTTTCAACCAAAAAGTTCACAAAGCAATTTACAGAGAACATCAAATAACACCATCCTGTGCCATTCTTAAATGGCTCCCTATCCCAAAATGGCTCACAATAAAAAAGATCCAGAACACACACCAGCAAATAGTCACTAAAAAAGATATAGAACTGGCATGAATAGGGATAGTTACTCCCCACACTCACACACTAAATACCAATCAATCAATCAATCAATCAATCAATCAATCAATCACTACTATTTATATATCGCTTTTCAACATAAAGTTCACAAAGCGGTTTACAGGCAAATAATAACATTAACGTTAAATGGCTCCCTGTCCCAAAAGGGCTCACAATCTAAAAGAATGGAGAACACCACCAGCAACAGCCACGAGAGACACTGTGCTGGGGTGAAAAGGGACAATTGCTCTCCCCCTGCTAAATATAAGAGGAACATCTTTTGAAAAAGTGCCTTTTTCCCAGTTCGTAGAGTTTATTTGCTGTATTAATTATATGCCCTTTGGGGTATTTAAAAAAGAAACATACTAGCATTTTGAGCTAAACTGATCCCCAGCACAACTCCATCAATCATAACAGAAATCACACACTGAGAGCACAATCCTAACTTGGTGTTAGGCTGGCATAATTAGGCCAGCAAAGTTTGGCTGGCACAAGGGCCACCGTAAAGTGTTTGGACCAGTCTAGGAGTTGGGGTGGATGCTGCACGTCTGTGTGCTGGCCTCCCTGACTCCAAGAGTGGTCCAAGCATACTTTTCAATGTCCCTTGTGCCGGCCAAACTTTGCTGGCCTAACTCCAGGTTAAGATTGTGCCCTGAATAACCCTAAAGAATAATAATTTTTATTTCACAAGTCATACCTTTTTTGTTCCTTTAAAAGTGAAACTAGTAGGAAACTCAGCTGTGTCAAGAACCTGTGATGCTAATCCTGGTTGGTCACCATAGTAGAGCCATGGAAGGTTCTGTCTCCTGCAAACAATTACATCAACTTGATTAGTGCCTACCTTTTAGCATGTAATGTATATGAAAATATGCAAGTCAAATGATGTATAGATGACATACCAAAATGATATTGAATGAACGGTGCCAAGACCAGCTGTATTTGTATAAACATACTGAAATAGACCACATGCATCAGTGCTGGCAAAGCTCAAAGAATTCATGTTCATCGCACACATATTTCCAAGCGCTTGGCAAGATGTAAGGTTGGAATACAGCTGCAATGAGATAAACCAAAGGAAATTATTGCCAGTCTTCAAAGGAATGTCAAAATGGAATAAAGGTGTAATCCATTTCTAGCACTCTTTAGCTTCATTTTTATACTTTGTCATCAACTTGAATGTCATCTCCATTCAACAGATATTTGTTGAAGTTTTAAGGGGTTAATTTTCTTTGCAAGGAAGCAACATTTACAGCAACAGTTAGATTAGGAGATTGTTTTTAGGTCATGGGAAAGAGACAGGTCATGGGAAAGAGAAAGGGGAATAGTTTTGTGAACCTGCCTTTTGATTGTATTCTTATAAATGTTTAGTTATATTTTTATACATGTTTGGGCAGAAGGTCTGGTCGAGAGGGTTAAAGCTGCAGTAATTGCCTGAAGATAAGATCCGAAGGTCGTTAGTTTGAGACCACCGGAAGCTTCCGTGTGCGGCAGACCTCGAGAATGCGGCTGATAAGATCTGAGCTGTCTCAGCTGCCTGTGAGAGGGGGAGTTGTGCTGGGCGGCCAGCTGTTCTTTGGTGAGAGCAAAGAAGCAGATTATCAGCTGGTGGAAGGCAATCGTGCGGTGAGAAAGAAGGACTGGACGATGAAAGTGTCATCTGCATGTAGTTGTTCTTGAAAGATTAGAACTTTGTTTGTGATTTGTAAAAACCCTTGCGGTTTAGAAAATGCCTGCCTATGTAAACCGCCTTGAATTAAAGTCAAAGGAGCAATCTGATGACCAAGAAAGGCGGTATATAAATACCAATTATTATATTATTATTATGTCAGCAGAGATACAGTAAGTAGAGTTCTGCAAATTGTTCAGTTCAGTTTATTGATAAAACTGTGTTGAAGGAAAGAATATTCAGTCCTCATTTTCAGGAAACCACATTGCTGATACTGGCACAGCACCAATAAAAAGGATTTAGAGTCACATCCCCAGTAATGCTTCTGTAGCGAAAAGGCGGAGTTCCTCAACATGACACCCCCACTTCCCTCACAGATGCTACCTTCGAAATCAGCCTGTCACCTTGACATAGGTACATAGCTCCATCAAGAACTATGGGTCATGTATGCTAGGTAGGATCTGCTGCCCTAAAATGTACATATACTGCAAATGTCAAAATGCCTGGTTTCAACAGAAGAACCTTGGTCAAAACTTTCCTTATTATTGTATTTGGAATATTTATATTGTTTTTCAACAAAACATTATCAAAGCAGTTGACAAAATAAAGGACCAAGAATTTAGTTGTACATTGTATGACATGGCTATTCAGATCTACAACATTTATAAACAATGGTCACAAAATAATGAGGCCTAAGTGGCACATTCCATGGCCATCACAGGAATCAAAATCCTAAACAGAACTTCCCTGCACAGCAACATTGTAAAGAGGAAAATATTTATCCCCTTTTCCCAGCATTGCACTGCTGTTTAACACGTATGGGCATGTCCCGATATCCACTGATTCGGTATCCATGGTTTCAGTTATCCACAGATACGAGGATGACTATTAAAAAGATAGGGGAACGCTAAACAAATTTCCTTTTTTACCTTGTTGCAGCAAAACCACTGATATTCCTCTATCTTTAAAAAGGCATCCCTAATATCCATGGTTTCAGGTATCCATGGTGGGGTCTGGAAGGAACCCCAGTGGATACCAGGGCATACCTGTAATTCAAATCCAAGGGCCAATCAAACAGAAGGTTAAGTCTCAAAATTAACAGCCCTGTGGCTGTTATTGCTTATGCAAAACTTACCCAGCAAGCAGCTGCTGAGGATTGCAGGTTTTTCTGAAACCAAGCTGATATCAAGGTGATACCCTACAAATAATAACAACAATCTTAATTTTATTATCTATATATATATAAATGGACGTGTAGTGGGTATGTGTGTGTGTGTGTGTGTATGTCTGTATGTCTGTATGTATGTTATGCATAGGCTTCCCCACGCCTTGACCGAGTGCCACGAAACTTGGCACACATGTACCTTGCAGCCTGGAAGGAAACACTGCAGGGGTCAGACCCCCCCTACAGCCCCCGGTTTTTCGGGGAGGGGGGCTAGAACGTCCAGACCAAGGGGATTGCATTGGACTAGAGGTCTGCTGCCACCCTGTGGTCACAAGCGATTCTGCAGGTTATGTGATGCACAGGGACTAATCCAAAACGAAAGTGAAACTGCTTTGCACTGCCTGCGTTGCCCAGGCTGGAAAGAGCAGGATCCAGAGAGTTCCAACACCCAGTCGGATCTGAGAGCTACCTGTTTCCAGAGGGCTGACTGCCCTACCGCAGGACCTGCAGACATGGTTCAGTGAGTGTGACAATTTCATTACGCTCCTTTGCTTGATTCTGTCCCTGTATTCATTCCTTCTCCTAATAGAAGCTGGGGATACTTTGTCCCCCGGGCAACGCCGGGTAACAAAAGGCTAGTTGATTATAAATATTATTTTTCCATGAAAAAGATGGGTAATGCCAAAGAATCATTTTTGTAGTACCAGAAGCATATTGTAAAAGTTTGCTTTCATGTGAGTTTTTCAGCACTGTTCTGCACAATCCTTCCCTGAAAATATAAGAACTTTTCTCAGTAAAGCACAGAGTAAATTGACCTCTGGCAGTTCAATTCTACCTGTTGAATCACCTATCTTTCTGTCTATAACAATGGCACTATCTAAAAACATCTCTGAGAAGGCAGTTTAATAGCTTGAGAATGTGCACTTACTAGTTTTCCAAAACGGACAGTTGCTATTCCTGTTGGGGGGAAATTTCCACCACTTCTGAAACATAAACCTCCTGTCTAAAAGACAAAGAGAAAATAAAAATTTGAAGATGAGATGGGCACATGATCTTTTAAGGACAAGAATCACATCCCTGCCTTCGTGAAGGTCTTGGGGTTCTTGTCAAACAGAGGCCACTCTGATTTCCTCTGGCACACCCAACATGAACTGCTTATCTTGACTGAGCACTTGATCCACTGTTATGGCCCCTGCACCCACTTGTCATCCATACCATCTCTCCTCATGCTGTTCATTATACTTACTAAAATATTTGGCTGGGAACAGTTACACGATTTGCTTACACTAATGAATGTTGGTTCACATCTTAAACACCTACAAAAGAAGACAAATGTGAGGTTTTTTTAAAAAAAAACTGTAGAAAATTAGCTGTAGGATTTTTTCCCCAAATGTTGCCATGTGGCTGTGTGCAGACAAAATGAGGGTCCCTGGTTTGTGTTAATCATAATAGGACCCCCCCCCCATGGTTTGAGATTCCAAATATAAAAGAGGCAAAACATGGTTGGGAGACGCTGGGCTGCTTTAGTTTCCCAAAGACCACCTTGTCAGATGCATTTGATAATTTCCTGAAGACAACTTTTTAAACACTCAGGCCCTTTGTAAACTGAAACTACCTGCACATTGTTTTGCACACCTGTATCAAATACTTGTTTCCAGTTTCATATATTTGGTGGAAGTAGCTAAGAACTGTCAATACTACTTCCTATCCCAATGCTACACAAAGAAAGAAAAAACTTACATATTACTTAACACATTTGAAGCAGCAAATGATTGTCCCTTTCCATCACACTGAACACATAATGCAGTTTTAAACAAAGAACCATTGGTATCTCTTTCCACTAAAAAAAAAAAAAGAGAACAGTAGTGTGATAGGCAGCACATACATAGTAAATAAACACACAGTATAATGCTTTGAAATTGTCAATCTAGACAATGCATTTAACATGGCCTAAAACCTTTCAGAAATCTTGGCCAGGATCCAAATGGTTGCTTGCAGTGTCTTGCCCATGCATTGTGGGTTCCAAGGGTGCCCTGCCTTCAGTAGTCACTTGTAGATGTCATAAGGCCACTTTCAAAGGTCTAATGCCCCTCTTGAGTGCCACTGACAGCCCAATCCTAACTCGCATTAGAACAGGGAGACCAGCTGGCCTGCCCCATATTTTGTTGGAAGCCGTGCAACTCAGAGTAAGGGGAATTAATTCCCCTTACCCTGTGTTGTACGGCAACCACCCCAATAGGGCTACTAGGATCTGTGCCAATGAAATCACTAACACAGGTGTAGGGCCCTGTGTAAGGCTGACTAGGCCGGAGGTGGGGTTTTTGGATCTGGCATATGGCTGGCAGGAGGTTTGGATCTCTTGCAATACTAGAAATCAAGAGCCATTCAATGAAACTGATTGGCAGGAGATTCAGGAGGAACAAAAGGAAATAGTTCTCCACACAGCATGTAATTAGCCTGTGGTATTCCTTACTGCAAGATAAGGCAATGGCCATAGCTTGTATGGCTTTAAAAGGGGATAAGACAAATTGTGAATTTGGACAGTTGATACTGTCAATGGCTAGTTGATACCTCCAGGTTGTGTGCTGGCATACCTCTGAATACCAGTTGCAGGGACATAATAGCAGGAGCGATGTGTACCTTTTACTTCTGCTTGTGGGTTTCCCCAGAAGCCTTAATGGTCTTTTGTGAGAAACAGGATGCTGGACTAGATGGGACCTTTGGACTGATCTTATGTTTTAATGTAAGCCTATAATAAACTGGCCACAGAAAGTCTTTAAAAGTAGCTTCTTATCTGCTTGTGAAATGTGATATTTAACATGATGAATAACTGCATACAATTCTTACCTAAAATCTCACCAATAGGGCATTTACATGTCCCTTCAGCAGTTAACCCTTTAGGGCAAGCAATGCAATCCCATCCGTCTTGAGTAACTCCACTCTAAAAAAAACCCAGAGTATTTGAAAGCTCAGTGCAATATCTGAAAAAAGTATGTGCATCTGTTTAAGAAGTTGTTTAAGGTTTAGTGCAGGTATAACATTACCATAGCATCTGGACATTTTTCACAGATACGAGAGCCACCATTATCAGAAACTACTCTGAATCCTGGGAGACAAGCACATGAAGTACCTGGAATGCATAGAATACTTATCTCAGTGGTTACGAACTAAAATCAATATAATGGACTATTAGGCAATTTATGAATACAGTGTTACTACCTTACAAATGGTACATTTTTTTAAAAAATTAAAGATTAGAAGCATAACTATATGCAAGAGACTTCCAGTGCAACTAATGGAACATGTAACGTATTTAGAGTCTGAATATCAAGCAAAAGTTACCCTGTATAATATATATGACTACTGAAATATATTTCAGAGCGCAATCTGGAGTTAGTCCAGCACAAATTTGTTGTGCTGGTCCAGGATTGTCGCAAATGCACCGTAAAGCACATCTGGACCACTCTTGAAGTCAGGGAGGACTGTGCACGTCTGTGTGCTAGCCTCCCTGATGCTGTGATTGGTGCAATTGTGCTTTACGGTGTGTTTGCGATACTCCTGGGCTGGCACACACCCCCAGCCTAACTCCAGGTTAGGATGCACTCTAATAATAATAAAATATTATAAAAGTGCCTAAATAACAATGTGTTGTACTGCATAAATGTAAGAGTGACAAGCCCCTGCATGCAAGTTTACAAAACAGATAGAACACATAAAGAAAAGGAGTAAAGGGAGTAAGGAAAGATAACCGAGGAAGAGAGCTCAAAGTTATTAAACCAAATCACAGGGAAGATTAGGGATGACCCTATCTGTATTCTAATTATTAGAAGCATTGTACTGTGATATGCAACTAAAGTTGAATGGATTAAGTCCCATTATTAAGCTCTTTTAAATTCCAAGGAGCTCAGGGTGGTTCCTCCCTTCATTTTGTTCACACAACAACCCTGTGAGGTAAATGATAGTAGTCACCTTGGCACAAGGTCACCTAGGAAGCTTCATGGCTGAGCAGAGATTTGAACCTGGATCTTCCAGATCAAAGTCCATTTTCCAAACTATTACACCATCTTGGCTCCCACTAAGGCCCTGATGAATACTGTACTTTGTGGCTGCTGTCAGTCCAAAAGGCAGGATGTGGAACTGAAATCATTAATATTCATATGCAAACAGTAATTACTGACAGTTCTTTGGCCACACAGTGGCAGGCACTGGGAACCTCCCTGAACCCCCCCCCCAATATAGGTGCTGGGGAAAGAAGAGAGGAAAAAGGAAAAAAAAACACTTTTTTTTTGGCTAGCCACACAACCTGACTCCCAAGCCAGTGTGGGAAGATTCTTACCTCGGCATTGTATGCCTTCAGGGAAGGGATTGGGATTGTATGCCTTCAGGGAGACAGGCAAATTTGGCTGCATCTACCTTCAGACAGGAGTAGGATCCTTCAATCCTGAAGAATCAGGGATAACCCCCTTCCTCCACCAGAGCACCTTCCCACACTTGCTTGGGAGTCAGATTCACTGAACACTTCATTTCCAAGAAATTGCCCCTGCAACACATCCTAGTCAACCCGGGGCATCTTTCTGAGGGATTTTAAAGAACCTCCACGCTGCGCCCTGATATTTTGCGTTAGATTAGCGCAGGCTGCACTCAGGAATAGCTTCTCAACCGCCCCCCCCCGGCTGTTCCACACGGGCTCCAAGAGCAGACCTGACTGAAGCAAAGGGGATCGGCCTGAGTCGTCGTCTCACCCAGCGCGCCTTTTCTCTGGAAGGCCCCGCACTGGCCGCAAGCCAAGCGAGCAATATCGAAGTACTGGGTTCCTTCGCAGGCCTGAGGCTGGCGAAATGGGAGGGAGAAACTTTGGCCATCGGACATGTCTGCCCAAAAGGGCAGCAAGACGAGCATCACACACAACCATCGCCGCAGTGTCGCCATGGCTACTGAGGTACCAGCCTCAACCCCGCCCACTCTCCGTAGCAGCGCAAACCAATAGACACCCTGCTGTTTAGTTAGAAGGCGGTCTCTCGATACTCTGCCTACGGAGTAGCCGAAGGATCAAAAAGCGTCAAATGGAAAGAAAGGTTTCCCCCATGTGGAACGTTAGCAGATGTTCTGTTAGAGCTTGCTAGCCTCACGCGCTAGCCTCACCATCAATCAATCAACAGGTAATTATATACCGCTTTTCAACACGAAGTTCACAAACTGGTTTACAGGCAAATAGTAATAATAAGGTTAAATGGCTCCCTGTCCCAAGGCTCACAATCTTAAAAAAAAAAGGCAGACCACCAGCAACAGCCACGAGAAAGACACTGTGCTGGGGTGAAGAGGGACAATTACTTTCCCTCTGCTAAATATAAGAGGAACACCACTTGGTTAAAGTGCCTCTTGCCCAGTTAGCAGGGGTAATCTGCTCCATCAGTAATAGCACCATCTGACCACCTGCAAAAATGAAAGCGCGAGGATAAATGGTTGCAACCTATTAAAACTTGCAGCATTTTCTGTGGTTTAAAAGCTTTGATGCATCAAACGCCCGGAAAGCGTAACATAAAACCTCCATGGTTCTACCCTGAAGGGCCCCCTAGCGGAGAAGTTTGAATCTTGGAGGAAAAATTGAATGCGTTTTACGTATTTCCTCCCCTTTGAAAGGCACTTCCGGGTTAGTGCACATCTGGTTCCGTTCCGAGCCTACTGATTGGTTGATCCAGTGGCACGTCTCGCGTTTGCGATGGGACGCTGGAGACGTTAGGCTTTTGCGCGTGCTCCAGACGGTTGTGTGTTCGTGTCTTCGTGTTCAGTTGAACGGGGCTGCCATTTTGTCGCTTGGGGATACCTTCTTTTTCGTGTGTGGGAGAGCCTGAGGGAGAACGGGGCTGTTGCTGGCAGCTGGGCGGGGCGCGCGCGCGGCCCACCCCGTCCTACGAGCGGTGCGTGCGGTGGGCGGACGCGGCTGCGAAAAGGGAAGGATTCCGGGAAGAGGCCACCGAAATAGGCTTCGCGGAGCCTCCATCCCGTAGAGGAACGCCACCGCTGCTGTTTCTTCTCCTCCCCTGAGGGAAGAAGGCTCGGGGCTGGAGCGTTCTCGGCGTACCTTTCTCTCCCCGGCCCTGGTTAGTAGCGCGGATCTTTGTGGAGGGCTGGTCTTGGTGGCTTCGGCATGGAGGGCCTCTAGCTGTAGAATTCCTCTCCCCCGCTGTACTGCGCTTTCGCGGGGCCGAGCGAACGTCCCGTTAGGTTGGAGAGCGTTACATGTCTGGGTGGGCGATCGGGAAGTCGGTGTCGCGGTTCGTGGGGGCTGCTGTCGGGGAGGCCGCGCGTCCATCTTCTCTCACCCCTTTGCCCGGTTGCAGAGAAATGTGTGTGCGACAATATTCCTGCTTTCTGTTGCGTGGAAAGTCCTATGTAGGTGCCCGTGTCCCGCGAAGAAGAAAAAATCACGTCCGTGTCCTCGGTCTGAGCCGTGTGGATCTCGAAAAAAGCAGTGTAGCTTGCATTGGTTTCGGGGCGCGTTTTTGTTTGCGTCGAAAGAACCATGTCACAATTCCTTACTTTCCCACGTAGATTTGGTTGGTTGGTTAATGGGAATTTCTCCAAACGCACTGGATCTCTCTGAAGCTGCTTCTCCTGGGAAATGTATTGGATTGCACAAAACTGGCACCGGTGGCAACACGACACAGGACTAAGCAAATGCAATTTCGCCCAGAGCCTGTTTTACGAATGAGTTTGCCTTTTCTTGGCTACATTGCAAATGTTGTTTGGAGTTCTTATGCTTTGCAGCCAGCATCCACGTGGAAAAAAACGCTGAGTGTTCCTGTAGAAGTTCCTCAAGAAGGCATGTTTTCTGTCCCCTTTGCATTCTCAAAGGTTTATATCAGAGAACCTTATGTACTGTCCTTCTGCCAAGATGGTGTTTACTGAAGTCATGCCAGCGTACCCCAAGATCCTGCCATGAACTGCTTTTTAGAGGGGAAATGAATCTCTTTTTGTGCACAGAAGGACCATGGGAAAGTAGTGAAACAGGCATTGCAACAGTCATATGAACATGAACAAAACAGTTTAAGGTTGGAAGTGTATTCCCCTATTTTAACAGGAGTCTATACCTTCCTGTTGCTCTAACTTCTTTCTTCGTGAGAATGACACAGGGCTAAAATGTGTGTCAAGTGTTAGTTAACTGGAAACAGCCATTCTGTGGATGAACAGCTTCTTGCGTTCCAAGTTGGTCGTTTCAGCAGAACTGTGGAATTTTTCTAACTAGATCTTAACTGCATAGATTTTCTAAGCGGTCTAGTTAGGTTTTGGAGGTTGTTCCAGAGATTTACATCACTCATTAGATGTTTCGTGAATTGTTTGCTTTTGTTACTTGTCTAAATCTCAGGTCTTGTCCATAACTAGGGGTTGTTTCTAATACGGTCAGTTTTGCCTTTCATTGAAGCCCAAATTAAGTGATGTTCCTGTCATGTGATCTGTATAACTGTCAGCTGTATTGGATTATGGTCCAAATTAAAATCACAGGAGATGTTCCCTGATCTGGAATCACTGCTTTACTATTGCCATTTGAAAAGGAAAAGAGCTCCTATTCAAAATTAATGAGTTTTGTGGCTACTTGCTGTGGACTATTTTGTGGTAGGAAATGACCCCCTAAACCTTGGATAAAAAGTTCTTCACAAAATTTCCAGCAGTTTTTGAGAGTGCCATTTAAAGGAACAGTCCTGGAATTGAATTTTGTATACTGTTGCTGTTTGGCCTAAGAGGATTCAAAATGTCTGAACGACATCTACATGGCACTGAAGTACAGTCATGCCTCATTATCCGCTGGTTGGATTCACCACTGATACTGGTGGTTCCACCTTCGAAATAAATGCCTTGTAACAAGGGGGGGGGAATTCAAAATCCTATTTCCTCCCTTCCTACATTCCATTAGATTCTATTATTTATTTTGAGAATTTATACCCTGCCTTTTTCCCCACTGAAGGGGCGTTCAAGGCGGCTTAAATCAGTTCTATGAAATTAAATGAACATTAAGTACAAAACCAATTAGAAGATTAAAAATTTAAAAGCACATTAAAAAACAGATCCAACAATTAAAAAATGCCAGCCCACTGTCTCACTCAAACGCCTTCTGAAATAAAAAGCTCTTAAGACCCCGCTGAAAAGGGAGGGAGCAGTTCTTGGTTCTAAGGGGATGGCATTCCATAAACGAGGAATTATTCACTCCCATCTACTGGTTGAATGCAGTATAGCATTACATCTATACCTATGCATTCTAGGGCGATAATGAAAGCGCCTGGAAGAAGCCTTTAAAGCTATTTTTCATTTATATCAGTATCCACTTATTTTGGTATCCACTGGGGGTTCTGGAACAGAATCTCAATGGATAACGTTGCACAACCTGTAATTTGTAAGATCTTCATGGAGAAAGGTGTGGAATAGTTAGTGCAGAATGTGTATAAAGTATGGAATAATATTTTCCTGAAAGAATTCATACAGATATCTACTTCATTGGCTTCTTGTACACTAATTTACTTTAATGCTACCAAATAAGGAAAATATTATTTTTCTTTGAAATAATATGAACTTGTCATTTTTCTTAAATTATGCTGAAATATCCAAACATATTATCTCAAATTACAGGGAATGAAAATGGAGCTTGTGTAACTGATGGCAGACTAAGGACCCTGTCCAATCAAACCTTTCAGCACCTATGTAGCTACAATGCATCCCCAATGTAAGAGAACAAATGTTCCCTTACCTTGAGCTGGCTTCCCTGACTGCTCCCCCATCTCTGATGTTGGCATGGCTACATCAGTGCTGGAATGTTGGATAGGATTGGGCCCTAAATGAGGAAAAATTTGCTGTTTATTTGCAATTGAATGACTGGGAGTTATTTTTTTCTCAAATGAGATTTGAAAACAAGGTTTATTCTACATATATAAGCATGTTTTGTACTGTCAATTCTGCATTTTTTTCAATGACCTCAGAAATTATTTTAAGACAGCCCCCCCCCATACCCATGGTTTCACTTATCTGCAGATTCAGGAGAACCCCTGGCCTGCATGATTTAAACATATAATACTCCAGCAAAATTCTTGCTTAAACTAGGTAGTTACAAGCTTAGGAGCTCAGGCTTCAGACTGCTTCCTGGCAGCCTAGTTGCTTGTAAATAACTAGATTAAGGTTAACAGAAAGCGGTACTTAATTGCTTCCTGTTAACCTCAGTCTAGGTTTTTTTTTTAAATGTGTAGGTTGCAGGGAGGCAGCCTTCTGCTTTAAGAAACCTTTTGGCTGGAATAAGGCCTTAAGCTAATGGGAATGTGGCAGGGGAGGGGTTTGCAGGGGCTCCACAAACCCATCACTATGATATTTTACTTTAAGAAAGATGCTTTGGCTGGGGTAAATTCTTAAACTAGTTAATGGGCTTGTGGGGGGGGGGGCGCTCTGTGTTTCTTCCAGGGCTGCCGCCTCTGAATGTAACCAGAGCTGTGCAATTTTTGGCCTGCTGGAGACATTTCATGCGCAACCTCCCTGCTCCTCAGAACATCCTCAGGAGGTGCTCGGAGCACAACTCCAGTCATGTTCGGAGGGGTAAGGTGTGCCCTGGGGTGGTACACTTTTTAGCTACACCACTGGGGCGATACAGATAAAATCCCTCCACAGAAGTTCTGGTCAGGGTTTTGCATGGCTGCTATTTATATTTGAGCAATTAAGCATGCAAGCTCCAATTACGTATTGTCTAGCTTGGGTTGGAGTTTGGTCTCCAGATGCAACTAAAAATTAACCTTGCATTAGACTCTAGTGTTAATTCTCCTGCTCTGTTCGTGACAATTCTTTAACCCCAGGGCTTTTGTGGAAAATTTGAGATCCTCAGGAATGTTTAAAACAACTTCTTTTCATTGTGTTGTTCTACCAGGTTCTGTGTAGAGAGCTGTGAGTTGAGAAGTTGTTGGAATGAGCCTTTTGTGTACTGAATTGTTGTTCATCTTTTTAAGATCAGTTGGAATATAGCCACTGATTGCAGTATGATATAGATCAGATTGAAAGTTTTTCTGAGAACTCAAAATTGATGTTGCCGTTCCCAGTTTGAAAGTTATGTGTTTTTCTAGTGTGCGTCTACTACTTGGTGTCTAGTTTGTCAGAAGAACATTTTAAGTTTAAACATGTTCCATTGTTCCACACTAAAGGATAGATTGTTTTGTTGTAATTTTGTGCATGTTTAATTACGTTCTCATTAAACATGCCTCAGGTTGGGTTGCGTGGCTTTTTGTTTCCCCTTACACATTTTTTGGAGCTTGTGAAATAAATGATCTGGCAATTCAATGCATATTTGGGACTGGTCAGTACATTGTGTACACCTGACTTTTGTGATGTAGTCATGTTCTGGATGTTGGAGATATGGTACTGTATACTGGATTAAGAACTTTGGTGGGATGACAAGCATTTATAGGAAAATTGGACTGAGCATGATCTTTATTTCCAGAATTTATGCTTTCTGGATTTTCCCCCCTTTCAATATTATCATCTTTGCAGTGTAAAGTTCAGTTGCTGGTGAATGTTTTGCCATTCTCTTTGGAACGGAACGGATTTCAGAAGAACTGGACATCTCTCTTTTTGTGTGGCCTTCATCTTTCAAGGACTCCAGATAAGACCTTGAGGGATTTTCAGCATTTTCAGTTCTGTTGGAATCTACTGAAGACTAATCTCAACTTACTTTCATTGCTTGCTGAGGTTCGCTTTAATATTTGGATGTTATTACATCCTGCTAAAATGGTCGCATGAGCCAAGATGCTGTTTGGTTGATGTTGTTTCCTTAACATCCGTGGAATAAGGATGGAAGTAAATATTAAGCAATCAATTCTTATTTCTTTAATACTTTGTTAACAATAATGCAACCCAGGACATAACTCAAATTGCTTTTTGGCTATTAATTATGTTTCGTTTTCTTTCCACAGTTAAATTGATTTCACAGGCATTATCACACCTTCCAGGCAAAAACAGGTAAGCTTCTAAAGCTTATTGCTTCTGAATATTGTCCAAAATGAAGGCCTTTTCTTATTGGCTGGAAAAGAAGACATGCAGTTGGAAATCCTAATCAAGAATCAATCACATTAAAAAAAATATTGTGTTAAAGGACGAATGAACTTGCTTTGTTATGAAGTAGTTGAGCGTGATAGATTTCGGTGTTAGTTGCTATAAAGTGATGAGACAACTCTTTGGTTGCTAATCTTTCTACTTTTGAGTTGCCCTCTGTTTTAATTTCCACGTAGAATTTCTGTTACAGTATATTCATATACTGTGTATATTGTGAATGTTCCATATAGGTAGGAGGAAGAATGACGTTTAAACTGTTGATGGTGCTGCGTTTATGATTGGGAGGAGTAGCATTCGGCAAAACCTCAGTTACGTGTTCTTAGATTTCAGATTAAAGCTTCTTCTGATTCTGAACTAAAGAGTTCTTTTTGAATTTGAATACCTTGATCAAGGCAGGGGTGTTTGTTTTAAATGGTTTTAGCTTGAAGTATAGCTTTTTTTTATAGTTTACTGAAGGCTTGCCATCATGTATACCTTTTTCTCCACAGGTGATTATTGCTGTGGGTTGAGCTCAGAATGGCTGTAGTCATCCGTTTACAGGGACTTCCTGTTGTTGCGGGGTCTGCAGATATTCGCCGTTTCTTCTCAGGATTGAATATTCCTGATGGAGGTGTTCATATCATTGGAGGAGAAAGTGGGGAAGCTTTTATTATATTTGCAACTGATGAAGATGCAAGACGAGCAATGAGCTGTTCAGGAGGATTTATCAAGGATTCATCTGTCAAGCTCTTTCTCAGCAGCAAGACAGAAATGCAACATATAATAGGAATTAGTAGGAAAAGATATGATCGTGATGGAAGAGAAACAATAACTGGATCTAGTCGGACAGGAGCATCTGGGGTTGGGAACCTTTCAAATTTGGTGGCAGCTATTAAAAAAGGAATTAGTAAATCTAAGTATGGTTTTGTGGGTGCCTTGGAGGACGAATTTCATTCGAGTGGCTCTCAAAACAGTGATACAGATCTTGCAAAATCAAATTATGATAAGTCTAGGCAAGAGTCAGACAATTTGTACTTATTTGTACGTGGTATGCCTTATTCTGCAACTGAAGATGATGTACACACTTTTTTTTCTGGACTACAAGTAGACAGTGTGATCATGTTAAAAAGTGAAGATGGTCAACAGAACGGAGATGGAATGGTAAAATTTGCTACATCAAGTGATGCCGTCAAAGGGCGGCAGCGTAATCGGGAATATATGGGTTCAAGATTTTTAGAAGTGTATCCTTCTAATGAATTTACATGGATGAAATATGGTGGAAGGGTGGACAAAAAGGTGGACCGTCCCTTTGATACTGAACATGTAAACAAAGAACATTTTTCTTTAAGCAGAGAACACTCTTCCAGAAGAGAATCAAGCTATTTGTCCTCCAGAAAATATTCTCATTCAAGGTCTCCTCCAAGGAGGGTTATGGCACGCTCCCGTTCACGGTCTCTTTCAAGGACGGTTATGGCACGCTCCCATTCAAGGTCTCCAAGGCGGGCTATGGCACACTCCCATTCCAGGTCTCCGAGGAGGGCCACGGCCGGCTCACATTCAAGGTCTCCAAGGAGGGCCATGGCACGCTCTCGCTCAAGGTCTCCTCCAAGGAGGGCTGTGGCACGCTCTCGCTCAAGATCTCCAAGGAGAGCCGTGGCACGCTCTCGCTCAAGGTCTCCTCCAAGGAGGGCTGTGGTACATTCTCATTCAAGGTCTCCTCCAAGGAGGGCTATGGAATGCTCTCGTTCACCTCTCTCTGGTTCAAGCCAATCTCATTTGCTTCATAACAGGGAATATTATGTACACCTTACAAATCTGTCAGCAGCTGTTGAGAAGAGAGATTTGAGAGTGTTCTTTGGAGAACTGGATCTAACGAATGCACAGATTACGTTTTCGGGATCACATGAGAATGAAAAAAAGGATGCGTTTGTGATGCTCAAATCTGAGAGAGAATATAAGATGGCACGAAAACATCACAAGAATGTTTTGTTCGGTCAATCAGTTTACATTTTTCCTATTTCAAAAAAAAGTATGTCACAATTACTTGAATCTTCTGAAGGCAAAAAATCACCAGAAGGACATCACCACACAAGAGAAAAGGGTAGTCGAGATGGATACTCTGGCCCAAAGACATGCGTATATGTAAGAAACTTTCCATTTGATGTGACAAAAGTTGAAGTGCAGAAGTTCTTTGCAGGATTTAATATTGGTGACAGCGATATTCATTTACTTTATGATGACAAAGGAATTGGACTTGGAGAAGCATTGGTCAAATTCAGATCTGAAGAGCAAGCCCAGAAAGCTGAAAGCTTAAATCGCCGACGGTTTTTGGGAACAGAGGTATTACTAAGATGTATTCCTGAGGAACAAATGCAGGAGTTTGGTATTAATGTTTCATCAAACAAGGTGCAGGATCATTTCCATGTATATGACAGAGGTGAACATTTTTGTCCAGTTGGCCCTCAAGGACCGGCCATGCAGGAAAACATGCCTCCAACTTACAATCACCCACCTGACAATTTCATCTGCTCCCCTGATCGTTTTAGAGGCCCTCCTCCCTTTACAGAATTTGGTGGGCCAGGAATTTCTGGTGGCTTTCCAGATGGCTGCTTTTTGCCAAACTCTAATTTTACTGGTGGCTCAGATCGCATCACGCTGATTAGATTAAAGAATATTCCATTTCGAGCCTCCCCAAATGAAATTTTGGATTTCTTTCATGGCTATAAAGTCATACCGGAATCTCTTTCTATCCAACACAATGAATATGGAATGCCTTCTGGTGAAGCAGTACTTGCTCTAATAAATTATAATGAGGCCACGACTGCTGTTAATGAATTAAATGACAGGCCATTTGGTCAACGTAAAGTTAAGTTAAGCTTGGCATAGATGAAGGTATGTAGAGGAAGAAAAGGATGTACAATAGTAGTACATGAAAATTAGATCCACACTTCCATTGGTGGGAAATTGGGAAAAAATGTAATTATTTCCAAAAGCTATGCCTGATCTTATGAGTTTTTTTGCTCAATTCATAGAAGTTTTTTGGGGGACAAACTTAATGTAAAAATGAAAATATGACATTGACTGGCATGTTGTATAGTTTTATTCATTCCCTGGTTGCATGTGTATTTGCAGTTCATGTAGTACATTGCACCTTCCAAGCTATTAGTAAGCCAAGGTTGTAAGTTCCCTGCCTTGTATATATTTCTAACAACTTTGCCCATACGTTCTTGCAGTTTTGCCCTTTGTTATTTAGTGGCAACTTAAATAGTTTTCTTAATGTTAGCTTAACATTTCTTTTAAAATAAATGTTCATAAACTGAAACATGTTGATTGTTCCTTGTGAATTCTTCATTCATTAATAATGTCTGTTGGAGCCACAGTGTGTTGCATTGTGTTTATGAAGCTTACAGAATATATGTGTGAAAATATGCAGATATTGTTGGAGAACAGTCAGCATAAAAAGGACTCTTTTAAACCTTATGTTTAAACCAGTGGTTCTCAAACGTTTTAGACCAGGACCCCCTTTTAAAGTGTGACTCATGTCAGGACCCACTGGAAGTGATCTAGCCGAAAGTGACACCATCAAGCAGGAAGTGCCATCATTGTGACGTAATCAGATGACACCCTTGGAATGCAAACTGGCATTCTTGGACTGCAGCTATTGGAGAACCATGACGGAAAGCAAGAATAGGACAAAATACTATGTAAAAGCACTGAAATAACAAAATTTAAAAACCTCGCTTTAAAATTCAAATTGTTAACATTCACAAAAGGAATACAGCAAGAGTAATGTCTGCAGCTTCCAAGATGACTGCTCCCAGTTTTCTGTGTCCTACCTGACATCAGGTCGTTACCCACCAAGTGGTTCCCAACCCACAGTTTGGGAAACATTGGTTTAAGTCTTATATTGGGTTGGTCTGTGGAACTCAAAGAACTGTTGTTGCCAATAACTAGTTGTTCGTTTCCAGTAAGATAGGATTACAGCCTTACTGAACACAATGGGCTTCTATCTGAGTAAAATAACATTGTTTTCAAACCAATAACCCAATAACCCAAATAAGGGTTAAAAATGATAAAACAAGAAAGTTCTGCAGAGTGTGAATGGTATGATAGTCACCTTGTTTGAAGCTAAACAGGCCTGGTTATTCAGTGCCTTTGATTGTGACTGCCTGGGAACTCAACCTGTACCACTTTCAGTTCTGCAAAGGGCAGAAGGTAGAGGTAAACATAATAAATTCACAGTGTTGGTGGCTTATGTTCAAAAAGACCAAGAAACAGGCACCCCAAACTTTATAATACCAGAAGCTGAGGGAGCTCAATCCCCAAAAGTAAAAAAGAATAGAGGCTTAGGGGGCTGGTAATATTAAACTTTTTTTTAGTCTTATCTGTGGCGTCATTAGTGTTTGTGTTACCTGGTATGGGAGGTCAGCACATCACCCCCATGATGGACCAGACCATACAGAATAAATTATAGTATCATGAACAACTTAAATGCAGTGGCATCACTAGGATATATTTGTTTTAATATATATAGGCATGGGGTAGATGCTAGGGTTCTGTTGTGGACCTCACTGTGGATGATGCCTGAAACTGGATACTGGGGAAGCCTTTTTAAAGCTAGTGGTTTTGCTGCCACAAGATAAAAAAGGGACTTGTTCAATGTTCCCCTATCTTTTTAATAGATGTCATAGTATCCATGCAAATCCTGAAGCTGAAGCTCAAGTACTTTGGCCACCTCATGAGAAGAGAGGACTCTTTAGAAAAGACCCTCATGCTGGGAAAGATGGAAGGCAAAAGGAGAAGGGGGCGGCAGAGGATGAGATAGATAGTGTCACCGAAGTGATGAACATGAAATTGGGTGAACTCAGGAAGCTAGTGGAGGACAGGGAGGCCTGGCGTGCTGTGGTCCATGGGGTCGCGAAGAGTCGGACACGACTTAGCAACTGAACAACAAGTATCCATGAGTAACTGAAACTGGATTTCGAATCAGTGGACACTGGGGCATGCCTTTAACGATAAAGATCACCCAACAAAACTGTAACCAACAAAACACAAGTGGCCAATTTGATGACATACAACTAAGAGTTCTATATTAGCTCTGATATATAGAAATGAGAGCTGAATCATACTGATGCCTTATTGGTTCCCTTCTGTGTCATAACACCACCTCACTGGCTATCAGAACAATCCATTTCATTGGTCAGTTTTCTTAAAGAAATTCACTTGTTACAGAATACAGTTTTCTTTTTGTTTTTTGGCTATACTTTTGACAGAATACAAATATTTCAAGGCTGTTTGTTTCATTGCATCATACTGTAAATTACAGATCACATGATATATAACACAATGGTATTATTCAAAAATTCCAAGATTTTACCATTTTGGGTAGTAGTGATGTCTCTCACACAGGCATGCACCCAAGTATGTCACCCAGTGTGCCCAACATCACTGAGTCTCGTAAAGCTAGGTGGGTTCTGATAGTGTGTTGTTTTTAAAAATGGGTCTCAGTGCTAAGAAGTTTAGGAACTACTGGTTTAGAGTGCTGGAAGGATCTGTGGACTTAGGAGTGCAAGGAAAAAAAATTATTAAACAAGTGCATTAGAAGTGGGTATTTTTCAACATTAAAAAAACTAAGATCATGGCAACCACTCCCATCACTTCCTGGCAAATAGAAGGGGAAGAAATGGAAGCCATGTCAGCTTATTTTCCTGGGCTCCAAGATCACCGCAGATGGTGACTGCAGCCATGAAATTAAAAGACGTTTACTTCTTGGGAGGAAAGCTGTGGTGAACCTAGACAACTTAATAAAAAGCCATCACCCTGCCAACAAAGGTTCGCATAGTCAAAGCTCTGGTTTCTCCAGTAGTAATGTATGGCTTGTGAGAGTTGGACCATAAGGAAGGCAGAGTGCCGAAGAATAGATGCTTTTGAATTATGGTGTTGGAGAAGATTCTTGAGAGTCCCCTGGACTGCAAGGAAATTCAATCGGTCAATCCTACAGGAAGTCAAGCCTGATTGCTCGCTGGAAGGACAAATCCTGAAGCTGAAGTTCAAATACTTTGGCCACCTCATGAGAAGAGAGGACCGTTTAGAAAAAATCCTCATGCTTGGGGGGGTGGCAGAGGATGAGATGGTTAGATAGTGTCACTGAAGCAATGAACATGACATTGGATGAACTCCGGAAGCTAGTGGAGGACAGGGAGGCCTGGCGTGCTGTGGTCCATGGGGTTGCAGAGTCAGACACGACTTAGCAACTGAACAACAACAACATATTCCACTATCTCCAATTGGCAGGAAGAAAACATTTACCTGCATCCTCCTCTGTGAATAAGCCTCCTGTTAGGCACAAGGCTCATCTTTGTCATTTAAATAGGTTTAAATTGAGACTTATTTGGGATAAAAGCTTTTGCTTTATCAGTATTGGAATAGTTTTAGCAGATTTGAGATTTGTTTTCACTAGTCTGGAAAAGTACAACTGAGACAAACTGCTGTCATATAAAACTTCTAATGTGAAAAAATTTCTAAGTGGTTTTAAATACTGTATCATGAAGGTGTAATAAAAGAAAAGGATGACTACAATTATCAGGCGGAAAGACAAGTTTTAATAATACTGACCGTACACAGTTAATGTAGATATTTTGGATGTGAAAAGAAGTTACAAAAAAATACATAATCCCACATGTCAGCTGTCTTCACTGTTGTGTTTACATCTGAATTACAGAGAAAAATAAAATATATTCTAGAAATGCTATAATGTTGAAGGCACTTTCACCTAGAATACTGAAGCTGCATGAAGAGATGACCTCTGTCTAGTCTTCAGCCAATTTCATGTGTGTTGCAAATAAAGTGTGTTGTAGATTAAACTAATTTAAGAATTTGGGGGGCATAAATTAGACCTCAGCTATGCCTGCAGGCATAAGCACCTGCATGCAAGTCCTCCTTTAATGTACCAGGAACAGAACATGTTGGCAAATCGGAGGCTGGGAATCACTGGTGCCAATCACAATACAGCCACAAGACCTACTTTTTAGGGCTCTAGATTGTTGTGTACAGAGCAAACTAAGGTGAAATATTTCCACTAGCTGCTAATCTTGCTTCAGTCTGTGTAGAACTAAGAGATTGAAGATTGGTTACTAGGATCTAGGAGCTTGTACTGTTCAAATAAACCACAGGTTTGGTTCCCTTCTGTTTGCTAGTATCTTTTTTTTTTCAGCAGTCTCTTTGAATAAAGGAGCATGTATTCCTAAAAAATTGAATCTGTTAAGTCCAAATGATGAAACTTGCTGGAATTCACACATACAGATTTATGCAGACTTCAACTTATTAACACATCTTTCATTTTATGACTTCTGAAACAAGACAGTTATAGATCTTGCATTTTATACCATTTCGAGCCTGCAGGTAAACTTGAATTAAAATTGTCAATCACATCTTTCTCTAATTTTAGTGGGTGATCTTAATCTAATATCAAGCATTAACATAATGAAAAACCATTCAATTTGAACACATGTTCTAGCCTCACAAACTCTCTTTCTTGGTGGTTTCATATTCTTCATCTTCATCATCATAATCGTCATCATCCTCTTCCTCCTCCACTTCCTTTTTTTGCAGATTCCTAGAAATCTACCACAGAATATAATGTCAGATTTTTTTGTATTTAAGGCTTGGAGAAAACACCTGGATTTTAAATACTATATATCACTGAAAGAGACAGGTCTGTCACCTGCTGCTAGAACTGCTTTGAGAACAGTGCCAGAATCTGCCTCTATGTAACAATTCCATTCAACAGATAAAAAAAATGCAAGTTTAAGTGGAGGGTGGAGATACTCATAGCTCAGGAAGGCTAGATACTGAAGGCATCCAGAATTTGTCTGATAGACCAGTGTTTCCCAAATTGCAAAACATAAAAGCTTATAACTGAGAAAGATAATGTATTGAGACCTATTGAAAGTGAAATTAAGTCACAGGTGTGTGTCTATGAGTTGCCAGATGTGTCCCAGTTCATTCTGAAGGGCAGGCCAAGAGGAATGCAACACCACCAGAACGGTCCTGATTCGGTGAACACAGCCCCCCCCCCCAAAAAAAAAATTCAAGTAAGAAGTGTGCATATCATTTCTTTCCCCCCCCTCAAGAAAATGTATTGAGCAACATGTGCATGTTTACTCATGGACAGGCAAACATGCACTGGCTCCTGTCAAAGGCCAGGTGAAAGAGAATGCAAACCAATGCATACCAACCAGGATAACCAATGTTTTCTTGATCCAATTGCCAACCATAGCATCAGTTGAAATTGTAATTATCTGCACTGCCATCACAAACAACCATTACAGCACTGTTAACAGCAAGTACTTTGTGATGACAATAGTTCATGGCATGTACCATATATAGTAACATTTAAGTGGCTGTATGAGGAAAGTGAGTGAAGGGTCACTGTTTGTTTGTATACTGTGAACATGCTCCTCTTCTGTGACAAGAATATCCTCTACTTCATCAAAAGGCTGGCTGAGAGGAAACTGAATAGCTCTACCTGTCTACACAAAGGAACTCCTATAGGCCCTACAATTTCAAGGATTCTGCTCTATAGCGGTTGACACCAGAACTAGGCATGTTTTTTCTAAAAGGCCTTCTAGGCCTCACATCAGACTGCTCTTAGTACCTACATGCAGTCATCCCTTTTCAAAAAGGGAAAGACAATGTTCACAGAACAATCTCATCTAGATTACCATCCCAAATCTGGCAGCCAATGCAAAAAGTCATCAAAAGAGCTGTATATCCTCTTTCATTAAAGTGAACTGTTTTCCTTGGTGTCTTGCCAACTGAATGTCTAAATAATGTGACTTGAATGTCATCAATTGGTTTGGTTCCTCTTCTAGCAGGTTAGGGGCCTGATCCTATCAGCATCCTTGCTGATGCCGGCAAGGTCCTACTGCCGGCATTGTGTGTGTTCCACGGGCAGAAATGTCTGCAACAACAAGCCACCAGCACTGGGCTGGCACTCAGTTAGTGCCAGGTCCCAATGTGGGCAGTGCCAGCTGCCAGTAAACCCATTTGGGGCAGGGCAGGAACCGGGTGGGGAAAGGGTGACCCTGTGTGGGGGTGGGACCCGGCAGCGGCTTCCACCGCCAGACTTATTCCTCGTGGTGGCCCAGACAGCCTGACACGGGGCTGCTTGATTCACTGCTGGCAAAATAGCCGGCAGTGAGCTGAGGAGCCCCGCGGCAGGTGGCAGGACTTTCCCCGGGGGAAAGGGCTGAATGTTCCCTGTCTCCCAAGATGGCTTCAGTGGCTGCTTGGCTCCTGGGGGATGCAGCGGTTGCCATTTTGGTACCGCTGCTCCTATGGAGGCCAGGCAGTTCTGGATTGGGCTAAGTGCCTTGATAGCAGAAGGCTTTGTGACTTCCTCTGTATGAAGCAGGATAGTGTCCTGATCACTAGAATTTACTGCTGCCAGATCTTCTGCCAGCTGGATAAACTAGTAGGCAAGTGGGCACTTGGCAGCAAAGATGAGGGGCAATGGGGAAGAGCTTGTGCAACTCTCCCATGGGCTCTGGCTGCTTTCTCACTCATGTTTAACCTCTTCTCTAGCCAATTCCTTCTCAGACTTTCCAGGTAAGAAGCAAGGAAAGCAGAAATGCGGGCTCTTCAATACCACTCTTACTGTGGCTCTGTCTATCATGCTGTCTAACCTCTCTGCATTATGGGCAGAGGAACTTTCCCTGGCAGGAAATTTGGATGGACAAGGCTTGTGCCAAAAGGCTGAGAACAGAGAAAGGAAATTGCTCCCACCAAACACCCTAAATTTCCACCCTCTTGAGTTTTCGTAAATTACCAAATCTCTACATAAAGAGAAGAAGGAATGGGAAGAAATTGAACAAAGACTTTGTAGGAGCTCCAGAAATCTTTGCTACTCAGCCATGAGGCTGGTCTGGTCTAGGAAGGTGGAGGACTCCTCTCCCTGGAAAGTTGAGGGTCCTGCTTAGGAGGATCTTGTTCCAGGAGCAGCTACCCTGAAATTTCTGGAATAGTCTTTGGAGGGTACAGGAAATCATTAGAGTGGGGCAACACAACCAACAAAACGTATTTTTCACTTGTCAAGAATACAGAGATGAACATCAGTTTGTTTTAAACTGTTGAAATTTATCCTAGGCCTTTGAGATAAAGCAAGCTAGAAATTAATCCACCTAATTTTGATAGACTGTACACATTGCTTTTTAGCTATGGTAGAATAGGAAAGGAGTGAAAAAACATTCTTATTTTTTTAAAAACACCTGTTAGAATTTAGCGAAAAGATTATGTGCAAATTTTCTATCCTACCTGATGTATTCCTGTGCAAGATTTGGCTGAACCAGTTCTCTGGAGGGGAGACTTTGAATTTGCACGGACAATATCCAAGCGTGATTGATGTTCTGGTGGATAAAGTGAGCTCCGAAATACCTGTTAATAAAAGATGGTGTTAATAACAGATAGACCAAAGCGTTTTAAATGTTCACCTTTTCTACTTCAATTTCCTTCCCAAGGAATCCAAGCAGATACACCACAGAACCTTGATACGTTGTGCAGGATTCTGGTGCATGCTTGGTTCTGTATGGGGCCCCACTCAGGCCTTTTATGATTTACCTGTATGAAGTCTAGAACATTACCTAGCACTTTCTCTGGAGTTGCATATTGTAAGAGATCATCTGTGATGTAGGACAATCTAGCATTCTGGAAGGCTTGACTATCTTTAGTGATCGTCTAACTGAGGAGCATATTCTTGAAGAACCTGGTGCTGTACAAGAGCAGAAACCTCAGTATTCTGTACATTGTAAGCCTCTGAATTAGGATCAACAGTCTGATTTGCAATCCAGTTATATTTTAATCAGCTGCCCTCAATGGAATTCCATTGAGGGCAGCTGATTAAAACTGGAGTAAATCATGATAGTTCTTTTTAACAGGTGAATTAGGTTGTAAGGACTTATAAGCATCAACCACAAGTGCAGCAATACAGCTTTGGGGTTGTCCACAAGGAGAGGTGAACAGCCTTGGGTGTCAGGTACAGGTAGCACCAAACAAGGGCCTTGCCTAGCTCCCATTTGCCCCTTCACCTCTTCTTCTTCTCTCTGCCACTTTATGGCTTGAAACATTGCAGCAGAGCAAGAAACCCCATTTCCATTTCTCCAGGTTTCTTTATTCTGCCTTGTGCTGCTGTTTTATTTTAAAATAGATAAGAGTGAGGAGGAAAAACAGGAAAGTTTGGGGAAGTAGGTAGCAGATGCAATACTGATCTCTGATTAGGAAGAAAATTGACACTGATGCCTTTTTATCCTCTTAGCACATCCTCCTCTGCAAGCAACAATGGGCTGCTGCAATTTTCACTCATCATCTCATGTACTTGCTCATGAATAGGAGTGTAGTTTTTTGGTGATTTTTTCCCCAAAATTTATTGATTAAAATAGCAAATAACAGTGTTACGTGTTTTTATTCTATGTTCTTATTCCAAGTTCTCATGTTTATTAATTTTAAATACTTTAAAAGTGTACTAGGTAGATTATATAGGTGGTACAGTGTCAGCAGAGGCAGCCACAGAATTATTTCTAATTGGAAAAGTAATCTATTGTAACTTCTGGAAAATATCTTAAAACACCAAAATGCAGTATTTTGTGTTTTTATTCAAATATTTTAACCTCCAAAAGGCGGCGTTTTGTGTTTATATGCGGTGTTTAACGACAACAACCACCACCCAGAAAACCACCCCTACTCATGAAGGAAGAGGCAGGTGGATTGCTGCTGTAGCCTTTCCACCACTGCTTCTAAACTCAAGGAGAAGAGGCAGTAGAGGGGGGCAGCTTCAGGCACCATTTCCCCTTTGGTAACTGATAATACATGAATTCTGAGTGTCAGTCTGGACTTGATACACTGAGAAGAACAGAGCTGTCATTTTGTGATTTAAAAAATCAATATTCATTAACCTAGAGTTCCATGTGGGCCATTTAATATGACATTTTGGGCTACAATTCAACACAAGTGCTCTTAACCAAGTGCCATGAGTTCAATTCACTTGGGTATGCTTTAACTGTGGATTGGACTTCAGCCTTGGAAATTAATATCAACTGAAGCATTCCTCCTAATGTTTGGACTTCATCTGTATTTGTCTTAATTATGTCTACGGACCCAGAAATATGTACATTTCAAGAAAAGTATATACCAACAAAGCTGAACAGGCTTTGAACTTACTGAACAAATTGTTCCGGTTTTAAAAAGTGGCTTTTTTTTTGCAGTTGGAATGGACCAAAAATTATTAATGAACTCTGGCTGCATCTACATTTCCCATACATAACATGAAGTTGGACTCCAGCCTAGTGAATCAACAAGCAGTAGTGCTTTGTTCAAATTAGTAATGTTAAAACCTGTGAAATTATATCAGTGGCATACAATGGTGAACAAACGTCCATAGGAAAATATAAATGAGTTTTATTCTTAGCATCAAGAAGCCATTTAAAAAATCATTAGTACAAGATAAACTTTTGTATTTGACAGTTCATGTGTTTTTAGAATATAAAACTATTTAAAGTATTATACCAACGGTTTCCAAACTTAACTGAGTCATGACACTCCCACAGCCTCCTCACCCAGATGGAGCCATCTTGGATCTCGGGAAATCTCATGAGATCTGAGAACACGGTACCCAGGGGGTCATGTAGGAGGGGCCACTGGGAACATCCTGCCATGTTCCTATGAGTATACTTGTGACACCCTAATTATGATACACACTTTAGGAACCTCTGCATTATACTGAAACAAGCTTGAGGGCACAATCAGAGGCCTCGTTGGGCAAACACTTGTCAGTTGTGTCAGCACAGTGCTGTGGCAAACATGCCTTAAGGCATGTCTGCACCAGCCAGGACACTGGGCCAGTGTGCGCTGGCCCACAGATGATGCAAATGATGCCAGGTACGCTGCTGCCATGCTGGCCAAGTTTGGCCAGCATGGGGCAGGGCAGGACAGGATGAAGGGGAGAGCAGCCTGATCCTAACCCCCGGGCTGGGTGGGCCTACTCTGGCCACTTGGATTTGAGCCAGTGAGTTCCCTGGTGCAGAGCTGCCCCATAGGGCTGGCTGGGGCTTACCTTGGGGTCACGGGAAAATATTCCCTTATCCCGAGGTGAGCTTCAGCCACTGCCTAACCTGAGAAGGATGCAGCACAGACCAACCAGCCTGCCTGCTCAAACTCAGGTTTGGATTGGGCTGCCCTTCAGTTTACTGGGACTTGAAACAAAATGTGTTTAGTTTTCAACTTCCAACAATTATTTCTGGATCTGTACCACAATTATGGGATGCTTAAAAAATCAGAAAATATGTGATGCCTAAAAAATATATATGATGCCTAAAAAATGTTACTTCATCACAGATTGAACATCAGACATTTGTCTTAAACATCACATCTAGAAAGAAGGGTGCAGATTTGCTTTATTAGCTTTAACATGCTGTTTGTTTCAGGAAATCCATATCCGATTAGGCACATACATAAAATTTTATTTTGCTCATAATGATTGAATATACTGTTCTATTTCATTTTCAAATTGCATTGAAGAACCAGCTATCATGAAAATGAATTTACTACATTAGTGTGTAATTTAAATGAAGTATCAACAGTTGGGATGTTGTCATGAAGTTCTCCTTTTTCTAAGTGTCACTAAATACTGTGAAAGAGTATTTGATTTCTTACCTCTAAATCTTCGTTCTCATCAATGTTTTGTATATTCTGATAGGCAGTAGTGTAAATTTCCAAGGCCTTTCCATGGAATAACATCTCAATTGTTATAAATTCAGAAAGTATATTCTAAAACCAAATTAGGGTAAAAAGGGTTACATACACATAGTCAATTTCTCTACTTAACTACAGTCAATCATAAATAGGATGTATGTAAGAAAACATTCACATATTTTGTATCAAGTAGCTTGATTCATTGGATGCCAAAAAGAACACAGCAGCCCTTGTGAAATTGGAACCTATGCTCTTCAGATATAGGCAAAGGTACAGGAAGCTCTAGCTAGCACATTTACATTTACTGGGGCAGGCACTTGGCCTTTCTCCAGTTCAAACTGTCTTCCATCCGAGTCTTCCAATCACCATGCTCCTATTATATATACTCTGGGTTCTGTAAACTTCCAGGCCCAGTTCAGGTCCTTTCAGCATGTGAGCCAGTGCATTAAAGCCAGTATCCCTGATGGCTTTTTGTCTTGGACACAAAGCACACTACACTCACTCTCCCCCCTTTAGCTCCCATTTTTCTCTTTCTTTCCCAGGTCCCCCGTCATAGTGGTTGAAAGGGGAAAGTCAATTCCCTTTGTCTTCCTGTTGGCAGTGGCTCTGTTGCCATATGCTCCTGCCTCTCTTGCCTGTGACACTGCTTTTCTGCAGATTGAAAAGAGAAATAGGATGAGCAAGGCCTGGAAAAAAGAAATGGGAGGGGGAAGCAGAGATGGCCATTCTAGCTAGAGCGGCTGCAACTCCACACACACCTCCTTTTTTCTTGGCCAACTAGGAAGAACTTAATATACTAAGGCTTCTCCAGCTGGAATCCATGTTGGAACAGTAGAAAGCTTTCCGGGTAGTGCTGTTGCCTAAATTTGTGCCGGAACTTTAAAAAACACCCGAAAAAATTAAAACCAAAAGCTGAAAGCTAAAAAACTAAGAATTGGAAAAGCTAAAAACTAAAAAGCTGAAACTTATGGCTAAAACAGAAGGCTAAAACAGAACTAAGAACCAATAAGCTGGAAATAAGTTGAAAACTAAACCAGCAACAAAAAAGCTAGTTAAAAACAAACTGAGCACCTAACATTTCACTCACTGCTTTGGTGGGCTTCCTCAGAAGGTAACAGTTCTTTAGGGTGTAACCCTAACTTGGAGTTAGGCCAGCAAAGTTTGGCCAGCACACCGTAAAGTATGTTTAGACCACTCTTGGGGTCAGAGAGGCCAGCACACAGATATATGCCATCCTCCCCCGACTCCAAGAGTGGTCCAAACATGCTTTATGGAGGCCTTTGTGCCTGCCAAACTTTGCTGGCTAAACTGTGCTGGCCTAACTCCAAATTAGGATTGCGCCCTTTGTAACTTGGAAGTCAGGAGTCATCTGATCTTGTATAGGTTGACAATGATTAACCACTAAATTTTATTATCTTCTATGTAACAATTGTTAGCCTGTAATGTGCCTGTAATGGACATGCAGAAGACCCAATGAGGAGGTAGCTTATGTCAGCAGTGGCCTCCCTGCAGAATCCAGAGCACACGGGGCTAAAAGAGGTTAATCCAAAAGCGCCTGCTAGTCTCAGGAGCACAGCTGCAGCCTAGGCAGGCTAATGTGGGTCCTGGCTATAAAGGAAGGGAAATGAGCACCAGCTGGTGTGGCATGTAGTAGGAGCAAGTTTGGTGAGAAGAAAAGCTGGGGAGAACTGACTGATCTACCTGTGAATGACAAACCAGAATGGACTATTGACTATGAGCTTGGATTCTGACTTGGCTTTGATGTGACTCGGACCCTGACTGAACTAGCTTATTGACTACTGAACTTGGCTCATGGGCTGGCTGGATTGTGGACTCTGATTGTGGACTTGGCTTTGGAATGACATTGATTTGTGTGGCTGCTCAACCACTTGAGAAGGTGAAGCCCAGCTGGGTTGTTTCCATTGCTGCATAGAGGGAAACGGGTCAGCCTAGTGTGGGCATCAGGACCTCTGGGGAGGCCCAGCAAGGAATTTCTGGAATAGTGCCCTTGAGTTCAGTGCTCAGTTTTAGTTTTTAACGTTAGCTTTTTTTCATTCCTGGTTTAGTCTTTATTTTTAACATCCTAGTTCTGATTTAGCCTTTAAGTTAAAGGCTAGCTTTTCCAATTCTTAATTTTTTAGCTTTTACCATTTCAGCTTTCAGTTTTTGATGTTTAGGGATTTTTCAATCTGGCACAAATTTACACCATGGCACTTAATGCAGAAAGCTTTCTACTGTTCCAGGAAAAAGTTACATAGATGAAGTGGTTCTGCTGCTCCCTTTAATGCAGTGCCTGGCAATCGGAACTCATTAGTGGGCTGGCTCTGTAAGGCTCTAATTTCTGAACATTCCAGTTGAAAGCCGTTCCCACCAGGAATGTTTCATGTAGCTTCCAAAAACCTACTATCCTTGTCATGCCATGCTGGGTTTGTTGAGTAACCTGCTTCACAGTGTGAATCACTTCCTTTTTTCATCTCATTTGTTTTATTGGTTGCTGATTCCTACCTTGAGTTTTACTAATTATTTATATTGCTAAAATTTTATTGGATTGCTTTATTGCAAATTTTCTTTGTAATTAGCCTTGATGGTCCCTTGAACGGGAATGGAAGTTAGCATATAAATTACTATTATTAGAAATCTTCAATATTAATAATACATTGGAACCATAGCATCTCATTTTAATTATAAACGGAGAATACCACTGTGTGTTTCCAATAAAGACTTGAATAATCTGATTTTCCTGGAGCCATTTTGAGATTGATGCTCTACTAGATTTACATACACACCTTTATGTCTCTTATTTTTTGTTTTTCAAAGTTGTCAATTGTTTCTTCCAACTGACGACTTGTTCTAGTTGCATCCAATGAAGCTCTCTGTAACTCGCTTTCAGCCTGAAAATATAGTGATAGTGTAAGTTATTTCTTAAAACTACTTTAGGGTTGTAGCCCAAAAAATGAATCATGATCAAGTTCCACTGAAATTAATGACACAACTATCTTTTTCTCATGGATTTCAACAGTGCTTAGTCATGACCAATGTTTTTTTTGGCTACAACCCAATGCTATCCTATAGTTTAAGTTATAGTTGAGAAGTAGCTGAATATTTAGAAATTTAACAATTTCTAAATTGTTAATTTTAGAGTGCTCTGGGAATGCATGCAACTACAGCAATACACTCTGAAAGAAAGCCATTAACACAAAGTCTTGACACCTACATTCCACAGCTTTGGAAAAATTGACACGTGAAAAGGTACAGCTTTTAATTAAAAATTAAAATTATGGTTGGCTATAGTGAAGGAAAAATAGTGGTTTTAAGAAGACTAGATCTGAAGAAAGAAGTTAGAAAGTTAGATGAGAAGTTAAGAAAGCCAACAAGAAGACTGCAGCTGTCTAAGCAACAGAATATAGGCATGCCTCGGTATCTGCTGAGGTTCTGTTTCAGATCCCCCCCCCACGGATGCCTGACACCATGGATACTGGGGCCACCTTTTTAAAGATAGGGGAACATCTGTGATTTTGTTGCATCAAGGTTAAAAAATATTTCTTTAATGTTTCCCCATCTTTTTAATAGCTATCCTGGTATCCGTGTATAACTGAAACTGTGGATACCAAATCAGTGGATACCAGGGCACGCCTGTACTTACATGCATGAGTAACGCATTTCTACCTTTGGATTCTATCAGCATTTTTAATATTGTATGTATGTTTTTTGAAAGAAGACAGAAAACATGAGCAATAGCAGAACAGTGCTCACCACTCATGTTTCTCCAAATAATTTCTAATTTTATGTACTTCTTAGCACCACCAACACTTTCTTTTGACGCTCATTATTGCATGGTATTGTATAAAATCACTTCCTGACTGAGACAAAAAAATGCTCAAGGTGGATGCTAGGAGTGGCAGCTAGGATAGTGTCTTGCAGCAAATCCAAATATTAAGGCAAGTCAAACTACAAAAATCACTCTGTTACTTCAATTTATGAAGATGCACAAAGTCAAAACACAACAAATGCTGAAATTGACAGTACAGTACTGTAGGTTGTGAAGTCCCTTTAAAAAATCAGAGGATGGGGAGAGGAAAAAGAAAAGCACACACAATAGTAAAGTGTGTGCTGTTCCTTTAAAAATTTGGAGAAGAGCTTGCTGACTCAAGATGGGAGTAGAAAGTTTGCCTTCATGAGGCAAAGTACAAGGAATGTTAGCATGTAGTTCCCAAGAAGTTGAAGATATAGACACATACCCCTGTATAGTAAATCAGATGTAAGATGCTACTTCACAAATGTGCAGCAAAGAGTCACAATAAGCAACTGTTAGTAGATTCTAATATTTCATATCAAACAAAAGACCTACCTGTGACTGAAGTTAGCCATGAAGGAAAACATTTTTTTAAGTTACAGAAAATACTAGAATTATGTCTACGATATTCAACATACAGTACTTGTATTTATAAAAAATAACTCAGTGAGTTCCTTGTCTTTCTTTCTGCATTCTCATATTAGTGATTTTAGAAAATCTTGAAAATGGGTTACAACTTTGTTTCCCTTAAGAGCCTCATCTCGGCAGAAAACCTCCTTTAAATCACACTAATTTGCTAATTTAACTGCCAAACAACTGATGAATATTTAAGGGAGATAACAGAAGACATTTTAGTGGAGAGGCATTTTGCACATACGGACACACCATCTTATGTAGTAAAAACAAGTACGTGCCATAGTGACTAAATAATTATTTCTTATGTGTAAAGGATACAATAATATGCCTATCCGATGGATTCCGTTGACGTGTCCTTTCCAACTGAGATAACTGTTTTGCTTCTCGATTCTTTGCTGTTAAAGTCACTTTAAGATCCTCCTGCAATTATAGGCCATGAAGATTTGAAAATGTAGATTTATGTTCTTGATAATTAAGCAGAAAATTAAACAACTTTGTGCAATAGCAGAAAATTGATCAAGACCAGATTATGAATTGGAATCTTCAACAGCTTCTTCCAAAGAAAACATTTTTTCCTACAGTTCTTAAGAAATGCAACTGGGTAAAGTTCAGTTAAATTAGTGTTGTTTCAAGAATAAAATCTAACACAGGAGAGAACAATTTCATTAGATATCACAACAAGAAAGCCCTTATTAGACTGAGAATTTCCAAACTTAAGGAATTTTTTTGATATATTAATGTTTAATTATATTAAGCAGCAAATAAAAAGCTGAATACAGAGCTCCCTGAACTTTCATATTCTGAATGGTCACATTTACCATTAAGAAAATTAAGGTATATTGGTTCCATAAACAGTATCCTAACTGCACTAGAAACAATCCTTTAAATACATGGCAACTGTCCATTTCCAGGGCTACAGTTTTCTAGGATCTGTAAGTGCTGCCCCAAACTTCAGTTGATAATTCTAACAAAATTTAAGAGTTTTGTTGAGATAAATGCAAATCTGTATGTTACATAATAAAGGATGGCAGGTGTCTACATGGAGTAAAAAAAAGTTTTCCATGAGTTAAGAAATCAACTGTGTTTTAGAATTTACAATGTTGCTATTATTGTTACTTGAAAAGTGACCTTTCAAAACAATCTATTCTTTAGAAACAATAGGAAACTGACTTGGAACAATTGTCTGACTCAATACAACAGTATTGAAAGTGACAGGAAGCAATACTCCAAGATTTCAGACTGGAATTGTTTTCTGCCCTACCTGGAGATGGTGGGGTTGAACCAGGAACCTTTTGCATACAAACCTACTGAGTTATGACTCTTCCTCAATAGATGGTGATAATTTCATGCTTGTGTATGTAAAAATAAATTACTTATATAACCTTTATGCAGACACCAAGGTTTATTTCTTGAAATAGTCTTTCACCAGAAAGTAAAATAGTCTTTCATCAGAAAGGAAATAGTCTTTCATCAGAAACATCAGTTACTCTTGTTGGATATCTACTTTCCTGGAAAAATATGCCTCTAAAAAATAGAAATTAAAACAAAGTCCACCACCTACTCGCTTAAGTTTTACGATGGTCCCATAACATTTCAGAGGTTCAACCACTTTTGCTTCAAGTCTTTCTACCTATAAGGAAAAACCATGAATCATTTCAATTGTACATTTTGGTTGCTAATCTTAAAACATGTGATGTCTCACTACTTTCAAAGAAATTAAAAAAACTTAAGTGAGCAAGGAGAGGACCAGAAGAATAACTATAGGGAGATAAAAATATCTCAAGATAAATCCAAGTAGTGTTATCATATATACTCACGTAGAAGTCAAAAAAACTATGCCTCAAAATTGACCTTGAAAATATGGGTTGACTTATACATGGATCAACATGGTAAACAAAGCTTCTGAGAGCAGCTGATTGGTGAGGTGGAGGGGACTGGGCTGAGAAGCAGGATGCAGGGAGGTGGGAAAATATGTTCCAAGACAGCAGCAGATAAACAAAAAAGGTACCCATTTTAAATTGTCAAATCAAGAAAGGCGATCAGCTTATTAAGAATTGTAATCTTTATAAGGGCTACTACTATGGAAGTACAGTTGACCTGCTTTATCCATGGATTCGGGACCTGTAGATTCCAGCATTAAAGTGAGATTCCAGATCAAAGTTTCTCATATAAAAGTTTTCAAAAACTGAACGCTGTCATCAGAAATAGGGTGGTAAAAGTTTGGAAGAATAAACAGAGGAAATGGCACAGAGATTGAGATTAAATGAAAAATCATGAACATCTCAATCCTAAAAACATAGACTAATACTAAGAAAATGCAACAGAAGATGAGGTATTTTAGGTTGTATTCTAGGAGCTTCTCCACCAAAAGGTTGTCTTCTGCTTGTAGAAGAAGGGGGATTTTTTTGCTGCTCTCACCTTACCTCTTCAACCCCCTACCCTTTCCACAAAATGTATTCTTAAGGGTTAGGCAGTGATGTCATTCAGGGGGAACGGACCAGAACTGGCATTCCGAATCCTAACGGGCTCCGTGGCTGGTTCCGGGTTCCCGACAAGTACCAATCAAAAGTGAGTTCCTGTTCCTAAATCATCTGAATGACACCACTGGGGTTAGGATATCCTCAAAGCAGATGTGGGGGGGGGAATGCAGACAGTTGTAGAGGGAAAGGAAGATAAGCAAAAAATCACCTTTCCCTGCCTCTTGTGCAAACAAGGCTTCTTCCATGAGCATATGCTTTTAGAATACAACCCTTGAAATTAAAAGGAGGGCATGTAGACCTGTATCAGTGATGTGACAGGTATGTGGGGAAGGCAAGAAGTGATAGCACTAGTGTGGGCAATCGCCCACACTTCAAAATTATTTCCATGGCTGCCTGCTTTTGAGGCTGTACAAGACAATCCCCATCTGTTCCAAAATTGGTTTCTATAATCATGCCAAATTCTTTGCCAGATGTTTATACAGCACCCAACACTCAAAATCTTAGCAGAAAATGTAATTACCAAGTTTAAGTACATATTTTGTTTACTCATGAAAGGACTGTCATTTCTTAGACTTAAAATGAGTAACCTACGTGGGCTAAAAGGTCAGTCAAAATAGCCATATAGTCAAAGAGATTATGATTTAAAATATTAGTTTTACACAAACACGTATGAATTTAATTACATACCTCGGCTTGGCGATAATCTTGAAGTTTGGATAACTCATTTGCAAAGTTTTTCAATCCATGTTTTAAACTGGGTGTTTCTGTGGCAGCATAAGCATGTATTTCATTTACTAGGAGATCTGCTTTGTCTCGCAGTCTGGCAGTTTTTCGGATATATGCAGCAAATATTTGGCACAATTCACCGAAATGTTTTTCCACGTTTGTCACAGCTTCCCTTACTTGTCTAGTCTGATTGTCTCTAGAGGAAGAAATTAAGTAGTAAAATTAGATGACATTGAAAACTGCATAGACTGAATGGTATTGAATTGTGGCCTAAGGGAAAAATCATAGTGCAATCCTATGCATGTTTTCTCAGAAATAAATCAGAATTGAGTCACTAAAAACATGACTTCAATGATGTTTCAATGATTTCAATGGTGTTTAGTCATTACTAACTTTCTTAGCTACAACACTTTGAAAATACTACTGCAATTATTGTAATCATAGTTGTTCATTTGGAGCCAAGAAAAGCAGAAAAATTAAGATTTAAAAATCTGGCCTATCAATCAATAACTTACATAAGTTCAGTCCAACTTTCTGTTAATAGACTCTCCAGTCATTCATGATTGAGACATACAAAATTATGCATGGAAGGGATAAAGTCGATAGAGGGATGTTCTTTTCCCTCTCTCAAAACACCAGAACCAGGGGGCATCCACTAAAGCTGAGGGTTGGGAGAGTTAAAACAGATAAAAGGAAGTACTTTTTTACCCACCGGGTAGTTAATCTGTGGAACTCCTTGCCACAGGAGGTGGTGATGGCATCTGGTCTTGATGCCTTTAAGAGGGGATTGGACAGATTTCTGGAGGAAAGGTCCATCATGGGCTATAGGCAATGATGGATTGTGCAACCTCCTTACAAAGGTGGTGGGCTACTGGTACCGGGTGCAAGGGAGTGGCAACAGGATGTAAGCATCTTGTTGTTACATGCCTCCCTGGGGCACCTGGTGGGCCGCTGTGAGATACAGGAAGCTGGACTAGATGGGCCTTTGGCCTGATCCAGCAGGGCTCTTCTTATGTTCTAGAAGAAACAAACATATACTGTAAGAGGCCCAACTCAACAAAGCCAAACTTTGGAATCTGGAAAACACACAGGCTGCTTAAAATGTTATATTGTACCTGCATAGAAAGCAATAGCATGAAACCCATGTGTAGATTGATGCAGTAAAAGCGTATCTGAGTTGGAAAAGTGTCACAGACAAAGCAGTGCCTTTAGGATAGTGGGCTAGAATATATCCAGAGACAGGTGAAATACTACTGAAATCAATAGGACTAATTTCTGATACTATATCTGTACTGGGAATTAAATACTACACACATGCAGACATTTTTCAAACTTATGTACTAGAATGGCAACAAAAATGATTATTTTAATGCAAAACAATTATATGGGTGGGTGCATATGGGTGTAGGGGAAAGACAATGACAGCCCAAGCCTATGTATATCTACTCAGAAGTGAGCCTCATTATAGTCAATGGGGCTTACTCTCAGGTAAGGGTGGATAGGATTGCAGACATAATTAACAGAGGGGACTCTGTTAAGGGGACATTGTCAACAATGTGGTGTATGGGACTCAGGGTGCAATCCTGAGTTAGGCCGGCATAAGGACCACCGTAAACTGCATTTGGACATTCTCAGAGTCAGGGAGGATGGTGCCTCTCTGACTCCGAGAGAGGTCCAAACATACTTTACTATGTCCCTTGTGCCAGCCAAACTTGTGCTGGCCTAACTCCAGTTTAGGATTGCAACTGGATCCCTTTTGCCCAAATGACACACTAGCATTTATAGGCATATTTACTCTGGAGTAAGGCCAGGAGTATACTGGATTGCAGCCTCCACCCCAGGAAATCCGTTTTATTTTCAGTAACGAGGTAGATCCCTCAACTACGCGAACCTGAACGAAATCAGCACTTGAGCACGTACAGAGTGCCTTCCTCTGCGGGGTGCGTCAGCGGCGATTGTCCCTAAAACCTCAAGTCTGGGGGTGCAGCGTTGCCTGCTAGTACGACTCTGGAGCAGGTCTGAGCCCCGGCACGCCTTTTCGTAGAAATGAGCCCTGTTGTCCCCCGCAGCAGCTCTAACCCCGCTCCCCGCCAAGACGCGCAGAAAATCCTTCGCCAGCCCAGGAGATGCTTCCTTCCTCCCAGCGAAGGGACAAGGTGGCGTCTCTCCCCTACCCGCTGCCAGCAGTTTATGAAGGCCCAGGAAGCCAGAGAAGAAATAAAACGCCGGGGAATCCTCTAGGCCCGCTCCCCACTCCTTCCTCAGCCTCCCCGGCCGCGGAGACCAAACGCAGCCCGTTACCTGGTATCGGGTCCACGGCCCAGCATCAACATGGCGGCGACAGCGGTTGAGAGGAGCAGCAGCGCGCGCCCTCGGCTTTCGGACCGGTTGCCATGGAAACCAAGCGCCACCCACCCAGCGCGCTGCGGCTTCGCCTATCCCGAAGGAAGAAGCGCCCCCCCCCCACTTCCTTCCACCCGCTTTTCGCCTCCTTGCGCGGAGGAAAGTTCAACCGCGATACGGCGCCGTCGGCAGTTGTGCTCCGCTGGCGTAGGGCAGCTATTCGTGGAGACCGGGAGGAGGAGGAGCTGCCTCGATTACTACTGGCAGGGCTTGCAATGCTCATTGTGGAAGACCAGGCACGCGGATGGGGCAATGCCGTCGCTTCTAGGAGGAGGGCTCTGTTCAAAGTGCTGGAGGGGCTTCAGTGCTCCGCCCCAGGAAGGCTCCCCAGGAGGCTGCCCGTTGGCTCCCCAGGCTCTGGAGCAGCATTAGGGGATGAAGTGTGTGGAGAGTGGGGCGGGGTCGCTACCTGCTCTTCCCGGCTGTGCTATTCTGGGGAGCGAAAGGGACAGTGGCAGCAGCCAAATCTCAGGAACAGACTGGCGACGGGGCAGCCACTTGTTTCCCTGCTAACTGGGCAAGAGGCACTTTTTCTAGTGGTGCTCCGCTTATACTTAGCAGGGGGAGAGTAATCGTCCCTTTTCACCCCCGCGCAGTGCCTTTTCTAGTGGCTGTTGCTGGTGGTGTTCTGCATTTTTTTTTAGATTGTGAGCCCTTTTGGGACAGGGAGCCATTTATTTAACTATTATTATTAACTTGTGAACTTTGTGTTAAAAAGCGGTATATAAATACTGTTTGATTGTTTCCTCTGCTGCTCCTCTCGCTCCCTGGATTGGAAAAAGGAGGAAGGGGATGGAGCAGAACAGGAAGTAGTGGCGTGACCAGATGTCATTACCCAACGGGTGGCCCTCCCTTTAGAATGTATGGGAACGAATTGAAGCCTAGGGGGCGGGCTTAGCGGCCATGTTTGTACGTACAAAACATTGCTCATTCCAAGCATTTCCAATGGGTTTTCGCGTGATGTTTAGGACTTAATCGTTTACTCCTGAAGTAAAAACTTACCAAAATAACAACGTGTGATCGTGGAGAAACACCATTGGTAACCTAATTATGAGTTAATATGCAATTCCAAAGTTTAATTCCGCAGAATTATATTACTGAACACACCGGACGAAATGCTGTCTATTTTAACTCGGATTGCACTGTTTTGACAGACTTATTTTTTGAAATCTACACAAGCAGAAATAAAACGGCCATGCCCCATAAAAAAAATGTCTGTTAATGTTCAGAATTTCGAAAATATTACCGGTCGTTTTATTGAACCGATGTAATGTGAATACATGAATCTTTCCGCGGAAATTAAATCCCATTTTTCGTTCAGCGATTCGCACACCCGTATGCAGAACACTCAGGCATGCTTAAAGACGTTGAAATTAACTTTTACACGCGCGCCGTGTGAGCGAGAGAGCCCCTCCGGCGGCATCCTCGTCGTTCGCGGCGCTGATCTGAGTCAGCCATTTTTGTAAGTCCGGGGCTTCAAGAATGGGCTTCCAGGGCTTCTCCAGCTATTTTTCCTCCAAGTCATTACCACAAAGGAGGACACAGCACCAACTCTATAGCTTGATTTTTGGGGTGTCTTGTGCTTTAATGCAACCCAATGAAGGACAAACACGGGAGCGATGCAGGCAGCCCCTCTTGGCGCTGGCACCCCTTGTATGTCTTGAAATGTAGGACATTTTGAAATTTACACAGGACAGATGGTTGAAATGTGGGACGCGTCCTGGAAAAAGAGGACATCTGGTCACCCGGGGGGGGGGAATTGCCCTGGGCAGTGCCCACCAGGCCTCGCGCAGGACACTGAAAGGGTTCTGAAGTGTTCAGAACACCTGTTAATACAGTAATAATAATAATACTTAGTATTTATATACCACCTTTCTAGGTCATTAGATTGCTCTTTTGACTTTATTCAAGGCGGTTTACATAGGCAGGCATTTCTAAACCCAAAGGGTTTTTACAATCACAAATAAGTTCTAATCTTACAAGATTAAGATCTCAGATGACACTTTCAATTCCAGCCTTTCTTTCTTAGCTGCACGATTGCCTTCCTGCCGGCTGATAAACGATAAACGACTTCTTGCTCTCACCAAGAAACAGCTGGCCCAACACAACTCCTCTCTCACAGGCAGCCAGACACAGTTTTCTTTGGAAAACCAGAAGTATTGTTTAAAAATGTTCTGAAAGCTTTCAGAATGTTTTTGGTGCACGATGGAATAAGGCTCTGGGAGGTGAGTGGGGGGGGTTTACGGCAGTCGTGGGGGGCCAGTCTGCTACCTGGCTGTGGTGCAGCATGCAGGCTGGGGATGCGGCTGACAGGAAGTGTAAAGGAGAATGCTGAGTACTATCCTCCACATTTCCTCTTTTTTCCCCCCAGTCAAGATGAGAAGCAGGTGTCAGCGATGGCTAGGAATGCATTTGCCCAGTTTTGACAGGTAGGCCCACTGCAACCATACTTGAGCTGTGCAGATCTGACTACTGTGGTCCATGTGTTAGTGACTTCAAGACTGGACAACTGTAACGTGCTGTATGTGGGGCTACCCTTGAGGACGGTTCGGAAGCTGCAATTAGTGCAAAATCTGCTCTCTTAGATCATCTGAAGGGGCTGTCCTTCAAGTGCCCCCTCTATCCCAAGTTAAAGGAGTGGTGGATCTGGGGCAAACCTTCTCTGTAAATATGTTGCCATTGAACCAAAGTGCAGCCATCTTGAGTCTTTTGCTTAGTCACTTGTCTAAAGTTCCTGAAGTATGTAACTGTTTCTGTCTTTGCTCTCATTGTTTTCACTCACTTGCCCCGCCTGTAACCTTCTCCATCCAGTGCCACTAGCCCTCACAATAGATAGAGAACTGGTTCAAGCCAGTAGAGCTTCCTCCCTTATCAAAATGGTCACAGCATATTCTCAAGGCCCAATTAACACAGAGCTTCTCATTCCCAGCCCCTGTGTAGTAATTTTCCGCCAAAGAGCAGCTTGGGGGGAGGAAGAGGGATATAAAGATGATTTAAATTTATATGCCTTTGCCTTTTTCTCTGCCTGCCAAGTGGGGCAGGGAGATTGGCCCGCCTGCACAGGTGTAATAAAGATGATCCTCATACTCTTGCGTTTGGTTGTTTGCCTTTTAACATTATTTCCCCGCGATGAAAACCATTTTGGGCCGGTTTTCATCAACAGAGGTACCACAAATATGGAATTCCAGGAGAATTAAGAACTACACACTCCCTCATGGCTTTATGGAGAGGGCTCAAAACATACCTATTTCGTCTGGCCTTTGGATGATGGTTGGCTGTCTGACCTCTGTGCCTCTGGAATAATGCTGTAGCTTGACTCCTTCCTGGACAATTGTTTTCCCCCTCCCTTGGCCTGGCAAGATGTGTTTTGCCCTGTTTTGAGAGTTCTGTGTGTTCATGTGTTTTATTTTTTTTATTTTTTAAACTTATTATTTATTACATTGTTCTTTGTAAGCCACTTTGGGCATTTGCTTCAGCATGGGAAAGGTATAAATTCTTCAGATAAATAAATGGATGCATACATGCAGCAGCCCAAGTGGTTACAGGGCCTAGACGGTTTGACTCACTGGCTGCCCACTCATTTCCAGTCTCAATTTAAGATGATGGTATTGACCTTTAAGGATGTGGTGGCGCTGCGGGTTAAACGGCTGAGCTGTTGCGCTTGCTGACTGGAAGGTTGGCAGTTCGAGACCACGCAACCCAGTGAGCCTCCTTCGCTTGTCCCAGCTCCTGCCAACCTAACAGGTCAAAAGCACTTAAAAATGCGAGTAGATAAATAGGTACCACTTCAGTGGGAAGGTAATGGCATTCAACTATAGTCACACCGGCCATATGACCGGAAACTTGTCCTCAGACAACCGCTGGCTCTTCGGCTTAGAAACAGAGATGAGCACTGCTCCCTAGAGTTGGTCATGACTCGACCATTCGGTCGCGGAGAAACCTTTATCTTTATGGCCCTTTAAGGTTGTTCATGACTTAGGTCCAAACTACCTAAAGGACCGCTTTCTCCCATACATTCCAGTCCACCCTCTTGGATCATCTGAAGGAGCACAGTGGAGCAGGGATTTTCTGGGTGGTGTTGCTCGGGCCCTGTTCTCAGTGTTGCCTTAAGGGAGAACAGGTAAAGGAGCAGAGTTTGTCTACTTTGGGGTTCAAATGATAGCTTTGCTACCCTCATCTCATACTGGGGAAAAAGGAGCTGGAGAAGAGGCACAACTGTCGCAAAGTGGTGAGGGTCCCTCCCCCCAGCCAAGGGGGCCTAATTCTAAAATTCCATCCTTCCAGCAGTGCTTGGCAGTGGCAGCTGATCAAGGGTCATCTGATGGGACATCTGTGTCCAGTAAATGCTGAACAATTTGAAATCCTATTGCTAATAGATATTTACAGTAATCCTGCCAGATAGGCCAGTATTACGGTATTCTGATATTGCAGATTGGTGGGGGCTGAGACTAGGAAATGAATAAGGGCTTAATTTATGTAAAGGCTTGGCATCAGAACCTGATTTTATCGTCAGGGTTCAGACCCACAATTGGTGACTAAGCTGTTCCTCTGGGTACGTGCAGGATGCATTTAATCACTATAGACTAGCCAGTCCATTTTTCAGACAACTAGGATGACAGAGTTAGTTTCCACATCTAAGAAATGCTTCTCATCTCCCAAACGTCCCAAAGTTTCCTATTTTTACATTGTTTCCTTTTAACATTAACCACTGGAGGGCAGTATTATTAAAGTAATTCTTTAGTACAGTGATTCTCAAACTGGGACCCATTTTTTTAGAATGGCACTTGTGTCAGGACCTACTGGAACTGATGTCATTAACCTGGCTGGAAGTGATGTCATAGCCAGAAATAACATCAAGGAGAAAGTGCCATCATTGTGACATAATACAATGACACACCTGAATTGCAAACTGGCATTCTTGGACTGCAGCAACGGCACAACCATGAAACATTCCTGACAGAAAGCAAAATGAGGACAAAATATGTAAAACCACTGAACCTAAAAACAATTTTTTTTAAAAAAAAACACCCTTAAAAAATTAAAATACTCACAAAAAGAATACAGCAAGAGTACGTTTCCAAGATGGCTGCTCCCAGCCTTCTATGACCTACCTGACATTAAATTGTGACCCACCAAGTGGGTCCCAACCCACAGTTTGACAAACACTGCTTTAGCATTCCAATATTTTTGAGTTGGATGCCCTGTGCACAATCTGTACAGTCTGATTCTGTGCAGGATTAGGGGCATCTATGTACCTTAAAACTGATAGGCTTAGAGCCCAATCCTACCCCTGCTAACTGGGCAAGAGACACTTTTTCAAGTTATGTTCCTCATATTAAGCAAGTAGAGGGTAACTGCCACTCTTCACCCCTGCACAGTGTCTTTTCTAGTGGCTGCTGCTGCTGCTGGTGTGCTGCATTTTTTTGGATAATGAGCCTTTTTGGGACAGGGAACCATTTAACTTTATTATGATTTCCCTGTAAACCACTTTGTGAACTTTGTGTTGAAAAGCAGTATATAAATACTGTTTGAATGATTGATTTAATCCTATGCATGTTTACTCAGATATAAGTTCCATTATAGTCAGTGGAGCTTACTCCCAGGTAAGTGTAGATAGGATTGCAGACTTGCCCAACCCTGCATAAATAACAAAGGGTGCCAGTGGAAGATTTTTGTTGTTGAATTTCTGAAGATGCTGGGGAATAGTAAGAATAGGTCTAGTTTGACTTTGAGATCACTGCATATTTCACACATTGAATCTATATTTATAAAATCGAACGTTTGTACGTTTGTACGTGTGTACGTTTGTACGTATGTTCCGCATAGGCTCCGCAACGCCTGGACCGATCGACACCAAACTTGGCACGCATAACGGTCGGAAATGGCCGAAATTGGTGTCAAATCTATAGTTTCCGGGGTCGCCAGGATGAGCGGCGACGCTCTCAATGCCGTTGGAGTCTGGATTTGCCCCCTCTCGGCGTGGGGGGCGAGAACGGGTGTGAAACAAAACGTCCGCCATGCCCCGCTTGAACGCCTGGACCGATTGGCACCAAACTCGGCATGCGGCTCCCTGCTGGCCTGGGGACACACACTGCGAGGATCAGGGCCCCCTACCGCCCCCCATGGGTGGGGGTACACAGGGGGGCCCACGTGAAAGTGGTCAAAAACGGCCGAAATCGGTTTCAAATCCGTAGTTTCTGGGGTCGCTGAGATGAATGGCGACGCTCCTGAGGCCGTTTGAGTCCACCACGTTTGCACTTGGGATAATTTCTTGCCTGGGCAACACCGGATCAAAAACACTAGTATATAAATAAAAGAACGTGTGTTTGTGTGTATGTTTGTATGTTTGTGTGTATGTTCCAGCATAACTCTGGAACGCCTGGAGTGATTTATACCAAACATGGTACACATATGCCTTACAATCTGGACAGAAATACTGTGGGGGTAAGATACCCCTAGCACCCCTATGGGTGGGGGTGGGAAGGGGGTGCCATGTAAAAATACTTGAAAACGGCTGATATTGGTGTTGAATCCATAGTTTCCAGGGTTGCCGAGACGAACGGTGACACTCCCGATGCCGTTTGAGTCCATGTTCGGCCCTCATCGGCATGGGGGGTGAGAAGGGGTGCAAGATACAGTGCTTGGAAATGGAATATCCGTAGTATGCGGCTGGTGGCGTAGAGGACCCCATCTGATTTCAGATTGCACAACTCATCCCACTTCTAGAAATACTGCAGGGGTAAGACACTCCTAGCACCCCTAGGGGTGGGGGTGGGAAGGGGGTGACATGTAAAAATAGTCGAAAAAGGCCGATATTAGTGTTGAATCCATAGTTTTCGGGGTCGCTAAGCTGATCGGTGATAGTCCTGATGACATTTAACACAAGTGTAGTCGGATAGAACAAATATAACTCCATAGAACCTTCTGGAAATTTTTAGAAATCATTATGCCCCAGTCTTGGACTCCAGTCAAGGGCTGGGAATCACCATATAGATTCTTTCAAGTTGCAGTTCTTGTGTGAATAGGCCTGCTGAGGGCACTGCAAGAATAGAACTCTATTCAGAAGATTTAGTCGACAAGGTTAATGCCTCCGTTCGCCTGAAGATAAGAGCTGAAGATCTGAAGGTCGCCAGTTTGGGACTACTGGAAGTCTCTGTGAGCAGCAGACCTTGTAAATTGCGACTGATTAACAGCTGAGCTGTCTCCGGCTGCCTTGTGAGAGGGGGAGTGTGCCAGGGGAATGTGCCGGGTCTGGTGGGAGCAGGGAAGACGCTTATCAGCAAGCAGAAGACAAACGGGTGGCCAGAAAGAAGACTAAATCCAGAAAGATCCATCTGTATGTGTTGTAGTTCTTGTAAGATAGAATGCTTCTGTAAAATAGTAAAAACCCTTTGGATTTATGAATAAAGTCTGCCTATGTAAACCGCCTTGAGTTATAGTCATTAGAGAAATCTAGTGACCTAAGAAAGACAGTATATAAATACAAGTAAATAAAATAAAATAAAAAAACCTCTCTCCTTCTGGAAACCTGCCAAAAGTTGACTGTATTCCTGAAGTATTGTAAGGCCTCCTGTTTAGATTAGTTTTCTATGGTTAGGAGTTAGTGAACAGTAGTAGTTTTTAATTTAGTATAATTAGAAATTTTAATGAAATTGGATTTCTTAGTATGCCTTATGATTAATTTTGTCTTTTAATATTTTACTCATCCTGATTGCCCTGAGTCAGGTTAGCTAAAAATCTAAGTAAATACATGAGAGGAATAAATGAGAAGAAATTAGGGTATGAAAAATTATTTTACTTTTTCCTAATCTTGAACGGGAATAGGACCCAAGAGTTCTCAGCATCCTGTCCTAAACCCAGATGGCATATGATTTTCTTGCAAATTCTTAAAAATATTGCTTTTAATTTACTGAACTTAATAGTTTTCCCTTTCAGAAATACATTCTGGCACTAAAGTATAGCTTTAATTTTACTCTTAATTACCAGAGTATATCATTTCGGTTTCTAAAACTCTGGAACTGGAAAACCTTAGTTTCAAATACAATAGTGATTTGATTAGTAATTTAGGAAGATGTTAGACTCAAGAAGACTGAATTCCTCTGTGTGTGTGTGTGTGTGTGTGTGTGTGTGCGCGCGTGCACGCATGCACACATGTAGTCACGTACAGTACTCCATTTTGCTGTCAGATGTCCATATGGCTCAGGGCAATGCCCAGTGTATTGATTAATGGTTATTATTTCAACTGGTTTGAGAGAGCGCTTAGAAGTAAAAAGTAAGGATTCACAGATTTTCATATGTAAGCTCAGACATAAAATGACAGGCACATAACTGTGGCCAACAATACCTGGAGCATACGAGAGACTTGCAATTAGAGGTGAACATACTGTAGTATTACAGAGGTGTTTGAAAGCTGTTATTTATTTTACTCAGAAGTAAGCTCATTGTGTTCAATAAGACTTACGGCCCAATTGCGAACTGCCCGGCACCTGGAGGAGCAGAGGTACCAAAATGGCAACAGCTGCATTCTGCGGGAGCCAAGCAGCCGCCCAAGGCTCCTTGGGAGAAGGGAACATTTGTCCCCTTCCCCTGGAGAAAGCCCCGCTGCTCGCAATGGGGTTTCTCAGCTATTTTGCTGGTGGTGAATCGAGCAGCTCCCCGTCAGGCTATAAGATCCAGTGGTAGAAGCCACCGCTGGATCCCACCCACTTGCAGGGCTGCCCTTGCCCTCCCCCACCTGGTTCCTCCCCCACCCCAAATGGGCTTACCGGCAGCTGGCACTGATGGAGTACTGTCTGTGCTGTCCGCCTGTGTTGGGAGACCTGGTGCTGAGTGCCAGCCCTTCTTCCACCCTCCCCTCACCCCGTTCCCCCCCCTATCTCGGCCAGTGTGGGAGCCGCTTACCTGGGTGGCTGGACGGCATGGCTGGGTTGTTGCAGTCCCTGTGTTGGCCCAGCATGCGCTGTCGCGGACTTGCCTTATGGGCACATTTGCAACAGCCCTGGACAGATGCAAACCCCATGCATATGTCTAAGGGTGCAGTAGGATCGTGCTACCTAAGGGAACATTTGTTCCTTTACCTTAGCGCTGCATTGCAGCTGCATTGGCCCAGGAACAGTGGTTAGAATTGGGCCCTAAGAGTGGTAGAGAACTGACAATTCATTGTATAAAAGAGTGATGTCCTCCACCAACCCCTAATCAAAAGCCGAGAGACTGCTTTGTTGGAATGCTCTCCAAATAGGTGGATGGTGTTTGATATTGAAGATTGTTCTGTTTGCCACAAGGAAAGCTGCAGTTAGCATATATACCTGCAGAGCTGGAATGTTCTCTGACCGCGCCTGGGGTGGGGCGACATTGTGACATTGCCCCCTGCATCACCGCACCCTCTGCACCACCCCACCCCATCCCACCCCACCCCCAGCATCCGTAATCGCTCCATTTTGGAGTGAAACAGATACAGGGGAGGGAGGGCAGGTGACTACCTGCGGCAGTTTGGATGCCCAACAAAATGGCGCCCTGGGCAAGCGCCACGTGCCGCCCTACAGACGTTTTGCCTCTGTATACCTGTTACAAGCTGTGGAAGGAATGATGTATAGGTCCAGTATGAATACAGTATGAAATAATTTCCTCTCTGTGGCTAATAACAGCTTCAGGTGGGTAGGGGGTGGTTTTCATTGGGGAAATCATTGGGGTGGAAGGGTTTAAAAACCTTCTTCTGAGATCCAGCTCAGTCTTAGGGCCTACTGATTTAAGGAAACAAGAAAAGACACTGTAGTTTGGCCATTATTCATCAGCGGACACAGCACTGATCTATTGTGCTTTTCTGTTGCTAGTTAGTCCCTAATAAATTTTATTTTATGCTGGTTAGTCCTTAATAAAGTTCTAAACAGACCATACACAATCTAAACTTGGTAATCAAACCAGACATGATATGGACATTTATTTCTACAGAATGCATTTAGTATCTGGATATCTGATACAATGACTGAACTGGTATAAAGGCTTGAATAGATTGCATTTGCTAGTTTGCACATTGATAGTGAATCTTTTTTTGTCTTTGAGCGGGAATTTGTTCAGTATGTTTATTTGATAGCTGCTGTCACCAGGTGGCACTGTTGCATAGGCCACCAAAGTCTCCTTTGCAGAAGAGCTAATGTTCGGTATTGTTAGTTCAAAGTTGCTCAGAGCAGCAGGAGAACTTGATTCCTTCCTTGGCTGCTGAGCAGAGTCAAGTATGAGGAACTTGAGGTTGCATGAAGTTGCACACCGGCATTGCTGTCAGGCTGGGTTTCCTGAAGGAAGAATGCCCACATGCTCTCTGTAATCCAGTTTTTGTTCCAGCTTCCCAGAGTGGTACATCTCTTGTAACTTGTGTTTTCCTTGGATCATGACCTTTCTCAGCAGCCCAGCTACATTTACCATTAAGGGGCAGAGTTGCATGGCTTAGACTGCAATCCTGTATACCAGTGACTCTCAAACTGTGGGTCAGGACCCACTTGGTGAGTCACAACCTGATGTCAGGAGGGTCGTGGAAAATTGGGAGCAATCATCTTGGAACCTTACTCTTGTTACATTTCTTTTGTGGGTGTTAACAATTTGAATTGTTAAGTGAAGTGCATTTTTAAAATTTTGTTTTTAGTTCATTTATATAATATGTTGTCCTAATCTTGCTTTCTGTCAGGAATGTTTTATGGTTATGCAATTGCTGCAGTCCAAGAATGCCAGTTTGTAATCCAAGAGTCATAATGATGGCACTTCCTGCTTGATGATGTCAGTTCCAGCTGTGACATCATTTCCGATGGGTCCTGACACAAGAGCCCTTCTAAAAAGTGGGCCTAAGAATGCCAGTTTGTATTCCAGGAGTCACAATGATGGTACTTCCTGCTTGATGCTGTCACTTCTGGCTATGACATCACTTTTGATGGGTCCTGACACAAGTGCCGTTCTAAAAAGTGGGTCCTGGTCTAAAAGTTTGAGAACCACTGTTGTACACATTTACTTGGGAGTGAGCCTCATTGACCAGAACAGGACTTACTTCTGAGTAAATGTGCACAGGATTGTTTATAGGAGTGCATGCTGTTAGCTCAAAATTTAGAATATAAGTATTGTTTTGTAGTAAGAGGGAATCAGCCAAGAAGGCGATTTCCCCAAGCCCCTGTCTCTTTAAGCTCAGGAGCTGTCAATTTGAGGTTTCGTTTCCCCAGCGTGCGTTTCCCTCCTGTTATCATCCCGAATTTCAGAGCCCTTTCCAGCCCAACTCCCTTGATCCCGGCTGGCCTGGGATTCTCTTTCTGAGGTTTACCAAAGAACCGTCGACGGAAAGAAATGCCAGCTAGACTTCGATGTTCCCGAAAATGAAAGGAATTTTATTGCAATAAAAGACGCTGCAGGTCGCAAAACACATGTGCAAAAGGGCACCCTATTAGCATGCTAATCTGATAAAAACAGACATATTTATACATCCATGTATTCAAACAAGGAGAAAATTAAAGCACCAATCAAATACATTTATCTACTTCCGTTCTGATCATTGGTCATTTGGGGCTTCGGGACCTTTGATTGGTCCAAAAGGGACTTGGGGAACTCCACAGGTCATACCCTTTCCCCCCAGGGGCGAGTGGCGCCCTGAGGAGAGGGCTAATCTTGCAAGCACAAAGGATTGGGAAAGAATTGCCTGAAAGCAGGGGACAAAGAGACTTGATTGGGCTCTAGAGGACTTGATTGAGTTTGAGGATGACAAGGGAGAAAGATCTGGGGTCAGAGGAGGAAAAAGATAATCACACATTTCATAAGAAAGAAAAGCATTTCATTCTGTACAAGATCAAGAGTTCACGCAAGGTTATCATGTAGATGTCTTTGGCTGAAGTCGAAGGTGTTGGCACCGATGACGTGACCCGAGGATCTGGCTCAATGGAAGTGGCACACTTCCCGAGGGAGCCGGTATCCATTTTGTTCATTGGCAGCCATTTTGTGTTAACCCCTACACAGTATGCACAAGCATGAAGCCCGACATGACAGTTCCCGTTCACAAAGCACATTCCCCATTCATAAAGTACACGTTCCATTCATAAAATTCCATTCATAAAGTCGGCCTCCCTTTAAGGGGAGATTTTGACAGCTCGGGAGTTTGACAGTTCGTCCGAGCCACGTGGTCGGGGATTCCAGGGGAAGACCTGGCCGCCTCTGAATTTGACAGCTGGCAAATGGTGCTTTCAAGGAACGGTTCAAGTTTGACAGCCGGTCCAAGTTAGGTGAACGGTGCTTTCGAGGAACAGCTCAAGTTTGACAGCTTCACCGACCCACGCGGCCGGAGTTCCTTGGGTGGTTTCCCCGTTGTCCTGACCTGAACTCTGGGCCGGCTCGTTGACTTGCAGTTTGACAGTTTGGATAAGGCGTGTGCCGGAATTAGGCTGCAGGTCAAGGGTGGTTAATCCTTTAATTGCCGGCCGGCTCCTGGTGTTGAGCGCTCGAGTCGGCCGGCTGAGGGTTGCCATGGCAGTGGCGCGAGTTCAAATCCTGGGTTCCCGCTTTTGCAAACAGATTGAAAGTGGTCAGCGGGAACCCGTGGCGTCTTGGCTGCAAGTTCGATTCTCGCCAAGGTGCAGTCCTTAAAGGTTTATTTCATTTTATTTTTCGGCTTGGCTGGGCTGTGTGCTCGCAGCCAGGTGGAGGAAACGTGACGGTTAAAAGGAGCATGGCGGTTTCTGAGAGAATCAGCGGGGGGGGGGGGGTTTCGGTATAAGTTTGAGTCTCACCCCAGTCCTATCCAACTTTCCAGCACTGATGCAGCCATGCCAACAATGGGACACGCACAGTGGTGGGATTCAGGGGGTTCGTCCAGGTTCTATAGAACCGGTTGTTAAATGGCCAGGCCCCGCCCACTTGCTTACCTTGTCTGGCTTCGGTTTTTTTGGCTCTGGCTATGACATCATAGAACTGGTTGTCAGAGGCGGATCTAAGAGGGGGGCAAATCTGTAAGTTTTGCAAGAAGCCTTACCTTGCAGTGGAAAACACTCCTCTCCTGCACTGTTCTAGCCAATCCTCACAGGGAAAAGCAACATCTTGGTGTTGCTTACTGGCTATAGCAGCAAGGGAGATGAGGGATTTACATGACAGGGTAAGGCTTCTTGCAAAACTTACAGATTTGCCCCCCCCTTAGATCCGCCTCTGCTGGTTGTTATTTGAATCCCACCACTGGGCATGCACTGCATCTTGGGGTGGGGGGCTGTCATGGAGGCTTCCTCAAGGTAAGGGAATGTTTGTTCCCTTTATAGTTGCATCAGCACTGGAAAGTTGGTTAGAATTGGGCTAAAAGAAATTACATTTCCTACAGTCTGCCAATAAGGCCTGCTGGACTAGCAAACACCAGGGCAAATATTTAGAATATGAGGCAGTAGCCTTGAAAGCAGGTTCATACATATCAATCCTTTTGAAATCAGCACGTATTGTGTATATATTACATACGTCTGAAAAAAGTTGTATCCCATGGCCCATTTCACATCAGGATTGCACGCTTTAATTGTCAAAATTCAACGCAGAGTGAAAAGCACTTAAGTCTATTGATTTTAATGGGCTTAAGTATGCTTAACTCTGTGTTCGATTGTTGCCACCTTGTTAAAGACTATAAAGGTATTTTATTGGAGCAGGACGTATTTATTCATCTACTTCTAGAGGGCAGCAAAAGATTGCATTTCAGCAGCAGTAAAACTCAGCTTATGAATAACAAGCAGCCAGGAGGACATATCCTGCCCTCCCAGCCACAGTAAGGTAGAGAAGAATTGTAGATTTTTCTTCTAAGGGAAGAGTTTTAAGTCTCTTTCTCATACTAATCCACTGTTCCTTTTGTTTTAAACTATCAAGTGCCGTGGATAGAATAAATTGGTTTTTTTAAAAATTAATCTTATTGTTTCTTAAATGGAGTGAAATGGACTATGGATAGGAATCTCATCCTTCTGATTACCATATGAGGGCTCAATCAATTTTAGAAAAAAACCCACTCCCATATGCCATGTATTCACTAGAGCACATGCAAAGAAGCTCTCTCTGTCTTTTTTGTTAAAGGCAGCAGAATACAAATAACTTGTCCTTGTATCTACATTGCAATTAAAAACTAGTGCAGGTGGGGCAATGGTGGGTCTCTCAGATGAGAAAAGAAATTGACCAGTCAAGTTCTGTTCATCCTGAGAAATGGTTGGAGTTCGGTTCTAAATGAGAATTTCATTCCATTTTTAAATTGCTTAGATAAGGAGAAAGGTCTTTGTAGTCTAGTACTGACTGCTTCTTCTCTCATTCCAAAACTTGGGTTCTTTTCTTTGGTCTGATTCTGTAATACGACTTAATGCTCACATAAATATATGGACAGTGATATTTATTGAGATAGTAGGCAGACTAAGGGTCCAATCCTATTCATCTTTCCAGCATCAATGCAGCCGCAATGCAACCCCGAAGAAAGAGGAAAGGGAACAAATGTATCCTTACTTTGAGAAGGCTTCCGTGACTGCCCCTCCATTTCAGGCTGCAGCACACTGACATCAGTGCAAGAAAATGGGATAGGATTGGGCCCTAACAGCCTTTGATGTTGTTCAGTCACTAGGTTGTGTCCGACTCTTCGCGACCCCATGGACCACAGCACGCCAGGCCTCCCTGTCCTCCACTAGTTTCCGGAGTTTGCCCAATTTCATGTTTATTGCTTCGGTGACACTCTCTAACCATCTCATCCTCTGCCGCCCCCTTCTCCTTTTGCCTTCAGTCTTTCCCAGCATGAGGGTCTTTAGAAAAGAGTCCTCTCTTCTCATGAGGTGGCCAAAGTATTTGAGCTTCAGCTTCAGTATTTGTCCTTCCAGGGAGCAATCAGACTTGACTTCCTGTAGGATTGCCCGAGTGGATCTCCTTGCAGTCCAGGGGACTCTTAAGAGTCTTCTCCAACACCTAACAGCCTACTCTTCACCAATTTCCCAGTGCTGATCCAGCTGCAATGCAGCCCAGAGGTAAAGGAATATTCCCTTACCTTGAGGAGGCCTCCACGAGTGCCTCCCTCACCTCAAGATGTACTGTGTGCCCCATTGGCATGGTTGCATTGCCACATGGAACATTAGGATTAGAGTGTAAATTGTGCCCCGGTTAAAACCTCTAATTAAACATTTGGCGTTCTCTTGAGTTTTTTGCTTGGGTTTGAAGAGGTTTAAACTGAATCCTACACATATGTACCTAGGATAAGCCCCATTAAGCTCAGTGAAGCTCACTTATGCATGCACAGAATTGCATGGCCAATCTACCACACCGTCCACACCCTCCCAGCCACAGTGGAACTTTGCCCGTGGAATGTGTTGAACGCGTATGCATTCAGGCTTGTTAGGTGTACATTTTCTTGTACTAAAACTGCTAGTGATCCCACTAGCTGGGATCAGATACAAATTGGTGGCTTGGGGGTGGAGCAATTATTTACTCATTCTGTGTTGGAAGGAGCTGCATGTACAAGTACAAATGTACAGTACACCCGAGTTGCTCCAGATCAGGGATTCTGTTGGAAAGTAGGTACAATGCAGCCTGCAAGACAGTAGGGGGCAGTGTATTGTCCAGGACAGTACAGATGACTCAGAAGCTACTGGTTTTAGGCTGCAATGCTATACCCACTTACCTGGGAGTAAGTTCTATTAAACTCAGTGGGGGTTACTTCTGAGTAGCCATGCCTAGGATTGCATTTTCAGATTTTGTCCTCTTTGACCTGTGGGGATATCCTACCTGGCTTCCTTCCCCTTTCATACTCGCTCTACTCATGATCTCCCAAACATGCAAGTCTTCTCTCCAGAGCTCTGGCCAGCCACACAGAGTTCACCATGCTGTGAATTTTTCACACACTCACACTATTCCCTGTTTCAAGTCTAGGACCTGTACTATTAATAGAGATGAACAAGTTTGTGAACTGTAAGTAAAGTACGTATTTTTCTTCGAAACTCTTTTACTGCTCCTCCTCCTGTTTTATTGTTAGCTGGGTGAGTGTGGAGCAGATGGAAAAGGGGTTCTGCTATATGACTCTGCTTGATTAGGACCATTTTTTTTTACAATACTAACAACCTAATTTTAATATTATTATGTATAATAATAAAAACACATGAAACACAGTCAGTACAGCAAAAAGATCACACAAAAATCATTGACTGGTGTTGTTGGTCTGATACGGGTCTCCACTGGATTCCTTTGTTGTTGTTGCTGTTGTTAAAACCATATAACCATACAAGAAGCCGACTAATCTGGCTGAAAAAGGCTGGAGCTCACAAGGCTTGTCTAAAAAGGAAAAAAATACTTTTTGTTCTTTCTATGGTTAATAAGCATTTGAGAGTCAGATTTCTTTCTTAGTCTACTGCAAATCATCCAGTGATTAACCAGTAACACCCTGAGCTGTCTTCTGCCCATTTGCTTTAAGAGCAAAGTTTTTTGACAGCTCTCCTCATCAGTGTCTCTATGCCTAGGATTCATAAGGGCATCTTCAAGATTTGTGTACTTTCTTCAGGCATAGTCACAAAGCTATATGTAACAACATGACTTTCTCCTGCAAATTCCACTGCTTGACTTAGACTCTTAATTCTCTCTCTCTCTCTCTCTCTCTCTCTCTCTCTCTCT
>JAJKFI010000021.1:1003233-1016547 GCA_029204185.1 Lerista edwardsae
TGTGTGTGTGTGTGTGTGTGTGTGTGTACTTAATTGAGTAAGATATTTTGTACCTCTGGAATCTTCATTATTTTCATAATGAATTCATTATTTTCTTTGAATTTTGGCCAGCCTCTTGTCACCTGTCTTATGAAAAAGAGTAGTGACATTGACTTTCTGAATTTTGTGGAGCGATGCAACATGTTGTTATGTAAGCCACTGTAATCGCCTGTGGGTGGCCATTCACCCGTAGCATTATGGGATCCTATGACCAGCATTTGCAGACATCTCAAAAGTCTTTGCAGGTTCTGACACTAATTGGAATAGGAGATGAAATTCTACAAGCACGAGTAGTTTGTACCAGTATTTCATTGACTTCAGGGGATGATCTGCATCAAAGAGCATGCCGAAATGAAGCTTAGCTTGGGTTAACAAAGAAAAAGGAAGATATGTATGTAAAGCCAAGAAAACAAAATGACTTGGAATGGCAAGCAGAATATAACACAGATATGTCATGCTGATGCACTGTAAACTGTGGAAGCATGAAAGTCAATTCAGTTGTACATTCCTGTCCCTTCCTTAGTCTTGCTTTGGTTATTGTAAACTGCTAGCTTCCTTATTCATCCAGATTTATAATTTCTTTACAAAATATTATCTCTTTGGGGTGCATAAGAATGAAATAGCAGCTCTTGCATCTAAATAGTGTTTTGAGCCACGCTGCCCTACTTAGTGGTTTCTTGGTTGCTAACAATGAATGCTAATTTTATAGGCAATTGGGTAGCTTGTAACACAGGTCACACTTATTTCCTGGAGAGTTGAGCTCAGTGTTCTGCCTGAAAGTGTATCTATCAAGAGAGGGTAACAAAAAGTGACTATTTGGATCTTATGAAATTCATGAAGTTAAAAAAAAAAACTAGAGTTTTTTTAATAGTTTTTTTTGTAGCCGTCTAGTAAAAAGCATTCGCTGGATCATGGAGAAAGCAAGCGAGTTCTAGAAAAGCATCTACTTCTGCTTCATTGACTATGCCAAAGCCTTTGATTGTGTGGATCACAACAAACTGCGGCAAGTTCTTGAAGAGATGGGAGTACCAGACCACCTGATCTGTCTTCTGAGAAACTTGTATGTGGGCCAGGAAGCAACAGTTAGAACTGGACATGGAACAACTGATTGGTTTCAAATTGGAAAAGGAGTACGACAAGGCTGTATACTGTCACCCTGCTTATTTAACTTATATGCAGAGTACATCATGAAAAAGGCTGGGCTGGATGATTCACAAGCTGGAATCAAGATTGCTGGGAGAAATATCAACAACCTCAGATATGCAGACGATATCACTCTAATTAAATGGCAGAAAGTGAGGAAGACCTAAAGAACCTTCTGATGAGGGTGAAAGAGGAAAGTGCCAAAATTGGCTTGATGCTCAACATTAAAAAAACTAAGATCATGGCCACCACTCCCATCACTTCCTGGCAAATAGAAGGGGAAGAAATGGAAGCAGTGACAGACTTTACTTTCCTGGGCTCCAAGATCACCGCTGATGGTGACAGCAGCCATGAAATTAAAAGACGTTCACTTCTTGGGAGGAAAGCTATGGTGAACCTAGACAACTTAATCAAAAGTGAGACATCACCCTGCCAACAAAGGTTCACATAGTCAAAGCTATGGGTTTCCCAGTAGCAATGTATGGCTGTGAGAGCTGGACCATAAGAAAGGCAGAGCACCGCAGAATAGATGCTTTTGAATTATGGTGTTGGAAAAGACTCTTGAGAGTCCCCTGGACTGCAAGGAGATCCAATCAGTCAATCCTCCAGGAAGTCAAGCCTGACTGCTCCCTGGAAGGACAAATCCTGAAGCTGAAGCTCCAATACTTTGGCCACCTCATGAGAAGAGAGGACTCCTTAGAAAAGACCCTCATGCTGGGAAAGATGGAAGGCAAAATGAGAAGGGGGCGGCAGAGGATGAGATGGTTAGACAGTGTCACCGAAGCGATGAACATGAAATTGGGCAAACTCCGGAAGCAAGTGGAGGACAGGGAGGCCTGGCTTGCTGTGGTCCATGGGGTTGCAAAGAGTCGGACATGACTTAGTGACTGAACAACAACAACAACAAGTAAAAAGCAGACACACGGGGTAGGAGTTGCTTTGGGGGACTGATGGTGTTTTAGGAACAAGCACAGTCTGCATGTTTTCCTTCTTGTTTCTTCAGCATGTACTTGGGAAATAAAGAGGAGCCAAAATTAGTATCCAACATCAGATCTTACTGACCTAGGTAATTATAGACCTGTATCCAAGCTGCTATTTATAAGTGCAGAGTTGGAGAAAGTGGCAGGAGGGTAATTCCAGGTGATATTGGATAAAGCTGAATATGTAGATTCATTTAAATCTGGCTATTAGCAGACATCTCAATTTTAGTACAGAGACTACCTGGATTGCCCAGTTGATGGCCTACAAAAAAAAATACAGTGAGTGTAATTCTCTGAGAGCGTAATCCTAACCTGGAGTTAGGCCAGCACAGTTAGGCCAGCAAAGTTTAGATGGCACAAGGGACATCATAAAGCCTGTCTGGACCACTCTTGGAGTGAGAGAGGCCAGCAAACTGACATGTGCCACCCTCCCTGACTCCAAGAGTGCTCCAAATTCACTTTATGGTGGCCCTTTTGCCGGCCGAACTTTACTGGCCTAACTGTGTCGGTCTAACTCCAGGTTAGGATTGTGCTCTGACTAATCAGCAGCTTTTGATACTGTCAGCTACAGAGTGCAACTAGACAAAAAAGCGCCTGGGGAAAGGAAGCATTTGCTGCGCCCCTCAGCATCCATGCAACCCAGAAAAGGCAGGAGGAACCTCAGAAAACTGCCTGGAGAGCACTCCAAGTTCAGCAGTTTTGCTGCACAACTGTAGGGGAAGCTATCTGGCTTTTTTTCTTTACTTTTTAACATTTTTAAAGTGGATCTGCAGGAAAATTGTGCCCCCCTTGGTGTAGTGCCCTGGGGCAGGCGCCGCTCAGACTCCACCCTTGTTACATCTCTGATCAGCTATGGTATCTTTCTGGACTGCGTTTTGTGGGTAGAGTTGGAGTCGACATTTTGCAGTGCTTCTGCTTCCTCCTTGGGGATACAGTTCAGGAGGTAGTACTGGAGGACTGTGTTCCCCCCACTCCGGGAGCTGTAGGGTACCTTAGGGTTGTGTCACCCATGTTTATATCAAATCACAGAAAGGCGGTCATCTGAGGATTTGGAGTTCAGTGTTGTCAATCTGTAGGTGAACTTGGCCCTGTGATGATAGCGGGGAACTTGGTGGACTGGTTGGTGGACTGGTCTCTCTCTCTCTCTCTCTCTCTCTCTCTCTCTCTCTCTCTCTCTCTGAAGTATTAGATTTGAAGCTTGGAGGTACTGATGGCTTTATTCTTGGATTCCCAGGTGATAGATGTGGCCAGGAGTGCCATATACCACTTGTAGATACCTTAACAATTTCTAGATTAGATTCGAGGCTGCTGTAAATTGGACAATTGCAGTCAGATTGTATTGCAGGTGTTTGGAAACAGCAACAGTTACAGTATGCTTTGGCTCCAATTCAATGGGGTGGCTCTCAAGCCACAAGAACATATAAGAGCAGAAGAAAAGCCTTGTTGGATCAGGCCAAAAGTCCATCTAGCCCAGCATTCTGTTGTTCACAGTGGCCCATTGGCTGCTTCTGGGAAGCCAAATTCACACACAGAAGGAAAAGGCACACTTCTCTCCCACCATTTCTTCCCTGCAGTTGATATTCCGAGGCACACTGCTGCTGGATCTGGAATAGCACATAGCTGTCATAAGTAATAGTCGTTGGTCCTCCTGCCCTCCATGAATTATCTAATCCCCCTTTAAAACCATCCAAACTAGGGGTCATCACAGCACCTTGTGGCAATAAATTCCACAGATAACATATGCGATGTGTGAGCAAGTACCTTTTTTCCATCTGAAATCTCCTGCCAGTAAGTTTTATCCTATGACCCCTAGTTCTAGTACTGCACAAGAGGGAATAACCTCTTGCAAAAGTACAGGTTGAGCCTAATTATCTGTGGATTTTTAATCTGCAGATTGGGCTCAACCTGGAGCCTCCAAGGGCAACCAGAGCTATGCTCTTCTGAGGCCTGCTGAAGCTTGAAATCAGAGCCACCTCCAGAGCTTCCCTGGGTCTTGTATTCCTTATATAAGGCATTAAAGATGCAACTTCTTGTTTTGCTGAAAAACTGGAAGTTGCATTTTTTGGCCGAAATGGGCAATCTGAGACCCACCGAAGCTGGACATGCATGGCCCCGGCGGGCTTCAGAAAGCCCTCTGGACTCAGCCAAGTAGTGCTCTAATCAGGTTTGGAGAGGGGGTAAAATATGTGGGTGTAATTACCTGCTGCTTTTTTTTTTTTATCCACGAGGGTTCTGTTCCTGGAAGAAGAACCTTCCTGCTGAGCAATCACTGCAGCAAGGGGAGAGTGAGGAAAATGGCAGTTGTGAAGGGGAGCATAAAACACCCCTCAAATAATGACATAAGACAGAGAGCACTGAACTGATTTAAAAAAACAAACAGATTCATACTGCAGGAAAAAAAACCCACAGGTTTTTTAAAAAAAACACAGCATAGCAACTTCAGAAAGGGTTGGGACTTAAGGAGTCAATAGGATGCTCAGAAGAGCTCTGGACCAATATACACAATGAAGAGGAGAGCAGAGAATAGCTCTGAGTGTAATTAAAACATGCAAATTCTCCGCAAGCATAAATGATGGCCTGCAGATGCTTTGCAGACAATCAACAGGCAGCTGACACCCCTGAACTGCCCTGACCCCTGCCTGCCTGAGATAAGATGAGGAGGTAATATACTCATTTATTTGAAACTCATTTATTTGAAATTTTTTGGTCTTATATCTGGGTATCTATATAGAGGCCACCGCTGGTTCTACCCTGACTCTGCCCCAAGAGAGCTCACTGCTAGCGGCAGTATTTCCTGCTGGGTGGCTCTGCATTGGGTCCTCTTGGTGCTGGGCCTGGCACTGGGCCGGCACTGGTGGTAAATGCTTATACCATAAGCACTAGAAGTGCCTTAAGGCACTTTTGTGGCACCATCGCTGGCGGTAAGGTCTTACGGCCAGTGCTGGACTGCAAAAGATTGTACCCTTAACCTGTTAGATCTTTTGTGCAATTACTTCAGGGAAGCTTACAGTTTTCATAGTGAAATAATACCCTTAGCCATTACTGTAGATTTCCTGTTCCCAGGGGCTAGAAGAAAGTTTCATGCGGAACTTCACTGTCCCTCTAAGTATCTAATGTTCTCAAGGGACAGCTTTCACTAGCACTTTTAGGCTGCCAGGTCGTAAACAGGAGCAGTAAATTAACAAAGAATTGAACTTCAAGTTCTGTATCTTCATTCTATTATCTCACATAAGGCAAAAGTGCAGATAATGGATCTCCGGGGATCTCAAGAAGAGCATTTTCCTGTCATTTTCTCTGCAATATTGCTGCTCCTTCTCTACCACCATCATTAGTAGTTGCTGACTATCCCTCAGAAGATCTGGGTATATTTCAATCACCTTCTGACCTGCAGTGGTTAAGGCAGTGGTTCTCAAACTTTTTAGCACCGGGACCCACTTTTTAGAATGACAATCTGCCCGGGACCCACCAGAAGTGATGTCATGGCTGGAAGTGCTGTTATTGTGATGCCAGAGCCTGCTACTTTCCTGAGAATGCAGCAATGTTGCATTATTTCTCAGCCATTTTCCAATAGCAAAGAGAAAAACGCCTATTTTCAAACTTGACACGAGCAAATCAACCACACAGCCCTCCCCAGCGATGTCATCTGGGCAGGACGGTCTGGAATGCCGTACCGCATGTTCTGAGGACAGGCTGCGAAGGGGCGCCATTGTGCGGCAGATGCCGCACGCTTTTTGTCCCTCCCTCCCTCCCCTGTGCTTGATTCGCTCCGATATGGAGCTATTCCGGGCGCAGGGAGGCGTGGCCGGGCTCCGCATGGGGGCGGGAGCTGCCACTCAACCGTGCGTTCCGGTTGTTGGCGCTGACGGATGACATCACTGGCCCTCCCCCTTTCCAGCATCCCATCTTCCCATATTTTCAATATGGCTGCTCTAAGTGCTTTGTGGCCCACCTGAAATTGGCTCATGACCCATTGGTGGGTCCTGATCCACAGTTTGGAAACCACTGTATTGGGGAGTATTTCACTTAGGGGAACATTCACAACTGTGATCTTCCTACCTGCAGTTGGAAGAAGTACAGCCCATTCGACCATGGAAGAACTCTACCACTTCTTTCTACCGATTATGAAGACCAGCATCTGGTCCTTACTTTTCCATCCTTCTGCATTTTCCAGTATTGGTTCAGCAAAACCATTTGGGAAGCTTTACCTTCACACCAGGAGCTCCATTTCTGGTTTCAGTAGCAAAGTAAGATAGTGGGGAAGCAAACAGGTTTCAGTGTAGTAGACTGAAGAGCAAGATTGATGACAAAGTTCCAATAGGGATGGAGAACAATGTCTCTTTTGCTAAATTTTGCAATGGGCCACATAGTTCTGGACCCCTTTTACTCTTCATTGACTCAGATTTTATAAAATATGGGCAGGTCTATGGAGTCTTTGCGTTCAATGTGTTTGTAATACAATCTGTATTTAATGCGTACTTTGAAACATAACATTGCATCAGCTGTTTGGTTGAAAATACTTGGGAGGGGGAAATTAAATAGAATTTGTTCTCCATGATGGGGTAAAAAAAATCCAGTGATTTATACTGGAAGAGAGCAGAACACAAATCAAAGTGATGGGCAGACCAATGGTGCAGCGGGGCCACATGGCCGAGACTTATATCCAGAGTCTGGGATTGAACAGACTGTTGGGGAGGGGGAGAACCAGCGATGAGATCTACAAATGAACAAGGGGAACGCTGGGCGGGACGTAGGCGGGACTTCCGCTTGAGTGGCAGCCCGTCCGTAGTGTTCTGCGGCTGCCCTGGCCTGGGGGGGGGGCTCCTGCTCGCTGCAGGGGACAGGTGAGGGTTGCGCCGGGTGCCTGGGCAAGCAGCGGGGGGCACAGTAACCGGGGGCAGCCCCCCCGAGGCCAGGACAGCTGCGGAACGCTACGGACGGGCAGCCAATCACGCAGAAGCACACGTAAGTCCCACCCAGCATTCCCCTTGTTCATTTGTAGATCCCATCGCTGGGGAGAACAGGTAGGAGAGGGGGTTGGGTATGGTGTTGGCAGTGCAAACCAAATTGCAGCCCCCTTCCTGCAGTGGATGAATGTGGACTTGCATCAGCAATATCCCTGGTGCAGGTCTGAGTAGACACATTGTGGTTGCTGGGGCTTACCCCATGGCTAGAGGCCAATTGTTTCCTTACCCTAAGGAGACATTCAGCAGCCAAAAATCCCAGGCAGATGCAGCGTAGCCTGTGCCAGAGGTGCTGCATCGCCAAAAGCCGGGTTTTAGGTATAGTAGGATTGGGCTGAGTTAAAACCTTGTAAATTTGCCTTCTGATGGAAGGAAATTTCAAAAAGAATTGTTATGTACTGCTGTGATGATCATTTACATTTTAGACAACTGAGAAAATATTTTAACTGCTTAGCAAGTATGTGCATATTATTTGTCCCACCACCATTTTTTTTTGTATCAGAACTGACACAAATTATTTTTTCACATTTAAAATGCATTGCTACCATTTGGCATACGTTATCAAAAGTAATATATGTCAACACTGTTTGTTATCTAATAATGTAAAGACTGGATGGTCATACATTTTCAATATTGTCTGAGACTTACAGTGCAATCTTAACCTGGAGTTAGGCTGGCACCATCAGGCCAGCAAAGTTTGGCTAGCACAAGGGCCATTGTAAAACGTGTTTGGACCACTCTCAGAGTCAGGGAGGATGGCGTGTATCTTTGTGCTAGCCGCTCTGATTCCAAGAGTGGTCCAAATATGCTTTACGGTGGTCCTTGTGCAAGCCAAACTTTGCTGGCCTAACTGTGCCAGCCTAACTCCAGGTTAGGATTGTGCTCTCATTCCCATTGAGTTCAGTTGGTTTTCCCAAAGGTTTTCCACTATTCTGTTGCTGCACTTTTGGGCTTCTGCAAGGCTGTCATGAGAGCTGTCATTTCTGATTTGAAATAATTAAGAGAGTGTAAGTTAGATTCCATATTACATATTATTTGGCATAAAGATAATAAAGTGTGTGTGTGTGTGTGAGAGGGGGGAGAGTAATTGACATAAATTTCATAATTCCCATTTTAGACCCATTCTTGTACTGTAGCAATGAGTTATGATGAGTTGCATAAGGCAAATTATCTGTGTTAAGAATGGCACAAACTATGTTAAGCTACCAGCTGACATTTCTTAAACCTAATTTTGAAAATGAGGACATTTCTGCAGGTCTTTAGGGTGAACAGACTGATTTCAACTAGCCAATTCAGGGTGAGAAGGATTTCCTAGCAGGAATACAAAATGCATTCAAGCCTTTAAAATGAGACTGGGGGAGGGCACGCAATTGATTGCAAGTTGCAAATGAATTGATGGCTTGAGGAGAAGCTGGGGAGGAAGGTGATAATGATGACTTGACCAACTTTTCTAATAATCCTACTGGGGAAGATAATGCATTAATACTACCCAGCTGTGAGCCAAGGTTGCCAATTCTGACTGAAACGATTCCTGGATATATTTTCCCCAACATGATGCAATGTAATTCAGGGTGCAATCCTAACCTGGAGTTAGGCCGGCACAGTTAGGCCAAGAAAGTTTGGCCAGCACTAGGGACACTGTAAAGTGTGTTTGGACCACTTTTGTAGTCAGAGAGGCCAGCAAACAGACATGCGCCACCCCCTGACTCCGAGAGTGGTCCAAACATGGTGGCCCTTGTGCCGGCCACACTTTGCTGGCCTAACTGTGCTGGCCTCACTCCAGGTTAGGATTGCACTCTCAGTCAGGGCAGTAGCGGTCATGCGTCGTTCCCAGGAGCCAGGACTGTTAATGCCACTCCCCCAAGTAATTGCGGTGATGTGATGATGTCACCACAATTACTTCCAGCTGGCCCCCCCTTCTAAAAACGTTTTCCAAAGTGTCAGAAGCCAACGGAGCTGTCCGCCAGAAGGAGGATTGGTGACCCCTGGAGTGGCAGGAATTGGCTCCGACGGTGGCACAGCCCCAGACTGAAGATCTGCTGTGAGCTCCTACCCTGGCATATGACCACATAACAGGAGAATCAAGTTCTTCCATCATCTCTATTTATTGTGGCATTATCAACCCTCCTGCCCAGGCATCAAGCAAACTATGGTATATTTTGTTTAACAAAGCGCTCAAAGCAGTGCTTAAATGCAACTTTAGGCATAAAGGCGAGAACGGAAACTTACTAAACATGTCCATTTCACAAACTTTAGTTCATCACAGTACAACTGAAGCCTGCATATCCTCAAACAAAACGTGCAAGGTCATGGAGTTACCTTCATTCAGTATCCTTTGTGTATTTGAGATCTCTCTAGCTCAAAACTGGGAAAAAAAGTTTTTGCAATGGGAAAAGAAAATTGAGTTTGGCCCTCTGTGTTATCGTGTGTGAATCAATATATAGGGAGATGCCTCCCGCTCATTAATTCTGTTTTCTTTATGAAGGTTTGCATTTGAAATGAATGTGAATATTGTCTCATCTAACTGTAATTATATAAGTCTTAACAACAAATCTGTTCCTACAGTCTCCTTTGTATTGGGTTTGAATCCCTTTCTGTTAAATGAATTGCTTATCAGGTTTTTTCCCCCCTCCGCATCATCTGAAAGTCATATGTGCAGTGTTGCCAGCTTCCTGTCTATTAACTGGTGGAACTGAAAGCTGAATGCAGATGGTAAGCCTATTAATAAATGATGGTTAGGGAAATACACATTGATTCATAGAGGAAAAATTATTTATACCTGGCGCTGTGTAGTTTTAGATAAGGTGGGATTTTCATTCTCCACTGATTTTTCTTTAGTTGCAAATTAGACTTAATATATGTATGCTGTAATAAAATAAATTAACTTTGCGCTAGGATAAAATTGTTGTGGTTTTGGGGAGTAAAATCCACCAGAAATGTTCTCATTAAGGCAGCAAATTGAACAATAGTGAGAATGAGCACCATCTTTAAAAAAAAACAAAAACCTTTATGAAATTTCCATTAACAAATCAAAAAAATTAACATTTTTCCTTCTGCTCTATTGAGAATATAGATCGTAGAAGCTCGGACTGATTGCGATTGGGCATTTACAGTTTTTTCTTGTATTATTTCTACTGCATACTGCTGCAAAGTTTCCTGTACTAGGACAATTCCTTTGTCTTGTTCCACCTCCTTTCTAGTATATTAGGGAAAGGGAAAGGGGTCAATCTTTCCCAGATTTGTCTGCTGGGTTTCCAGGTACTTCAGCAGCCACGACTACAGGGGCGGGGAGGTGGGGTTGCAATGGTCTACCGGGACTCCATCCATCTCACCAGATACCCTGTTCAGCAGTCCACCGGGTTTGAGTGCCTTTGTGTTGTGTTGGAGGGGTGAGACAGAACAGGGATTCTGTTGGTGTACCGCCCGCCTTGCTGCCCAGCAGTCTCCCTGCCTGAGCTGACTGAGTTGGTCTCGAGCGTGGTGTTGGAGTCCCCCCGCCTATTGGTGTTGGGGGACTTTAATGTCCATGCCGAGGTCCCGGGAACAGCTGTGGCTCAGGATTTCATGGCCTCCATGGCAACCATGGGTCTGTCTCAAAGAATATCTGCCCCAACGCATGATGCGGGACACACGCTGGACCTGGTGTTTACGGCAGGGCAGGTTGATGATGATCTGGAGTTGGAGGACATTGAGATCACTCCTTTGTCATGGACAGATCACTTTCTGGTGGGATTTAGGGTCGTTGCAGCTTCTCACCTCTGCAATGGCGGGGGATCGCATTTTATGATCCACCCTTGGAGGCTGATGGATCCAAACGGATTCCTGAGGGCTCTGGGGGATTTTCCTGTTGCCAGAGTTGGAGACACCCGGTGCCCTGGTCGACCTCTGGAATACGGAGATGGCCAGGGCCCTGGATGAGATCGCTCCCGAGCATCTCCTGCCCAGTCGCAGAATCAAAGTGGCCCCTTGGTTCTCTGAGGAGCTGTGAATGATGAAGCGGCAGGGCAGACGACTAGAGCGTTAGTGGCGAAAGACTTGTGCTGAATCTGACCATGCACGGGCTAGGGCCCAGTTAAAAGCTTACTCTAGGGCAGTGGTGGCGGCTAAGAGGGCACACTTCTCTGCCACCATTGCATCTGCAGAGAACCGTCCAGCTGAGCTCTTCCGTGTGGTCCATAGTCTTTTACATCTTGCCCCCCCTACTGGTGGGGAGGAGCACATGGAGGCTTGCTGTGACGAGTTCGCACAACATTTTGCAGAGAAGGTCGATCAGATTCGGCATGACTTGGACGCCGCTGTGGGCATATCTAGTGATGTCCCTGGGGAACCTGTCTATCCTACGATTTGGGATTCTTTTCAGCTTGTAGAGCCTGAGGATGTGGACAGGATTCTCTGGAGTGTGAGACCTGCTGCTTGCCTGCTCAACCCTTGCCCAGCATGGCTAATTAGAGCTGCCCGGGAAGGGCTGGCTGAGTGGATGGGGAGGGTGGTGAATTCATCTGTAAGGGAGGGGGTGCTCCCGCCTGCTTTGAAGCAGGCAGTGGTTCACCCGCTCCTGAAGAAGCCCTCCCTGGATCCCACTAATTTAAACAACTTTCGGCCAGTCTCGAATATCCCATTTCTGGGCAAGGTGATTGAGCGGGTGGTGGCGTCCCAACTTCAGAGGGTACTGGAGGAAACAGATTATCTGGACCCATTCCAATCTGGCTTCAGGCTGGGGTTCGTGACGGAGACTGCCTTGGTCGCCTTGGTGGATGACCTTCGCCGGGGGATGGACAGGGGAAGTGCGACCCTGTTAGTCCTGCTGGACCTCTCGGCAGCTTTCGACACCATCAACCATGGTGTCCTTCTGGGTTGGCTGGCTGGGTTGGGGCTTGGAGGCACTGTTTTGAAATGGTTCCGCTCCTTCCTGGCTGACAGATCCCAGAAGGTGGTGCTGGGCGACGCTTGTTTGGCACCCCGACCTCTTAAGTTTGGGGTGCCGCAAGGTTCCATCTTATCCCCCATGCTATTTAACATCTACATGAAATCGCTGGGAGAGGTCATCCGGGGGTTTGGAGTGGGGTGCCATCAATATGCTGATGACACCCAACTCTATCTCTCCTTTCCCCCTGATCTTGAGGAGGCGGTTGAGGTCCTGGATCGCTGTCTGGAAGCGGTTGGGGGCTGGATGTGGGCGAACAAGCTGAAATTAAATCCGGATAAGAAGAGGTGCTTTTGGTTCAGAAATCCACAGCTCGGGTATTGGACTATTGTCCTGCTCTGAATGGGGTTGCACTTCCTCTGAAGGAGCAGGTTCGCAGCTTGGGGGTTCTCCTGGATTCACAGCTACACCTGGAGTCCCAGGTGGCGGCGGTGGCCAGGGGAGCCTTTGCTCAGCTTCGGCTGATCCGCCAGCTGCGGCCGTACCTGAGCTGTGTGGACCTGGCCACAGTGACCCATGCCCTAGTGACATCTAGATTAGATTATTGCAATGCGCTCTACGTGGGGCTGCCTTTGAATGGTCCGGAAATTACAACTAGTACAGAACGCGGCGGCTCGGGTGGTTGCCGGGGCACGTCGGTTTGACTCTGTCGAGCCGCTGCTTCGGCGACTGCACTGGCTGCCGGTTCTGTTCCGGGCCCAATTCAAGGTGCTAGTTTTGACTTTTAAAGCCCTTTACGGCTCGGGTCCGGGGTATTTGAGGGACCGCCTCCTTCCATATAATCCTACCCGTACTCTTAGATCATCTGGGGGGGGGCCCTTTTGACTGTGCCACCACCAGGAGAAGTGAGAGGGGCAGCGCCCAGGAAGAGGGCCTTCTTGGTGGTAGCCCCCCAACTCTGGAACACCCTCCCCTTAGAATTGAGAACTGCTCCCTCTTTGTTAACATTTCGGCGGGGGCTGAAGACCTTTTTATTCCAAAAAGATTTTAACTGTTGACAGGCTGGCTGGCTGGCTGGTTTGTTACATTTTTATATTTTATTTTATGATCCACTGGGCTTGTTGTTTTTAAATTGTATTGTTTTGTTTTAATTTTGTTTTATTGTATTGTTTTAATATTGTTTTTAAATTGCTTTTTAATGATAACTTTTATATTTATTTTTATATTGTAATGCCGCCTTGGGTGCCTCTGGGCAAAAAGGCGGGATAGAAATCTAATTAATAATAATAATAATAATAATAATAATAATAATAATAATAATAATAAT
>JAJKFI010000021.1:1016557-1043169 GCA_029204185.1 Lerista edwardsae
ATAATAATAATAATAATAATAATAATAATAATAATAATAATAATAATGTAAGATAGCGGGACACCCAGGAAATTGGGACTATGAATTGAAATGTGGGCGGTTTGCCTATAATGAAAAGTTGTTTGTCTGTAGACCTAAAGAATGTGACCCAACAGTGCCTCCCCCTTCCCCTTATATACTGTTTCCTGTGCAGGCAATCGCTGTTCTGATTAGGCCAAATGTTGAATTCTGCAGCATAGCATGGCCCAGTTAGTCATTCAGAATTTTCAAACATGCAAATACAATATTAACATGAGAGAGAAGATGGAGAGAACTGGTCTACTAATTGGTGACAGCACAACAGCAGTTAGCGCTGCATTGTGACCTCCTGTTTCTCATTGCTGTTCTTCAAATGTGGCCTTTGAGGGTCTGTCTTCCAGAAAAGTCACGCGCTCTCCAAACTCAAGGCTGGTCTTCACATGCATCGAAATGAGGGGGTAAAAAGAAGCCTCAGGGGCAGAATAGATTGCACCATTTCAGACCATAGGGCATTACATTATTTTGAATTCACTATGTAAAAAAAACAACTGCCAATAAAATTCACTTCAAAACTGTGATCTTCCTACCTGCAATTGGAAGCCCATTCTACCACTGAAGAACTCCACCACCTCTTTCTACTGCTTATGAAGACCAGCACCTGGTCTTTACTTTTCCATCCTTCTCAGCTGTCTGATGTACCTCTCTTGCCAACACTAGTAAGGTGGTTCTAAAAGAGGAGGTTGATAGACAAGCTCGCGCACACAGATGCTCCTGGAACATTATTATACAAGATTATGAGTGGACATTTTGCCATGTCGACAGACATTCCCACTGTAAACTCTTTAAAATCTCGAGCCTCTCAGTTCTGGCTATGTACAGTTTTTATGCTGTACAGGTTGGCCTACTTACCGGCAGGTTTTAGATCTGTCTCAATTCAGGTCCCCCATACCCTTGTCAGATTTGGCCCACCCTGAAGCCTTTGAAGGTGACCAGAGCTGTGCTCTGGTCGACTCTGAAGGCTCTTCTGAGGTCTGTAAAGGCCGCTGGATGTCCTAGAAGGGCACTTCCAGTTTTTGGTCAGAAAACCGGAAGTGCCCTTCTAGGACCTCTGGAGGCCTTTCTGAGGCCTGTAAATGCCACATGTGGCCTCTATGGGCCTCAGAATGGCTCTGGATATGACTGGAGCAAGGCTGATTTCGTTCAGAGCTCCAGTTGACCAGAAAACCATGGATTTCATTATCCATAGTTTTCTGTTTCTATGGGGGATCCGGGAACAGAGTTTCCATTGCACCACTTGTACTTTCAAGATTCCTGCTTTCCCCAGCATTCTTCCCTTATTCTATGTCTCTTTTCCAGTACAGTGTCACTTGTAGTGCTAGCGTTTTCAGTACATTCATATGTTAAAAAGCAGCGGAGATTCTCAGAAAGAAGTGCTCAACACCTCATTTTGTATGTTTCCAATGTTTTTAATAATTGCAGTGTAGTTCGAGACCACGTGACGGAGTGAGTTTCAGTTGCTTGTCCCAGCTCCTGTCAACCTAGCAGTTTGAAAGCAGCTAAAAATGCAAGTAGATAAATAGGGACCACTTTGGTGGGAAAGTAACGGCGTTCCGTGCGCTACGGTATATTGTCATGCCAGCCACATGACCATGGAAGCTTGTCCTCAGACAAATGCCGGCTCTGCAGGCTTAGAAATGGAGATAAACACCGCCCCCTACAGTCGGTCATGACTAGAACATTCAGTCGTGGGGAAACCTTTACCTTTACCTTTTTTACACAGTATAGTCTATAGGTCTGGTTTTTAATTTAAAAAAAACAATCACTCAGTTTATTGACTAATGCTGCAGACTTTTCCCATGTGGTTGCAGTAGGTAAATATTGCATGAAAAAAAAAGAGATGAAAAGGGACCAGGCCTATAAATACTTAATTTTCATAGTCAGTTGTCCATCCTAAATATCCTTTTTACAGTATTTCATTTACCTCAGAAACTTGCTTATTTAAATTGGATAAAAGACAGTCCGTATAGTATGATACAGGAAGTGTCAGATTTCTTCCTTGGAGAACCTCTTAGAGTTCTGGGTTTGGATCTATATGTGACTGAGGGTTCAATCCTAACCTGGAGTTAGGCCGGCACAGTTAGGCCAGCAAAGTTTGGCTGGCACAAGGGACACTGTAAAGTATGTTTGGACCACTCTTGGAGTCAGAGAGGCCAGCAAACAGATATGCGCCATCCTCCCTGACTCCAAGAGTGGTCCAAATGTATTTTATGGTAGCCCTTGTGCCAGTATTATGTGATTCATTGAATCCTCAGTCCTAGATGTAGCCTTCTCAGGGTCATCTCAAAGACCATTGCATAAAGAGTGCTATTGGTTTGTGTGAATGGGCGAAACAGCTGGAATTAATGACAGAACCTTTGTAATCCTGCTGTGATCATCCTCTCTTATATAGCCTTTAATAATTTGAACTGGAGGGAAAAACATAAATTAAAATGATGGTAAATGATTTGCCTTGTCTTCCTGGAGTTTTATATCATGGCTATGCAAAATTGCTATTTACCAAACAGTGGGTAACCCGTTCCCATTAAAAGTAATATGCCACGTATTCTATTTTTTGTTTTAAAAATTAATTTTCTCTCATGAAATTGTAGAACTTGCATAGTAACAATATTACTTTGTAAAAAATTAGTTTGCTTTTTTTTCTTTTGATTTTATTTTATGAAATGACAACTCTGATTCCAGTTATGTGAACAATACCATGGATAGCATCCAGACTAGTGTTTCTGCTGTCAGGAGGTGGAGCTCCATCCAGGAACAGAAGTTTCCATTAGAAATGGGATGCTCCTTCCATTCCCAGAGGGAATTCTGGAGGGAGGCTCTGGTCAGGATGATGCCCAATGTAAATGTCTGCTACTTATTGGTGGGGGGTGGAGTTCCCCCCCCAAAAAATTTCTTGATTAAAATAGTAAATTGCATTTTTATCCAAATTGGTGTTTTTATCCAAATTTTTATTGCAAAACTGTACAAACAGTGCAATAAATAAGGGTGCATGGCCCTACAAAGGCAAGCAATTACTGGCACACACACCCCAGCCCAAAATAACCTGCTCAAAAATTTCCAAGCTGCATTCTGGTTGCTGCTTGGAGCGTCAAGAAACTGCTACTTACCACTTCCATATTCCATTAAAGTAGCCCCAGCATGCACTGTGAATTATGAACATGCATGTTCATAGTTTAAGCAAGCTTCCTTCTGTTCCTGCCACTCCTCCTCCTGATCCCTTACTGAAAACTATTTGTGGATTCTTCAAAACTGTGTAAAAAAAAATTGTGAAATTGATCTAAATTTGTGTCAAACTCCGTCAAAAATAAGCAAAAGTGGGTTTTTTTTTGCATTTTGATCTAAATTGTGTTATGTAGCATTATCAGTAGAAATTCTCATTATTTAGAATTCTGTGTTGATAACCGAAAAAAACCATCCCTACCTATTGGCATAACCAGATTGATGACAGTGCAAAGAACTAAGAATGGAAGATATCAGAAATTACTTGGGCAGCCCAATCCTAACCTGAGTTGGAGCAGGCAGACTAACTGGCCCACACTGCATCCAATGCAAGTTTGGTTGCCTCTGGAGCTCACCTTGGGCAAGGCAAAGCTCCAACTCCAGGTTAGGATTGAGCTCTTAATTTGCTATGAATTGCAAATAATCTTTTTTTACTTGGCTTTGTCTCTGGGTCTACCCAAAACCACTAAGGGCGTAATCCAACCCAGCATCGCCATATCTGACGCTGGGTTGGGGAGGCTGGAGCCTCCCCATGGCAAGGGAATGTTTGTTCCCTTACTGTAGGAGAGACTCCAGCCTACCATATGTGCTCCTCGGATCTGCGCCTGCTAAAGAGCGGGCACAGACCCGAGGAGACAGCACGGCCCAATTCGGGCGGTGCGGCCTCTCCAACGGGACTAGGATTCGGCCTTATGGCCGAATCTGAGGCCTGTCCATGTTCCACCCTCGTCCCGCCCACATTCCACCCTCCTCCCACCAATCCCTGGGGCGCGCTGTCATGGTGCCTCCCTTGTGCCGGCGGCTTCGGCCGACACTAGGGAGGCGCTGCACGCCAGCAGCACCAGCCCTGTGGCCTTAGCGCCGATGCAGGGCACCTGATCGGCGCCCTGCGTCAGCGCTAGGCACGCAGCGCTGTTGTGCTGGTGCTGTGCGCATAGTAGGATTGCACTGTAAGTGCCACTCCCACTCCTGCCAAAAATGACTGCACTCTGTGTTGTGTTTCCAACCCCATTTGGCAAACAGACTGCTTCAGTTATGTGACTATGATGAACTGAAAACTGGAGAAGTTGTACTACAGGAACACATCCTTGCTAGGTTGCAAAGTACATGCACACACAAAAAAACCCCTGGAAAAATGTGTTTTAGTGTTGAAGAAGAAAGCATACATCCTTCATCAGAAACTGTTTTATGAATAAATAAGAAAACATTGCACTGTTGGACAATTTGTTAGCTATCTACTTTTTTTACTGACAGTCTTCTACAGAAAAGATTCAATTCCACTTCGTTTTGCAGGTACAAGGGTGATTGGTAGTCTTGTCTGTATAATTACTAAATAGGTCCATTGGACATTAAGTTCACAAAGTCTTGAATTTCTGCCAAAATTGGGTTTTATAATTCTTTAATGTCTACAGTGCAGCTGGATAATGTTAGGTTTACACATGCCCAGAGTCTAATGCATTTATCTGTTCCAAAATTGATTCTCATTTTTGCCATTACTCTTATTGGACTGTGTTAAATAATAAACAGCCAGGTGCCAGCAATCTGAACAATGATGCCCCTGTTAAATCTTCTGTGGATGAAGGTGCACCTGCCAGACATATTTCCAAGAAGACACAATAATTTATTCTGGTTAAATTGCTCCTATACAGGTCTAATGAGATGCATAAAGGAAAGGAAGCTGGAGTCCTTGGCGCCTGATACATTTGGAATCTGCACTTACAGGTATGAGCTTCTGATGCTGCTTGGTATTCTCACTCTCAGCAGAGATGTTGAAACTCCAGGTACTACTAAGGCTGCAGATTCGCTTTACCAGTATTCCCTGTAAACTTTATTGAAATATGATTTTTATTTGGCTATCCCTCTCTCCCACATCAGTGAAAATGTAGGGCCCAATCTTATCCAACTTTCCAATGCCGATGCAGCTGCAATGCAGCCCTTAGGTAAGGGAACAAATGTTCCTCCATCACTGGATGCAGTACATGCCCCATTGGCATGGCTGCATTCACATTGGAAAAGCACCTCCAGGGGAGTGATTTGACTGGGGAGAAAGGTATATGTCCAAGGGGTTGAGTGATTCTCCCAGTGCTACAGTGCCAATCGTGAAGGCAGCAACTGCATTTAATGTTTAAAACCCCTGCAGGAGATCTGTAGCCCAATCCTAAGTACTCTCCCCCCTCCTGCTAATGCAGCCATACCGATGGAACATGCAGTGCATCCTGTGGTGGGGGAGGCGGTTGCAAAGTTCTCTTCCTGGTAAGGGCATTCTGGTTGCCTTGCCCTGGGGTAAGACTCTGCTGCCCAAATGGGTCTCCTTGGATCTGCCCTAGCCATTTTGCTGGTGCAGAACTAAGGAGAGGAGGGGAGCGGGAAGGAGAGAGTGACTGGGGATAGGATCCTGGTTCAGACTTGCTGCCAGAATCCACCCATCTGTCACCTTTTCTGCCTCCCATCTGTCCCCATCCCTCCCCTTCCTTCCCCTGTTTCTTCCACTCCCAGCCCCCATGCTGGCTTGCCTGCATTCCCACGGGTAGCCAGTAGCTGTATCAGCCAGCAGACTATGCGGCCATTTGCACTGCAGTTCAGTGGTGGGATTCAAATAAATTAACAACCGGTTCAAAGTCCTTCAGGGCGGCCTTCAGGGTGGCCGCTGCCTTTCTTCCCTCTCCCAACCTAAAATTAACAACCGGTTCTGCAGAACTGGTGAAAACTGGCTGAATTTCACCACTGGGGCAGTTCCAAAATGGCTGCTAGCGGCCATTTTAACTATGTGACCATTTACATCAGCAGAACCTCTTCCTCCTGTTGTAACTCTTCCAGCCTGATCCTGCGCTGGGGCAGGGCCAAATAATCCGCACATTGCCCCGGCAACGGCCGTCGCAAACCTGCCGTAAGAAGTGCTTTGAGAGCATGTTGTAGTGGTATATAAATATTCCAAATAGCAAGTTATTCTGGAAGCTTGGGCAAACACGCCTGCTGTTTCACCTGCATAAGCACTTCAGCATTTGTGAATTATCCATCTTAAAGAGTACCTTGCAGGCTAATTAGTGGTTTCCCCCCCCCTCTTAATTATTCATGATGTTAATTGGGATTCCATATTCACAGCCTAATTCTCTCCTCCTCCTTCTGTGTTATGTATAAATCAACACTGAAGCAGCTCACTGGAAATGGAAGAGAGCAGAGCTGGGGTGGGGTGGATATTAGTGGGCAGGGGTGTCTGGGGGCCCCGTGAAGGAATAGATGGTGTCGAACAAGCAAGCAGGAGTTAAATCCAGAGGGGATTATTTATTTATTTATTTATTTCCTGCCTTTCCCATGCCGAAACCAACTCCCAAAGTGGCTTACGTGGGCAGGCTAGTTTACACCACCATTTTTCAATTGTTTTTTTGTTTTTGTTTTTTTACAAATATACAGTACAGCAGTGGTTCTCAAACTTTTTAGCACAGGCATCCCCTTTTCGGAATGACAAACCATCTCGGACCCACCAGAAGTGATACCATGGCCAGAACCTGCTGCTTTCCTAAGAAGGCAGCAATAAGTGGCAGCAATTATTTCTCAGCCATTTTCCAATACCAAACAGAAAGGGAAAAAAAGCCTATTTGCAACCTTGACACAAGCAAAGCAACCACACAGCCATCCCCATTTTCCTTCATCTTCCCTTTGTTTTCAGTATGACAGCTCTTGGTGCTTCGCAACCCACCTGAAATTGGCTTGCGACCAACTGTTTGGGAACCACTGCAGTACAGTATTCCATGATCCACTGAATCCTCAGTCCCAGATGTAGCCTTCACAGTGTGGTTCTCTCCTCTGGCGGTGTGCCATCGAGCTTCAGCAGGCAATCATAAGTCAAGCCAAGATGGAAGCTTTCCTGGTTAGGAGGGCAGCTGATTTGGTGATGGCATGTTTTCCTGTTTTTAATGGAGTTGCACTCTCCTTGAGGGGTCAGGTCTGGAACTTGGGCGTCCTGCTGGCACCAATATTGTGCTTGATGTTGCAGTTGTGTTTATTAGTGTCCCAAGCAGGCCTTGGCATGGTGGCTCAGGCCTTGGGTACTTTTCAGTTAGACTGCTTCAATGCACTCTAGGTGCAGCTGGCTTTGAAGATTGCACAGAAACTTCAACTGGTACAAGATGCACCAAGAAAAGTTTTTTTTATGGAATTTTTTTTACACTCCAAGCTTCTGTTATTCTGGCTGTGTTGGTTGCCAGTTTGGTTCCAGGCATAATTCAAAGTGCTGGTCATTGCCTTTCAAGCCCTAAATGGCTTGGGTAGCTGAAAGACTGCCTTTTACTGTTATGTGTGAAGTTTCCTAGTAAGATATTTCGGGGGGACTCTTTTGTGGGTTCCATCACCATCAGACATCCAGTATATGTTAGCTCATAAGACGGCTTTCTCAGTGGTAGCTTCCATACTGTAAAGCTAAAGATTTCCCCACGACCGAATGGTCTAGTCGTGACCGACTGTAGGGGGCGGTGTTCATCTCCGTTTCAAAGCCTGTAGAGCTGGCGTTTTATCCGAGGACAAGCTTCCATGGTCATGTGGCCAGCATGACTATACGCCGTAGCGCATGGAACGCTGTTCCCTTCCCACCGAAGTGGTCCCTATTTATCTACTTGCATTTAGGTGCTTTCAAACTGCTAGGTTGGCAGATGCTGGGACAAGCAACGGGAGCTCACTCCGTTGCGCAGTCTTGAACTCCCAACCTTGGGGTCGGAAAGCCCAGCAGCAACGGTTTAACCCGCTGCGCCACCACGTCCCATACTGTGGAACCCCCTTATTCTGGAAGCACTTCTTGTGTCCTCTTTACAAACGTTTCTCTATCTGTGGAAGATGTAGTATTTTCGTCAGGCTTTCATAGCTCTTCTATAATCTCATCTGTTTAAAATTGTTTTTCTCTGCCGTGGTAGTCTGTTGGATTGCTGTTCCTTTTATTTTTTAGATACATTTTAACATTGTCGTAATCTTCCCTGAGTTTTCTTGAGAAGGGTGGGATATAATTTTTTAAAATAAATACTGTTGACATTTTAAGATTACAGCACGTCCTGAATTTTACACTCTAGCACTAAAGGCCTAAATCACACAAACTGCATGTATTGGCCCATTTTTCTTCTTCTCAATAGTGCATGTGTGTGTTGTGTTGTGTTGTGTTTTGTGTGTCAGTAAAAGACAGCAAAATGGCAGTGGAGTGCGGGGGGGGGGAGCGGGCAGGGGGGGAATTAACGTGTTGCCCTGCCATGGTTCCAGTTCAGACCATGCAACCTCTACATACTGTGGGAAAACAGCTTCAGGCGCCAGATTTGCTTGTATGCAGATTTTCTGTAAACGGCAGAGTTCTCAGCGCGCTTTAGCAATACAAAGCCTCTTCCTTGTTTAATCTTACATTGGGGACACCCTTAAAGGAGAGAGGGGAGAGAGGGGGTCCAATTATCACAATGTGCATGCGTGCTTCTGGCAGTTGCACCTCTGCAAGAGAGGCTCTGCTTCAGGGTGCAATCCTAACCATGGAGTTAGGCCGGCACAGTTAGGCCAGCAATGTTTGGCCTGCCCAGGGGCCACCATAAAGTGCGTTTAGACCACTCTCGGAGTCAGGGAGGATGGTTGCTGGCCTAACTGTACCGGCCTAACTTGAGATTAGGACTGCGCTCTCCATGTCTATCCCTCGTGAAAGGTAGAAGCAGCAGTGTGTTTTCCATTATGGCCCCAGTGCTTTGGAATGTGCTTCCCAAGGGGTTTATCCAGCCTCCCCACTGCTGTCTTTTTGGAGGCAGGTCAAGAGAACTGGAGCTGATTTTGACCAATTTTGCTGCTGTTTGTTTTTGTCACTGACAATTTTTGGCTTGTTTTAGTTGTTTTGCTATACTTTTTTTTTAAAATAATATTTATGATGGTTTGTTTTTGTTTTGCCTTGAAATGTTTAATAAAAGCAGTACAGAACATTTTAAAATAAACAAAATACCCAGTGGGGCTCCTGGGGATGCAGTGCATTACTAGCTGTCAAGGTGACATCAGTCTCAAAGCAACAGCAGTCTTTCAGTCTGCTTCCGCCAGCTGCTCTAACGGGTAAAATTTAGTTTCTCCTTGCTCTGGCCAAACTCAGATCTGCCCTCCAATTCTCATAGCATTTCCTTTGGAAGAAAGACTGCAGCGTTTGGGGCTCTTCAGTCTAGAAAAAGGAGCCTGAGGGGGAACGTCTCAATCGACATACAAAATTGTGCATGGGGTGGATAGAGTCGACAGAGGGATGTTCTTTTTCCTCTCTCACAACACCAGAACCAGGGGACATCCACTGAAATTGAGTGTTGGGAGAGTTAGAACAGATAAATGGAAATACTTTTTTACCCAGCAGGTAATTAAACTGTGGAACTCCTTGCCAGAGAAGGTGGTGATGGCTTCTGGCCTAGGTGCCTTTAAAAGGGGATTGGACAGATTTTTGGAGCAAAAATTCATGATGGGCTATAGGCCATGATGGGTTGTGCAACCTCCTTACTTCAGAATGCCAGGTGCAAGGAAGTGGTAACAGGATGCAGGCATCTTGTTGTCTTGTGTGCTCCCTGAGGCACCTGTGGGCTACTGTGAGATACAGGAAGCTGGACTAATGGGCCTTTGACCTGATCCAGCAGGGCTCTTCTTATGTTCTTATGTAATGCACTTTGGAAGTGAAAACTGGTCTCAGTCTGGCAAGTAAGTGTTACTTGCATTTTAAATACATGGAATGCTATTGGTCCACTTGATTTTTTACATTTTAATCCCACCCTTCCTTCAAGGGTGATCTGTACACCTCTTTCTTCCAGTTTATTCTCACAACAACCCTACAAAGTAGGCAAAGATTAGAGCAGTGGTATTCAAACATTTTAGACTGGGATCTACTTTTTCGAATGGCACTCATGTTGGGATCCACCGGAAATGATGTCATTAATGTTGAAGTGAGATCATAGCTGGAAGTGACACCATCAAAGCAAGAAATGCCATCATTATGACACAATAAAATGACACTCCTGAAATGTAAATTGGCGTTCTTGGACTGCAGCAATTGTACAGCCATAAAACATCCCTGACAAAAAGCAAGATTAGGGCAAAATGTTTTGTAAAAGCACTGAACTAAAAACAAAAAAAAACCCTCACTTGAAAATTCAAACTGTTAACACTCACAAAAGGACTATAACAAGAGTAAGTTCTGCAGTTTCCAAGATGGCTGTTCCCAGCTTTCCGCAACCCACCTGACATCAGGTGGTGACCCGTCAGGTGCCTGACCCCACTGGCCGGACACCTGAGTGCCCAGTTGCACCTAATTGTTAGAATGGTTTGACCCCCTTTGACCAAACCAGGTGTGTGTTGATCCCACTGACCAATCACCACCGGTGTGCCAAATTGTTCAGAGTGCCTGGCCCCCCTGGCCAAGCCTCAGGGCTTCCAAAGGGGATGCCTGACCCCACTGGTCAGACATCCAGCCCCAAGTTCAAACAAAGGCACACTGTCCATTCCCCCTGAATGGACTAGGGTCCCACCGACCCTCCCAGAATATCTGTTCCCACTGAACAGACTGGTGCTCTAAAGGTGAATGCTTAACCCCCCCTGGCCAAACACTCAGCACCCCAAAGTAATACACAGAGAGTGAATGAGATTGCAGTTTGAATGTTCTTTGCTGCAGCAAAGGGAGGGGTAAAACTGCCTCCCCGAACAATACACAATTACAACTTATATAGACCCTGCTCCGGCCGGACTTCCCTCTTCCATTGGCCGGCTTCTAAGAAGTTACAAACCTTTCCGTCTGCCTAGCATACACCACTGCTAGACATGTTCCTCCTCCCTCTACAGGCGTCACATGTTCATGCAGATGAGCTATTACCTAAGCAGGGGCGTATCCGTAATGTTATTACGCCTGTGCATTACCTACTACAACTTCTCTGCCAAGGTGAAGTTCTAGGTTACCTTTTGTGCTAGCAGCAGGATGCTGAAATGTTACTTTTCTGTATCTTTCACTGTTCTGTTCCCTGCTCCTAATCTCTAGCAAGTTTAGCTGCCTATGTCAGCTATTGTGCTTTTAATCAGAGTTGGTACAAGAATCTCTTGTTCTTTCTAACTTCACTATCTTCTACAGCTAAAGATGCTTGCTTTAATGAAACTGGGCGCTTTCTGTTACGAGCTCTCAGTTCCTCATTTTGCCCCTCTAGACTTTCTGCCCCAAAGCACAGGTCTTCTTCCTATCAGTCCTGACCCACAGTTTGAATAGCACTGGATTAGAGTGATTGGCCTGTGGTCACCAAGTGAGCTTCTTGCTTAAATGGAAATTTGAACCCAGGTCTGCCCAGTTTTAGTCTAGTACTCTCACCACTGCATGTCAAGGCTACTGAGTGAGCTACTTTGCACAAGATTGCATGTCTGTAATTTTACATTAATTTTCTAATGCTAGATGGAATCACATATTTGAGTAAAAGGTTATTGCCTTTGAGTCATATGCATATTTCTTTCTATAAATGTACAAAATCTTGAGAGTTTCAAGTTAAATGGGTTTAAAAGATTCTTGTATTACGAATTAATGTTCTCTGTCATTCTTGTAGCCCAGAGTCTGGACTTTGGTCAGAAAGACCCTCAAGATGGAATGACAGAAGCATTCACTGTGACTGCAAATGCATGGGGATTGCCCTGATAGCCTGGCTAGAAAAGGGATGAAGACTCGGGAAGCAGGATAGCATAGCCCTAGGTCTAACGAGCGTTATAAGTAGGAAGGAGTCTTCTGAACAGTTGCCTAACGCAATCTGGATTGATTTATTTGTGCGTCTCAGAAATGTCCTTTGCCCCTTTCAAGAAGAGACTTAAAATCATGACTGGCGGTCAGTAGAAAATAACAAGAATGGAGCAAGACAGATGGGCGTTTGCTGCAGGCAAATATTTTAATCTTTTCTGTGGTTTTTTTTAGAGGCAAAATTGATTAAAAACAATGCTTTTTCTCTGCCTGAAACTGGTCTGAAAAGGGCAGAGATGTGAGACACATGGCTGACCTGCACATGACACAGTCGACATGGCTTACACCGAGCACTAGGGAGCAGCAAGCAGATTTGGTGTTCCTTTCATGCACCAGCCTGCTGTGGACAGAGCCACTCCAATCTTCTGTTCACATGCAAAAAGTGAGTGGGAGGCAGATCAGATGGTGGCAATCCAACCCCCTGCTTCCTCACATCAATCAATCACTAGTATTTATATACCGCTTTTCAACACAAAGTTCACAAAGCGGTTTACAGGCAAATAATAACATTACAGTTAACTGGCTCCCTGTCCCAAAAGGGCTCACAATCTAAAGGAATGGAGAACACTACCAGCAACAGCCACGAGAAAGACACTGTGCTGGGGTGAAGAGGGACAATTGCTCTCCCCCTGCTAAATATAAGAGGACACCACTTGGAAAAGTGCCTCTTGCCCAGTTAGCAGGGGTCCTTCCTTGCTCTTCTTTAAACAAAACAGGAAACAGTGTTTGCTAGAAGTGCTCGCAGTATGTTCCACACTTCCTGAATTATTTAATTAAACTTGCCTGTTGCTGCCGTGGTGCTGGCTTGACCCTGCTGTGAATCTGCCCATGAGTCCCTCCAATTCTGCAGAGACTCAGACTTCAGTATCCTACATACTCAATTGCCTGTGGCCCAGGTTGATACTCTTATCCCCCATCACTCTCCAGCTTAGAGACTGGCTTCTGTCAGACCAGTTTAGAGCTTTTAGTGGAAATGGAGAGCAGTCGTGGACCTACCATTATGTCCACGGGGGCAAAAGCCCCAGGTGCAGTGCTCCTGGGGCAGGAGGAGGGCGGGCATGAAGGTGCCTTGCCGAGAGACAATCAGTTTAGGCCCCCCCCCACTCTGCCATTGTATGGCTCTGAAATGGAACCTGGCGTGGCATGGAGGATTGGTGGAGCGGCACACGGGGGCAGGGAGACAGTGGAGGGGGGCAGACTGCCTCCTCCTCTGTCCCTGGATGGTCAATTGGCTGGGTCCGCAACTGATGGAGAGGGAAACCCAAATGGTCCTTGCCTCTACTGTAGGTTGTAACCTATTCATGCATAAACCAGCATGGATTATTCTGTGATTACTGTAGTATTCAGCTCTTATTCTGATATCAGGGTGGTGCCTGGGGAAGGGCCTAGACAGCATGTCCAGGATGGTAGAGCTAAGGAGGTAGGAAGCCAGGAAGTTTGGGGGGAGCCTGGAGACAAAACCCATGGCCTAATCTTATCCCCAACTCGCCAGTGCAGCGGTGCAAAAATGGCTACTGCTACATCCTGTGGTGGTGGTGGGGAGGGATTGCAATTGAGGCAATTGTTCCCTTATGCTAGGACAAGCTTCCACTGCGTGTGGGGGAGTTTTGCTACTCAAATCTGCACTAGCTAACTAGCTGGTGCAGGTCAGTGTGGACCTACTCTGTGGGGTCAGGTCAAGGAAGCAGGTTAGGATTTGGTGGCTCTCACTGCTGCCTTAACCCCTTCCTGGATCACCATTCACCTAAGAACTACGTTTGTGAAAGGCTGAAGGGGTGGTGGGTTGCCTTGCTCCTTGCTTCTCTGCAAGTGGCCTAAGAAGCAAAGCAATCAGTCAGGATGCCTCCTCCACCCTGTTTTGTTGGCATGCCACCTTAGCAATAGATAAGGCATGGAAAAGAGTCGGACAAGCATGGGATTGGGTTCTTGAGAAGCAGGTGGGCCCTGATAACTCTCCCAGCACCCGTATCCTCTGATGAGCTCAATTTCAGTGGTGCTTAAGTGATCAAAGTTGTGTTTTTCGTGTGCCCCAGTATTCACTGATATCGGTAACCACGGATACAAGGATGCCAATTAAAAAGATAGGGGAACATTAAACAAATCTCCTTTTTTACCTTGTTGCAGCAAAACCAGTGGTGTTCCCCTATCTTTAAAAAGGCGTCCTCGGTATCCAATGTTTCAGGTATGCACGGTCAGTGGTGCCATTCAAATGATTTAGAAACAGGTTCTCACTTTTGATTGGCACTTGTTGGGGTCCGCCCACCGGAAGTGACATCATAAGCAGTGGTGTCATTCAAATGATTTAGGAACAGGAACTCACTTTTGATTGGCACTTGTTGGGGTCCGCCCACCGGAAGTGATGTCATGGCAGGAAGTGATGTCATCAAGCAGACCCAACAATTCCCAAACTATTCCAGATCACTCTCAGAGCATGTTAAGAAGGCCTGAGAAGGGGGACGTCAGCTCTTCCCAATCTAATTCTTTTGGGCTGTGTGTGCCTGACCATACTCTAAAGAGTTCTCAGAATGTACACAAGGTCTTCTAAACCCATCATACTGTCAGTGATTTGGAGGTAGGAGGAATGCAATGACACAGGAAAATAGGATAATCTTTACAATTATGGGCAGAATTCAGCCAATAGTTCTCAAGGCTGAAATTCTAAACATACTTTCTAAAGAATAAGCCATTCAGCAATATATGCATAAGTCTGCAAGTATAAGCCTGTCTATTTGGAAGATCCAACTGAAAATAATGGGGCTGACTTCTGAGTAAACAGTTTAGATCAGTCTTTATGTCTTAGGGATTTCAACTGTCTTAGGGATTTCAACATGTTAAGCACATGTTTGACTACTCAAAATCAATGCAATGTAAAAGCACTTAAATTACACTGGATCATGCCCAATTAATAATAATTATCACCTGTAAATAACTGCGCTGGGTAATCAACGCTGTGCAAACTTTAGAGTTGGGAGGAGGGAAAACCAGCCTTTAGCAACAGCTTAATTCACAGAAACCATCATACTGAACTATGATTCCTACTTGGATTTACATCATATAGTGATCCACTTTGCAAGTTACTAGTCCACAGTATCCCCAGTTCAAGCTTCCTTTTATGCCATCCAGACCAACAGGATGCTGCATGTCATTTTAGTAGACCTATGAATGGTCACAGACTATGTCTCATATTCACAAGAAATTTCTTGCTTCTCAAGAGAGACAGGAGAAATCTCATGCTTCACTATGTCACATAATGTTGCTGTAAAGTAGTACCCACATCATTTAAGATTCCAGCAATAAAAGCAACAAACCTTGTGGGAGGAAATCTAGTTAACCTATTGAGGGGGTGTGTGTAACTCCCCTCCTCAGGTGTAGCTGCTGCTGCCACCAGCCCAGGCTCAACACAACAAAGGGAGCTCCTGGGCAAAAATCCCTCTTAAAAGAAAGCTAAATAACAGAAGTAAAAAACCCAATTTTATTGACATATATTAAGAGTTATAAATAAACTACAGAGGCTCTGTACCATAAAACCTGAATATTAAAATGACAATAATCAACCCCTTTGTTTATAACTTAACTGAGAGGAACTCAAAGGACAAAAACAACAACAACAAATCCTATAGGATTTTTACCTTACTGACTGACTACAACCAGCTTCCACAGCACATAGTGAGGCTAACCTTCCCTGAGAGCAGCCAAAGGGGTCTGTTCCCTGAGGCTTTTAACTTTATATCAATGAACTAATCACCCCCACCGGAGCCATTTACACTTGAGTAGTTCTCTCCCAACTAACCAGGTTCACATAAGACCACAATTTCATGACACCCACAAAGAACAACAACTATGTGTACATCTTCCCTTTACACTTTTCTAGAGAACTCACCACAGTTCCAAACACAGGGAAAATCAACTTCCACAAAGATCGATATAGTGAATTGCAGGCTACAAGGAAGTGCAGCAATGCTAAGCTCTGTGCTCACACAAAATCTCTTCATGCACAACGATCCTGCAAGGGAAGTCTGAAAGGAAAGGCATTTCTAGGAGCACTTAAAGGCGAGGCTGGGGGCGATCCTGCAAGGCAGGAGGAAGGTCTGCATTTCTAGGAGCACTTAAAGGAGAGGCTGGGGGGCAATCCTGCAAGGGGGAGAGGGAGGTCTGCATTTCTAGGAGCACTTAACAGAGAGGCTGGGGGGGTGATCCTGCAAGGGGGGAGAGAGGTCTGCATTTCTAGGAGCACTTAACAGAGAGGCTGGGGGACGGAGCAAACAACAACAAAAAACAAAGCCAGTGATGAGTGGGCGGAGCCAGCCCTAAGGTTAGGTTCTGGAATGCACGTTCCGGTGCCTTTCCCCTCCATGTCACCACTGCTCCTCTCCCTTGCTGCTGTAGCCAGTAAGCAACGCCAAGATGTTGCTTTTCCCTGTGAGGATTGGCTAAAATGGTGCAGGAGAGGAGTGATTCCACTGCAAGGTAAGGCTTCTTTCAAAACTTAAGAGCTTTGCCCTCCCTTAGATTTGCCTCTGCTTGCAATTGAAATTCAAATTCAAATGGGCGGGAAATGGCCCTGTGTTCTGGTCCAATTAACAAACGGAGCCACACACAAAAAACCCACGAAGTGCAAAGCAAAAAACACACACACCAACACGAAGTGCAAAGCAAAAAAAACAGAGCAAAAAAAAAACCCGAAGCAAAAAAAACAAGGAGCCAGCAATGAGTTAAGTGGGCGGAGTCCACTAATTGTAACAACCGGAACGCCGTTCCAGCTGCATGACAGCACTGGCGGGCCAGCTGCCATGGGCGGGGCCAGCTCATTTAGAAACCGGTTCTCGGGAACCGGTGAGAACCGGGTGCATGACTACACTGTGCACGGTGGAGTTTGGAACAGAACCCCAGCAGATACCAGAACATGCCTGTACTTTCCCCTCTGAATATTCGGCGGTTTCTTTTCCCATCTTGTTTTTTTATTTTCTGCCAGGTCTCTGAAGGTCACTGGGACTAATTGGGCACATCTGGCTTAATAAACAACAAGGGCATGGTAAATGGCCAAAGTGTCAGGAGACTGTTTTGGTAGAAGACCATTGCCATTGTGGCTTCTTGCCAGCGGGAGAAAAATGCCTGGTCTTGTTGGCTTTCTTCCTCTGCAGCATGTACAAGCATCCGACCTCCTTGTGACCTCAGGTTCACGCGTGTCTTCCCCTCCAAAAACCAAACGAAGCTATCACTGTAGCTGGTCAATAATCCCGGCTTTAGCTGGCCCAAGAGACGTTTGCATTAGTGTCCTGTGGGTGACATCTATATTTGATGGCAGTCAGGTATGTGTACATTGGTGCGGTCATTAGAGTGGGCAGATGTGCACAGCTAATGGCTTATAGGGAGGATGGCTACAGGGGGAATTCCTTGAGAGAAGGGTGGGGGGAAAACATCCTGAGCTGCAACGAGTTGTACAGAAAGGTGCTTTTCTAAAAGCATCGTTAACTGCAACATAACACACGGATGAATAAACCAAAGAACAAACACATACTCCCAGGATTTGTTTTATATGTGGTTTTAATCTTTATATGTGCCCCTTGGGCTGTAGGGTCATCTGAAAACTAGCAGGGTGATTTTTTTTTTTGTTTCCTTCTACCCAAGCAAATACAGGAATGTGCTGTGGAGTATACTGCAGGGCCCAATTCACCATTGCACTCGCCATTTACATATGTAAGCAGAAATGCCCACAGTCTCATTGGACCCCTGAAAACTTGCCACAGCCACAAAGCAAACTAAATGCACCAGTGACCTGTCTGCCAGTATCTATGCAAATCTTGGGCAGATGCTGAGATTTATATATGTTTTACATACCCCCGAGGAAATACCTATTTTATAGCATGGATGGAACAGATGTAGTTTTCTCTGTGAAATGTGAGCAGAATCTAATCAGGGGAAAAAAGCGCTCTCTGTATTCAAAACAAGCAAATGCACACACTACCCCTTAAACCTGCTGGCACATCGGAATGGATAGAAATGCCATCTCTGAACTAATTAGGCACTTTATTGTATGCTCTGACTATACATTTGCATGCCTGCATTAGCAGGATCTTATTCCCTTCCAGCTGTACGGGAAAGACAAAAATAAATCTTCCATTTTGATTGTGTAATTGATCGCATGACAAAATGTCCAATGTGAGATGGCATCATTTTTTTAGAAATAGTGGGAAATGGAGGTCATTTTTTTATTTTTTGCCAGAACAATTTTATTTTATCGCTATGGGTGGGAAAGAAAGAAAAAAAGGAGGAAAGAAAGAAAGATGGCTTTGGGAAAAAATCCATTCCTAATAGAGCCTGTTAGAGCAATCAACAGTCTGCTGTTGCTAAAATACATCTGTGCATTTTGCAATTAGCAAGTGATTATTATGCTTCAGACTCTGGACTTGTGGACTTCTGTTTAACCGTTTTGTTGTTGCGCCATCAGAAATCCACCATACCTGGCGCAGCTAATGTCTGAGCAATCCTAAACAAAAACGTCTCAAATTAGAGGTGTATTCGGAAGATATTTGAATAGTTCCTAAGCACAGGAATGGGCAATTATATACATAGCCATGAATAAAACATTTCTGAGGGCATCAATAGAGCAGAGGTATCAGTAAAAATAATGGAACCATGCGCAATCATAAATCAAGAAGGAAATGCACCCTTTAACCACACTCAAGATCACAGCTCTGCCAGCAAAACAGAATTACTCATCACAGTGTCCAGAGCATTGCATAAAAAGATACCATTCATGCACTGTAAAGATTTTAATCCACTGCTTTCTATGCACCCTTGAAGGTGGATAAAGGGTTTAAGCTGCCTCTAACGCTTCAGCAAGGGAATCCAAAGTAGAAGGCAATTAACAGCTTAATCCTATCCTCCCCCCCGCCCCCGCCAATGCAACAATGCCAAAATGGCTTGTGCTACATCCTGTGAGTAGGGGCAGTCGCAGAGGTCTCTTCTGGGTAAGGGAACGTTCATTCTCTCGGGGCTGGCCTTAAGCCAATGTGACCAAAGTGACGCACTTCAGGGGCCCCTGCACTAGCAGGGTGAGCGTATTGCCTGTTGCTGCAGCTGGGATCTCTATGGGCTGTAAGTCAGTGGGGCAAGCAGAACAGCTTTACCCTGGGCCCTCCCACCTGCCCCTGTTTAGAGCCCGAAATGGGCCACCTGGAAGCAGTTGGCAGTGATGACATCATGCCACCACCAGCTATATCCAGTGGTGTCATTCAAATGATTTAGGAACAGGAACTCACTTTTGATTGGCACTTGTTGGGAACCCGGAACCAACCACGGAGCCCGTTAGGATCCGGAACGCCCGTTCTGGTCCGTTCCCCCTGAATGACATCACTGGCTATATCCACGTGCCATGCTTTGTGCGCAGCACCAACAGCGCTCTTCTTGGTGAGTGCCCCCCTGCAGGAAGGAATGCCCCGCATTGGGCCCCACCACTGCTAGTCTGGCCCTGCATTCTCTTACCAGGGTGGGGGGGGGAGGAAGCCTCCACAGCATGGAGGGGTCTACTCCAACCTGCACTCGCAAACTCGCTGGCGCCGTTCCATGTTGACCTGAGCCTAAACCGGATCCCGAAAGGGAGTTAGGATTCAGTGACCACCGCTGTTGCCTTCCCAGAGCCAATCCATCCTTCCCTGCCCCTGTCGCCACCCCGTTCTGCCCTCCCTGTTTTGCCTTTCCCGCTACCATACCTGCGTCGGCGAGTCCACCACAATCCTCTGGCATGCAGAGGAAGGCCCTAGTCTTTCTGCCAGCGCTCCAGCAGCGCAGAACTCCGCTCGCTGCTGGAAGGGAGCAACTCCTGGAAAGCAGTTAGCGCTGTCAGAATGCCGCCAGCATTACAGCTCAATGGGGCGCTTCCTGACAACGATCACCACTATGGCATTTTAGGGTTTTTACCAGAATGCTGGTCAATTCCAGCTCCAGGGGGGTTGCAAGTACTCTTTCTGCAGACTGCAGACTGTAGTGACAATATAGTGCATGTATAAAATGGGAGTTTTGTTGCCCTTTATCACTGTTGCCTGGATACTAACATATAGGTGTGTGGGATAGTCATGTAAGCATGTATCTTTATGTATTTCATTGTGGGGAAGCCTGTTACCTACCTTTGGGGCTACAAGTGAGCTGAAAAACAGGACAGAAAAGGAAAGATAAATGGGACTCTGTACTAAAATGTCTATATCGGCCACTGTTGATATTTTATTTATTTATATTTTGAAGAATTTATGCCCTGCCTTTCCCATGCCAAAGCGGCTTACATGGGCAGGCTAGTCTAACCCACCATTTTTCAATGGGGTTTTTACAAATCCACAGTATTCTGTGATTCACCGAATCCTTGGTCCCAGATGTTGCCTTCACAGTGTGGTTCTTTCCTCTGGCCATGTGACATTGAGCTTCAGCAAGTAATCGTAAGTCCCTCCTGGTTGGTCCTCAAGGTTGGATTCCATTCTTGTGCCAGCTGGCCCTCACACAACATTTCTGCACACAGCTCCACAGTGACCCCGTTCTACCACAACAGGTACTGCAGCTTGTCCCAGCCCGGCGTTCTGTCTCCCATCCAAAAATAGACCACAGATTCTCCTGCTTAGCTTCAGGCAGTACCAGCAGCTCAACCATCAGTCCACACCTCCTGATGTGATGCAAAACAATGAATATGCCAATCAGATGGCTTAAACAAGACGCATGGGGGCTTTCTTTTTGACAAATTTCTGTTTCTGAAACGAAAGCTGTAATATGGTAATGTGTGCGGAACTGGAACCTGGAAAACACGTGTACCTGGGAAATATAAACGTGATTGGAACGTGTTATACAAATTTGACAAAGGAGCTTGTATTTCCTCATAATAAATGTTGATGGTCTTTATTTTGAAAGGGCTGTTTTTTGTTATTTTGCTACATCGTAGAATAAAAGAAACAAACAGATACTATAGCTATAAGCAGCCACAATGGTATTGTACAGGTAGGGGTGCCACATGCCTGCAATGGTCAGGCTCTTTGAAGAAATTCACCTTCTGCCCTCCTTCCTGTTGGGTCCAGTTCAGGCAGATTTCTTGGTTAGAAAAAAAGCAAGCTGTGTTTTGGCAGATGCAGGAAGACAATAGCTACCTGCCTCCCTGTGCCTGCCTGAAGGACCGTAGCATCCCACACAAAGTGCAGTGAGCAGCGAAGGATTGGCGGTGGTGGCAGCAAAAGGAAGAAATCAGCCCAACTTCTTGGGCTGTAGTGAAAGGGTGGCTTTTTGGTGGCACTTTTGTAAGAGCGGCGCCCAGTTCCACCCATCTTTCCCTACATAGCTACAGATACAGCTGCACTGTCTGCCTTTTTGTGATGGACCAGGGAATGGATGTAGAGGCAGCAGGATTTCAAACCCTCCCTGTGAACACCTCTTGGCCAATGGCAAGCACCAGAAGCAGGGGACTTCCTGAATCCCAGGCTGGGGCCATGCCATCTGCCTCTGTGGGGAAGGAGAGCACACAATGGGAATCTGCAGGGAGCCCTGCCCACTTGGCAGTGCCAGAAACTGAGCTCTGCCCACCAACAGCTGCTGCTGCTGGTGTGCTTGCAGGGGTCAGATTACACAGAGGAATGAGAAAGGGGGCATTCAGTGGACTTGTGAGCTGTACAGCTCGGAACTACCCGCCAGTGTTTTCTGGAAGACGTTGTCCAAAACCTGGAAAAGTACTATGTAGCACATAGTGCTACATAGTACTTTTATGAAGACCAACTTGAATGGTACATGGTAAGTGGTAAGCTCCTGAGTTCTCCACAACTATTTTTTTCCCCTTCAGGCTGGATGTTGAGCAAAAGCAAAAGAGAAAAAGTGACCCTGATGTTGAAGCCCCCAAATCTGCAGTTTGTAACAGCCTTAGGTCAAGAGTATAGGCTGCTTTATGCACTCTGACAGGGCAATCTACTCTTGTCTACTTGGAAGTAAATCCTACTGTGTTCAGTTGGGGCCTGGTCTAGTAAGTGTGTTTAGAAAATGTAGGAAAATGACCTATGTAGAAAATGGTGCACTTCTACTTGTGACATTTTACCGACGTAGTAGTGCATTTCCTGGTCATTTGACTCCACGGTTTACATTTTTTTTCTCCATCCCTGTTTGTGTATGTGTGTACCTGCCTAGCTAGTGGAAGACAGAGAGGCCTGGCGTGCTGTGGTCCATGGGGTTGTGAAGAGTCGGACACAACTTAGCGACTGAGCAACAACAACAACAACAACAACAGCAGCAGCAACAATAACAACAACAAGTACCTGCCTATGAATATGCAATGAAATATTATTGTGCCTTGTGTGATTGTGGCACAAAGGTGCTTGGGCAGTGGTACTTGAGGGATGTACACCAATGTCGTGATGCATTTTGTGGCCATTTGACTCCACTATTAACAGTTTTCTCTCCATCCCCATATGTGTGTACACCTGTGTCTACACACACACACACACACACACGCACGCACGCACGCACGCACGCACGCACGCATGCACGCATGCACGCACACACACACACACACACACACAGAGCACAATCCTATACCCCCTTTGCGCTGGTGCTGCGCTCTTGCGCCGGCTGAACGCTGTCGCAAACGTGCCGTAAAGTGCATCCGTGGTGGCGCTATGGTGCTGGACCGGCGCATACAGCAGCAAAATGCTCGGGCACTGCTGCGACCATCAGCAGCGCCGGCTGTTCGCCAGTCAAGCGTCGGTGATGGTTGGCACAGGGTCTCCACGAGGGCATTCCAGAGGTGTTCCAGGGACGTAACTGGGCGGTGCAGTGGGTGGAAACAGGGGTTGTGACGCAGGACGGCCGTATAGTAGTGCCAATTCCTAAACCCTGTCCCCAGCCAGGGCGGCCCTGATTTGGGGCGCTCCTGTCTATATTCCTCTGCCATCCCCCCTTGCACTATTTTGCCAGTGCAGATCCGAGCAGCCCCATTGGGATGACTGGGGCTCATGCAGGTGTAATGGGAAAACCTCCCCTTGTCCTGCACGTTGCTGCTGCCGCCTCCTAATGGGCTTTAGGATATAGCCCTGCTATGTTGGCCTTACTAGGCTGGCATAGTATAGGATTGGGCTCACACACACACACACACACACACACACACACACACACACACACACACACACACACACCTTTAAGAAAACTCTTGATTTGCACAGACCAAATGATAGGGTTTGATTTCTCTGTTGCATTGCTATGCCACGAGTTTAGGAACCGACAAAGGAAACAAGTGCAAGAACGGGATAAAAGTGACTTAAGTCTTCAGTCTATTCTTTTTCCATTCGATCCCTTGTTTTGCATACAAAGAGAACCTGGATGGAGGCTTTGATTTAGCACAAATTTCTCATCTGACATCCGCTTCATCTTTATTTCTCATATAATTAATCTCACTGAGATATGCTAGCCTTGTATACTAAAACATGCTGAGAGCAGATCGTCTCCCTGGGCATAATGCTGGAAATATTACTTTTGCCCTGGGCTGCAGAAAAAGAAACCAGCTTTTGCACATGACATCCATGGCCCTATGATCCGAAATATGATTTATACATGACTGGACACAGAGGATTTTTTTTTAAGAGCGAGGAAGGAAAAAAAGAGCTTGGAATCAATAAGGAAGATCTTCTCTGTATAGACTGTGCCAAGAGTCTGTTTGGAAAATGTTAACTATATATATGTATTTTTAAAGAGGAACTGGAAGCAACGTATAGACTTGAGCATCTACTAAATGTTGCGCTCACAACAAAGGTAACCCACTGCAGTCCTGCAGCAGGGATGGGTTTTCTCTACATAAACCGTGTGCTTGAAGGGAGATTCTGACAAGGGCCATCTCTCCTTGTTTGCCAACTTAGCTTCTGGGCAAGGTAACAACAATTTCAACAGTGCACTGATCTAAAATAATAACATCTCTTGAGGACAATATGGGCTTGCTTGTTTTTTAGCCAATTTCAAGCTAGTGGCTGTCGTCCAGGAATCAATGAGGTGCTTGCACTTCAGCTAGCCGAGGGCTCGGCGGCAATCTGCCGACCTACCCGAAGAGTCACCTGTTTCTACTCTGCAGGTCTTCAACAGTTAGATTGGCATTCAGGTCATGACTTCAGTGGGTTGTGAAAATGCTGCCACTGCCATTTTGGGTTGGGATTGCACAGTAGCTAGGGCTAAGGATCTGAGATGAGATCCTCAATCCTGCCTGGGACTTTGACATTGGCTTAGGAGCAATTGCTCTGGCCAAGCCTTCAGTGAGCTGCATCAGCCTCCCATCCATCTCCCTGCTGCCTCTGCAACATCCAATGTACCATTGGAGGGTAGGTACAGATGCCCCAAGCAGGGCTTGACCCTGAGCCTTGAGCCACCTATTATGCAGTGATGTCATTCAGGGGGAACGGACCAGAACGGGCGTTCCGGATCCTAACGGGCTCCGTGGCTGGTTCCGGGTTCCTGACAAGTGCCAATCAAAAGTGAGTTCCTGTTCCTAAATCATTTGAATGACACCACTGCTATTATGTCTTACCAGCAGCACCTTACCTACCACAAGTCAAAGGTAGCCTGGAATAATCAATATGTGAAGTTCGGGTCTTCTTTGGCCTCCCTGTCCTCTTTGCACAGCTTCCCTTCCCCATCCTCCTGCTTCAGGTGTGCTGTACTGCACTGTACTGAGATTCAAAGAAGATGGCTAACGTGGTGTGGTATATACTGTGCCAGGCTTGGAAGACTGGGGTTCTTCCCCCCTTTGAAGGTCACGGAAGGCGCAATCCAAGGTGCACCCTAGGGCCAATGCAAGCCACTTGCATCGGCCCTGCGCATGCAGCGCTGGCACAAGGGTGCCATCCAGGACCCCCATGCCAGCACTGAGTCCGCGCTGAGCTGGCGCTACGCTGCTCCTGCGCCAGCTGAGTTCGGCTGGCGCAGGAGTGGTTCCCGGTGCTGCAGGGAGAGCATTTCTGGATGGGGGGTGGGCGGGAGCCGGGCCGGGAGCTGTTAGGCCACATCCAAGCTCCTGTCCTCAGGCCGCGCTGCCCTGATTCGGGCCGCAAGGTCTCTTCTAAATAGCAGGCACAGATCCGAGGAGCCAATGTGCCCTTGCCCCAGGGAGGTTCCTGCCTGCTCCCAACCTGCTCTGGATACTGCGCAGGCCCATCGGCCTGCCCATTCCCGCACAAGTTTGCTCTGAATTACCTTAAGGTAAAGGTTTCCCCACGACCGAATGGTCTAGTCATGACCGACTGTAGGGGGCGGTGCTCATCTCCGTTTCAAAACCTGTAGAGCCGACCTTTTGTCCGAGGACAGGTTTCTGTGGCCATGTGGCTGGCATGACTCTATGGAACGCCGTTCCCTTCCCACTGAAGTGGTCCCTATTTCTCTACTTGCATTTAGGTGCTTTCGAACTGCTAGGTTGGCAGGAGCTGGGACAAGCAACGGGAGCTCACTCCATCACACAGTCTTGAACTCCCAACCTTGCGGTCGGAAAGCCCAGCAACAGCGGACTAACTTGCTGTGCCACCACGTCCCTTGTGAATTACCTTAGGGTGCTCATTATTTCTCAGGGTTGTTGTGTGGATAAATTCAGGGCCACCCTTCCAGGCCAAACAAAGTGGTTGTCTGAGTTAGTAGATTGGTCCAGAGTGCCCATTTCTGTCGGCCTAATTGCCTCCCTGCCTCCTCCTTTTCCTTCTACATCCTGGATTGGAAAAGAAAGGGGGGGGCAGAGAGGAAATGTGGAGAGAGTAAGCATGCTGAACTTTGGAGAGTGGGATGGGCAAAATCTGGCATATCATCGGGTAAGGGGGCAGCATTTGACATGCTTGCCTCAGATGTCAGGAGGTCTTGTGCTGGCCCTGAGTGAAATGAAAGGCATGATATGTTGCCCTGGGCTTCTTGGAGGAAAGGAAAGAAGAACAACATAAAAGGATATAAGTACATACTTTGACAGATTGCAGGAAGAATTTAGAACAGTAATCATAAGTGGGTAAAAAAATTCATCTCCCTGGCCAATTGAATTCCTCTTGAGGGGTGATAATAACTTATGCTTCACTCATTAGCCCTTATATTGTAACATTTCTCCATTTCCACTCAGCTTGGATAGCAATCTACTGATGAAAGGCATTATGCTCTTTAGCAATCTTGCAAACCATTCTGTCCTCCATTCGTGAGAAATGTTCAGTAAAACACTATTTGCCTAAATAAGAAAAACAAGAAAAGGAAAGAGGTAGAATTACACTGTCATCTGAAGTTTCATTACAATGCTATTTTCTAGAGTAGCATTGATTGACCCAATGACGGCTTTGTCTAATTTCTGTAGAGTTGTTATTAGAGCAATTTATTAAAATTGCATGCATTGATTGGAGCTACAAATGATTTCTTGCTAATTATGCAGATGATGTACGAAGCTCATTTCAAATTCCTTTTTTGAACTTCAGTGAACAAAAATGTCAAAACTAACATATGGTTGTACTATTAAAGGCAGAAGTAGGGTACATGGTAGTGACATGCCTTTGGCCCACACAAAAGGAAATTGAACACACACACACACACACACACACACACACACACACACACACACACA
>JAJKFI010000021.1:1046721-1072154 GCA_029204185.1 Lerista edwardsae
AATAATAATAATAATAATAATAATAATAATAATAATAATAATAATAATAATAATAATAATAATCTGCCTCCAGCAATTATTACCAGATGCGCAACAGAAGGACAGCAAAGGATATTGATCACTAAACAGGGGTGTAGCTGAAGAAGTGCAGGGGGTGCAATTGCACTGAGCAACAAGTTTTAGGGGGCAACAAGCTGAGCTTGACAGTAGTGGCCAAAATGGTGAACACCTTGGTATGTATGAATAATACCATCATGTTATATATCATTGGAAAGGTAATTTAATGCAGAATGCAATGAAACAAACCGGAGTGTAATATCTTCTTTCTATCAAACGTTATGGCTATTCTCCCCCTCCCCCGAGAAAACAAAAATGCAACTGTGCTGTCACTTCCTGTTGTGATATCACTTCTAGGGCAACATTTTGCTCGCTGCATCAGGCTACACTGTCATTAGTTAAGCTTCTGCCACTAACACTCAGTATTATAAAATGATCAGTGATTATAAAATCAAGGTTGGTGCTATCAAGAACAGGGTACTCCTCGGGGGCCCTGGTAGGTCCCCGAGTGATGCTCTGAAATTAGCAAGTCAAATGAGTCTCTAAAGGAGGAGACAGTAGCTAAAATGGCCATAATTCTGGCTCAGTCACACAGCTTTGGTATTCATTAAGCTTCCTGGGTCCTTTGTAGCTGGCACAACTACAGCAAGGCACTAAGGGGTTAATAGCTTGGGTTTGCTTACAAATTCTAAACCACGATGAAAACATTTTAGCACCTAAGAGCAAAGATTGTGGGTGAAAAAAAAACCTGAAGATACATGATTTATCACTCCCCTCACAAATAAAATTTATTCATTGCATCCACCAGCCATCACACAGATGGTCAGAAAATTGGCTTTGTGTAGAGATGTGGATTCAGGCATGAATATTAATATGAGACAGATGTAAACGCATATTAATATGCACTTGCTTTGCATGGACAGACATTACAATATTTTCATTAAAGAAGCCGCATTTGAAATGAAAAGTGTAGGTCACCTTTTTATAAAACATAAAATGGTACAATACAATGTATTTACCATTTCCTGAAATGGCAACAGAAAACAAACAAAAGAAAAGAAAAGTAGCTGGCACAATTTAGTGAATGTGACGCAAGAATGGATGGAACGGAAAGCCCTTCATTTGCGCTCACATTATACTTAATTTAATATTTAATATCAGCAGGTATTGCCCCCCCACTTTTGACTGCATCTAAATTCACAATCATCAGAGACAGAAACAGCTGAGATGAGATTCAAAGGAGGCAAAAATCTCAACTATGAACCATATTCTGTGCTTTTTCAGTACCTTAGAAGAACGACAGAAAACACAGAACCCTGGATACCAGGTGCCTCAGTTAACTCACCTATGGCCATAGGACAAATTTAGAGCGCAATCCTAACCTGGAGTTAGGCCAGCAAACTTTGGCTGGCACAACGGCCACCATAAAATGCATTTGGACCAATCTCGGAGTCAGGGAGGGTGGCGCACATCTGTGTGCTGACCTCTCTGACTCTGAGAAGTGGTCCAAACATATTTTGCGCCCTTAAACTCCTTCAAATCTTCATGATAAGCTGCAGACAGAATCTTCCTTGCATCACACTATGACTTTTTCTTTGATTGAGAGCGCAATCCTAACCTGGAGTTAGGCTGGCACTGTTAGGTCAGCAAAGTTTGGCCTTGCACATGGGACACCATAAAGACACCATTTGGACCACTCTCAGAGTCAGAGAGGCCACACATTGACGTGTGCCATCCTCCCTGATTCCGAGAGTGGTCCAAACATTATGGTGGCCCTTGTGGTGGCCTAACTTTGCTGGTTTAACTGCGCCGGCCTAACTCCAGGTTAGGATTGCTCTCTTAGTGTTAGACAGAAATACAAGATGTCTGTCCCAGGATATGATTAGGCATATCCAGTAGTACTTTGCAGTACTTTGCTGAAGCTAAGCAGAGTTAGATTTGATCAGTGCTTGGAAAGAGCCGCATCATAGCCCCCTGTAAATTCACCTGATTTCTATGAAAGGTAAGGTAGAAGTGTGAGAAACAAATTGTAATTTGTAGAGCATGTGGTGTGATGCATAATATAATCTGTTGGTGCTCTCAAACTCTTGAACTTCAGGCTCTTCTAAATTTGTCTTCCTTCCTGGCCTCATCGTTTCTGGCCTAGCACCCATTATCTATTACACGGGTGTGCATGTGTGGTCAGTGTTGGAAGGCTTATGAAGGCCTCCATCATGAGCATTAGTCACCCCAAATTATTCACTTTTAAACTCCCAATTAAAATCAAACATGTTTAACTGGCTGAATTTCACTCTTAAGAACATAAGAAGAGCCCTGCTGGATCAGGTCAAAGGTCTATCTAGTCCAGCTTCCTGTATCTCACAGTGGCCCACCAGATGCCTCAGGGAGCACACAAGAGGCCTGCATTCTGTTGCTTCTCCCTTGCACCTGGCATTCTGAGGTTGCCTACTTCTAAAATGAGGAAGGAGGTTGCACACCCATCATGGCCTGTAGCTTGCGATGGACTTTTCCTTTAGAAATCTGTCCAGTCCCCTTTTAAAGGCCACATGCAAGGAGTTCCACAGATTAATTACCCTCTGAATAAAAAAGTATTTTCTTTTATCTGTTCTCACTCTCCCAACGCTCAATTTTTGACCCCTGGTTCTGCTGTTGTGTGAGAGGAAAAAGAACATCCCTTTATCCATTCTATCCATCCCATGCATAATTTTGTATGTCTCAGAGCGCAATCCTAAACTGGAGTTTGGCCAGCATAAGCTAAGCCAACAAAGTTTGGCCAGCACAAGGGCCACCATAAAGTGTGTTTGGAGTACTCTTGGAGTCAGGGAGGATGGCTCATGTCTGTGTGCTGGCCTCTCTGACTCCCAGGAGTGGTCCAAACATACTTTATGGTGGCACTTGTGCTGGCCAAACTGCTGATTTAGCTTATGCCAGCCTAACTCAGTTTAGGATTGCACCTTCAATCATGTCCCGCCTCAGATGCGCCCCAAATGCTGTAGCCTTTCCTCATAAGGGAGGTGCCCCAGCCCAGTAATCATTTTGGTCGCACTTTTCTGCAGCTTTTCTTGTGGCGATCCTGGGTGTGTGTGAAACGCTAAGTTTTTCAGGCTCCTGAATTCCTTGTAAAGTGACCCCTCCCCCTCATGGTCAGAGTCATTTACGGCCGCGAAAGCAAAGTGGAGGTGTCTTCTCTGTTTTGCTCTCACAGCTACAAGTGGCTCTGAAGGCAAGGGGGCGGGGCTGCTTTACACAAGCGCTCTGGAGCCTGAAAAATTTAGTGATTTACCTCCCTCTAGGAACACCACTAACCGTGTCCCATCCATCCCCTCTATCACCAACACTTATCGGTCCTTCAATATGTCATTACCATCTCCCCACAAACTCTACTTTCTGAATTAATCTCACCACCAATATTATCCAGGAATTCATCTGAAAACCTCTTCCCCCCCCCTCATGTTTAATGCCTGTGATTATAAATTTCCTTAATATTGATCTATCCCCTTTTGTTTGTTTCGGTAATTGTATTTTTTTAAAGCAACATTTCTATGGCACTTTGGGTGCCTTGAGGACACACTGAATGCCTAAACAAAATGACAGCAATAATAATCAGCATTTCAATGCAAGATTAAATTCAGCTCCCCAACTCAAATTCAGATACAATTTCAAGCAGATATTCCTCAGGGGTTCTGAATGCTGTGTTGGCTTAGAGCAAATATTTTTCAGGATGCTGTTTGTAAATTCCTTCTTTTCATAGATTTATTATTTGTGTGCCGTCTTTTTGCATCTAGTCATTCATGGAGAGACTACAAGGGTGTGAACGCTGACTGAATGATGAACATCAAACATAAAGCATAATTAAGACAGACAGACGCTTTCTGCCTGCAACTATCTGAAGCAATACTTTTCCTCACTCTTCCCCCCGCCAAATGATGATTTGTAAAAGAGCCCCGTTCCATATTTAAACATTGTTAGTGCATGGGGAGTTCTCTGGGTAACCCTGGAGTTATTCAGGAAGCAATTTTAGAGCAGTTGTTTTTTTTATTAGCTGGTAGGCACTGGAATTTGTGTCAACATTCTATTCCCCTGAATTCTTACATGACTGAAGCTGACATATTTTCCATAGCCATAAATATTGCAGAAGCTACTCTTGTGTGCAGGTGAGCATTTTACTGTGAGAAATTAATGGAAAATAGCATTTTTTTTATTTGATCAAAGGGGAAGTTATACAAAATAGAATGCTCAGATCATAAATTTTGCACTGGGGCGTGTGTGTGTGTGTGTGTGTGTGTGTGTGTGTGTGTGTGTGTGTGTGTGTGTGTGTGTGAGAGAGAGAGAGAGAGAGAGAGAGAGAGAGAGAGAATATCTTGAAATCAGGGGACTCCAGACTTTTAAGTATGAAGGCCGATCTGTACATTGTATATTGTACAGATTCTCGTGGGCAGAAAAAAAAATCAGTTTTATAAATGAATGGGTGAAGTTTAAATGAATGAATATGCTTTTTTTTGTAATCAGTATGCTATGATTCAGAACAAGAGAAATGTGACGTTTACAAAGAAACAATACCATGCTGAAACTGAGAAATGATGTAAAGTAAAAATGTCAAATATTTTTAAGTAGCTATGGGCCGGATAAAATCTTGTGATGGGCCAGATTTGGCCCCCGGCCCATAGTTTGGAAACTGCTGCTCAAAATCAAAGAAAAAACATCAGAAATAAATGTAACTTAAAAATCTTCTGATAAACCCAGAACAAATGCTTATATACACACATGTACTGTATATACACATAGCAGGCAGGATAGAAACCATTAATATAGGAATTAGTTTTAATCACAACCCCTGCAATCAAATATTTAAAATATGAAGCTTTATAGTATTTAAAATATGAAGCTGTGCTGCAGGGGTTGCTGCATAATAATGCAGGGTTTTTTGGGGGTGGGGTGGGGTGGGGAGTCTGGCAATTGATGATGCAGTTTGCTATTCCAAGTGGATTGGATGTAATCGCATCTATCTGCCAGAAACCAAGAAACCCAGGAAAATGTTTTAATACTTTTGTGTGCATAAGACATCTTCTGAGCAGGCGTATTCACTGTTGAGACTGACAGCGCAATTGTACAGTGCGTGCAATGCCAGCACAATGGGGTTGAGACGGTGCTGTGCGCCTAGTGCTGATGTGGGAGTGCGGGGGTGCTAAGGCCACAGGGTTGGTGCTGCTGGCAACACTGGTCCTGTAGCGTCCGCACAGTGCCACCCTTGCGTCGGCCAAAGCCAGCCAATGCAAGGAAGGCGCCATGACAGCGCTCCCCGGGGATTGGCGGGAGGAGGGTGGGACATGGGCGGGCCTTGGATTCGGCCATAAGGCCAAATCCTAGGCCCATTGGAGAGGCTGCCCAGCCCTGATTTGGGCCGCCCGGTCTCCTTGGATCTGCATAGGGAGCGCATAGGGAACGAATGTTCCCTTGCCACAGGGAGGCTCCAGCCACCCCAACCCAGCATCAGACATGGCGCTGGCCAGCCGGCCTTGTCATTCCGGCGCTGGGTTGGATTGCGCCCTGAGGTTTGCAACTGCATTTATAGGACCACAATCTTCCATATCGTTTAGCTTGTCCTCTAGTCGAAGGCCATTGGAGGAGGCTCTGCTATGCATGCTATAGCAGATTAGCCAGATTAGGCCAGATCAGCATCTGCTATGAACGGGCCCTTTTTTGTGTGTTGGCACCACAATTTTGGAACTCCTCATTTAAATTAAGATCTGTGCCTTCCCTTTTGGCCTCCCAGTGGGAGCTAAAGATTCATTTTTTTCTGCTTAGCTTTCCTACTTCAGGGTTTTCTATTGTTTGTTTTCATGCCTGGATCTTTTGGTTTCTGTATTGCTCTTAAGAATAGTTGACTGTGTTTTGCTCCCTGCTTTCATTGCTTGTTTTATTGCTTTGGATATTTATTGCTGCCTTTTGTTGATTGCTTTAATATCTTGATGAATAAATTCTGTGTTTAGTTATGTTGTAAGCTGCCTTGGGTGTTCCCGTTGTGAGGGGAAAGACAGCATATACACATTTTTAAACAGACAAATGTGTTTATTGCATTCTTCATAATAAACTATTGGGCTGTGCAGAGGCAGAAGGAGGGTGCCCCAGGAGGAGGTGAACACAGTGGGCACTGGCTGAGGCAGGGCACAGCAGAGTGGAAAAACCCTGTGCTTTTTAGTCCCTTGCCCTGCCTTGCACTTGGATTGTTCCTAAATGGTGCTATTCCGGGCATGGGGAAGTATGGTTGGGTGATGAACAGGGGTGGGCAGTAGTACTGACTTGGGTATGGCATGGGGGCAAGTGGCCCTCCCAATGTTTTGTGGCTGTGGCTGTGCCACCCCAATATCTCGCCCCCACGCCCCCCCGCAAAGAGCAGAGCCAACTGCAAGCATGCAGTGGGGCGGGGGGAAGTGGCAGGGAGAAACTGTGCACTTCTCCAGCTCCCACAGCTGGGAAGGCGTGCTTGTTCCCCCTGCCACTGCTCAGGCAGTTGGGCAGACCACCAGTGTCTGCTTTCCTACTTACAGTGACTCGCATGACCTACCAGTATAAGTCTAGTTTTCCCAATAGTCTATGTTTTTGCACTCTGAGAGATTTTAGAAGGTGCAATTTCAAAAAAGGGAGAAATTACAAAGAAATCATGATTTTAGCGCAATGCATCATGGTTGCTTGCATTTCCTTGCAATTATGATGAATTGCGCTAAAAACATGGTTTCTTCGTAATTTCTGCCTTTTTTGAAATTGCACCTTCTAAAATCTCTGAGTGCAAAAACATGTAATAGACTATTTTTCTATTATGTGACTTGTTTCTTGAAATGAGACACGTCAGGTCAAAATAACTAAAAACAACTCTGGCCGAGTCTAGATGTTCGCCCATTATGACTTGTGGGCAAGTCAAGTCAAAGAACATAGACTCAACCCGAGACTCACGATGGTGACTCCGGCACATCCCTGGTAGTGACTGGCCCAAAGGCACCCAGAGAGCTTAGTGGCTGAGCAAGGATTTATCCAACACCAGAACCATTATACCATCCTGAATTAGATCGACCGTTCCGGTTCAATATAAGGCAGCTTCATGTAGACAAGGAGACAGGCGAGCCACCTTACCACATCTCAGTGGCATCACTAGTGGTGAGGGAGTGAATCAAATCACTGTGAATCATCACAATCAAATTCATACAGCATCAGGGCAGCAAAAACAAGAACACAACAACAAAATAACAATCATCACAATATAGCAAATGGGCAACCTGTATAGGGCTTAGTTCTACCTATGCAGACAGTCCCTCAAGCTTGTAAAAAGTCATGCTTGTTGTTGTTCAGTCGCTAAGTCGTGTCTGACTCTTCGCGACCCCATGGACCGCAGCACGCCAGGCCTCCCTGTCCTCCACTAGCTTCTGGAGTGCGCCCAATTTCATGTTCATCGCTTTGGTGACACTGTCTAACCATCTCATCCTCTGCCGCCCCCTTCTCCTTTTGCCTTCAGTCTTTCCCAGCATGAGGGTCTTTTCTAAAGGGTCCTCTCTTCTCATGAGGTGGCCAAAGTATTGGAGCTTCAGCTTCAGGATTTGTCCTTCCAGGGAGCAATCAGGCTTGACTTCCTGTAGGATGGACCGATTGGACCTCTTTGCAGTCCAGGGGACTCTCAAGAGTCTTCATTTCATGCATTTCAATTTAAAATCTCCTTTGATTAAGAAAAGCAGTATCAGCAATGTATGGAAAGCGCTTTTTTTTTTTTAAAGGATTCTGTCCCCTTGCAGTATTTTCTCATTGAAAACCACCACTCAACTGCTATATGGCAGTGGTTCTCAAACTTTTGGAGCAGGATCAGCTTTTTAGAATGGCACTTGTGTTGGGTCCCACCAGAAGCGATGTCAAGGTAGGAAGTGATGTCAGCAAACAGGAAGTGCCATAACTGTGATGCAATCAAACGACACTCCTGGAATGCAAACTGGCATTCTTGGACTGCTGCAATTGCAGGAAATATCCCTGACAGAAAGCAAAATTAGGACAAAATATTATTTAAAAGCACTTGATTTTGAAACTTTGAATTGGTAGTATGAAAACTATATGTAAGTAGGATATACTGCTGTGCTCTTATGTTTTACAAAGTCAATGTAAAACACATAAAATGTGTTTATGAAGCCAATAAAAACACATTTAAAAAAAAACCTCACTTGAAAATTCAAACTGAACACTCACAAAAGGAATATAGCTAAGGTCTATTAGCTTCCAAATGGGTCTTGGGCCAACCTCTGACCCACGGTTTGAAAAACACTGCCCTAGGGGAAAGTAGGTTTTTATCAGAAAAACACTGCAGGTGGGAAGAGTTAAATTCCCTTTCCTCATGTGGTCCCATTCTGGATTAGGCTTTGCCATGCCTGCTATTTTTTAAATACGAGGAGCTTCCAGGTTTTAGAACATCTTTTAACATAACATGTAGTTTGTATTAACCCTGGAAACAAGCAGTGTTGAGGATTGGTGGACTTCTCTGGGTAAGCTGTTCCATAAAACTGATGTCATTACTAAAACCTAGTGAAAGCGATGGAAACATTTCAAAATTATCTCTGTTTGTTTGTTGCTTCCTTACTTATGAGACCTCATAAGAACATAAGAAGAGCCCTGCTGGATCAGGCCAAAGGCCCATCTAGTCCAGCTTCCTGTATCTCACAGTGGCCCACCAGATGCCCCAGGGAGGCACAAGAGAACAAGATGCTTGCATCCTGTTGTCACTCTCTTGCACCTGGCACTCTGAAGTAGCCTACTACTAATGTAAGGAGGTTGCACAACCCATCATGGCTTATAGCCCAGGATGGACTTTTCTTCCAGAAATCTGTCCAATCCCCTTTTAAAGGCATCTAGGCCAGATGCCATCACCACCTCCTGGGGCAAAGAGTTCCACAGATTAATTACCCGCTGGGTAAACTTCGGCCTACTTGAGTCTCATGAAAGTTTTTCATCAAGCCAGATAAGATTATAGTTCTTATTTTCAATGCATTTGCGGTTGTTAAGAGTCGTGAAAGTGGTGCAAAGGGAGAAGAGAAAACTCAACCGAAATAGAAACAATCCAGAGTTGGATAGAACAAGATCAAGCCTCAACTTGCCTAATTTAAACAGATGTTGGATTTGGAAATAAAACTGCAATGCGCTACTGGGGTATATAAACAGTTTATATTATGGTGAACAGCAGAGGAAACTTTTTTTCTTTTAAGGGTTATTTAAAAGTAGCTTCATTTTATTGCAAAATTTGATAGGGGAATGATGATGGTGGGTGTGGTGAGTTTTCTTCCTGGGGCTTTAACACATAACGGTGTGTTTCTGGGTTCTCCCATTTTTTCATGCTCTTTGCCTGGACTCATTTTCAAGATTAATACATGCTCTTGATGGTAAGGGCCTGTGCTCTTGCATAATTAAGTTACCCTCGTAAAACAGCTACGATTGGTAACTTGAAGGAACCCAAGTGAATGAACCACTTCTCAGAATCTGCATGACAATATTGAAAATTAAACCCAGTTAATAGAAAAAAATGCTAAATCAATTGCCATAAAATTTAATGGGTTTATAGCAGTCTTAACTCAGTAGGACTGAATTATCATGTTAATTTAATTTCCATTTCTAAATGAACCAGAAGGCACAATAAAGGTCAATTAACCAACTACCTTCTCTGTCTTCTTTTGCTTTTACTGCCAGTTTTAAATCACAGGAAGCCCCAAAGCATTCAGACTCTTCTAAGAAACTCATTAGTTTGCTCTTAGAGAGTCAACAAAAACTCGCTCTGAACCATGTGCTCGGACTCATTCCAGTGATTGCATCACAAATGCTTGAGTTATGTAGGACGGAGGGCACATCTGTACAATGGTTTCAGCTCAGCAATGTGATGTGCCCTTGCCACACGCATCCTAGCTGCAGAGGCGTATCTACAGGGAGGGCAAAGCTCTAAGTGTTGCAAGAAGCCTTACCCTGTCATGTAAATCCCTCCTCTCCCTTGCTGCTGTAGCCAGTAAGCAACACCAAGATGTTGCCGTTCCCTGTGAGGATTGGCTAAAACGGTGCAGGAGAGGAGTGATTTCCACTGCAAGGTAAGGCTTCTTGCAAGACTTAGAGCTTTGCCCTCCCTTAGATCTGCCTCTGCCTAGCTGCATGTTGCTGATAGGGGCACTTGCACTGCACTAACTCAGTACACTAACAGCTCAATTCTAATGACTCCCCCCCTGTGGATGCTGCTGTGCCGATATATATGCTGTGTCCTGCAGGGGGCAGTCCAGAGGCTTCCTTGATGTAAGGGAGCATTTTTGACAGGGAGAGGGAATGGCAGAGAGAACAGGGGTAGGATCTGGCGCGTGCTGGTGCTGCTGGGATCCATCTCCATCCCGCCTCCTAACACAGAAACACCCCCTTCCAGTGGCATACCTGAGTGGGGCAAGGGGGGCAAATGGCATTGGCGAGTGACACCAGCCGCCCCCCACAACCACTGAGAATGAGAAGCGGCCATACTGGGCGGAAATGCTTCTCCAGCCGGCTTCGGCAGTGCCACAGCACCCAGCTGGGAAGCGGTTGTGCAGAGCGAAAATGTGACCTGCTCGGCTGCTTCCCTGACAGCAGGTGAAGCCTGCAAGGGGGGGATTGGTTCCTACATCAGCTGGAGGAACTGGGCACCCCTTGCCAGCTTCCTGGGCAGTGGCACCAAGCTGGGGAAGCAGGCAAGGGGCAATCGTTCCTCTGACAGTTGGCGGAGCCAATCGCCCCTTGCAGTGTTGCGAAGCTGCTCACAGGAAGTGACCTGGCGCCACCTCAAGGTGGGTCCCCCAGCAGCTCTTTGCGCTGCTGAAAGAAGCTCTCCCCCCCTCCAGAGGAGGCAGGCACTACTTTCATAATGTAATTGCGGTGACACAATGATGTCACTGCAGTTACTTCTGAGGTGGGGGGTGGTGGCCAACTGGGAGTTTGCCCCTGGGCAGGGAACCCCCCCAGGACCACCTTTGCCCCTTCCTCCCCTATTCTGCCCACCCTCCTGCCATCTCTGGCTTACTTTTGCTGCCGGAGCTAGCCAGTAGCAGCAGCAGATGTTTGGGCCTGCGGCACTGGATCAAAATACTGAGCCCCTTGACCAGGGTAAGTAAACCACCAGATGGCAGGAAGGGAGTGAATGGGGTAGGGTGGGGCGTTTCTGGGCAGAGAGAGGGTGGGGAGAGGGCAGTTCAGGGCCAGGAGGGGGCAGGGACAGCAGAGAAGGCCTCTGCAACATCCTAGTCCTTGATCTGAACCTGAACGCCCTATACTACCTAGGGCTACTCAAATGCCCTACATAGGGCTACCCAGCGATTGAGCTGGCACAGATTCAAGTAGACCAGTCATCCTCAACCACTGGGCTGCAACACGCTGGTGTGCCATGAATGGTCTATGGCAGGGGTCAGCAACCTGCCTTTTCCGAGCCGCATGTGGCTCTCGGAGCTGTCTGGTGCGGCTCTGGAGTCCGAGTGAAAGTGGCAAAGGGCTCGTGGCTCGTCCTCTCCGCTCGTGTTTTTGTCTTGTTTTTCGCTCATGGCTCGTCCTCTCTGCTGCAGCGAAGTGCTCCCCAGCCGCAGCTCCGGTCACTTGGTGAGAGGAAACAAACAGTGGGGTTTGCACGGCTCCAGGTTCGGCTGCAGGGCGCCTATAAATAGAGCCCTTTTTATCAGCGAACAAATGAGGCTCAGCAAGCAAATGAGAGGGGAAGGCGTAATTGTGCGCGGGGAGCCCTCCTTTTGCTCGGGAAGCCCTCCTTTTGCTCCTTTTGCTCGAGCACACACACCCGCCCCGAGGCGGTTGCCGCGGCTGGAAGTTGTGGGTCTCTTTTCGTGGGGAATGGGGCTGGGGTGGTTGTGCACGTGCTTGGGGGCGAGCAGAGCGGGGCGGCTGCTCATCCCAGATCTGCGGGCTGCACTCGCGCATCTGCCACGAGCTCCCCAAGAAAGTGAGTTTAGCCACAGCCCTCCTGGTGTGAATGTTTCAGGAGCTACGACATGGTTTTGCACTCGCTGAGTGGAGTTGGCGACTGTTTGGGAGTTGCAGCGGCCAGGGTGTGTGATGCCATCAGAGACTCTGGGAAATGTCTGCTCCTATTTAGCAGGAAGCAGGGCTTCCAAAGCTCCAACACAGTGAGACTCCCAGAGCATCCCTCAAAAACGGGAAAGTCATTTCAAAGGACCTAAAAGGCTCAAAGTAGTTCCTCTCTCTTGCCAGCTTTTCTCTGTTTAAAATGTTTTCTTCCCCTTTCTTACCAATTTTTTCAGCCCCCTTTCCTTCCTTCCATCCTCCCTTTTTCTCCCTCGTATGTTTTTGTCTTGTTTTTCTTTCTTGGTCACTTTTTCTTTCATTTTTTCTATAATTTCTTTTTCTTGGCACTTCCTATTGCCCCTTCTCTTTTGAAAATTATCTTTCTTATATTTCCAATTTTCCCAGTCCTTTTCTCTCTTTCCTTATGTTCTCTTTCTCTTTGTGGTTTACTTTATCTTTTTCTTTCCATTTTTTTCTCCAGCCTTTCCTGTAACTACTTCTTTTATTCACTTATGTCACAATTTTTCCTCCCTTCATACATTTCTTTTTCAGTTGTGCTCTTTTTCTCTTACTTCTATTTTGTCCCATGTTATTTTTCCCACCATCTGATAACAACATTGTCCCCCCTGAAAATCAAGTGAGATTCTGGAGTGCATTGACTGAGTAAAAATGTCTGATTACCTGAAAATATTTAAAAATATATAGAAGGATAAAAAGAATAAAGATAGAAAAATACCCTTTTGGGATTCTTCGTTCCCTTTTCTATCCCCTCAGGTTCAAGAAATATGTAGCTCGGTTATATAAATTTATATGAAAGATTCCTTTTTAAAAGGGAATTGTACTTGGACATTTAACAATTCTGAATCCTTACTGCGAAACCAAACTGCTCCAAAGCTGAAGTTCTGTACTCAGCTACTTATAAATCACTGCACAGGATCTCTTAGATGTCAAAAGGGTTTTGTGGCTCCCAAGGTTTTCTTTTCTCCAGAAAATGGGTCCAAATGGCTCTTTGCGTGTTTAAGGTTGCCTACCCCTTGATTACAGAACAAAAAGGCTAAACGATATGACACTGGAAGATGAGACCCTCAGGTCGGAAGGTGTCCATTATGCTACTGGGGAAGAGCAGAACACGAGTACTAGTAGCTCCAGAAAGAGTGAAGTAGCTGGGCCAAAACTGAAAGGAAGCTCAGCTGTGGATGTGTCTGGAAGTGAAAGGAAAGTGCGATGCTGCAAAGAACAATACCACATAGGAACCTGGAACGTCAGATCTATGAATCAAGGCAAGCTAGATGTGGTCAAACGTGAGATGTCAAGGCTGAACATCGACATCCTGGGAGTTAGTGAACTAAAGTGGACAGGAATGGGAGAATTTAATTCAGATGACCATTATATTTGCTACTGTGGGCAGGAATCCCTTAGAAGAAATGGAGTAGCCTTCATCGTGAACAAGAGAGTGAGAACAGCAGTACTGGGGTATAACCTCAAAAATGATAGAATGATTTCCATTCGGATCCAAGGCAAACCTTTCAACATCACAGTAATCCAAGTCTACGCCCCAACCACTGGTGCTGATGAGGAAGAAGTTGACCGCTTCTATGAAGACCTAGAACAGCTTCTAGAATTAACACCCAAAAAAGATGTCCTTCTCATCATAGGGGATTGGAATGCTAAAGTAGGCAGTCAAGAGGTAAGAGGAATAACAGGCAAGTTTGGTCTTGGAGTACAAAATGAAGCAGGGCAAAGACTGATAGAGTTCTGTCAGGAGAACACATTAGTCATAGCAAACACCCTTTTCCAGCAACACAAACGGCGACTGTACACATGGACTTCACCAGATGGTCTACATCGAAATCAGATTGATTACATTCTTTGCAGCCAAAGATGGAAAAGTTCCATACAGGCAGTCAAAACAAGACCTGGAGCTGACTGTGGCTCAGATCATCAGCTTCTTCTTGCCAAATTCAGGCTTAAACTGAAAAAAGTAGGGAAAACCGCTAGGCCCTCCACATATGACCTAAATCAGATCCCATACGAATATACAGTGGAGGTGACAAATAGATTTAGGGGCTTAGATTTGGTAGACAGAGTGCCTGAAGAACTTTGGACGGAGGTCTGTAACATTGTACAGGAGGCAGCAACTAAAACCATCCCAAAGAGGAAGAAATGCAAGAAGGCAAAGTGGCTGTCTGACGAGGCTTTACAAATAGCTGAGGAAAGGAGAGAAGCCAAAAGCAAGGGAGAAAGGAAAAGATATACCCAACTGAATGCAGATTTCCAGAGAACAGCAAGGAGAGATAGGAAGGCCTTTCTAAATGAGCAATGCAAAGAAATAGAGGAAAACAACAGAATGGGGAGGACTAGAGATCTTTTCAAGAAAATTGGAGATGTCAAAGGACAATTTCATGCTAAGGTAGGCACAATAAAGGACAAAAATGGCAAGGACCTAACAGAAGCAGATGAGATTCAGAAGAGGTGGCAAGAATACACAGAGGAACTCTATAAGGCCGATCTAAATGTTCCTGATAACCACAGTGGTACAGTCACTGAGCTCGAACCTGACATCCTGGAGAGTGAAGTCAAGTGGGCTTTAGAAAGCCTCACTAACAACAAAGCTAGTGGAGGTGACAGCATTCCAGCGGAATTACTCAAAATCTTAAAAGATGATGCTGTCCAAGTGCTGCTCTCCATATGCCAGCAAATTTGGAAAACCCAACAGTGGCCACAAGACTGGAAAAGATCAGTTTACATTCCAATCCCAAAGAAGGGCAATGCCAAAGATTGCTCGAATTACCGCACCATTGCACTCATTTCACATGCTAGCAAGGTCATGCTCAAAATCCTACAAGCTCGGCTTCAGCAGTATGTGAATCGAGAACTACCAGATGTACAAGCTGGTTTCCGAAGAGGCAGAGGAACTAGAGATCAAATTGCCAACCTTCGCTGGATCATGGAGAAAGCAAGAGAGTTCCAGAAAAACATCTACCTCTGCTTCATTGATTATGCTAAAGCCTTTGATTGTGTGGATCACAACAAACTGTGGCAAGTTCTTGAAGAGATGGGAGTTCCAGACCACCTGATCTGCCTTCTGAGAAACCTTTATGCGGGTCAGGAAGCAACAGTTAGAACTGGACATGGAACAACCGACTGGTTTAAAATTGGGAAAGGAGTACGACAAGGCTGTATATTGTCACCCTGCTTATTTAACTTATACGCAGAGTACATCATGAGGAAGGCAGGGCTGGATGACTCACAAGCTGGAATCAAGATTGCTGGGAGAAACATCAACAACCTCAGATATGCAGACGATACCACTCTACTGGCAGAAAGTGAGGAAGACCTAAAGAACCTTTTGATGAGGGTGAAAGAGGAAAGTGCCAAAATTGGTTTGAAGCTCAACATTAAAAAGACTAAGATCATGGCAACCACTCCCATCACTTCCTGGCAAATAGAAGGGGAAGAAATGGAAGCAGTGACAGACTTTATTTTCCTGGGCTCCAAGATCACTGCAGATGGTGACTGCAGCCATGAAATTAAAAGACGTTTACTTCTTGGGAAGAAAGCTATGGTGAACCTAGATAGCTTAATCAAAAGCCGAGACATCACCCTGCCAACAAAGGTTCGCATAGTCAAAGCGATGGTTTTCCCAGTAGCCATGTATGGCTGTGAGAGCTGGACCATAAGAAAGGCAGAGCGTCGAAGAATCGATGCTTTTGAATTATGGTGTTGGAGAAGACTCTTGAGAGTCCCCTGGACTGCAAAGAGATCCAATCGGTCAATTCTCCAGGAAGTCAAGCCTGATTGCTCCCTGGAAGGACAAATGCTGAAGCTGAAGCTCCAATACTTTGGCCACCTGATGAGAAGAGAGGACTCTTTAGAAAAGACCCTCATGCTGGGAAAGATTGAAGGCAAAAGGAGAAGGGGGCGACAGAGGATGAGATGGTTAGATAGTGTCACCGAAGCAATGAATATGAAATTGGGCGAACTCAGGAAGCTAGTGGAGGACAGGGAGGCCTGGCGTGCTGTGGTCCATGGGGTCGCGAAGAGTCGGACACGACTTAGCGACTGAACAACAACAACAACAACAACCCCTGGTCTATGGGCATGCTGTGGGAATTTGGGGAAGGGTCATTCTGGAAGCTAGTGGAGGACAGGGAAGCCTGGCATGCTGTGGTCCATGGGGTCGCAAAGAGTCGGACACAACTTAGTGACTGAACAACAACATTTATTAGTAGGGCCATTGGGAGGGTAAACCCACTGGCAGCACAGTGCGCCTTGTCAGTTGTCAGAAAGCTGAGGGTAATTTTAGCACCTTGTCATTGTGCCATGACATGAAAAAAGGTTGATCTCTGGAGTAGTCCTATAGGGGCTGCCAGGATCTGACACAGGCTAAGGCAACTGATGTGTTCCCTTACCCTGAGGAGACCGCCTACTGCCTCCCTGGTGCTGTAGATTCAGTGGCGGCTGTTTTGGTGCCACTGTTCCATGAGACTGGCAACCCTGATAGGATTAGGCTGTGAGTTTTAAGTATCCTTTCCCATCCATCAAAAACTGCTGCATCAAAACTGTCCACGTTCTCAAAATAAATCATACAGATCTGCTTGCTTTGCATAATTGATTCCAAACATCGTTTGGGGCTGAAGAATTTTAGGATCACATTTTCATGAAACTTTTCAAAAGTCTGAGTATATCTCATGGTCACCTTGTCTTTGCTTGTTTACATCTTGAAAGAAGCTCCCTTTCTTGATGTTTTTGAGACTAGTGTAATGTAATCTATGTGTGGCTATGTGTTTGTTTTCATTTATGTCTGTTAGGAAAGCTGGAGAAAGATGTTCCTCATTACCCGGTAGGGAACATCTGTCCATTTTTCAGAGTACAGCTTTCTTCAGGCACAGTATTTAATATTACATTTACACATCCAAAAAAGGATTTACAAGGAGGGAACTAAGCTGTTACAACTGTTTCCTAAAACTGTAAACAAAAATGTGTACCTAATGAAGGAACATGCCAAAGTGATGCTTCTTGGCTGGCAATCAGGACATGTGCCAGGTAAAAGGATTATCATCTTTGTCTGGTAACTGCAGGCATCTTAAGTTACAGGCAGGAGTGTTTACTTTCCTCTAGAGATCAGTTACAGGAAGTCTCATGGCCAAATCTAGCCCCCTGAAGAGAGCCAATTGGTTCATCCAGTGGCCAATGCAAAAACAACATTCAAAGGTATTAAGAAAGTAACAAATGCTTTGCTGCATGGCTTTATAGCATTGCAGTGATAATGCTGTGATCTACAGATAATGATTTTTAGCATGGTTTCTAGTACAGGTTGACTTGAGTACCCCTTACCTGGAATTGCATATGGAATATTCCAAAGTATGGAACTTTTTTTTGAATGCCAACGCGACTTTTTTTTTTTAAAAAAAACCTTTCTTTTGCCTAAACAAATAAAATCAGAAACAGTGTTTCATGCAAACATTGTTTCATGCACAAAATTATTTGTTAAAAATTGTATAAAATTATCTTCAGGGTGTACATATAGGGGTTTATGAAACATAAATAAATTTTGTGTTTAGACTTGGCCCCATCCACAAAATCTCTCATTATGTACATACAAGCAGTGATGTCATGCAGGGGGAACGTGGGGGAACTCAGTTCCACTAGTTAAAATTAGGGCTGACTCCGCCCACTTCACTCTCCCTCCTCCCCCCTCCCAATTCCTCTGCAAAGAGCTTTTCTTCTTGGTTGGCCGGCACTCAGAGGGTTAAAGGGAGCGACTCCGGATTCCTAGGGGGGCGAAGTGTTCCAAAATCCAAAACAGTTCTGGTCCCAAGCATCTCAGATAAGGGATGCTGACCCTGTCCTTCTATTCAGCTGCTGACTGGAGAATTGGAAGATAACTAATGTAACATCTGTAACTGGAGACAGCTGCAGCCCTGAAAAGCATCCCTGGCACGACCGGCTCTTATCGTTCTGCAGGGGATGCTTGCAAAGACCCCACCTACAGTCCCAAGGGATCCATGTGGCCAGCCGCTTCCAGGGTCTGCCACCCCAGCATGCCTCACGCTGGGAGTTCAATGCAGAAGCTGGTGGTGGCAAGGACCCCTAGAGGCTGTAATCAGGGCCTTCACAAGCGTCCCCGGTGGAACAGTCAGAGCCATTCATGTGGGGGATGGATCAGGTGGACGCTGGATCTGACCCACAGGCTGGAGTTTGGCAATGCCTGCACTAGGTCAACATGAAGCAAGTAGCAGCCTGTAGCAAGAACCGTTCTGGTGAATCTCCTTTACTTCAATTTATACAACGTTGGCACATATTCGAGCACTCATAATTGAAGCTCACCTGACGAACATATCCATTAGTCCAGTGTATGCAGAGCTGTAACTCAGAATCATGGGCAGTGATGTCATAATGTCACGTGATACACATGATGTGACATCAATTCTGGGTTCTCCCCAGAGGAGGGGGCACTTGCTGTAGCAGTTTCATGCCCCTGTTCCTTCTCCTGTGGAGGCTCCCCTCCACAAGCGAAGTAATGGGTGGTGTGAAGTTGCCAGCACCTCCTCTACAACTAGGTCAGAGCCCCCACTTGACGTAACACCTGGGGCAGGTGCCTCTCAGGCTCCACCCTAGTTATGGCTCTGTATGTTGCTTGCGAAGGAGGTAATGTAGCAATTCATTCATTAGCAGACGTATAGTTGGTGTGACAGTGGTGTAGACCAAAACAGGCAGTGCTGCATAAGGCTGATACCACATCAGCACCAGGAAAACCCCAAGATGCTTCTCTGAGGACTTCTCCATGCAGATACAGCTAAAAGTACATCAACATGAAGGCATTATAATTACCATACCATCACTTGGCACTGAATATTCCCTTTCCCACATTGTGTTAATTTGTCTCCTTGGACAGTTTTCAGCCCTATCAGGCTGAACAAAATGCTGATGGCAGATAACACGGACTGAGCGGCTGTGTTATCATCACCATGTTTTTTAAAAGCCAGAGTCAGAAGACACTGAGGGGTAAGAAACCTCCATACTGACTGAAAAACAGATGGGATGTAATATCACAGTATACTTTTGTACAGGGAGGCGAGGCCATTCACCGCTCCCCCCTGCTCACCTCCCATCTCGTGCACAGACATATAGGAGAGGGACACAGATGACATCTTTGGGCCTAATGGCCCTTTTGCTATTTTTATTTCTCAGCTGGGGGTTGCCTGCTTACATTTTTACAGCCACTTGTCCTTTTCAACTCACAGCATCACAGCGTTTGTTTGAGAGGGGGAAAAAAAAAAGGAAGTGTGCTGTTTTCATCTGAAGAGAGCGTTGGGCTGAGAAGATTATTATTAAGGTTTGGGCGCAATGGCTTTCTTAACCAGGGGGAGAGTTCAGCCATTTTGTCAAGTAGCTTTCTGCATATAGACACACGCGCTACTCAGATTTAGGCTTCAAGCTGCCGTTTCTGTGATGACGGTTGGTTTATGCATGTAGTGGCGGTGGCGGCAAATCAGACAGTATGTAGGAGGAAAGTAAAAATATTTTTTACTTACCTCACAATAGGCTGCCTGGTTGCGTGTGGGTCTCAATGCCAGTCATTTTGCTGGTGCTAGTTAAAGGAAAGCCAAGGGCGTGAGTGGGCAGAAAAATGGGGGATAAGAAGATCTGGCATGTGCAACTGTCACCAGATCCACCTCCATCCTGCAACAGAACTGCTGGTTCCTTCCCCAACACACCCCTTTAATTCCCCCTCCCCACTCATGGCCCACCCTGGTGCCAACTTACTGGCACCAGCAGGGCCTCCACCGTGCCTCTAGCTATTTGTGGCCACGGCCTGGCTTTTGCACCACTCTTCCCAACTCTAGTTCCAGCAGCACCAGGCCCTAATAGGATTGAAACTGTTACCCTAATTTCATTTCAGATTTTAATGTTGGAGTCTGTAGTATATCAAGGCTGGACTTTTTCAAAGTTGCTTCAGATGTGAGAAGCTTTTGGCCCTGAGCTGGAGCTCCCTGCTAATTCTGATGCACCCAAGAAGCTCATGCACAACTGGGTCTTCCCTTTTTGTTCCAAATGGTGGAGGCAGCTCTACATGTTTACCCTTTTGTATGTGTGGGGGTGCCTTTCTGAAGAGGAGAGCTCCATGTCTGTGCTGGAGCTTCTGCTCCATAAACGAGTACTTTGAACCCCTCTCTTCTGCAGTAACATAGAGCCAGATTGGTATACCATTCATTGGTATACCAATGGCTTCAGCCATTGTCATGCCAATTCAAATTTGCCCTGATCGTGAAAAGCTTAATGCTTTACAATCCAATCCTGAGCTGCCTGGGTCCCACATCTACCGCTGCATCCTACAGAATCTGCAGCAGCTCTGGAAGTCTCCTCAGGAGAAAGGGAAAGCCCCGCCCCCTGCAGTGGGTCTATATGAGACTCTGTTGGCTATTTTGCCATCAGAGACTGGAGCTGCCTTTTGTCAGGATGCCTGACCTGAAATGGGGCATAGGATCTGGTGTTGGCATCCTGAAAGGGCCTAACTCTCTCCCTGCCCAGTTATACCCCTCTCCCCTCTCTCCTGAATCTACTTACTCATCTTCCGCTCGGTGCTGCGTCCATCCCAGTGCCAGTGCACTCTCCTTCCGCGGTGTCGCAAATGTGCTTCATGGCATGTTTGCAACACTTTTAGCCGGGGGTACGTGCACGATCACCCAAGGTGTGGCTTTTGCATGATCACCCAAGAGGTGGCACATTGTGCTGCATATTGAGACAAGGCTGTGGGTCTAGGCAGCTTCTTCTTGTGGGGCAAACCCATTCCCTGGCAGGGCCTCCGTTGATTGGGGTGACAGTATCAGGGAGGAAGACTTCAACCCTACATCTTGCCACGGTCCTGACCTGGATTAGTAAGGTTGGCCAGGGATGAATTCTGGTGAAGCAGACACCTCAGGCAACAGATTCACAGAAAGTGACGGGTTGGGGGACAGTTCTCTGTGTGACCCTCTGCCCACCCGGCTGCCACCCCATTCACCCACTCCCTGAGCCTGGCATCCACACCTTACAGGCTTTCGTTGCCTCTGTTCTCCATCGTTAGGACTCCTTCTCTTATCCTTGGCCTCCCACACAGAGGCTGAGGGACTGGAAGAAGAGCTCAGGGCCAGCCTTAAGCCAATGTGACCAATGTCGCCACATTGGGCCCTGCGATTTGGGCCCCCCTGTGCTGGCACTGTGAGCCTATTGCCTTCTGCTGCAGCCAGGATCTCTAGGGGCTGTAGGTCAGTGGGACGAGCACAGCAGCTTTACCTTTGGCCCACCCACCCCAGCCTCTGAATGGCCCAAAACGGGCCTCCTGGAAGCCAATAGTGGTGACATCATCACTTCATGCGTGGCACCACAAGCGCTCTTCTTGATGAGTGGGGGCCCCCGCTGGGCTGGTGGGGGCCCTGCAGGAATGCGCCACATTGGGCCCCACTGCTCCTGGAGCCAGCCCTGGAAGAGGTATCTGGAGGGGAAGAGAGTGATGGCCTACACTGCCTTCTCAGAGACTTTAAACGCAGGAGGTTTAGTCGAGAGGGTTAAAGCCTCCGTTTGCCTGAAGCTAAGATCCGAAGGTCACCTGTTCGAGATCACTGGAAGCTTCCGTGAGCGGCAGATGTTGAGAATTGCAACTGATAAGAGCTGAGCTGTCTCCAGCTGCCTGTGAGACAGGAGTTGTGCTGGGCCAGCTGTTTCTTTGGTGGGAGCAGAGAAGTCGTTTATCAGCCAGCAGGATGTGGCCAGAAAGAAGGACTAAACCACGAAAGTTCCATCTGTATGTTGTTGTAGTTCTTGAAAGACAGAACTTCTTTGTAATTTGTAAAAACCCCTTGGGGGTTTAGAGAAATAGCCTGCCTATGTAAACCGCCTTGAATTAAAGTCAGAGGAGCAATCTAATGACCAAAGAAAGGCAGTATATAAATACTGGTATTATTATTATTTATTATTAAAGCCCCACTTGACTCTTTGTATTTTTCCTCTTCCCTTTACCTCTACCTGTTAAAAATGTCAGGAAAACAGGAATGGAAGGTAGCATCAGGTAAAGGTAGGGGAGGGTGTGTGCTGTTCTGCAGCCTTACCCTTGCTCTGCCGCCGGGGTGGCAGGCTTGTGCTAACCCTGAGGACTGATTCTCCTCTTAGCTTCTGTTGCAAGAAATATCTCAATATATGTGGATGTGGGCTGGGGAAGTCTGTACCTGAAGACCAGAGTTAAGGGCTTTTTGCTCACTCCTTTGTTGCACAAATTGTTGAGCAAACAATGCCATGCTGGGGAAAGCTTCACCGAGACAAAAGTGACAGCCCAAGTCAAGATGAATTTCAGAAAGGCAGGCTAATATAAGCAGTACTGCGCAAGATGGTGAAAGGATCACCAGTTTTCTTAACAGCTCTGTTCCTGTGCTTTTTTAATGGCACAAATTAAGCACCTGAAGCAGTGGTGTCATCTACTGTCTTGCAGACGGAATGCTGGGCGGGACTTAGCATGATCGACAGCCCGTCCACTCACTTCCGCTTTCTTCGTGCTCCCTGCGTGGCTTTCCCTCGCCTCGGAGGGAGCGCCTGCTCGCCAGGGGGGATGGGTGGGGGGCGCGCCAGGTGCCTGGGCGAGCAGGCGCCCCCTCCGAGGCGAGGGAAAGCCACGCGGGGAGTGCGAAGAAAGCGGAAGTGAGTGGGCGGGCTGTCGATCACGCTACGTCCCGCCCAGCGTACCGTCTACTGGGGAGTAGATGACACCACTGACCTGAAGCTTTTCTCACACTTACCACTATGCAAGGGAAAACTCTTTCCCCCCCCTGATATATTATCAAGTGTCAGGCTGCTCTTAAAGGCACAGGAGTAGGGCCAGTTAAAAAATGTGGCAACCACCAGTAAAAATAATCTACCGGTACATTTGAGCTTCATGTTCCAGTTTGTCACCTTTTGGGAATAATAAAAGAGCATTTCTCAACCTCCATCATCTTGTTAACAGTTTCAAAAACAGAGCCGGTTTGTTGAATTCACTCCCTAACTGCATAACCCAGTGGATTTGGCCACAATTCCTTTCTCGATCAGTAAGGGCCAAGCTTGTCCGACAACTGATGTCAGGGTGTTGAGGGCCTTTCATGCTCACTTGACAGATTTCCTGAAGGGTAGCTATGCCTATGCACAATGCAATGAAATTCAGGGCACAGTCCTAACCGGTGATGTCATGCAGGGGGTACGCGGGGGTACGCGAGTACCGGTTTCTAGGATTACAGTTGGCCCCGCCCATTCGCCCACCCACTCGTCGACTCCGCCCTCTGCAACGTTTGAATTTCCTGCATGTTTGAGTTGCCTGCATGTTCTCAGAGCCAGGCAGGCAGGCAGCGAGCGGAGCCTTTCCTTTCCTTGCCACTGAAAAATGAGATGCTCTGGGGTTTTAACACGATGCCAGGCCTCCTTAACATGTTCTGGGGGTGCTGTAGAATACTGTTGCAACTGTTGGGTCAGTTTAAAATCATCTGAGGCCTCATAAAGGGCTTTTTCATGTCCCTTCCTGCCACGACATCACTTCTGGCTTATGATGTCACTTCCGGTGGGCGGGTCCCGACACGTGCCAATCAAAAGTGAGTACCTGTTCTTAAATCATTTAGATGACACCACTGGTCCTAACCAACTTTCCAGCACTGACATAAGTGTGCCAGTGGGGCATGTGCTGCATTCTGCAGTGGAGCTGTAGTCATGGAGGCCTCCTCAAGGTCCGGGAATATTTGTTCCCTTACCTTGGAGCTGCATTACCCTTACCCCGGTGCTGGAAAATGGTTTAGGTTTGCGCCCTCCGTAGATTACTACTACAGGGTACTAGAGAACTCTCTGTAAGCACAGGAGCAGAGGCATTGTACGAATGGCAATTATTTAATACATAACAGGCTTTGGGCTATACATTACCCAAACACAGAGGGCTTCACATCTTCCAGCCATTTCAGTATTCGTTTAAAGCTTTCACCTCCACCAGTTTTGAGCTAGCATTGAAAGCCGCATCTTGCCTCCCTGACGGAAAATTCAGTAGAAGACTTTAAACCCTATCAGACCTGGCTTGATTGCAATCACCTCTTTGCAGCTCCCCAATCATTCACCAAGCCAATTAGCATCGGCCTCGATCGCTCTCCCCAGCTGTGCGCTGAGTGAGGGAGCAGGACTCCATTTTGAGCTCTGACACGCCACCTGAGTCCTACAACCAGCTAATAGAAGTCTTCCAAGGGCAAACACATCACAATGCCATTCTGTTCACTCCACAATCTTCCCATGCACCCCCCCCCTCCCAGAGAACAACTGATCTGCAGGCAGGAAAACCCATTTACTCCAAAATAAGAGTAAAATGTTTTTTCTCCTTTCGATAATGTTCCCAGTTCTTTCAGTAGGTATTATGCGCCATAATGTGCAGCGCACACCCATTTTGTCATCGCTTTGGGTCATCCTTGCTCACAATTGGTTATTTACTCAGGGGCTTTTGAAATTATTGAGTTGACACATCTGTCAGACGGCAAAAACAGAAATGCTAAAAGGTCACTTGGAGAGAAACCAGCTGCTTCAGACAAACCTTTCTGCCTTCAAATAGCATAGTCATTACAGCCTGGCAGATGGGGTCTCGGCTTTCATTTCTTTTTTTTCTCCTTCACTTCAGGTATTTAGAGATATACTACCTCATTGCCAGGTCAGCACAGGCCTTGTAATTACCTGCACAATAGGCAGCTTGCTGCTTAAGGAAAACAGCTCCAATTTTTTTTCCAAAGAGAGAGCCAGTTTCTCCACAGATACAAAGTACAGATGCGCTCACCACAAACTTTCCAATTAGCAGATTAGTTTTGACAAGAGTAAGTACATTTTTATTACTCTGATTTCCATCATTATACCTAGAAACCAGCACTAAGCTCTGAGGGTATAGCTCTGAGAGCCTATGGCGCCTTTTGGCAGTGATAGGGATACAGATGACCGAATAATTCTTAATCACAAACGGATCTGAGAAATTTGGCCTCCCTTCTAGATAGCTGAATATTCATGAGCAGGTTGCCATTTCCTTGCTTTTCCTCTTCATCCAAGCTTATTTGATGGATGCTTTTTCAAATATTTGGCACTACATGAGAACTGACTGTGATCGGTCATGAGGACTTTTTTTAGCTGCTCCTTGCCTGGGTGAATAAGGCTAGCAGAACTTCAAGCAAGAATGGAATTTTTACAAAGAATTATGAATGAGACCACAAACAGAAGGCAGACTTGGAAAGGGCAACTCTCTCTCTCTCTCTCTCTCTCTCTCTCTCTCTCTCTCTCTCTCTCTCTCTCTCTCTCTCTCT
>JAJKFI010000021.1:1095858-1108563 GCA_029204185.1 Lerista edwardsae
GAGTTTATGTTCCTTTTTATTCTCCTCACTGGGGCAAGACTTCCATTGACGGAAAGAAGCTTCCTTGCTCTTTACAGCTTCTCTAACTTCGTTTGTCAGCCATGCAGGTACCCTCCTGGACCTTGTTGAACCCTTCTTTCTTTGCGGTATACACTCCCGCTGGGCGTCTACTACTGTCACTTTAAACAGCCTCCACGCAGCCTGGAGGGATTGGACTCTTTTTACCTTCCCTTTCAATTTCTTCCTAACTAGCCTCCTCATCTGAGGGAAATCTGCCCTTCGAAAGTCAAGGGTTCTTGTGTCAGATTTGCTCTGCACTCTTTCCTGGACATGCATGGCAAAACCAATCGCAGCATGGTCACTGTTCCCCAATGGCTCAGTAACACTTACATCCCTAACTAGGTCCCGAGTACCACACAATATTAAATCCAGAGTCGCCTGTCTGGTCAGCTCCATGACTAGCTGCTCTAAGGCACAGTCATTCAACACATCAAGGAATCCGGTCTCTCTTTCTTGACCAGAGCAGCAGTTGACCCAGTCAATATGAGGATAATTGAAGTCCCCCATGATTACAATCCTGCCTCTCTTGGTCACTGCCCTGATTTGTTTCCTCATTTCAAGGTCACCTTCAAGTTTTTGATCGGGAGGACGATAGCACTATTACATTGCTCTTACGGCCTGGTAGTTTAACCCATAGTGACTCCATGGTGGAGTCCGGCCCACCTTCAGTTTCTACTCTGCTGGATTCTATCCCTTCTTTGATATAGATGGCCACCCCTCCGCCAACACACCCTTCCCTGTTCCTCCTATAGAGTTTATAGCCTGGGATTACAGTATCCCACTGGTTCTCTGCATTCCACCAGGTTTCCGTTATGCCTACTATATCAATCTTTTCCCTAGCCACCAAACATTCCAATTCCCCCATCTTTGCTCGGAGACTTCGAGCATTCGCATAATAACACCTATATACGGGGTTCTCTAAAGAGGGACTGTTTTTTGATCCCTTTTCCCCTCCTCTCCTTTTACTGGACAAACTGTCACTTACACTCAGCTTAGAAGTTCTATTTCCTACTCCTCCATTACTCTTTGGTACTCCTCCACCCTCCTCTTCCCATAGGGATGAGGAGTTCCGAAGCGGACGCCACTCGGCTCCTGTCGGCTTTCCCCCAGGGATCAGTTTAAAAGCTGCTCTGCCACCTTTTTAATATTAAGCGCCAGCAGCCTGGTTCCATTTTGGTTCAAGTGAAGCCCGTCCCTCTTGTACAGGCCTGGCTTGTCCCAGAATGTCCCCCAGTGCCTAACGAATCTAAACCCTTCGTCCCGACACCACCGTCTCATCCACGCATTGAGACCCCTGATCTCCGCCTGCCTAGCTGGCCCTGCACATGGAACGGGTAGCACTTCTGAGAACGCTACCTTGGGGATCCTGGCCTTCAGCGTCCTGCCTAGCAACCTAAATTTGGCTTCCAGGACCTCCCAGCTACATTTCCCCACATCGTGGGTGCCAAAATGCACCACGACCGCTACCTCCTCCCCAGCACTCCTAACCAGCCTATCTAGACGAGACGTGATGTCCGCAACCTTCGCACCAGGCAGGCAATTCACCATGCGGTCCACACATCCGTCGCAGACACCCCTCTCTATATTCCTAACTATAGAATCGCCCACAACAAGGAGACCGCAACCCCCCTCCCACCGAGGAGCATCCTTAGTGCGATTTGATGCGGGCTCGTCGTTGGAAGAAGGGGCCCCCGCTGGGGGATTGATTCCCTCTGTTCCAAGCTGACGTCCTCCAGCCCTGAGACTCCTTTCCCCAGCAGCTGAGGAGCTGCCCTTCTGAGGGTGGGACGAATCCTGCAAGTCCCCGGATGTCTCACCATGGACCCTCATTGCCTGCCTCTGCTTCTCCAGGTCCGCAACCAAGGCCTCTAGGGAGCAGACGCGTTCCCTGAGTGCCTGGAGCTCCTTGCACCGAGGACACACCCATGACTTATGCCCCAGAGGCATATAGTCATACATGTGGCACTCGATGCAAAACACTGGATAGCCCCCGCCCAACTGCTGGCTGTCTGGCTCCATCTCTGTGTTTATTTAGGGATGAGCTGCCCTGCTTCTCAGAGCGAGGGCAGAGTCTGGGGCCCTGGCTTCCTTGCCCTGCTGCTTCACTCGCACAGATGTGTAACTCGCTTGTTACCTGGCACTTGGTCTCGGACGAGGCACTTCGTCGCAGGACAGCACTCGCTGCTCATGTCCCCACTCGCTGGAGCGTCTGCTATATACGTGGATGTGGAAGGTCATCTAGTCCAACCCCCACCCCCTGCTCAGTGCAAGCCATGACCACATCTCTGACAAGTGGTCATCAGCTCTGCTTGAAAACCTGCTTGAGATCTCGCATGAAATGATGCTGAGCACAGGGGTCAGGGAGAGCCCTTCCCCTGCTCTTGAGAAGCCCTGGAGTCTCTATTACTCGTCTCTTGGGGAGAACATTTATGGGTCTTTGCATATAACCTTCCTATAGATCTAGGTTGGGGAAAAAAATTGTTTCCAAGTGGTGTTTGCCGACATGAATACTATCAGTCTTGACTTATCAGTCTTAAAAACTATCAGTCTTGACTGAATACTATCAGTCCACCTGTTGAATCCCCTCAGGGGCAGCTTCCAAAAGATCAGTAAAATTGTTTATCGATTACTGCATTCATTTGTATATATTTTTATTTACCTGAAATAAAGTAAGATGTGATACAGTCAGTCCTCTTTTGCCTTCCCAGACTGGTGAAGGTGGGACGAGTGTTCAGTAGGTTTCATGACTTAAAAATTGTGTTTAATAAAGTTAAACGTCAACCTTGGTCTGATGTCTTCCTTGGGAGTGGTGCAAGACTAAAAGGCTACCTCAGAATGCCAGATGCAGGGAAGTGGCAGTGAGATGCAAGTATCTGGTTGTCTTTGTGTTCCTTGAGATATCTGGTGGGCCACTGTGAGATACAGGAAGCTGGACAAGATGGGCCCTTGGCCTGATCCAGTGAGGCTTTTCTTATGTTCTCGTTATGTGCAAACTTGCTATCTGCAAATTCACTTATCCACAAGGGGCAGAATTGCTCTTACCTTGTTATGTGTCCCTCTGTCCTTGTAATCTGCTATGCAGGGACCTCCCAAAGGCTGCAGGGACCTTCCGAATGGCACCTGCGACCAGTGCTGACCCTTTTAAAGTGGCCGGCAGAAGCATGTTTAAGGGGTCCATGCTGGTTGCAGGTGCCATTCTAAAGATCCCTCCAGCCTCTGGAAGGTTTCTGCAGCATGCAGAGACCTTTTGGCACTTCCTACTGCACTCTGCTGGCTTCTGGAGTGTCTATGCTGGATTCTTCTGATGGCAAATGAAGTACCCCTTGCCCTGAACCCACTGATCCCACAGGATCAATGGTTCATTATCTGCAAATTCACTAAAAAGGTAAAGGTAAAAGTTTCCCCAGGACCGAATGATCTAGTCGTGACCGACTGTAGGGGGCGGTGTTCATCTCCATTCCTAAGCCTGTAGAGCTGGCGTTTGTCCGAGGACAAGCTTCTGTGGTCATGTGGCCAGCATGACTATATGCCGTAGCGCATAGAATGCTGTTACCTTCCACGAAAGTGGTACCTATTTATCTACTTGCATTTTTACGTGCTTTTGAACTGCTAGGTTGGCAGGAGTTGGGACGAGCAACGGGAGCTCACTCTGTCGCGTGGTCTTGAACTCCCAATCTTCTGGTCAGAAAGCTCAGCAGAACAGCAGTTTAACCCACAGCGCCACCACGTCCCCATTCACTATCCATAAGGATTTCCAGGAAGGTAACCCTAGTTATGACGACGGACTGTATTTCCTCATGCAGCTTCACTCTCACACAGATATAAACATGCATGTGTGGCTGTGGGTTTGTTTCACCATCACATTGAATGGGAAGCCATTGCAAGCATAGGAGTTCTGGGTACATAATCGGCCTGCAACCTCCTTGGTCATCTCTCTTCATGTATCTTCCGGAATGATGTTAAATGAGTACAAGCCGGGCAAGGAGACAATGACATTAATACCCCCAGACAGTTTCAAATGTCAGTGTTTTTAGAAAGCTCAGCTTGCAAAGCGAGGAATTGCAGACATGCAAAAAGCAAAGTTGGTTAAGTGCATATGTGAAGAGGTGTAGCTGAGAAAAATAAAAACAGACTAATTATGCCCATATGGAACCAAAATGCCACATTGCCTTATATTATTTTTGTGAGGGGAAACTGAAGATTTTGAACAGCCCCAAGAAACAGATTTCGAATCACCCTCTCTGTTAACAGCATTTCCCTTGAGCTAAGCTCTGCTTAGGAAACAAGGCACATTAAATACATTGGATAATACAGCTCCACTTTATTAATTGTTAAGTCTTACTAAACTTTATTAAACTGCAAGAGCTGACAGATGTAAGAAAAGGGCGCCCTTGTTGGACAACTAATCCAGAATTTGCAGCAAGCCTAGAAACTCTCAGAGCCCAGTCCTATGCATGTCTACTTAGAAGTAAGTCCCACTGTAGTCAATGGAGTTTGCTTCCAGGTAAGTTTGGATAGGATTGCAGCCTCAGGGCGCAATCCTAACCTGTGCTGGAACAGCCTGGAGCCTCCGTGGGGCAAGGTTTGCCCTTGCAGCCTATCTGAGTTACAACCATCCATGCTGGTTTTTAAACCTCAGGAAATGGAAACAACAGTTTGGGGTCCACAGTGGCGTTTCTACAGGGAGGGCAAAGCTCTAACTTTTGCAAGAAGCCTTACCTTGCAGTGGAAATCACTCCTCTCCTGCACCGTTTTAGCCAATCCTCACAGGGAAAAGCAACATCTTGGCGTTGCTTACTGGCTACAGCAGCAAGGGAGAGGAGGGATTTATATGACAGGGGAAGGCTTCTTGCAAAACTTAGAGCTTTGCCATCCCTGTAGAAACGCCTCTGGTGGTCCACCGCAGGAAGGCAAGAGGAACAAAAAGGGCAAGATGTCTGTCCCAGTGAAATTCCTAGACGGGGGCAAAATGCTACATTTCACAGGAGACTGAGCTCCTGGGTAAAGTGGCCCCTCCCCCTTGTCTTCATAGCCAATCGCAGTTTGCAGAGCAAGGTGAGGCCGCTTTACCCAGGTGCTCCAGCAAAACTTAGTGCTTTCCCCGCTCTAGATATGGCACTGATCTGTCCCCCTATTGTCTCTTACAGACTCCCCCCCACAGGTACACTTGTAAGATCTGGCATCCTCAGTGATGGGAATCATGGCCAATATTTTCCCTTCATAATTTCCATTCCAGCAAAGGCAGTGATAATCAGTGTAATTACAGTCTGGGCAAAATTGACTATAGCCTTCCAAGTCCAGTAAAATTAACTTAACACCGCTAATGTAATGAATATGTCAATTAATTCCTCATTGTAACAGCCTGTGTCTGTTGGTAACATTAAAGCCTGATAAATGAATAAGGTTGTTGAAATAAATTGTTGTACATGTAATTTTGCGAGGATAATAACAATGGAGACCAAAAAATGCTTTTTTTTCTGACCTGGGGGTCAATCCACTTACTTCATTCCATTAACTTTACTGGAGTTCCTTTGAATTATATTCCAGTGTGTGACTCGACCAGTCTATAAGTCTTCATTCCTTTTTCAGTCATTTCATGCAACTTGTTCCTATGCAGTCTGGCCTCTGGTTCAGTACAGCAGCCTGTGCTTTACTTGCAAAAGATCCAAGGTCCAATCCATGGCATTTCCAGGTAGGGCTGGGGAATTATCCATGTCTGTGAACTGAGAGAGCAGATGCTTATCAGTATAGAGAATACTGAGCGCAACTCTTCTCCAGGAGAAGAGTGCTTTGTATGCTTATTCAGAACTAAGTCCCACTGCTTCTGTCTATGCACAGGACTGTAGTCTTCAGACCCAATCCTATCCTCAAGATCTGCCAGCATGCTGTCAACATCTGTCAATGCAGTGACAGCCTTGCAAGTATCAAAGTCCCCAGCCAACAGATGCACCATGGATGTTGGTGCAACATTGGAAAAATGCCCCTCTGACATCATAGCTTGTATGCTGGTGCAATTCTGCCATGGGAGGGGTCAAAATGAGAAGGTGGAGATGGAGGAGAGATGTGGGAGGGACATGGAAGGGATGAGGAAGAGTCAACAAGGGAGTCTAACCCCCTTTCAGACAACAGACATGCCCTTGATGTCAGAACAACATTACCACTACGGAAGAGTTTGCATAGTAGGCAGAACCCCATAGTTAGGGGTGTGGTTTTTTGTTGTTAAAAACACATACAAACACAAAACCCCACCTTTTGGGGATTAAAATGTCTGAAGAAAACCACCGCATTTGGGTGTTAAAGAAATTTTCCAGAAATTAAAATAGATTACTCTTTCAATTAGAAATAATACTGTGGCTGCATCTGCTGGCATTATATCTCCTACCTAGTACACTTCTGAGGGTGAAATCCTAACCAACATTCCAGCACTGACATAGCTGTGCCAAGGGGATATGTGCTGCAGTTGTCATGGAGACCTCCACAAGGTAAGGTCCATCATGGGCTATAGGCAATGATGGATTGTGCAACCTCCTTACATTGGTGGTGGGCTACTTCAGAGTACCAGGTGCAAGGGAGTGGCAACAGGATGCAAGCATCTTGGTGTCTCATGCCTCCCTGGTCACCTGGTGGGCTGCTGTGAGATACAGGAAGCTGGACTAGATGGGCCTTTGGCCTGATCCAGCAGGGCTCTTCTTATGTTCTTATGTTCTAAGAGCATGTTTGTTCCCTTGCCTTGAAGCTGTATTGTCTTCACCCTGATGCTGGAAAGTTGGTTAGAATTGCACCCTAATGAATTTAAAATTAATAAAATGAGAATGTGGAATAAAAACACAGAACACCACTTGCTGCCTATCAAATCATGAAATCTGCAAAACAACAACCCCACCCCACCATTTTCAAATGTCCCTACACATTGGGAACTAACGTGAAGGGGAAAAGGGGAGAAAAGTGCAACTCCTGTCACCTCCTTGCCTTGCCCACTCCTCTAGAACAGCAGTCTCCAAATTGGAGACCGCTGCAACAGGTAAACTCATCTCCGGCACAAACAGTGCTTTTGTTCTGCCAGGGACAGTGTGAAAGACCCCTTCTATAATTTCCAGGGGTCTTTGCAGCCAGCTGCACACATGCAGAACACCAGTGGTGATGGCATCTGGCCTAGGTGCCTTTAAAAGGGGATTGGACAGATTTCTGGAGGAAATGTCCATCGTGAACTATAGGCCATGATGGGTGGTGCAACCTCCCTACGTTAGAAGTAGGCTACTTCAGAATGCCAGTTGCAAGGGAGTGGCAACAGGAAGCAAGTATCTTGTTTTCTTGTGTGCTCCCTGAGGCACCTGGTGGGCCACTGTGAGGTACAGGAAGCTGGACTAGATGGGCCTTTGGCCTGATCCAGCGGGACTCTTCTTATGTTCTTTCCAGGCACAAGGCTTGATGGAGCAGCAGACCCCAGAAGCACTTGGCCGTAATACCCCTAAGACTTGTAGTAGGGGTCTTTCATGCCTTTCCTGGTAGAACATGAGCCTCTGCTCACGCCAGGGATCCAGCCCATGGGCCAGAGTTTGGAGCCCCCTGCCCTAGAATACAGATATCTGGCAGCCAATTCACAGCACACCAACCCAAGCAGATGAGCCCCTGACAGGGAGTCTGCAGCTCAGACATGGGGCATTGCTCTCTGGCCCCTTGAGGTGCACACCTAGGAAAACTGGTGATGGAAATGTTGGGGAAAAGCCTCTTCATGCACAAAGGGAGGACTTGGCACAAGCAGCCTCTCGCCCTCACCACAGTCATGGCCAGACACTTTGGGAACAATTGGTCACCTTTGTTAACACGTCTTCTCAGAAGGTTCATTTCAGGGACTCTACCCTAGGGGACTATATTGGAAAAGGCAGGAGATACCCCAAGGAGATAGGGAATGGTATCAGCAATGGCCCCTTGTTCCAGATTAGCCAGGGATTATAGGGTTAACCCCCAAGGTCTTTGCAAACCTTGGGAGCACAGCTGTAGGCTGATGAGGCCCCTGGCTATGAAGGGCGGTTACACAGGTGCAGATGGGCGTGGCTGATGCTAGAGCCTGCCTAGCAACAGACACCGATTGGCTGGCCTCAGTATAAAGTGGGAGGCAGGAGCTGGAGTAAAGGACCTGGGTAGGTGCTGGAGGTGGGCACCAGGTAGGTGCTGGCTGGATTGTGAAAGAAAGGGTGATTAGCACCAGGTAGGTGCTGGACAGGAGAACCTGGGTAGGTGCTGGAGGAGGTCACCAGATAGGTGCTGGATGGATTGCTGGCTGGTTGAATGGAAGGACTGTTGTGTAGACTGATGGATGGAAGGACTGGATAAGGTAAGGTTATTGTGGGGAAAAACCATTGGGAATTGTTGTATAGCTGCCATGCCCCTGGAGCCACTAAGTGGAGGAGCCAGTTGTGGCTTAGGCAAGCTGACTGCCTATTGTTTGTTGGTGGGGTTTGTTGGTGTTAGGGTAGTTTGGAGCTAAGCCAGTGATGAGGGCAATCTGGAGGAGGCTGGCCAGCCAGTGATCCCAAGCAAAGCTGCTGGAAGAGAGGAGGCCCAGTGGGTGAATGAACCCCCTCCCTCTTGCCTATCTCTGAGGCTGCTCTGGAGGGGAAACTAGTTAGCCTGGTGTGGACATTTGGGCCCTTGGGGAGACCCAGCAGGGAATTCGGCAGAACAGGGACCCCCTCCCACAAATCCCTAGCCAGGCCATCCACTCCACCAACCCAGCATGGATAGCAAAGACAACAAACCCCACACAGGTAAGCTCAGGGCCTCAAATCTGCATGGCCTCTGAATAGGATTAGGCCTGCAAATGAAATGGAAGCCAAGGAGAGTTTCCATGTTTTTGTCTCTGGATCAAGGCTATTATTTTGTATTATTATTGTTGTCCACACCTGTAAGTACTAAACTCCATATTGAATTTCAGGAGTCTCAAAGTCAGGGTGTGTTTGATGAATTAGAAGCAAATAATTTGTGGCTAAATGAGACTTTCACATATTAAAAATGTGTAATAAAATCATTGTACTGTGTAATAAAATCATTAGGCTGCAAAAAGAAACCCAAGTATGATTATGTTCAGAGTGCAGAAACTAGATGCAATACAATAAAATGGTTCTCTTTTGGGTAACTAGTATACCAGGCAGTGCTCTGTTCTCATGAGCTGGTGTTTGGAGCGTAGGAAGAGCTTGGCTGGATCAGGAGCCATCGAGCCCAGCATTCTGTTTCATGCAGTGCATAACTAGGTGTGCCAGAAAGCTCACAACTAGAATACTATAAACAGGACGAACTCCCTCTGTAGTTTATTCTGCTGTTCAGAGGTACACTGCCTCTGGGCGCAATCCAGTGGTGTCATCTACAAATGAACTAACAGAATGCTGGGCGGAACTAAGAGCTGCCCTAGCCTCGGGGGGTACCTGCTCGCCGGGGGAGATGGGGGGGGTGCGCCGGGTGCCTGGGCGAGCAGTGAGGGGGGCGCCAACCGGGGGCAGCCCCCCCAAGGCCAGGGCAGCCGTGGAACGAAACGGGCAGGCTGCCAATCATGCGGAAGCCCCGCCCATGTCCCACCCAGCGTTCCATTAGCTCATTTGTAGATGACACCACTGGCGCAATCCTATACGGCACCAGAATGGCGAGTCCATCCGGCGCCATATCCTAACACAGTATAGGTGAGTCTGGAGCCTCCCCATGGCAAGGGCATGCTTGTTCCCTCTTTTTTCCTGAGCCATTTTAAACCCACAAATCACCCCTGCACTGCAGTCCCTGAAGTGTCAATTTCCTCAAATGTGCACGGTCACCCACTTTTAAGTATTGTAGGCAGATGAAGATATGATCCTAGTTCCAGTTGCACCGTCCAGTGTAGATGCCACGTTTCTGAGAATTCCTGGGGCAAAACCTTGCTTTGAACCTCCCCTCCACCAGTGCCCCACCCCCCTAGATGGCACACTTCTATGCTAGCATCAGTACAGGGGATTCAGGGTTGACCCAACCCCTGATGTGTGTGAATCCTCAGTAGTATCCAGCCTGACCCACCCCTGACTCTACTCTGGCACCATCCAATCCTCTGTTGCACACGAGCATCTCTTGGGACATTGCGTCTGCATCACAAGAACATCCATCAGTATGAAGATAGATTTCTCATGCAGTGTTCATTCACTGCTCCTTAATAAAATGTATGTAAAGATTATGAGATGAGACAGAACCCAACAAGGTCACATCAGGGTCTATCAGTGCATGGATAAAAGATGCTAATAACTTCCGATTCCACATAGACAAACTCACCCAAACAAATGGTTTTAGGCTAGATTCGAATCTTCCCTCTGTGAAAGTAATGCAGCTTGGACGGAATTATTAAAACACGGGGTGGAGTCAAAGCTAGCCATATGGTGAATGCCATAACCAGGGCAGACCTGTCACGGCCAGGCATGCTGGGAAGGCAGGCGAAAAGAAATTGTCCTGAAAGGACAACATGCATCCCGCCATGAAGAAATGAGGACAGAGGGCTGTGGGCAATGCATTGTCCAGTGAGTGACACTTGTGCTGATGTGAGACAACAGCGGGAGCGGAGCCATGTCTAGGCAAAGTTGATTATGGTGGATGGGACCCTTCAATCCGGCCTTGAAAAAACCTCCCCACACCGCAAAACACTCACTTCAAATACGCTTAATAAATATACTGGGTTACTCAAGTGATCCAATGACTAATATAAATCACTGTGTACAGAATCAGCATCTCTCGGTACACTGAAATGTACAGTGCAATCCTAGGCATGCCTACTCAGAAGTAAGTCTTCATGTTTCATGGCGCTTACTCCCAGAAAAGTGTGTTGAGTATTGCAGGCCTAGCGTCCTCCTCTTCACACAATAAGGAGGCAACATCATTACAAACCCAGGAGATTTCACCCTCATACAACATGCCTTTCGTCAATTTGCTTCCCCATAAAGTCACTTGTTTGTAAGAAGTTCAGAAATAAAACAGCCTTCAAGAATCACCAGAATTACTCTCTTCACTCAATGCGTGAGGCTCACCAAATTCAGGCACAGCCAATTAACTTCCCGGTAATCAGGTTCTTTGCACCAACCTTCCAAATACCACCTTAGGTTTGCAAATCTTGAAATCAACACTGTGTTGTTCGCTTTGTTGATGGCAACAGAAGCTGTATTTGCAAACATCCGGAGATATTCTGAAGGTTGCAATGAACCTGATGATTCTGATGTTAATTGGCTAAATTTGTTTAAGAAGCCAAGGAAGCAAGGAAGACACCAGCATGAAAACAAAAATGGGAGGAAATAATTGGTCAAATTTGTTTGAATGCACATTGATACACTTTGTTGGATTAGATGATGTGATTATGGGCAATCTGGAGCCAGACAGGAATTTTTTTTTTAACAATCTTCTTGACTTGCACCCAAGGTTAACACAACTGAAAAAATCACACAAACGTCTGTATGACTTAACCTGAAGCACCACATGGATGCTTAATACAGACATACTCCGGTGGGTCCATTCCAGGACCCCCTGTGCATTCCTGAAACCAGAGATACCGGGGACACCTATTTAAAGATAGGGAACATCAGGGGGTTTGCTGCAACAAGGTAAAAAAAAAAGAGATTTATTTTAATGTTTCCCTATCTTTTTATAATAGACATCCCAAAATCCATGGTATCCGTGGATAACTGAAACCGTGGATACTGAACCCATTGATACAGCGGCAAGCCTAAAATCAATAATAGTCTGAATCCTCAAATGATCCATAAACACTGAGCCAGTTCATTGGACTATGAAACCCACCTCAATTTCAAGCATGAGACGTTTAGGAACATATAGACCCTTTTTCTATGTGTCTATGGATACAAAGTTACAAGCATCTGGTGCTCCACGGGGGGCAACCCTGCTGATCCAGCAAAACAGTGCAAGGATCAGGACCCTGGACCAGTGCTGGGGGATAGTCAGTTAAGGAAAGTCACCAGAGAAGTCACACCAGAGTTTTTATTTGCCACTTGCCTTCTAACACCAACTTTTCTGGTTGCCAAAACTTGCCAACTTTTGCTGCTCCATGTCTCTCTTTTTGCCAGCTGAACAGTGCCTTGTTTTTTTATTATGTACAAACTGTTCATTTAACCATGTATAGAAGAGGGAACATTGGTAGGTGCAGCTTTTTAAACCCTTCCATGATGAGCTGCACCTGCCCAATTTCCCTCTTCTATACAATAGTTAAAGGTATAGGCACTTCATTTTACAGCCAAATCCTATTCTGGATTGGGCTGTTGGGAGGAGGTACTTACAAAAGTGGAAGAAGCTTCTGGTACTGTAAAATGGTAGCACAGCATCTAGGCTGCAATCCTATCCACACTTATCTGGGAATAAGACCCATGCAGTGACGTCATTTACTGGCGCCAGCAACCGGAACCCTGCTGGCGCCAGGATCCGGAACGCCACGGGGACGGACGGGTGAGCTGTAGCTCCCCGCCCCCTTGCGGTGCCTGGCAACACCTCCCTGTGCCCGGAAGAGCTCTCTTACAGAGCAATCCAGGCACAGGGGCGGGCGGGAGGGCAAAAAGAGCGCGCGGAGTCTGCCGCGCGCTGCTGCTCCGTTCCCGCTCTCCCCGGAACTACCAGAACCGGGTCCCGCCCCATTCC
>JAJKFI010000021.1:1108663-1131387 GCA_029204185.1 Lerista edwardsae
AAAGCCGCGCGGGGCGCGCGAAGAAACCGGAAGTGAATCGACGGACTGTCAATCACTCCCTACTCCCGCCCAGCGAACCGTCTACTGGGGAGTAGATGACACCACTGATGACGCCTCTGGACCCATGCACACTCTTGCTAGCTAAAGAGACCCATTGCAGAGCGGAAGGCTTACAAAGGAGTGATTTAAATCTCCTTTCCCTTCTGAGCTCCCCCCCCCCCCGGGGGGACCACATTTAAAGGGCTGAACAAGCAGAAAGTGTATGTGTGTGTGTGTGTGTGTGTGAAGGATAAGATAACTTGTTAACTCGGAAGGGAGCAGAGTGCCACATCTAGCATTCTGCTACTGTTTGGTTTTAAGGGAATTTGCTGGATTTTGGGGCTCCTTGTTAATCTGGGAGGGGGCTTTCCCTAAGTTTGCTTCCTTCTCTCTGGGCTCTACCTTTCTCTAGTCCAATCCCAGTTTACCCAGTAAAAAGGGTGGAATGGAGAGTAGGTTGTCTAGGTATGTGTATCCATTTTGCTCTCCATCTTATTTAAATGAAATTTTTAAACTTAATATAATTTTATCCCATCTTTCTTCCACTTACATGCATACCCAACTGTGGCTTATATAAACACAAAAATATACAATAATTACTTAAAAACAACTTTAAACTGATAAAAATACAATCAGGTGACAGCAGCAGCAGCAGCAGCAAATGAAAAACTAACACCAAAAGATTAACCATCTTCCCCTACAATCCCCGTGTGTCGTGGACCAATCAATACCTTACAAGACTGTAGAGGTTGCAAGAGGCAGGGCTTGTGAAAATCCAAACAGCAAACTCATGCCAAGATGAGGTTTAGAATGAACAGGAAGGCAGATTTGGCAACCGGCAACTAGGCAGGATGAAATGGGAAGGAGGGGAGAGCTACAAATGGTGACTGACATGCACGTTGAGAGTAAAACAACCAGCGTTGATAGTTTCCAGAATGAACTTCTGGACATTGTAAAACGCCATGTCAAGCATGCAAATGCCTTCTAACAAGGTATTTTATTTATATAGCCAATTGCTTTCAAATGAAAGTAATTTTATAAGTGTCTTAAACACAATCATATTAACAGAATACACATAGCCGATGCAGCTCCATTTCTGGGAAAGATACGCTCAGTAACAAAATGGATATGGTACATTGCAGGAAAGCAGAATTAATTCCTTGAATTAGTATTCATTGAAGAAGATATGAACTTGCCTCACATCAAATTGAGCAACTGGTCCATCTTGGCTGCAAGACTATGCACACTTTCCTGAGAGTAAGCCTTATTGAAGACCATGATACTCCTGAGTACATAAGAAGGGCCTTGCTGGATCAGGCCAAAGGCCCATCTAGTCCAGCTTCCTGTATCTCACAGTGGCCCACCAGGTGCCTCAGGGAGCACATGAGACAACAAGATGCCTGTTGCCACCCCCTTGCATCTGGCATTCTGAAGTAGCCTACTTCTAACGTAAGGGGGTTGCACCACCCATCATGGCCTATAGCTCATGGTGGACATTTCCTCCAGAAATCCGTCCAATCCCCTTTTCAAGGCACCTAGGCCAGATGCCATCACCACCTTCTGTGGCAAGGAGTTCTACAAATTAATTACCAGCTGGGGAAAAAGTATTTTATCTCCCATCACTCAATTTTAGTGGATGTCCCCTGGTTCTGGTGTTTTTTTAAAAAATATATTTTTTATTTATATTAGCACTGAGCTATGGCTTCTTCCTGAAATGTTAAAGGATGTTCACAAGTAGAGTACAATTTTGGATCGCATGCACAGAATTACATTAAACAGAGGTGACAAAAGGATGGTGGTTTAGAACCAACTTTCCATCACTGGGGCTGTGATGACATTGCCAAGAATGATTAGCAAATGCAAATGGGATAGTTGGCAATCTTGGAGAAAAAGAAATAATGTCACTGAGGCTGCAATCCTAACCTGCTGCCACAGTTAGGCCAGCAAAGTTTGGCTGGCACAAGGGACACCGTAAAATATGTTTGGACCACTCTTCATGTCAGGAGAGGCCAGAAGACAGATGTGAGCCATTGCCCCTGACTCTGAGAGTGCTCTAAATGTGCTTTAAGGTGTCCCTTGTGCTAGCCATACTTTGTGCTGGCCTTGTGCTGGCCATACTGCTGGCCTAACTCCAGGTTAGGGCTGCACCCTAAAACAAAGCAGAAATTGGAAACCGACCAATGTGACAGCATAGCAACCACTCTCTTGTGGGTCACGGCCTACCAATGAATGAACAATGGTTTCTGCCGTATTAGTTTAATCTACCAAAGTTTAATCCACCATGGATGGTGGGGAAGGAGAGGAAAACATCATCCCACCCCACACTGGCACATATGAGTGGCAAGGCCTTCTGTTCACATGCTGGGACACTGCAAGCTTCCCCTTGGAATTTAGACCAGAAATGCAGAAATGTATCTCTGAGCTGGCCAGCCAAGAAATGGCACTTGATGAGCTGCACACTTTTCTTTTCTTTTAGTCCATCTAAGTGGTCAGGATGATTGTCTGCTGTTGAGAACAGATTTATGGAAAGGCACTTGCTTCTCGCCGGTCGCCGTCTCGTACGCTCTTCATTCCATATTGCTAAGTGAAAGGCATTACAGGGGAAATTCACGCAGATGAAAATAGCATTTGGCGAATGGTGGTGTGGGGAGGTGGTGGGAAGGGAAGTGATTCCACAGACTTCAAAGCAGATAAAAGTATTCTGAAAAGTTTTATCTTTATTTTATAAGCATATCCAGGAGATGGGAGAAGATGAAAGTAGTGGTCAAAGGACATTCTGGTTTAATGTTTTTCTCTTCACTCTACAAGCTAGAAAAAAAGGCTCTTATAGTTGACTGGAGTTTATAGTGAGGAGCACAAACTAACCATGGAATCATTTCTAACTGCTGCTCCCCCCTTTGGTTTCTTTATAGTGGTCCATTATTGTGGCTTTTGAAAACAATTATGATCTCTAGGCATTGATGTTGAAAGTGAAACGCAAACTTTCCTGGAAGTTTGAGTTTGAAAAATAGATATCCCAAAGAAGCCCAGTTCAGAAAAACTTTGTTGGATGAATGCCTCTTCTCAAGCGGAAATGAAATTAAAAAGAGAGAAAAAAATCAATGGAGAATATATTAAAAATTGAGTTTGTATGTTGTCGGGACGTAGTTTGCTAAAATCAAAGCACATATTTAAATATAAGAGTCAGAGCATAATCCTAACCTGGAGTTGAGTTGGCACAGGCCAGCAAAGTTTGGCCAGCACAAGGGACACCGTGAAGTATGTTTGGACCACTCTCAGCATCAGAGAGGCCAAAACACAGATGTGCGCCATCCTCCTTGACTCCAAGAGTGGTCCAAACGTGCTTTACGGTGGCCCTTGTGCCAGCCAAACTGTGCCGGCCTAACGCAGGTGACCGACGCAGGTGGTTTGCATCAGCCCAAGGCTGACATGAACATGCCGTAAGGCACATCTACGACAGTGCAAGAGGCGTTGGGTCGATGCGGGCAATTGTGCTGACCCAACAATGCTGCGGGGGCTGGATGGTAAGCAGTGATGTCATGCAGGGGGTACGCGGGGGTACGCGAGTACCGGTTTCTAGGATTACAGCTGGCCCCGCCCATTCGCCCGCCCACTCGTCGACTCCGCCCTCTGCAACGTTTGAATTTCCTGCATGTTTGAGTTGCCTGCATGTTCTCAGAGCCAGCCAGCCAGGCAGGCAGGCAGCGAGTGGAGCCTTTCCTTTCCTTGCCACTGAAAAATGAGTTGCTCTGGGGTTTTAACATGATGCCAGGCCTCCTTAACATGTTCTGGGGATTCTGTGGAATACTGTTGCAACTGTTGGGTCAGTTTAAAATCATCTGAGGCCTCAAAAAGGGCTTTTTTCATGTCCCTTCCTGCCACGACATCACTTCTGGCTTATGACGTCACTTCCGGTGGGCGGGTCCCGACACGTGCCAATCAAAAGTGAGTACCTGTTCTTAAATCATTTAGATGACACCACTGATGGTAAGTCACTTCCATGCTGCCTGAGTGCGGGGGCTTGGGAGGGAGGCAGGAGGGAGGTGGAACGGGGCAAAGGGAGGGCGGAGGGAAGGAGGGCCTTTGGACAGGCAGGCCCCAGGAGGGGGCGTGGAGTCAGGATCTGGCTGTTAGGCCGGATCTTAACCCCTGTCCCCGGGCAGGCCAGCCCTGCTCCAAGCAGCTCCATAGGGCTGGCTGGGGCTTACAGAAATGTTCCCTTGCCCTGTGGTGAGATCTAGCTGCCTCCAAGCCTGCCTGCTCCAATCCAGGTTAGGACTACCTAAGCTTAATGGATTGGTTTCTATGTGAATAACATCCCAAGCAAGCAACAGCGAAGTGCTTTTGTGACCAGTCTTGGTGCTCGGTGCTGCAGTCAGCTGTCACATTTCAATATAATACATTTCAATATAGTACAGGAGGAAAATTGTGCTGATTGCAAGATAATCCATGTTGGGATGAAACATTTTGCGTCTCCTACATTTTCATTAACCAGGTGGCTACTATTTACTGTTAATAAATATCCACTGTTGGCCATGGTCCAGGAGATGTCACCCACCTTCCTGTTTGCAACTCCGGTGATAATCTTGACATCCATATGTTTCATTGAAGCATACAGACATCTACTTGTGGAATATTAATAGAAACTAACAGGGGCCAGTTCTATTTTGGGTTGGATTATCATCTGGAGGGGATAATGACAATGTACCCCCCCATCGTTACTGGATCTGCCTGGAGCAGGGAAGGGGGCAGGGAAGGGGTGACATGGGGCAGAGAGAGGGTAGCAAGGGGGAAGTGGAGGTTGCGGGAGGGATAGATCTGGCAGTAAGAGCATATGCTGGATCCTTTCCTCTCTTTTCACAGCCTTGCCACCCTCTTTGTCTCCTTAGGCTGAGATGGCTTACAGAAGGGTAAGGGAATTTTAAATCCCCTTTCCAATGCTTTCTGATCCTCCCCCCCCCCCCCAACACTCACACCCTGGATACAGTGCATGCCTTTTCAGTACAGCTGAAAAGGACCAATGGGGAGAGCGAAGGCTAGGACTGGGCTGTTTATAATATAGGTTGCAATACCCTTTCGAAATTGAAGAAATGACATCTGTTTTTCTTTTGAAGAAGACAAACAGTTTTTATTGAAAAAGTCAAGTGCATTTGTAGCTACAGAGCATAACTCTATCCAAAAAGCTTTTGGCAGAAGTTTTCCACCAATGTAAACTAGCAATAATGGGTAGAAAGACAGAGCTCCTTACGAATGGATAACTGGTTAAAGAAAGAAGTGACATTCCTGGGGGGGGGACACTTTTCAGGTGCCTGAATGCTTGTGTAAAGCAGCCCCTGGGTGCTGCACCTAGGATGGGATTCCATATTCCTCATCATGGGGAAAATCTCTCCTCCGCCCCACTGTGTGTGTTGGGGGGGGCACAAGAGCATGTTGACATGAAGATGGGCTTTCCAGTGCACTCTTGCTCCCCTCCATACATGGAGATGGATGCTTGTACAGAACTTGCGTTTCACAGGTATGTGGCTCAACCAGTGAGCTTCTTGGCGGAGGACAAATGTGAAATGACATCACTCCGGTCCTAACACAACACTCTGTCCATGACTCCATACTGGAGATTAACTATTCGGGGAAAATTTCTTGCCTATTGGTGTATGCACATGATTGTCTCTCTGTGTGCGTGTGTATGTTATGTGTACATATTGAAGTGGGGCAGCCCAATCCTGAGCTGCCCGAGCGAGCAGGGGTAGCCAGGCAGCTGCAGCCTTGGGAAGCTCTATGGGAGAAGGGGATGTCTGTCCCCTTTCCCCATGGTGTGGGTTGGCGAGCTGTCTACCTGCCTCTACACTAGCCCTACACAGAGGTTGGGATCAGTGGCATTCCCACCCCCACTTTGCCCTTCCCCGTCCCAGGAACGCCCTCCCACCTTGCAACGCTGTCATCCAGTGTACTCACTGCTCACCAGCTTGTGGTGCTGCTTCTGGGCAGTGCAGGCAGCGTCAGTCACAGAAAAAGGAGTGTTACTGCGTAGACTCAATCCTCACTATCTGTTAGGGTTAGGTTCTTGGAAATTCTCATGGATAGCGAATTCACAGACAATGAATCATGGATCCTATGGAATCAATAGAGTTAGGTGCAAGAGGTATCTTATCTGCCATCAGGAAGCCAGCAGAGTGCAGCAGGAAGTGCCAAAAGATCTCTGAACGCTGCAGAGACCTTCAGAGGCTGCAGGGGCCTTCAGACTGGCACCTGCGACCAGCATAGACCCTTAAACATGGCCAGCAGATGCTTCTACCTGCCATTTGAAAGGGGTCAGCGCTGGTCGCAGGTGCCATTCTGAAGGTCTCTGCATAGTGGGTAACGAGGACAGAGGCACAGGTAATGAAGTAGCAATTCTGCCCCTCGCAGATAAACAGGAATGCATATAAAGAGGATTTATTGTATATGAAATGTACAGGTCTGTAAATTTAGCCTTTAGAAATGTAGCCTTTCTGCTCACCTCACCTATGGATCTGGCTCTTTCACTCATCCGGAAATCACTGTCACAGGGCATGCCGATCGAGCAGAAGCAGTCATCTAAATAGAGTACCTTTGATTTTTTTTAATGATTGTGAGACATTTAGCAATCTTAGAGCCGCCTAGGTAGCCATTCCTTCCATTGAACTTGAGCAGGAAAAAAAAAATCCCAAAACCAACCCCACCAGTATTGCACAGAATGCAATTATACTGTCAATAAGCAACTTGCCATTCACAGCATGGTGATTTCTTAGAAATATCAGGAGTCTCCAAGTAAGGGATGTGGCAACCCCATTCCCATTGTCTTGGGCTTAATGCACAGTGTGTAATAAAAGTGTTATGAAAATTAGCTAGTGTGCGCCTGGCAGCCACTCTTCCGTCGTAAATAACTCAGCTCTTTAGATTACTCATATATGAGCCCAACCCCCTAACCAAGTCCAAAAAAAGATCTAATGCTCAGTAAGCTGTGTTTTAATTAGAAAAGTGCTAACTAATGAGCATCTAAAACCATCCAGTAGCGTGTTTGGGTATTAATGCTGAAATTGTAGGGTTTTATGAATTCATGTCAGACCCTTAGGGGTACATTTTCAAAGTGCTGCACAGACTTTTAGCCATGCAAATCCCATTAAAGCCAGCGAGAGATGTGTGGCTGAAACCCATGCGATGCTTTAGAAATGATGTACCCCTTAATGTTAGCAGAACAGGGGCCTGGCCTGTAAATTTTCTGGCTTTCGTTTTTCTTTCTTGCCAAGAAAACTGCCGTGTGTGTGTGTGTGTGTGTGTGTGTGTGTGTGTGTGTGAGAGAGAGAGAGAGAGAGAGAGAGAGAGAGAGAGAGAGAGAGAGAATACAATTTGGAAATGAGAAAATCTCAGAAATGCAACTGCTTGATTATTGATTATTGCATGCCATTGATTATTGTACACTAAGTTTATAATCTTTGCTTAAAAAAAAACACATTTATTTTTAAGAAAGAAAAAAACCCCAATGCCTTGGATCTAATAGTGTTGCAATACAACTGGAAAGCATTTCTGCTTGCTCAAAGGGAGGGCACACGAGACAACAAGATGCCTGTATCCTGAAAAGATAATTGATATCATCATCATCATCATCATCATCATCATCATCATCATCATCATCATCATATTATTATTATTATTATTATTATTATTATTATTATTATTATTATTATTGCAATCTATCTTGGGAGCTTTGGCCAATGCAAAAAGGTGGTCCATAAATGCAAATAATTTATAACAAAACTGCTATGTAAAAGAGTACTTATTTAAAATGAGCAATTTTGAATGGGAGGTGGGATGAGAGGATAGGATTAAGACACTAGACTGGGTTAAAGCTGCCTGCAAGAGCTTGGAAAGGCAGCACCCAGGATGACAACTGCACCAAAGATGGAAAACATCTGGCGAAATGGAGTGTCAATAAGATTTTCTTATGGAATAATACTTGTAAAAATCCCATTGAAAAATGGGGTTTATGTTCAGCCTGCCTATGTACACTGCCTTGGGTCTAAGGCAGGCAGAAATACCGTAATACAGTGATACTCACACTTTTTAGAACAGGACCTACTTTTTAGAATGGCACTTCTGTCGGGACCCCTGGAAGTGATGTTGTGGCAGGAAGTGACATCATCAACAAGGAAGTGCTGGCATTGTAACATAATAAAATGACACTCCTGAAATACAAATTGGCATTCTTGGACTGCAGCAACTGTGCAACCATGAAACATCCCTGACAGAAACCAGGATTAGGACAAAATATTATGTGAAAGCACGGAAGTAAAAACAAAATTAAAAAAAAAAACTTCATTTGAAAATTCAAACTGTAAACACTCACAAAAGAATTATAGTCATTGTAAGGTCTGCAGTTTCCAAGATGGCTGCTCCCAGCTTTCTGTGACCCACCTGACATCAGGTTGTAATCCACCAAATGGGTCCTGACCAACTGTTTGAATCACACTGCCATAATAAATAAATAACAAAAGGAGAGTGTGGAAATAAGGTGATAATTTTCACTGTTCAAGGTGCGGCTTGGCAAGAGCATGTGTTGCCAGAGAACTGTTGCCAACTTACCATGTTGCCAGCTTACCAAAGCACAGCCATTTTGCATAGTGACTTGTCTATGGCTGTGGAAATATGTAACTGTTTTCCATCTTTGCTTTCATTGTTTTCACATGGGCCCCCGCTTGTAATGTTCTCAATTCAATGTTGCTGACGTTCACAATTCAGGACTGCTGGCCCTGCACAATAGATAAGGTGTCAGTTCAAGCTAGCAGAACCTCCTCCCTTATCGAAATTGTCACGGCATTCTCATGGCCCAATTAGCTCAGAGCATCTCATGCCCCAGCCCCAATGATATAATTTCCAACCAAGCAGGAACTTGGGGGGAAAGGAGGGGGGAGTATAAAAGTGCTTGTATTATATATATTTTTGCCTTTCTCCCTGACTTTTCAGAGGGATTGGTCCGCCTGCGCAGGTGTAAATAAATATGATCCTAATACTCTCTTGTCTGGTTGTTTGCCTTTTTAAATGCAATCCCCACCACAGAAACCATACTTTGCCTATTTTCGGCAACACATGTCGCAACAGTTCCATGTGTGATATTTTGTACAGTGTGTTGTGCAAAAGCAAAGGCATTCAGTTTGGATTTACGTAAGCAAGAGGCTCACGTTTCTGTGTGCACAAGCCCCCTGGTGTGAGCAGAAGGATAACTGAGGATGCCGCTCTCTGTTTTTAAATAACCACGTTGTGTTGTCGCCATTGAATTATATTACTGTCTACTGTTCAGTTTCTTTTTTCTTCGTAAAAACCGAGCTGATCAAAACACATCCAAATTGTGGCGTACTCCATCACTCAATATTGTAACATGGAAATAAGTCTTGGGGAAATAGGAACAAGTCATGGCTGAGTGTCGGGGCTTTCTGTGCAATACTCGGAAGAGGATTTGAGCAGACCCGCTTGTAATGATCTCTCTTTCTAGCACTGATGACATTTCACAAAATATACTGTTGCTCTGCACAGCGTGTTGCTGTCGCCAGGCAGTGGGAAAAGTTGACGAAGCAGCATCCATTAAACCGAAGCTGGCAACCGTCAGACAAGCCTCCCTGAGCTTTCTTCAGTATGTTAAAAACAGCCCATCCTTCCAGCACTTTCACAAGGTGAAGCAGGCCAGCCACTGAATGGTCATGATCTGGTGCCATCAATGTACATGGGACTTTGCAACATAACAAAAGAAAACAAAACAGGTCCTCGCTCCAAGGAGCTTACAATTCCAAGTTTATCAGTGTAAAAGATGACAGAGGGAGTGGGTTGAAATGGAAAGGCAAGGATAGCAGGAGGCAGAAAGGGACCACACTGCAGGGTGTCAAGCAGTCGGGGCAGCTCTGTGACTCTTAACTTCCTGTGTTGATTGACACTGCAGGAGATGAGCAGAGCATCTTTGTTCATGTATTCTCCCCACCTCATTTTTTTTTGGAGTCCTAATTGCTGCTGATGTCACAGCTGCTGATGTCATCATGGATTTTTTCTTGTAACTAGTTTTACGTGACTCCAGTTCCTGGCTGAAAGTAAGCAATGCAAATCAGAGTTTTTGGGCTACTAAGGAACGTTCAGGCAGGGGAGGCAGATCCTTACCAGACACACCAAGTAGAAAGGAAACGTTGCCTCTGAGCCACTCCTTTCTTCTCCAGCTCAGTCAGTGAGTTATGCAGAGCGCACACACCTGTTACAATGCGCAGGAAACAAACCAGCTGTGGATTCGTGGCAATCCTGGTTGACTTCCAATGAAAAACAGGCAGGGTGTCTGCATCAGCAGTCGCTGGGGAGGCAGCAGGCAGAACTGCTCAGTCAGGCTGCAATCCTGGCTGTCTTCCAATTAAAAAAGCAGGGTTACTGACTTCCAATTAAAAAATGCAGGATGCTTGCATCAACAAGCTCTGTGGAGGCAGCCGGAGGAGTTGCCTACATTCTTTTTTTTTTTTTTAAGCCATGAAAAAAGCAAGGAGCTTGTGCAATGGACTGGCTCTCTAGAGCACCAGGAGAGGCAGAGAGAGTTTTTCAAGGAAGGTATTGAGATAAGCTGAGCTTAAGGGGGAGGAGGAAAGTGTGAGTATTCATTGTCTGTGTCTCCCCAGACCTGGACCTTTCCAAATGTCACTGGGGCTACTAATCTCTTTTTACATTCTTGTTACATTAGCACATTACTTTTGGGATTGGGATCTAGTTCACAAAACACATTTATTCCCCCCCCCCAAACAATCAGTTCTGTACCTGTACATGTTCATATGGACACAATGTAATGTATGAACTGGACCATCACAGGTATGGACAGCAGCAGGTGATCATGGCAGCGGGAAGATTTGCTATTGTGATAATGACTATTATTCAGGGTGCAATCCTAACCTGGAGTTAGGCCAGCAAAGTTTGGCTGGCACAAGGGACACTGTAAAGCATGTTTGGACCACTCTTCAAGTCAGGAAGGATGGGGCACGTCCGTGTGCTGGCCTCTCTGACTCAGAGAGTGGTCCAAACACACTTTATGGTGTCCCTTGCATTGGCCAAACTTTGCTGGCCTAACTGTGTTGGCCTAACTCCAGGTTAGGATTGTGCCCTCAGTCTGTTTGTTACTTTTGTCCACATGCCCAAGGAAAGTTAGGGCAGTTCATTCAGAGGAAAATATATTTTGTGATCTGGCCAGTAGCATAGCCGGGGATTGCAACAGCATGGTAAGTACAGCAGGCTCTGCAGTGCATAGCTTTCGCTGCTTGGAATGGCTCCAATGGCGATCGGAAGAGGCTGCTTATACAGTGAGCTGTGCTGCCTGCAGTACTTGCTTGCCCCCCTCCCTGACAGCATGGAACCAGCATAGGTTGGTAGTCTGGTGTCTTGAACTGAAAGGCACCCATAGTTGATAACTGCTTGACGATCAGAGACTACAAATTGTCTGCTTTCTGATTTCAGAAGGAAGGCATTCTAATGAGATTCTGATGAGTATTAGTGAGGCATCGCTAAATCAACTACTATTCTTGTCAGAACTAGTAAGTGGTCAAGCAGGCAGTTCAGCATGAAGAGGCTAACTAAGAGCTGCTCAGCCTGTACTTGAGCAATGCTTTGATTAAGGAGTCAGGTTAGAGTCAGCATTTTTACAGTAGATGGAGATATCACCTGATCCCTGATGGGTTTGAAGCTGTATTACCATTGCAGGTGGCACTGCTGGGCAGCTGTGATCAAGCCAGTAGACGCCTTGCTTTGCAGTTTGCAATTGTAGCACAGTCAGGTTTGGGACTCCTGTTCCCTAGAACTCTGTGGTCTGGTTCAGATACTAACCAGGGTTCTGAGATGCAGGAATGGGCATGTGCAGTACAGATGCTCATATGTGTGGTATGGGGGCTCCATGTGGTATTTGTATCCACTGATTCTATTTCTTTAGGCAAAAGGTGTTCTTTTTTTAAAGTTAGGTTGGAGCTCAAAAAACTTCCATATTTCAGAATTCCAAATAAGGGGTGTTCAACCTGCAATGTTATTTGTTAATATTATCAATATACAGCTTCAAAGAGAAGTTTCCTATGGGTTCATGAATATTTAGGATAAGAACATAAGACAAGCCCTGCTGGATCAGTCCAAAGTCTCATCTAGTCCAGCTTCCTGTATCTTATCTCACAGTGGCCCACCAGATGCCTCAGGGAGCACGCAAGACCACAAGTTGCCTGCATCCTGTTGCACCTGGCATTCTGAAGTAACCACGTAAGAAGGTTGCACACCCCATCATGGCCTCTAGCCCATGATAGGCTGTTCCTACAGAAATCTGTCCAATCCCCTTTAAAGGCACCTAGGCCAGTTGCCATTACCATCTCCTGTGGCAAGGAGTTCCACAGATTAATTACCTGCTGGGTAAAAAAAGTATTTCCATTTATCCATTCTCCATTCTCTCCCAACACCCACTCTCCCAACAATTTTAGTGGCTGTCCCCTGGTTCTGATGTTGTGAGAGAGGGAAAAGAACATCCCTCTGTCCATCCCATGGGATCGGATCATTACTACGAAATACACCTTGAATTTTTTTGAATTTTTTTCCAGAAATCCAACCTGTTGGACCAAGTTCTTCCATCCCAGAAATGAACTTGGCCCTTTTTGTGCACCTGCCAACATATCTCTGCTTTCACCATTAATTATTGGAAGAACAGTTGCTAAAACTACTTAGTAAAATTATTTACCGAGATAATAGTTTAAAGGAAATGTCAATGAGCTCTGAGTTACTGCTTTGCACGTTGAGTTTCTTCCAGAGATGTAGAGATATGAATTAGTCCCACATCTGCTAAACCAGAAGAAGAGTAGATGTGTAAACTGGGCCCCAAGAAAAAAGCAACAGCCCATTCTATTGTTTCTCAGTGCCTCTGTCTTCATTCATTCCTACCAACAAGAGCTGATGCTGATATATCTGTGTCTTCACTAGGTGGAGCTCTAGGATGGCTGTTTGAAGCCTCAGCTGCATCTCCATTGTCTGAGAGACAAATTTCCTTTGTTTGACAATTTACAAATCATCAGTGAAAATGACAATGGAAGAAGTTGAGGGAATTAGCAAAGCATTGGCACACGAAACCTGCCTGCAGATTGCCAATTGTGTGAGCACCCATTTTTTTCCCATTCTCCATCCCGCCAATTACTTTCCTCGATAGCAATAATTTGATCATTTGTGTGTTAAATGATACACTCCCTTCCAGTGCTGTGGTTGCCACCAGACTTGGCTCTGTTAAACTGTAAATCATTCTCTTCTTAATCAGGGGTTGGATTAAATACTGATTTCTTTCCCATTTGGCTAGCAGTTGGGGAAAAAAAAGTCTTTCTTTGGAAAGAGGTGGGGTGCCGTGAGATTTGTGCGTGTGTTCGTATCTGTGTGTTCATCTGCCAATACCACCACCTCAAATAATTATTCCATCAAATTCAGTAATTCCTACATTACGTTTTAAAAGAGAGAGTCTCTTTAAAGATCATAGTCAATATTACATTGTTAGATCTTGCTTAATCAATCTGGAAACCTTTCAGTCTTATTTTGCTTTTAGTTTTATGATCACATCATTTTGTCCAAGGGAGAAATGACACAATTCCCCTCACCCACCTTGCTATTCTCACAAAGCTGTAAAGCCCAAAGCAGGTTTTTCTTTTGTTTTAAAAAGGTATCTAGTTCTAATTCCCATTTCCAACTTTGTTGTGCTAAATGAGGAAGGGGGAGATAGAGATAGAGATAGATAAATACAAATAACTGTATGAGTTTTCCTGTCTCCCCCTTCCTGAACCGTACTATGTTCTTTTACTCCCCCCCCCACACACACTCTAATGACATTTGGCAGGCTCAACTGTGTAATGCTTGGCTGGTTTTATTGTTGTCTGCTCCCAGTGGGGAATAGTTGACACTGCTCTCTGTTTTCAATTGATATCCATTTTCAACAATATTGCTTTCTATTAGATTCCTGCACAGTTTGTGCCAGCCAAGCTGAATATGTACCACATTGACCTCAAAGCTTTAAATGCATCAAATAGAGAAATAAGCAAAATAAATAAATAAATAAACATGCGCGCGCGCACGCACACACACACACAGACACACACACACACACGACAATGAGCATTTGCTTACTCTAAAAAAATGAGCGGTGAATTACAGCCTATGGAATGGAGTGGTCTTTTGGTTTAGTTATTTGTTCAAGAAAGCTGAAACAGTGGAATTTATTGTATCATAGGAATTCAACAGTAATGCAGAATATTATTCACTTGAGATATTTCTGGATTCCTTTTCAAATAATATTTTCCCAAGGAAGATTAGAAATAATAATAATAAAAAAGAATGACAGTCATTATGGATCATTTCCCACATTTAGCCAATGCCAGACATGTTGTTGCAGTAGATTTCACAGTGACATTTTCCTTGGAGTTTCCCAGCATTTCTGTGGGTTGGAGCAGCTCCGTATTCACTTGACATGAGTGACAGTCACCGATTTGCATTCCAAGTCTTCTAACAGCCAAATCCTAACCAGGACTGGAATAGGCAGGTCGGCTAGCCTGTGCCATATCCAGCCCCAGTTAGGAGGCGGCTGTGGTGCAACTCAGAGGAAGGAAAGATTTGTCTCTTACCTTGGGTAAAGCCCCAGGCCCCAGGGAGCAAACAACAATAAAACCAGCCAGTGAAATTGTTGGTGCAAATCCGAACAGCCCCTGTAGGGCCAACAGGGCTGGGGCAGGCGCGTATCTGGGCGAAACTGCGCCCAGGGCACGTGACGTCATGACGTTGCAGGTTGTGGCTTCTGTCCACCATGGAGGGCAGAAGCCAAGCCCCGCCTCCTTGTTCTGCTGGAACGGAGGGGAGCCGCTGGTGTGCCTCGCGGCTCAGGGGGCACGGCAGCGGCTTCCTTTCCCGGGCTGCTGCTCGAGTGCTTAAAGCGCCCCAGCGGCAGCCCGGGAGGGGAGCCACCGGCGCGCCTCCCGGCTCGGGGCGCAGGGGGGCGCAAATTTGTGGGCGGGGGTGGGGCACCACGCCCACCTTATGGCGCCCCAGGGCTCGTGCCCTCTGGCGCCATACCCTAGGTTCGCCTCTGGGCTGGGGTTGGGGTTAGGATCCAGCCTAAGTGCTGGCTCCTGGCGCTACCACTTTCCCAGGTCAGTCCTCCCACGGGATCGCCCTCCCCTCCCTTTCCTCCGCCCTTCCCAAGCCCTTGTGCTGACCTCCATAGGCGGGCGACAACTCACCCCTTGCCCAGCGCAGGTAGGCCAGGGTGTGTCCTCACACCAGCCTAGCGTGCTTGTAAGTCATCTCAAATGTGCTTTATGGCATGCGCCGACATGCGCCAGCCTAACCTAACTCATGGTTAGAATTGTGCCCTAAGAAAAAAGGAACTTGTGGCAGATGGACAAAATGGTTGGTTGAACTGGCTGAAAAAATGCACGTTCTTCTATTTTTTCCAGACAAAGAAGTGGTGATTCTGTGGCAGCAACTTTGGTCTTTGTCAGGAGATTTCCAGCAGATGTTTCGAAGAGCAGCTTCCTAGATATTGATGGGTGATTGGTGAACCATTTAGAGGATGGCAAAAGTCAATAGCAATAAGCTCATTTTAACTGAAATAGAAATGAGGTCATTACCATTGTGTCAGCAACTAGCTTCTTTGTAATTAAAACCTCAGTGTCTGAGAGCGAGGATGGAGGAGGTGGTGCAGACTGAGATACTGCTAAAATGTCATTAATGTGTCACATGCTCACTTTGCTACATCAGAGAAGCTTAGGAACATTATCTGTATGCATTGCTCCAATAATTCAGGAATCGTTCCCTTCCAGTGAAATACAGTTCTCATTTCTGGAAGCTTCCTTTTTAAGCTGGTCTTATCACCTAAATGCGAGGAGATAAATAGGGACCACTTCGGTGGGAAGGTAACGGCGTTCCGTGCGCTATGGCATAGAGTCATGCTGGCCACATGACCACGGAAGCTTGTCCTCGGACAAAACGCTGGCTCTGCAGGCTTTGAAACGGAGATGAGCACCGCCCCCTACAGTCAGTCACGGTCACATTTGGTCGTGGGGAGACCTTTACCTTTTTATCTAAGAAAACTCCCTTCTTGTGGTAGTCAGTGGTGCTCCCTGTCTCTTCAAGTTTATGCACAATATGGGAACATTGCTCTAGAAAAGCATTTCCCCAGGTTTTGCAGCAATGCTAACCAACTTTACAGCACCAGGGTAACAGAAGTGCAGCTCCAAGGCAATGGAACAAGCATTCCCTTACCTTGGGGAGGCCTCCATGACAGTCCCCCCCCACCTGCAGGATGCATCCACATGCCCCATTGACACAGTTATGTCAGTGCTGGAAAGTTGGTTAGGATTGTACCCTGGGACAGTTTTTTCCTCCAGATTAGCACATATCAGTATGCACAAAAAGAGATAGATATCACTATTAAGAATGAGAATGAAGAATGTTTGGATATGTCTTCAACAGCAGAACTGTCTGTAGTAAGCAGCAGAGATTTGGGGAGATGGACAAAACCTGCCTCCTCCCCACCAAGTGAACCGAAGAGCTTACTCTTTGTGCAACAGACACGGAGGAGGCACCCCCGGGTTAACTGAATTCTCCCATGGGTGCAATGACTGTTCCAGGAAGAAGAAGGACTGTCCAATGCTAATTGAGCAAAAAAGGAACCTTTTAAGTGGTGGTTCTCTTAATTCAGCAGCAGGAGATCAATTGTCCCTGTTCAAACCAGCGTAGCCTCTTCTCCTGTGGCCGTTTGCTGGTGTCTCTCCGGTGTCTTGTTCAGATTGTTTCATTTATTTTACTATGCAGACCACTTTGCTGTTGAAGACATATCCAAACATTCTTAATTCTCATTCTTAATAGTGATATCTAGCTATCTAGCTATCTCTTTTTTGTGCCGTTGATGCTAATCTGGAGGAAAAAACTGTCCCACGGTACAATCCTAACCAACTTTCCAGCACTGACGTAACTGTGTCAATGGGGCATGTGCTGCATCCTGCAGCTGGGGGGTTGTTGTCATGGAGGCCTCCTCAAGGTAAGGGAATGAGTCAGTGGTGTCATCTAAATGATTTAAGAACAGGTACTCACTTTTGATTGGCATGTGTCGGGACCCGCCCACCAGAAGTGACGTCATAAGCCGGAAGTGAGGTCGTGGCAGGAAGTGACATGAAAAAAGCCCTTTTTGAGGCCTCAGACAATTTTAAACTGACCCAACAGTTGCAACAGTATTCCACAGCACCCCCAGAACATGTTAAGGAGGACTGGCATCATGTTAAAGTGACCCAACAGTTCCAAAACCCCAGAGCAGCTCATTTTTCAGTGGCAAGGCAAGGCAAGGCTCCGCTCACTGCCTGCCTGCCTGGCTGGCTCTGAGAACGTGCAGGCAACTCAAACATGCAGGAAATTCAAACGTTGCAGGGGGCGGAGTCGACGAGTGGGCGGGTGAATGGGCGGGGCCAGCCATAATCCTAGAAACCGGTATTCGCGTACCCCCGCGTACCCCCTGCATGACATCACTGGAATGAGTGCAACCCAATTCAGAGCAAGACCAGTGCTCGAATCATAGCCTTCCAGACCAGGAGAACCTCTGTTTTATCCTGATTTAATTTCAGTTTGTATGTATTCAGTCTGGTAGTTTAATTTCTAAAGAGCCACTGCAGCCTCTTAGGTGGTATGTGGTTTGAGAATAAATAAATAAATAAATAAATAAATCAATCAATCAATCAATCAATCAATCAATCAATCAATCAATCAATCAATCAACAGTATTTATATACCACTTCTCAACACAAACTTCACAAAGCGGTTTACAGGAGAAAAATAATAGTAAAGGTAAATGGCTCTCTGTCCCAAAAGGCTCACAATCTGAAAAAAAAATGGATCACACTTTTAGATGATATGGGGCTATACAGCATAATCCAGAATTTGGCATAATCCATTTTGGCATGATGTGGGGATGACAATTAAGGAATAAGTGAATTTCAGCATCAAATGGATAAAACTATCTCCAGATCACACACATTCAGTAATCAGATACAACATAAACAGGAAGTTTTCTGCCTCTGCAACTGTTAAAGGCATAGGAGTCAGTCAGGTAAAACGATGGCAACCTTAGATTAATGTAGGTCTTTTTGGTTGAACTGTCCCAGTGTAAGGCATAAATTTCTGGCTCCAAATTTATGGTTCAAAAGAAAGATTTATTGACATATTTGCAAATATGGGTGGCAAGCAAATGCCAAACAGAACAAGCTGTGTACCACACAATTGGGGGTGACTTTTTTATACTTAGTAGGAGAGGTCCAGTATTTTGCACCTATTGGTTACAGCTTATCCAATTAACAGCATCTTAACTGAATATTTCAGACTTCCCTTTGACACGCTCACCCTGCCTTGGTACATACTTTAACCCATGACACATCTTCATGCTATTACGCCGACTCCATGCTAGTCTCCTCCAAGGTTAAAGCTGTATCTGGGACCTGGGAATTTCTTCTATGTATCAGTTTAGGAATACACACAGCCCCCTCCTTTTCTTTCCCTTGTCCATTGTTCCTAACTTTCTCTTGCAACATATCTTGGTCTCTTCTACTCTACAACGTTCCCAACTTTCCTGCCCCTTATCGGGCTAGCCTTGGCCTGAGAACACCAGCTAATTTACTCCATTAACTACCTCTTTGCTTTTACCCCTTACGGCAGGCATTATATTTTAGTGTTGGGGGTTCCAAATCATCATATCTATATCTATATCTAACACCAGGTAGATGAAAGTGCAAGGAGAAGAAAAAAATGGGAGTCAAAGATGAATGTTGATTCTTGTTATTTTGCATTTCTACATATCTAAGAGCCCAATCCTATACTGCCTGACTGCCTGGGAGCACAGCAGCAGCCAGGTGGCTACTGCTGCATCCTGTGGCAGTCAGGTAGCCACAGGAGTCTCTGCTGGGAAAGGGGATGTTTGTCCCCTTTCTCTGCAGTAAGGGTGCAGCGCATGCAACGGGTCTAAATAGCCAGTGCAGAAATCAGCACAGAAGTGAGGCCTCTGAGTAAGGCCGTGCAAAGGCCTTGGAGATCAGGAACCGGTGGCGACTCTCACTGCTGGTCCTACCCCCGCTCCACCTGCCCCGGAATACCTTTCCACTTTGCCCCGAATGGTTGCATTGCCAGCGAGAGGCAAACTCACCTTGTGCCGGTGACCGGTGCTTCCTCCAGGGTGTGTGTGGCCCACGTTGTAAGCACTTTACAGCCCCTTGTGTGACACCAGCATGCGCTTGTACTGCTCATGCTGAAGGACTCTGGATTGGGCACTAAGCTTCAAAAAATACATATATGGAAAGCTTTTCCCTTTCAAATTGGCACTCTGAACAATCAGTTTGTATAATTCAAACTGTCCCCCTATCCAGACCTGGTTCTCTTCCCAGTTTATTTCAGTACAAGATGCGGCTGAAATTGGTAAATAAATAGGGCAGAAATTTGGGTTGCCAACTAAAAAGACCCAGTTTCCTCTTCCTCTATTCCAGTGTTATTCAAACTGTGGGTTGGGACCCACTTGGTGGGTCGCGATTTGATCTCAGCTGGGTCGTGGAAAGCTGGGAGCAGCCATCTTGGAAACTGCAGACCTTACTCTTGTTATATTCCTTTTGTGAGGGTTAACGGTTTGAATTTTCAAGTGAGGTTTTTTTCAAGACATTTTGTTATTAGTTCAATGCTTTTACATAATATTTTGTCCTAATCTTGCTTTCTGTCAGGAATGTTGTGCAATTGGTTGGGCAACTGCTACAGTCCAAGACTGCCAATTGCATTCCAGGAATATCATTTGATTATGTCACAATGATGGCACTTCCTGCCTCACATCCTGCTTCCTGCTTCATGTTCCCAGCCATGACATCACTTCCAGGTTAATGACATCACTTCCGGTGGGGTCCCAACACAAGTGCCATTCTAAAAAGTGGGTCCCAGTCTAAAAACGTTTGAATGCCACTGCTCTATTCCATTAATTACCATTTGATATGCAGGAATCAAAAGGCGAAGTTTCATGGAATCATTACCTGCAATGGGGAACTCCAGAAAGTGGGTTGTAGGATGATGCAAGATTGGATTCAATGAGTGCAAATTAATTATTTTAAAACAGGCTTCCAGTAGTTGGTCTTTGTGTGGAGATCTCCAAAATTCTTCCCTTGTTCCCTGTGAATCTGCTGACATTTAAGAAACTCCCTTTCCTCAAAAGGCTAATTAGTCATTGAGGTGGCAGCTGTTATATTGCAGCAACTGATCTGCTGTCAGCAGCAGGCAAACTTACTGATGCTTGATGCCCACAGTTCAGCTTCCCTCATGGTTGTGTCTTCTAGAAGATCAGGAATAGCAAGACTCCTCATTAGGAGTATCCATATTTTTTTTTAAAGGGAGGCCATTCTATTCCTTTAAGAGAAGGAGACAGAAGGTTCACAGGTGCTTCCCAGCCCTTAAAGTGACAGGAGCCCTCTCCCTTTTGGAGCAGTGCTATGTAGTCACACATGCCCACTATCTTTTGGATCTTATCTATAGTGTGCAGAATGACTTCACACAAGATGAATAAATAGTAGTAGCAGTCCTGTTAAAAACATAAACTTAAGAAAGAACATATGTATATGCACATGCATGCACACACACACATTATATTATGAAACAAAGCATAGCTGTAGAGAACAAAGGAAAAGGTCAGAAAACTGCAGTGACTGTAGTAAACTAGAGCCGTGGTTCCCAAACTGTGGGTCAGGACCCACCAATTGGTCACAAGCCAATTTCAGGTGGTTTGCGAAGCACCTACGGCAGCCATGTTGAAAATATGGGAAGCTGCTATGCTGGAAAGGTGAAGGACTGTGTGGTTATTTTGCTGGTGTCAAGGTTTTAAATAGGCTCATTTTCTTTCTGTTGAATTTTTCAAGGATATGGCAAATTGCAATTCTTCCATTTTTGCTATCTTTTCGCAATATCACGTCATGTTGTACTGAGATACACATCACACAACCCTTTTTTGGAGAGGTCACCTTAAAAAATGACCATGTGAATTGGCTCAAAGAATGCCTTCTGAAAGAGACCGAAAGCCACACCTTTCAGAAATAACCCAGTGCTTTTGATGGAGTATGTATTGATTGCCCTGAAGGTAATTGGTTGGAAAATAATATTCTGCCACTGTCATTTTGAAGGAGACCATTTATGAACTGTGGATTGAAACTGGAGTCTTATTTAAGACCAGAAAGTAACAGCGTGATCAGAGCAGATAGAGCTGGATTGTGGAAAAAATAATAAAATACATAAAAATTGTATGAGGACTGCAGGACTAGCCAGACAGAGAAATTTTAATTACCGACATGAATTGGATTATATTAAGAGGGGGTGGAAAAGCAACGAAGCTGGAGGCATCGAGAGAGAGAGAGGTGCCTCTGGATAAGATTCCTTTTCAGTTTTCTTAACTAAACATGAATTGCTTGACAGAAAGGAGAGCCGATGGAGAAGGTATGATTAAAGACACACAGGTGGGGAGGCAACTTAGGAAGCATTGATCACCATCTCATTAGGTCGGAGATGGGAGGAAGATGATTGCTAAATGAGGAGGCCAAAAGACTGAAATCGGACCAAAACAGTCCCCTGACAATGTGCTTTCCGTTGCGCAATACGACATGAATGCTAGCAGTGAAAGAAGAAGGAAAGGGGCATTTGAGGGTTAGAGAAACACAGTGTGCAAGGATGATCAGAGAACAAAAATGTGTCCGTGGTTTTTTTTATTCTTAGCAGGCGTATAGTGGTGATTTCCAAGCTGTTCTTCAATGTCCACTTGAGTTACTTGAGCCAGTAATGACTTTGAAGAGGCCACAGCACAGTGGTAGATGGGGCAGGAAGGCTGCCTGATGTCGTCTTGGGTCCGCCACCTCTGCGCGACAAACAAGCAAAACAAATCCCCAAACCTGACCGTGCTTCTCATGTGCTGCTGTGAAACCTGGAAATGTGGGACTTCGGGTTTCATTTACAGGGACAGTGCAAAATCTCCCAATGTCCCTACCAATGAAACCAGAAGCCCCCCCCCATTTATAGGGTTACCAAATACAAATAGGGACACAGAGTGCCTATATCTTTAACCATGGTATAGAAGTGGGAATTTTAGCCGGTCAGTTCAACATGAAAGGGTTTAAAAAACGGCACCCGCCCAAATTCTCTCTTCTATACAATGGTTCAAGGTAGAGGCACTCGGCCCCAGTTTGTATCTGGAACCCTACCCATTTTCCAGTTTTAGAGCACATGCTTTGCAAGAAAATAGTAACTAATAGCTGTTGTATGAAAGAGTCACCCTCACTGCACTTGCTCATTTTGGCACAAAAACTGAAAGCCATGACAGTTCAGCTCAGTTCAGCTCTGCTCCACATCCCACTGCTCTGTGAAGTTGGGATAGGGTCTTTTAATCACTCTCTTCCACATTGTGGAACCCCCATCCTCAGGAGATCTTCTCTTTTGCAGAGTGCAGCCCAACGTCCTCTCATGTCACTCTTGATAGCAGCCTCTGAGGCTCCTTTTCATTGGATACCAACCACTGGGGGAAGACGTTGTGTGCTTGTGGATCATGTATAATTTGGGCCTTGGTGCACAGAGAGGCAAAAGACATATATGCAGTAGTGCTATCCAGC
>JAJKFI010000021.1:1146387-1165725 GCA_029204185.1 Lerista edwardsae
ATGCTGGCCACATGACCACGGAAGCTTGTCCTCGGACAAACGCCGGCTCTACAGGCTTAGAAACGGAGATGAGCACCGCCCCCTACAGTCGGTCACGACCAGACCATTCGGTTGTGGGGAAACCTTTGCCTTTTTACGAATGCATGTGTGAGTGCGCATGCGCAGACATTTATACATACTGTGGGGGTGTAAACAGGTTTACACATGCAGACACCATAACATTGTTTGATTTGAGCTCACACTGCACAGTTTTCCACTCACTGATCTCATATTTCATGCTCATGTTACACTTTGGTCCTAGGAAAATATCCATGCAACTTGATTCTGTCCAGTTCCTTATTGATCATCCCCTGTCCCTTCTGGGTTAAATGGTTTGCTATGATGCCTACTTAGTTGCCACATCTCTGCCCTTCACCACTGGCCCACTTGTGAAAGTCCTGCCACTCCCTGACTTCTCTTTGATCCATTTCTGTACTCCTGTTTCATCTCACTCTCTCCTTTTTTCTTACTTCCTTGTTTATCCCCGTGGCAGTCGAAAGACTATTAATTATTACTACCAAGCTAGCACTTCTGTTTGCAAGGAAGACCTGACAGCCAGATCACATTCTTCTTGCACCAGTGCATCTTCCTCTTGGATTGTGGGGGGCATCTTGTGAAATCACATAAAAATGCTAGGATTTATGGCTACTTTGGATGCTGGTCAGCCAGTCTTCCACTCCCGAGATCATCAGAAGAAACTCTATCCAGGTGCAGCATTTGCCTCTGCAGACCAATCCCTCTTGGAAAGACAGGGCTCACACCTTTGGAGAACATTCTAGAAGTCATCATTGCATTCCTATTCCCCCATAACTGGGTAGGTTCAGAGACAGATGCCATACCCTGGATCAGACCATTGGTCCATCTAGGTCAGCATTAGGGCCCAATCCAGAGCCCGTTAGTGCGGACATTACGCTTGTACTGCCTGGGCAACTGTTGCTCATGGCACCGTAAAGCACCTCCAACGCCAGCGGTAAGCCCTTACTGCCTGCGCTGGAGCAGGGCCATGGCAATGCCACCTGCGTGTACCCTGGAGGGTGCACCGGTCGCCAGTGATGCAGCCTTTTGGGAGGAAGGAGGGCATTTGTGGGCAGGAGAAGGGGTGGAGCGGAGGTGGGACCAGTGGTGACTTACTCGGAGGCCCTCGCTTTTGTGCAGGCTAAATAGCCAGTGCAGATGTGAGTAGACCCATTGCGTGCCCTGCGCCCTTACGGTGGGGAAAGGGGGCAAATGTCCTCTTTCTCTACAGAGGCTCCTGTGGCTGCCTCGGGATGCAGCGGTAGCAGCCTGGCTGCTGCTGCGCTCCTGGGGGGGTTGGGCAGTTCGGGATTGGGCTGTCCGTCAACACAGACTGGGAGTGGTGGCTTTTCAGGGTTTCTGATAGGCAGTGATTTTTCTCAGCTGCACCTGAACTATTGAAGTGCATGTAGGTGCTCAATCACTGAACGGTGTCCCAAAATAGTCTCTTCTAAGTGACTGGTGTCCAGGGGAAGTGCCCCACATGTCATATTGGTGGACCAGTTCTCCCCAGGTGCACAGCTGTGGATGGAAATTGTGGAACCTGAACTGTCTCTCAACACATGCCATAGAAATCTATCCTTCTCCTTTATGACACTTGATGTCACTGGATGTGCTAGGAAACGGGAGGCTCAAGGCACATAGGCAGGTGTCCATTCTCACGGAGAAATTGTGAAGTACTGCAGCTTTCCAGCAAGATTATTCTAAGCAGCCTGTGTACAACCGCATTTGAGAATTGCTTCTTGAACTATAAATGTGTAACAATTCTAGGAAATGAGACGAGATCCTCAATAGGATCAGTATTGATGGGAACAACAATAACAACAGAAATGGCAGCTTTATCTGATAACTGTCTTTCTTCTACAAGGTAATTTGTCCAGTTCTAGACACAGTTCAAAACAATGAGCCTATTTCCCATTTCATCATATGATTTGTATCCTGTGCCGAATTCCCCTGTTCCCACATGAAAGACATTCTTAGACTGTATGTCTGTGTGAATGCCCTTGATGAGAGGTTTTTTCTTCCCCTCTGTAGGAACTCAACTGTTTCAGTTGCAATTGCAAATTATATACTTTCAGTAGGTGAAATGAAGCTGGAATACCACAGAAATGATATCAGCATTTCAGTTCTAAAAGGCACATGCTGGACATCAGCACGTTGTTGATCTAGCGTTTATTGATATAATATGCTCAGAGGTGTTTATGCATGCCTCATCATTTCCAGAAAGACAAAACCCACGTTGTTCTCAGAGTAATATTGGAATACAGATGAATCATAAGTACAAGGTGGATCCATATTAGGTGGCATTCTGAGATTTCCACTGAGGGTGTGGCCTTGCATTGCCACGCCCCCTCGGGTCCACTCAAACTTGCGCTAGCCAAAGGGCAGAGCTGAGTAGACCCACAGTGTGACAGGGAACTTATTTAGAGGTAAATAACAGGTTGAAAAACAACCTGGCTAATTTGTGGCTGCTCCTGCTAGAAGGTTGAAAGGCATATACACACCAAAAAGAATGATGACTCTGCAGTGAGGGAAAAACATCTGGAATGAAGGATTCCATGAGCTTCTCATAGAACATTAAATGTAAAAAAAAGGGGGGGGGTTAGTGATAGTCTACCTATGTGACCAAGGAAGTACATAAAAGTAATAATGGAACAAAAATGTCCTTGCCTTGAGGATGCCTATTGATCACTCCCCATCACAGCGTGCAGCGCACGCCACTGTGGCACCTCTGCATTGGTGCAAGTGGCAGGGGTTAGGATTAGGGCACCACTCTCTTAGCCACTATTCTGTGTGAGCTTCTCATGTGAGTAACCCGTGTACCGTAGAGTAACGTTTAAATCCTGCCATTCCAGAATGCAAATGGGAAAGTTGTGAAAACCAGTGAGCTGCAGGACACAGAGGTAGCAAACTCTCACATACAGGCATGCCACAGTATCCACTAGGGTTCCATTTGGACTCCGCCATGGTTACCTGAAACCATGGATACTTGGTGTTCCAGTATACCAAGGTGTTCACCTTCTTAAAAACAGGGGATCATCAGTGGTTTTCCTGCAACAAGGCAAAAAAAAGATTTGTTTAATGTTCCCCTATCTTTTTAATAGGGATGTGATGGCGCTAAACCACAGCCGCTGAGCTTGCTGACTGGAAGATTGGCAGTTCAAGACCATGCGATAGAGTGAGATACCCGTCACTTGTGTCAGCTCCTGCCAACCAAGCAGTTCAAAAGCATGTAAAAATGTGAGTCCTTCGGTGGGAAGGTAATGGTGTTCCGTGGGCCTCGGCGTAAAGTCATGCTGGCCACATGACCATGGGAGCTTGTCCTAGGACAAATGCTGGCTCTTTGGCTTATAAACGGAGATGAGCACCGCCCCCTACAGTTGGTCACGACTAGACCATTTGGTCGTGGGGAAACCTTTACCTTTTTATCTTTTAAATAGGCATCCCAGTATTCAAGGTATCTATGGGTAACTGAATCCGTGGATACTGAATCAGTGGATACCAGGGCACACCTGTACTTGTGTTTAGGAAACAAAAAATTCTCTATGTCAGAGAATATCTATTGCTGACAAACCTGAGCTTTGGCACTCCTTTCCCCCTGCTTTTTTTTAAAGACCGATTAATCACAGATAATGACTTTATATTGTAGAGAATCACCGACCCTCCTTCCTTGAAGCCAACCAAAATGGGAGACAATCTATGAAGGGTTCCCCTGTTGATTTCCACCACCACCCCTTGCTTGAGGCAGACCATTACAGTGTAATTTTTATTCTACAAAGGGATGATCAAGCCCTGGGGAAAGACCTCTGGATTTGACCTCAGTGGGCCCCTGTGTATTGATAGCCTGGATATTTTACAGTGCCAGGAGAAGAGGAAACTAACCATTGCCCAGATTGGTGATCTGGATTTTTTTTTTTTGAAGTGGCGAGGGCATAATTAATTTCAGTCCCTGCTCTGTGTAGTGTCCCAGCCTGCTTGTTTAATTTTTGGATTCTGAAGTCATCGGTCTGTTGTTTCATGTTCCTGTCTTATTGAAATGTTAAAGAACTGATCTCTGTGCTGTGTATTTAGTCTGGACATTCCAGTCTTTGAACTATCCCCAATGAAGAGAGTAATATTATCCACACGCATGCACTCAATTGCTACAGTGATCTCTCTCTCTTGCCTATTCCAGCAGGAGATCTGCATTGAAAAAAATCACAAAGAAGGAGGGGGGGGGAAATCAAACAATTATTCCAGCTCTTGGGGGACATAAGACGGGCACTTCCCTTTGACTTGCCATCAGCTTCACTTTTAATCACCTCTATTCTTTTCAAATTAAGAAAGAAATTTTTGATCAAGGCTCTCGAAGACCCAGAAGTGCCTTCTGGGGTTATCCGAAGCAGTCACCTGTTTGAAAGAGACAGGCTTTCAGCATCAGACAGAGATGCATTTTCAATAATTAACTTTTTTTTTTTAAGCGTGGCTCTAAGTGAAAAATTAATAAGGCCCAGCAGCAAGGAAGCCTTTGCAATGTGGATCAAGAAGAAACTGCAAGGGTGCAGGAGGCTTTCTTACGAAACATCACCTTTCTCTCTCCTTTCCGCCCCCATATACATCAATTTCTATCTGGAAGAGATTCAAATTTACACCAAACGTACTGACTGCATTTCAGCAGACCTCCCTTGTAAGTAACCGTCACGCTGAGATCTCTTTCCCATTGCCCTCCATTCCTTTTTTCCTGCTTTTTCTTCCTTCTGCGGAGATCACGTGGCAAACTTTCAGCACTCCCTTAGGGAACTTAGTGTTACTGTGTTGTTATCTCGGGCTTTTTATTTATTTATTCGCTTAGGAAGAACTAAGCAAGCTGAAAAGTTTGGCGAAAAGGGGAGAAATTTAGTGCTCAGCGATGATAGCAGGGTAATCGTATCTTGGGTTTCGGATTGTGAATAATATTCTGGGTGTGATTGAATTAGATCTGTGGTTTCAAGTGAGAGAAAGTGTTCCCTAGGAAAGCAAAGGCTGAAAGAGGTCAGATCTTCCCCGCCCTCCTCCTACCATTGAATGTCTTGGTTGGAGAGCAGAGTTTCAGCACATTAGTTATATATACCATGGGCTGTCATCTGTGGAGGTTTTATTTCATTCCATTCATTCAGAATGAAGCACGGAGCTGAATACAGAAAGGCAACTTCCGGTTTTCAGCAAAAACCAGAAGTCACCTTTAAATGGGTCCAGGTGGCTTTCTGAGTCCTGCAGAGACTATCCACAGAAGGGCTTGCTGTCCCGGAAATCGTGGGCCAGCAGATAACGCAGGGCCCCTGTATGAGTGTGAGTGTGTGTGTGTGGGAACAATCTTAACCTGGAGTTAGGCTGCACAGTTAGGCCAGCAAGTTTGTCTTGCACCAGGGCCACCTTAAAGCATGTTTGGACCACTCTTTGAGGATGACACATATCTATGTGTTGGCCTCTCTGACTCCGAGAGTGGTCCAAACATATTTTACGGTGTCCCTTGTACCAGCCAAACTTTGCTGGCCTAACTGTGCTGGCCTAAATACAGGTTAGGATTGCACCCTCTCTCTCTCTCTCTCTCTCTCTCTCTCTCTCTCTCTCTCTCTGTGTGTGTGTGTGTGTGTGTGTGTGTGTGTGTGTGTGTGTACACGCGTGAGACTGAGTGTGTGTGTCACAGTGAACCCTAGATTTAATATAATGGACTAATAGAGAATAAGGTGTAACCGTCAATGCTGAAAGTTTGAATGCATTGAAGTCAGAGGACATGTGCATGCGCAAGACTGATGTTGTATCACTGTTTTGAATGGCTCGTCTGTTGTCTAGTAGTGTAGCCAGAGAGGGCAGCAGGGTAAGTAGTGCAGGAGCCACAATGTGTTGGGTAAGCAGCTCTTTCCATTCACTACCAGAGCCATTCTAGGTAGCTCAAATGGTGACTCTTGTGCATTACTAGCACTGCCCAGAACAGCCCTAAGGGGCCACTTACGTGGTGCATTGTGGTACCTGCAATACTTACCACATCTCCCCCTCTGGTAACACCACTGAGGGCCCAAACCTAACCTGGAGTTGGTCTGGCACAGCTAGGCCAGCAAACTTTGGCCGGGACAAGGGACACTGTAAAGTATGTTTAGACCACTCTCGGAGTCAGAGAGGCCAGCATGCAGACGTGCACCATCCTCCCTGACTGAGAGTGGTCCAAACCTGCTTTATAGTGGCCCTTGTGCTGACCAAACTTTGCTGGCCTATCTATGCCAGACCAACTCCAGGTTAGGATTCTGCCCTGAATCTCACCCATGAAAACTCCCATTGTTACACCTTAGAATGAGCAAGGATGTACATGGTACAGCTCTCTGATACACCAGATGGTACAGTCTTCTGAACACACGTGGGGGCACTGCACTTTTGAAAATGTCCCCTTCTCAAAAAGTCCCAACATGTGGAAAGTCAATGAATTTGGGAAAAGCCTTCCATATTTTATATATTTTGAGTGAGCCCTTGCAAATTTAAATAAGGCTCCATCCTTCTCACAGAGGCTGACAAAGAGACATTGATTAATTACGTAACGTGACAAGATCCCGTGACCCCTAATCAGTCCATTTTACAAACAGGGAATATAATGAGTATTGTCTTGTTAGAAGAATTATCTGCTTGGTGTGTGCCCAGATAGACACAATTGGCATTGATTTTATCAAGGTTCTGCCTGGGACAGGGACGATTACCGACATTTTATGGGTAAACTCAGAAAGACACATTAAGCAGGATGAGTTATTACCTGTCTGACAGATGTCACTTCTGTTGGAGGTTAGGATATAGGATCTTCTCCCAGGAGTACCAATAAACGGTGGGACCATTTCAGGAATTGGTTTCAAAACTTCAGTCAGGGCACTTAGAAAACGAGGCTGAAATAAAATCATTTTGGAGTGGGGCAGGTTGGAAAAGGAAGGATAGGACTCAGGGCACAATCCTAACCTGGAGTTAGGCTGGCACAGTTAGGCCAGCAAAGTTCGGCCGACACAAAGGACACCGTAAAATACATTTGGACCATACTCCAAGAGTGGTCCAAACATAAGAACATAAAAAGAGCCCTGCTGGATCAGGCCAAAGGCCCATCTAGTCCAGCTTCCTGTATCTCACAGTGGCCCAACAGATGCCCCAGGGAGGCATGAGACAACAAGATGCTTGGATCCTGTTGCCACTCCCTTGCACTCGGTACTCTGAAATACCCTAATACTAATGTAAGGAGGTTGCACAATCCATCATGGCCTATAGCCCACATAACAATGGACTTTTCTTCCAGAAATCCTTCCAATCCCCTCTTAAAGGCATCTAGGCCAGATGCCATCACCACCTCCTGTGGCAAAGAGTTCCACAGATTAACTACCATGCTGGGTAAAAAAGTACTTCCTTTTATCTGTTTTAACTCTCCCAACACTCAGTTTTAGCGGATGCCCCCTGGTTCTGATGTTGTGAGAGAAGGAAAGAACATCCCTCTATCGACTCTATCCCTTCCATGCATAATGTATGTCTCGATCACGTCCCCCCTCAGGCGCCTTTTTTCTAGGCTGAAGAGCCCCAAACATACTTTACGGTGTCCCTTGTTCCAGCCAATTGTGCCCTAAGGCTGCAAGCCTATACATACAGCCTCCTTTCCTTCTTCGCCCATGCTGACTTACTGATGCTGGGGGATATGGATGGCCTGCTGATGCAGGGATCTGGCTGCTCACCATCGACTGAAAGCCAGGCTGTGTGGAACGGTGTCTTGCATTTTGCTAGGTCTGGCGTCACAAGACCCTATTAGGATCAGGTAGTACGCATGTGGGCTGATGGTGAAGATGGCCAAGGTTACCGATCCATATCTGCGGAGGTGAGCTGGTAGCTGTGCAGAGATCCTGGGGCTTGGCTGCCAAGACACTGTGAGCTCCTTGGAGTGGAACAGCAAAAACAAACCTGAAAGGCAAAACCAAGAATGCTCAGCAGTAGCTGGTTCCAGGGAGGGAAGGAAGGGGTAGGACCACTCCTTCAGCAGCTGCAGTGGCTGCCCATTCACTTCCGACCCCAACAAGATTATGGTACTGACCTTTGAGGCCCTTCATGACTTTGGCCCAGGCTTGCTAAAGGACCGCCTTCTCCCATACATACCTGTTCGCCCTCTTAGGTCATCTAAAGGGGCTCTCCTTCAAGTGCCCCCTCTGTCCCAAGTTAAAGGGATGGCAACTGGGAGACGAGCCTTCTCTGTAGCGGCTCCACAAATATGGAATTCCCTCCCAGAAGAACTGAGAACTACACACTCTCTCATGGCCTTTTGGTGAGGGCTCAAATCTCTGTCTGGCCTTTGAATGACCATGTGGCTGTCTGCCCTCTGTCCCTCTGGTATAGTGGCATAGTCTGGTTCACTCCCCTGGTCAACTGTTTTTTGGACCCTCCAATACGTCCTGATATGGAGAATTGGGTTTAGCTCAGTGGTGTCATTCAAATGATTTAGGAACAGGAACTCACTTTTGATTGGCACTTGTTGGGGTCCGCCCACCGGAAGTGATGTCATGGCAGGAAGTGATGTCATGGCAGGAAGTGACATCATCAAGCAGACCCAACAATTCCCAAACTATTCCAGATCACTCTCAGAGCATGTTAAGAAGGCCTGAGAAGGGGGACGTCAGCTCTTCCCAATCTAATTCTTTTGGGCTGTGTGTGCCTGACCATACTCTAAAGAGGTCTCAGAATGTACACAAGGTCTTCTAAACCCATCATACTGTCAGTGATTTGGAGGTAGGAGGAATGCAATGACACAGGAAAATAGGATAATCTTTACAATTATGGACAGAATTCAGCCAATAGTTCTCAAGGCTGAAATTCTAAACACACTTTCTAAAGAGTAAGCCATTCAGCAATATATGCATAAGTCTGCAGGTATAAGCCTGTCTTTTTGGAAGATCCAACTGAAAATAACGGGGCTGACTTCTGAGTAAACAGTTTAGATCAGTCTTTATGTCTTAGGGATTTCAACTGGAGGGAGAGTTAAGCACATGTTTGACTACTCAAAATCAATGCAATGTAAAAGCACTTAAATTACACTGGATCATGCCCAATTAATAATAATTATCACCTGTAAATAACTGCGCTGGGTAATCAACGCTGTGCAAACTTTAGAATTGGCAGGAGGGAAAATCAGCCTTTAACAACAGCTTAATTCACAGAAACCATCATACTGAACTATGATTAGATTTACATCATATAGTGATCCACTTTGCAAGTTACTAGTCCACAGTATCCCCTGTTCAAGCTTCATTTGATGCCATCCAGACCAACAGGATGCTGCATATCATTTTAGTAGACCTACTATAGAATGGTCACAGACTATGTCTCATATTCACAAGAACTTTCTTGCTTTTCAAGAGAGACAGGTGAAATCTCGTGCTTCACTATGACAAATAATGTTGCTTTAAAGTAGTACCCACATCATTTAAGATTCCAGCAATAAAAGCAACGAACCTTGTGGGAGGAAATCTAGTTAACCCATTGAGGGGGGGTGTAACTCCCCTCCCCAGGTGTAGCTGCCACTGCCACCAGCCCAGGCTCAACACAACAAAGGGAGCTCCTGGGCAAAAATCCCTCTTAAAAGAAAGCCAAATAACAGAAGTAAAAAACCCAATTTTATTGACATATATTAAGAGTTATAAATAAACTACAGAGGCTCTGTACCATAAAACCTGAATATTAAAATGACAATAATCAACCCCTTTGTTTATAACTTAACTGAGAGGAACTCAAAGGACAAAAACAAAAAAAAATCCTATAGGATTTTTACCTTACTGACTGACTACAACCAGCTTCCACAGCACAGTGAGGCTAACCTTCCCTGAGAGCAGCCAAAGGGGTCTGTTCCCTGAGGCTTTTAACTTTATATCAATGAACAAATCACCCCCACCTGAGCCATTTACACTTGAGTAGTTCTCTCCCAACTAACCAGGTTCACATGAGACCACAATTTCTTGACACCCACAAAGAACAACAACTACGTGTACATCTTCCCTTTACACTTTTCTAGAGAACTCACCACAGTTCCAAACACAGGGAAAATCAACTTCCACAAAGATCAATATAGTGAATTGCAGGCTACAAGGAACTGCAGCAATGCTAAGCTCTGTGCTCACACAAAATCTCTTCATGCACAACGATCCTGCAAGGGAAGTCTGAAAGGAAAGGCATTTCTAGGAGCACGTAAAGGAGAGGCTGGGGGCGATCCTGCAAGGGGGGAGGGAGGTCTGCATTTCTAGGAGCACTTAAAGGAGAGGCGGGGGGGCGATCCTGCAAGGGGGGAGGGAGGTCTGTGTTTCTAGGAGCACTTAACAGAGAGGCTGGGGGACGGAGCAAACAACAACAAAAAACAAAGCCAGCAATGAGTGGGCGGAACCAGCCCTAAGGTTACGTTCTGGTGCCTTCCCCCTCCATGTCACCACTGCTCCTCTCCCTTGCTGCTGTAGCCAGTAAGCAATGCCAAGATGTTGCTTTTCCCTGTGAGGATTGGCTAAAATGGTGAAGGAGAGGAGTGATTTCCACTGCAAGGTAAGGCTTCTTTCAAAACTTAAGAGCTTTGCCCTCCCTTAGATTTGCCTCTGCTTGCAATTGAAATTCAAATTCAAATGGGCAGGAAATGGCCCTGTTTTCTGGTCCAGTTAACAAACGGAGCCACACACAAAAAAACCACGAAGTGCAAAGCAAAAAACACACACACCAGCACGAAGTGAAAAGCAAAAAAAACAAAAAACGGAGCAAAAAAAACAACAAGCCAGCAATGAGTTAAGTGGGCGGAGTCCACTAATTGTAACAACCGGAACGCCGTTCCGAGGCGTTCCAGCTGCATGACATTACTGGTTTAGCTTTCATTCCTGTTCACTCTCGGTGTTCCCATTCATGTTAATCTGTTGTTGTTGTTGTTGTTTTAATATGTTGTTTTAATGTGTTTTACTTATTATGTTTTACTTATTATGGTTACATTGCATTTTGTTTTTGTTCTCTGTAAGCCGCCTTGGGCATTTGCTTTGGCATAGGAAAGGCGGGGTATAAATTCTTCAAATAAATTGAAATAAATAAATAAATAACAAAGGCAAGGGAGCTGAGAGGCTTTCCCAGGAGGAGGGCTCATTGTGAGGCAGACTGCAAAAGGAAGGTGGCTCATCAAGTGCTGGAGGTTTGCAGTAGTGCTTTGGGGAAATTGTTTGGGGAAGAAGGGAGCAAGGCAGGGAAAGAAGAGAGCAGTCTCATACCTGTCCTGGGCACAGCAGATCTTGGACAGCAATGAGAACGGGAGAGCTTGCACAGCACCAATGGCGGCAATGCCAGCAAGGTTAAGGAAAGCTTCCTGGGTGACCTTGGGCCAGTCACTATCTCCAGGGGTGTAGCTAAAGAAGTGCAGGGAGTGCAATTGCACCGGGCAACATGCTTTAGGGGGTCAACAAGCTGAGCTTGACACTAGTGGTCAAAGTTCTGAAAATCTCAGTATGTATAAATAATGCCATCATGATATATACTATTCAATGCAGAATTTAATGCAGAATGCAGTGAAACAAATTGGGGTGTACTATCTTCATTCCATCAAAAGTCAAGAAAATGAAAATAGGAGTGTGATGTCACTTCCTGTTGTAACGTCACGTTCGCGGCATCATTTTGCTCTTTGCACCGGGGTACAAAATCATTAGCTACGCCAGTGATGATCTCTTAGCCTAACCTTCCATGTAGCAGGGTTGTTGCGAGGACAAAAGGAGAAGAGGAATCACGTACACCTCTCTGAGCAGTTTGGAGGGGGGGGGCAGTACAGTATACAAACCTGAAAAATAAATAAATAGCCCAGACATTCTGCGGTATGCACAGCTGTTGGCGTAGCAAATGCAGAGCTCTAAAGGAAAAAAGGAATTATTTGCAATGTGTTGTGCAGATCTAATATGCCCTCCTGTGCTAATTTAAATACATATAGGATGCATCCAGTGGTGTCATCTTGCAGGAACGCCCAGGAACGGAGTTCCTGTTGTTAAAATTAGGGCTGACTCCACCCACTGCACTCTCACTGGCTCGTTGTTGTTGTTTTTTACACAACAGTTCCTGTTCTTAAATCATTTAGATGCCACCACTGGATGCATCCCAGTGCAGTGTGTGTGTTTGAGCCATCATTGTTATTGTTTCAATAGTGGAGGGCAACACCACCGGTTAAAGCTTGCTTGGAAATGTATTTATGGCTGGGCCCTGGAGTATTTGGAAGTTAAAGCACTGATGCAAGGTGCTGACAGCACAGATCAATTCTGCTGGCTGGACGAGCTGACCTTTGTTGTACCAAGAAGTGAGAGTCTTAGGGGATGAAAACTTTAGTGCCTGCCTGTTAATAACTGGAATTAAATTACCCAGGGAGCACCCGCTCCCCCCACATTTCCCTCGCGCCAAACACCACACACCAAAGGGGCTGCTCTTGACACGTGTAAGTCAGGATCACGTCATTTCTCATCATCTAAAGTTCTTTGTATGGCTGCCGAATGCCCTGGATAAATTGCCCGTTTCCCAGCAGCGGCTGTGAATTCACTTCTGTGCGGGCAACCTGGAAAGCAACATCATAATGAATAATACATCTGTAACCAAGGAAAGTCTGCCCAGTCTCTCCCCAGCCTTATTTACTGTTTATACAGAGGCGGAATCTGAAAGCAATTGTTCCGTTCTCAGTAACGATGTCTACAAGTGGGGGCCTGGAGAAAGCTATAATGTTTCCCCAATTCTTTTCGACATTGGAAATACTAGGTGGTTTTGTGCTGTGGGCAGTTCAGTGTGAAACCCAAGTGAGGCACTCTGCAGAGGCTCATGGAACACCAGCAAAGGGACACACAGCTTTTCCATACATCTTCATGCCAGTAAGCATATAAATAATCAAGGCTTAGGATCAGTGGTGTCATTCAAATGATTTAGGAACAGGAACTCACTTTTGATTGGCACTTGTCGGGAATCTGGAACCAGCCATGGAGCCCGTTAGGATCCGGAACGCCCGTTCTGGTCTGTTCCCCCTGAATGACATCACTGCTTAGGATTCACAGCCAGATCTTATCCAGGGCTTATACTGGTGGATCTTGTGATCCCTCAGCGTACATCCTGGACTGATGGTGGGACTCCACCCCACCGTTCCCTGGGCTGCAGCTGCCAGGGCAAATGGCTGGCGGCCATGCGCGGGAGACAGCGGACCGCTGAAATGCCTGTGCCATTGCCTGTAAGTTCAGGGGAGAATCGTGGGTGGATGGATGTGGGGGTTGGGCTGGGGCAGTCGGGGGTGGAAGGGGGGAGGATCTTGGTGGCAGCCACACACGTGGAGCTCTGGCCCAGGCCTGCCTGATTCTCCTCAGCGAAAGAGCCTGAGGAATAGGTCTGAGGAGGAGGAGGTCTGAGGAGACCCAGTGTAGACCTGGGGGGCTTATGGAGAGCAAGGCCAGCCTTACGCCCATGTGGGCTCTGTTGTCGCACGGGGCCCCATGCTTTGGGTGGCCCTGCACTGGCTTGGTGAGCAGATCACTTGCTGCTGCAGGCAGGATCTCCATGGGCTGTAAGCTAGCGGGGTGAGTGGAGCGGCCGCTCAGGGGGCCGTCCCGCCTGGCCCTGCCTCCGGACGGCCTGAAATGGGTCTCACAGTAGCAGTCGGCAGTGACATGATCACACCACAGCCCGCCATTTCCAGGCGCTGCCCTTTGCGTGCAGGACCACAAGCGCTCTTATCGCCATGGCTGTATGGGGAGTGGGGGCCCGTGTGGAGGATGGGAGCCCCACGGGAATGCCCCACTTTGGGCCCCACCACTCCTGGGGCTGGCCCTGACGGAGCGTGAAGTAAAATGGATTTTTCCTTAACTCTCCTGGGCAGTCTAGTCACACATCTACCCATCAACTCCAAGCATTCAGCCTTTGGGCTGGGCTGGGCTGGGCTGGGCTGGTGGGGGATAGGACTGGGCCCTTAAGACAAGTTGTGCAAAAGGAGAAACCGGGGCGCAGTCTCCTGAGTGCTACTGGGACGTGTTACCATTTCTATGTTGTAAGCCCCTTGGGACAGAGACCAATGACCTGCCCACAACCTAACCACCTAGGGTGCAATCTTAACCAACTTCCCAGCGCTGACATAGCCACACCAATGGGGCATGTACTGCATCCTGCAGGTAGGTGGTGGTCACGGAGGCCTCCTCAAGGTAAGGGAATGTTTGCTCCCATAACTCAGAGCTGCATTGCCCTTATCCAGGTGCTGGAAAGTTAGTGAGGATCGTGCCCTTAATATCCTTTTTGCAATGCCACGGCAAATACATTTTTCTCAACTTCTGTTTATTTTTATCTGACAGCAGCAAAGCCTCATGACAGTTTACCTGCATGTATGAAGCCTTCCTGACAGTTAACCTGCAATCATCATTTACCTGTTCTTACTTCAAGCAACAAGTTCAAGTAATCCTCAACAATTAGGGTTTCTGATTAGCACCGGGAAACAAGCACAGTGCCTCCTGCCCTTTGATTGTTCCCAATTTTCTGTCTTCAGCCATACGCAGCCCGATTCAAAACGCAGAGGCCGGGCTGACGTTGCCAGATACACTTGTAACCTAGAACCGTCTTAAAATTTTAACATTTGGAGCAAAGAGCTTTAAAGCTAGAAATTATCTTAATGGTGTTATTTACCCCTCATTTATCAAACTAGCGTGTGCTATTTTTTCCCCACTGGCTTTACTGGATGCTATTCAAGTGCTGACATTTATAGTCCACTTTGCAGTGCTCAATTGAGTTGGGGAATGTGGACATGTATTGTAACAGGGGGCTGAAACAGCAGGGCTGTTATTTCATAAAAAAAGAGCCTTCCAGAGCCTCTGCTCCCTGTAATCTAGGAGTAAATGACTGCAGTTTGAAGCTGTAGGCTAACATACTAGTGCACAGGTTAATGTGTATCTGTAACTTGGGCAATGGCTTGTGAATAGTCATTAGATGAATTTTGCTCTCAGTTAAAACTAGAATGGGGCGGGGCGTCCACAATGCAATAGCTGGGAGACAGGGAATGTCAGGCTGCAGAAGCGTAAGAGCTGAGTTCGGCAGGGATATTTATATATATGCTCCCTCTTTGGAATGGCAAGCGGTTTTTGAAAGTGTAGTGATTGGCTGAATTCTTCCAAAGTTTGAGATGTGGCTCAATGTTTGCAATTCCACAAGGGGATGTGGGAAGGGGCCATAATCTGGGTTTGGAGCACACGCAGGGATAGTTTTAGAGGTCAGCACAATCAGGCAGTTGCTAACCAGCAGAGCTCCAAAGGGCTCATCATCAAGCACTGCCATTTTTCCTTGGCTTTACATTCCTGCTTTGGATATACAAGTTAAGTATCCCTTATCTGGACTGCTTGGGACAGGAAGGTGTCTGCATTTCAGATGTGTCTGGGTTTTGGAATAAGTGCATAAATATCATTAGAAATGCCTCCTTGTTTGTAGCCCATATGGATGACTGCTGGCAATTTTCAATAATGTATGTACAGGTACACATTGCAGAGCAGAGAATAGAACATAGGAACATAGGAGCAGCCCCGCTGGATCAGGCCAAGACCCATCTAGTCGAGCTTCCTGTATCTCACAGTGGCCCACCAGATGCCTCAGGGAGCACACGAGACAACAAGACGCCTGCATCCTGTTGCCACTCCCTTGCACCTGGCATTCTGAGTAACCTATTACTCTTGCACCCCCAACCCCAGAGTAGACACCAGACTATGGGTTGGGTTTAGCTTTATTAAACACAAGTAACCATTTTTTAAAAACATGAAACCTATTAGATACACCGTCCCTCCCACGTCAGGCTAGGGAAGGAACTTACAGCCTGTACCTTCACTGTATGTAGGTGTAGTGTTCATACTAAAGACTTGGCCAAAAGTGTCTGGATTTCGGCATAGTCCAGATATCAGATGTCTGGATAAGGGATACTCCACCTGTACACTCAAGGGACCAACACCATTCACAAAACTTCATGCCTGTGAATCTCTTATTGTGTGGGAGAGCCAGTAGGGAGCCACTGTAGAGTGGCAAAGAGTCAGCCACCGTATCAGTTCTGGAAGCTAGCGGCCGTTTTGTCTCCCTCAGAACTCTGCCAGCCAGCTGCTCTCAGCAGGTAACTGAATAGGATGGCACAGAAGCAGCAGGGGCAGGAAAGGGCCAGCGGGTGAGGGTGATTCCTGGTGGGATGGAACTCCCTGAAATTCTCTAACTTGGCACCCCAAGACCTGGAAATGGCCCAATTGCAAAGGGATTGCAAAGTCCTTTGCCTGAGACTCAGAAAAACCACTGCCAAGGAGAAGGCAATGTTGGAGTCAACCAACAGCGCCGTATATTGTACATGGAATCCCACCGCATTGCCTTGAGAACTTTGACTCTCACGTCCCGCTGCTGCATCCTGCCCAAGATCTCCAGCACCTTCCCTTCCACTGCTCTGCTCTTCGTTCGCCTAGCAGCTTTCTTTTCCTTGTCAGTCTCTCCCACCATCTCCCTCCTGTTCGGTTAGTGCTAAATGCCTCTGCTAGAGAACATCTTTCACTGCTAGCACGATGATGATATCACTCTACTCCGTAAGTCTCAGCAGTGACTCACTGCAGCTTTCCACATCAACGTCAAAGTTCTTCTCTTTTAAGTTTTAAGGCTGATTCATACAGAGACTTCACCCAGCACGAGTAGTCCTGAGCTAGCCTTGTAACACAGCTCAGTGGGTGGGTGGGGGGGAATGTTAGTGTGAACTGGAGTGTATGTATGTATAGCTGCTGCTGCTGCTGTATAAAGCAGCAGCAGCATAGAAACATATCCCCATCTGATTGAGGGAATGAGCACTGCCCAGGATATGTTGTGGTGTTGAGGCTAAGTAGGAGACTGTGACTGTACTGTGTGAGCCATTCCTTTAAAGCAGTAGCTTAGCTACAGGGGGCAGTGAGTAAGTACTGCAGGTACAACAACATACAGTGTAAGTGGCCCTTCCCACCTACTGTCAGAGCCATTCTGGGCTATGTTGCTGCCTGCAATGGCTCCCAAGGCAAGTGGGAAGGGCTGCTCACACTGTGACTGCAATACTTACCATGCCACACCCTGATTGCTATGCTACCAGTGGCGTTTCTACAGGGATGGCAAAGCTCTAAGTTTTGCAAGAAGCCTTACCTTGAAGTGGAAATCACGCCTCTCCTGCACCGTTTTAGCCAATCTTGGCGTTGCTTACTGGCTACAGCAGCAAGGGAGAGGAGGGATTTACATGACAGGGTAAGGCTTCTTGCAAAACTTAGAGCTTTGCCATCCCTGTAGAAACGCCTCTGTATGCTACTGCCTTAAGGCTCCCCATCTCTCCACATATAGTTACAGTTCCACCCTTTTTTCTGGGCTGAGTCGCTCCAATGGATGAGCCATAGCAGGTCTAACACCAGAGTTAGAACATTGCTGAGGTCAATAAAGAGGCAACACGATGGTATATGGACATAAATTGGCCAGATCTTTATTGAAAATCACAAGAACCTAAAGACCAGTGTGGAGTGTAGAGCAAATGCCCCTAGACTTCAGCGTGCTTCCCATAGGGAGTAGCCTGGAACATCTACTGCAAATGTTTCTCCTTGCACATCCCTGCTCATCTGGAACTGCCTTCTTCATCAACCAACAATGAAGGTGGACAGATTTAACTTGCAGTACAATCCTGTGCACATCCTGTTCTTACTCAGAAGTAAGAACCATTAGATTCAATTACAGGAAAGTGCATATAGGTTTGGAGCTAGGCAGCCCAATCCTATTGCGGGCTTGTGGTGGCAGATCTGATGATCCACCACCTTAAATCCCAATACGGCATTGTCAAGGGTGGACCACTGTCATGCACTGCAGATCCAATTGGAGCAAATGGCCAGAGGCCCCATGCATGCAACAGCAGAAGCCAGTGACATTCCTACGTGGATGTATGTGTAAAATGCTAGGTTTTGCAGGAGTCTGAGCTCCTGTATAAAGCGGCCCCTCCTCCTCTTCTTCAGAGCAAAGCCTCCAAGGCTTTGAATGGGGCTGCTTAACACAGGAGTGCAGGTTCCTCCAAAACATAGTGCTTTGCTCCCCCCTCTAGGAACCTCACTGGCTGAAGCCCTGCCAGAACATGCAAAGTGGTGGCTGGAGCAGTTCATGAGTAATTCAGGGGAGGAGTGAGATGGGGAAGGGCCAGGCAAAGAGCAGTTTGTGCTGGGAGGGGTAGATCTCAGCAGCAGTCATGAATGCCAAGATTCTATCTTCTTGGCCTTGGCTTTTCTTCCTTCCTTGAGACTCCTTGGACTTACGCCAGCTAAATAGATAAATAAATAGCTGGGATAGGTCCAAGAAGACCCACTGATGGCCAGATGGCCTATGGAGAGGTAACTTACCTTTTTACTTAGTTCTCCTGAGCATCAGTTTACTTCCTACCAGCACCACCACCACAGCATGCAGTGCGCACTCCAGCAGCAGGGGGCATCATGTAAATTGGTGGGAGATGGGACTGGGGCATCAGTTGTCTTCTCTCTCTTATTCATATCACTTCTCCAGAACCTTCGTCTTCCAAAAGGTTTTTTTTCAAGGCCACCATCTCATCTTTCCCATGCCATCTGATACTGCCTGACCATCCTCTATCAATTCTCACTATTCCTCTTCTTCACAGACTTTCCTCAAGTTGAATGTACCCTCTTATGCCCCTGCTTAAAGCCTTTTTTGATGCCAAACGAACAGCAAAGGAAAAGAGCCGTTTCCGCCATTGCAGAACCTTTGGAGACCCATGTGCAAGCGCCCTCCTTGGCGGACGTGCATGCCGTCTTGGGAAGCAGCAGGCCAATACGAAAGCACTTCAGGGTTGTGAGCAGTGGTGTCATTCAAATGATTTAGGAACAGGAACTCACTTTTGATTGGCACTTGTCGGGAACCCGGAACCAGCCACGGAGCCCGTTAGGATCTGGAACGCCTGTTCTGGTCCGTTCCCAGTGGTGTCATTCAAATGATTTAGGAACAGGAACTCACTTTTGAGTTCAAATTCAAATGTTGGAAAAAAACCCAAAAAAACCCGGAAGCAGCCATGGAGCCCGTTAGGATCCGGAACGCCCGTCCCGGTCCGTTCCCCCTGAATGATATCACTGGTTGTGAGTCCTCTGCGTAGAATGCCAACAAAATAGGTGTCGTATAAACAGCTGTGGGTAAGGAGCAATCGCTGAGCACACAACAGAAATCGCTTCTGATCTGTGCCAAGAAGGGAAGAGAGAGAGAGAGAGAGAGAGAGAGAGAGAGAGAGAGAGAGAGAGA
>JAJKFI010000021.1:1165735-1192582 GCA_029204185.1 Lerista edwardsae
AGAGAGAGAGAGAGAGAGAGAGAGAGAGAGAGAGAGAGAGAGAGAGAGAGAGAGAGGTATAAATGTGTCTCTGCATGATGGTTTGGGGGAGGGGAGGCGGGATGGAGGTTTGTTTACTACAGTTTTACTTCATTAATATTTTAGTCTCAGGTGCAGAACGAGGAGAGTCTCACTGAAATCGCAGAAGCACTGATTGTGGTGTTTGTGACAGTGCCATGGGGCATTTGCATTATTTATCCCAGGCTGCGCTACCCATCCAGCTTTCAGGGAATATTTTCAGACGGAATCGCTAATTAGCACATATGTGGAATCATCTCAAAAAGCAGTTGGGAACTCTTCTCATTACTTTTTAATTTTTGTCTATTTGCCGAGCGTTCTGTCAAAAGACGGAAATTCAGAATGATCGGTGGGAGGAATTTTCCATACTAAGCGCCCGAGATCAAAAGGAAAAGGTACCGGGTGCCTGCCTGAGGAGAACCCTTGCGCAGCACCTCCGTATGGTGAGGCTCTGAGGAGATGTCAGGGCTTGTCTGCTTGCTGGGAGGGTGACCAGATGCACCCAAGCTCAGAAACCTTGCATGTTTACCAGCAAGAGGCATTTGGGCAGGTGCAGATTTTCTTAGAGCAGAATCCTAACCTGGAGTTAGGCCAGCAAAGTTTGGCCCGCACAAGGGCCACCATAAAGTATGTTTGGACCACTCTCAGAGTCAGAGAGGCCAGCACTCAGACGTGCGCCATCCTCTCTGACTCCGAGAGTGACCCAAGCACACTTTACGGTGGCCTTTGTGCGGGCTAAACTTTGCTGGCCTAACTCCTGCTGGCCTAACTCCAGGATAGGATTGCACCCACAGGGCGCAATCCAACCCAGCGCCAGAATGGCAAGGCTGGCCGGCCAACACCATATCTGACACTGGGTTGGGGGAGGAATGCGCTCCCTTACCTTGCTGGAGCCTCCCCTATGTGTTCCTCAGATCTGCATCCTCTAAAGAGCGGGCGCAGATCCGAGGAGACCGCACGGCCAGAATCAGGGCTGCATGGCCTTGCTGACGGGCTTAGGATGTGGCCGTTCGGCCACCTCCCAAGCCCACCCAGGTCCCGCCCAGGTCCTGCCTCCCACTTCCCCCCTCCCACCAATCCTTGTCCTGATACTCGGTAGAGAATCCCTTGCACAAGGAAGGCTCTCCGTCAGCGCTCTGAACCATCGGTGCTCTCCGAGCAGCATTGGCTTCAGAGCTTCAGAGCTTCAGCTCCGCCCCTTGCATCGACACAATGACTCTGAAACCGACGGAGAGCCTCCCTTGCGCTGACCGAAGCCCGTTGGCGCAAGGGAGGCTCTGTCCCATATCGGGACAGGGATTGGTGGGAAGGAGGGAGGCTGGGGGCGGGCCTTGGGTGGGCTCGGGAGGTGGCCATAAAGCTCGGGAGGTGGCCATACGGTCACATCCTAAGCCTGTCCGCGAGGCTGTGAGGCCCCGATTCGGGCCATGCAGCCTCCTCGGATCTGCACCTGCTCTTTAGCAGGCGCAGATCCGGGAAGCACATGGGGAGGCTGGAGCCTCCCATACGGTAAGGGAGTGCATGCTCCCTTGCCATGGGGGGGGGGGCTCCAGCCTCTCCTATGCAGTGTCGAATATGGCGCTGCCAAGTCAGCCTCGGCCAGCGTTATATAGGATTGCGCCCTGAGACACATTACTTGTTGTTGTTGTTGTTCAGTCGCTAAGTCGTGTCCGACTCTTCGCGACCCCATGGACCACAGCACGCCAGGCCTCCCTGTCCTCCACTAGCTTCCGGAGTTCGCCCAATTTCATGTTCATCGCTTCAGTGACACTGTCTAACCATCTCATCCTCTGCTGCCCCCTTCTCCTTTTGCCTTCAATCTTTCATAGCTACTGGGAAAACCATCGCTTTGACTAGGCGAACCTTTGTTGGCAGGGTGTACACATTACTAGTAAAGCCTAGAATCTCTTTGCTTAAAGCTGTGCCAGGGCAGAGGAGGAACCTCGAAGTGGGACTGCTAATTGAGCAATGACTGTACTCATAGGACAAAGAGCTATCTTTTTAAAATGGGGTTCTCTGTTCCTGTTCATCCATGAACTGAGTCCTTCCAGGGGCTGCCAGTAGCGTAGCTACAGGGCGCCGCCACCATATGTACTGGAGGCACCACAATACCCTGTGCAAATGCCTCCTCCCCCTCACTTTCAGAGCCATTCTGGGCAGCGGCGGTAATCTCCTGGGCGAGATGCCTTTTGCTTTGGCCAGCTCTTGCATGTTGCTGTTGCTGCCAGGAATGGCTCAGTTGGTGAGTGGGAGGGGCCACCTACAGTACTTCCGGCACTGCCCCCACTATAGCTACACCGCTGGGGGCTGTTACTGGTGTCTTCCTTGAGTCTCTTTTCTGAGTGTGAGCCCCTCTATTATCTCACACCAACAACATATTAGTTTAGGTTCTAGACAGTCCTGGGTCACATTCAGTCCTGCTTGACAGAACTGGAATTAATGGCTCCTTGGCTGGTGACTCAGAATAAGGCGAGCCTTTATCGCTTGCCCTAGAATGAAATTAATCATTTTTGGGTGCATTATCGGAACGTTTTCACTCAGGTGTAGATTTCTTTTAGTCACACCAGCCTGCTGCGAACTCTCTAAAGCCGCGTAGGCCCAAATCATCTGGTTGCTGTAACTTGTGCAGCATCTGCTTTGGGGCATGTTTAATTATGTGGTGGGTGTCTGTGTATCAGCTTCGCGGAGGTTCCTTGAGAATTGCTTTACTGAAGTGTTAAAATTACAGCTATTGCAGAATCACCTTATCATCAGAGAAGGGCAAAGGGGACCCTGCCTGCCTGCTGTTTCATATCCCAAATCTCCTATTTCATATGCCCATCAAACTGAAGACTGTGATATATATTTTTATATACTGTGTACTTCTTATGTATTTATATACAACACAACTGTATACTTAGATATTTCTGGTGTTTTGACCAATTGAGAACTGAAGCTAGTATTTGTGGCAAAGATGACTTATCTAAGAGCCAAACCCTATCCTTTTGCTGCCCCTTCTTCGCGTTATCTGGGCTGATGGCATAAAACTATGTGCACCCCAGGGCTGCCAGCGCAAATAGCCAGAGGTCTAGTGTGCATGTCAGCAGCTTGCAGACACCCAGCAGGAGCAAGTAGGTTGGTGTCAGGGGTGTTTTGGGAGAGGAAGGAGGCAGTCCGGGGAGGGACTTGGCTAGGCAGGAGGGGGAGGATCTTGGTGGCAGCCATGCAGGCCAAGATCCTATCCCCCTTTCCTTACCCTGAAGCACCCACTGAGGGCACAATCCTAACCTGGATTTAGGCCGGCACAGTTAGGCCAGCACAAGGGCCACAGTAAAGTGTGTTCGGACCATTCTCAAAGTCATAGAGGCCAGCACACTGATGTGCGCCATCCTCTCGGACAGTGATGTTATCCTACTGGCACGCTGGGCGGGACGTCCGGGTGATCGGCAGCCCGCCAGTCACGTACCACAGCGTTACGCCATTTGCGTAACGTATGCAAGCGGCGTAACCGGTTACGCAAATGGCGTAACTCTGCGGTACGCGACGGGTGGGCTGCCGATCACCCGGACGTCCCACCCAGCATACCGGTAGGATAACACCACTGCTCTCGGACTCCGAGAGTGGTCCAAACACACTTTACAGAGGCCCTTGTGCCAGCTAAACTTTGCTGGCCTAACTGTGCCAGCCTAACTCCAGGTTCAGATTGCAGTCTGAATCTCCTTGGACTTATGCTAGTTAAGTTGCCAGTGTAGCTCCAAGGAAACCCATTGGAGGCCAGGGAAAAATAAGTTACAAAGATTTTTACTGTCTTCTTATGGGCTGTGTGGTTGCCGCCACCTCCCTAGCAATCAGTGTGCACTTTGTCAGCAGCGCTGTGTGGAGAACGGATTGGGCCCTAAGTAATTGTTAAGTGATTTTTTTTCTTGAGCAACTTCTTAAATAAATGACAGCACATTAGAATGCCAGATTCAGAAGATTAACTGTGAGATTTCCAGTAGCCCAGTTGCTACATTTCAATTAACTGTTCTTTAATTATGAAAACTCATTAATCTCCTAGAGTTTTTCTGGGAGGCACCAACAGATATGAGACCTCTGCAACTGAAGTCTCCTTTCCCTTAGGGTGAACATGACTAGTTTAATTTGCCGGAGGGCTTTTGACTGTAAAATCTCAACCAGATTTAAACAAGGGAAGTGAAGGAACAGTGGCGAGATCCCAGATCAAGGCAGATGTTTCTTCTCAGTGATGCACAGGCTTTAATATTCCCATGCAAACAGTTCTGAATTTTAATCTTTTTTTCATCAAGTTGCTTCAGGTGTGCAACCGAAATGCATGCTCAGTATGGCAGGCAGTGTAATTTTGGAGAAAATCAGGGCTTGGAATGCAGTGTATTCTGGAGGCCTGGCAACTGTATTTATTTTATTTTGCTTCTACACTGCTTTTAATGGTTCACAAGAGCCAGCCACACCTGAGACTCTGCCTGCTCTTGTACAGCTAATCATAGATACAGTCAGTGATGTCATGCAGGGGGAACGCGGGGGAACTCAGTTCCACTAGTTAAAATTAGGGCTGACTCCGCCCACTTCACTCTCCCTCCCCCCCTCCCGATTCCTCTGCAAAGAGCTTTTCTTCTTGGTTGGCCGGCACTCAGAGGGTTAAAGGGAGCAACTCCGGATTCCTAGGGGGGCGAAGGGGGAAGGGCTGCAGTGGGGAAGTCCCGTCCTGCACAGCCCCCTTCCTTGCTCCCTCCAGCCACACACATGGAGTCAGCAGCCACTCTGGTGAGTCTGCAGCCCACTGGGGAGAAGGCAGTGATGTCATTCAGGGGGAACGGACCAGAACGGGCGTTTCGGATCCTAATGGGCTCCGTGGCTGCTTCCGGGTTTGTTTGTTTCCCAACGTTTGAATTTGAACTCAATAGTGAGTTCCTGTTCCTAAATCATTTGAATGACACCACTGGATACAGTACATATAAAGGGAAAATTCATGGGTGATGTTTAACCCCAGAATCTGCAGGTATACATTGTCCTGTGTCAAATGAAGTTGTGCTTCATTTGTTTGATTCCTGCTTTTGGCCTGCTCATCTGAAATGCGACACAAAGTTTACAACATTTTTGGTTGCTGATGTTTCCTAAAGAAAACTATTCCTGAAAATAGAAAATGAACTCTGAAGTTATAATTAATAAATAATACTCAAGTATAAATAATAATCAGAAGTGCTATGGCTAGGGGTGTGTTTTTTGGGTGATATTTTTTCCCAAAAATTCTTGATTAAAATAGCAAATTGCGGTGTTCTGTGCTTTTATTCTACATTCTCATTCCAAGTTCTCATTCTTATTAATTTTAAATGCTTTAAAAGTGTACTAGTGGATCATGTACGTGATAATAGTGCCAGCGGATGCAGCCACAATATTATTTCTAATTGGAAAAGTAATCTATTTTAATTTCTGGAAAATATCTTAAAACACCAAAATGTGGTGTTTTGTGTTTTTATGCAACTATTTTAACCCCCAAAAGGCAGTGTTTTGTGTTTTTATGCGGTGTTCAACAACAACAACAACAACAACAACAATCCTAGCTATAGTGATCAATGAATCCTAGAGTTGTAAATGTAATATCCTAAACGTTCATATATAATGCGCTGGTCTTATCAAAAACATGATTTGCATTTACGGGTTTTTTTTTGGGTGGCGTCATAAGCATGTAGCAAGCAAGCACACTTATGACAATCCTAGTTACCCTCTCCCTGCCCCTGTGCTGGATTTACCTGTTTCAGCCCCCCCCCCCCCCGATGACTGCTGGTTCCAGCAGGAAGGTTCCAGCCTTCCCACTGGTCCTGTGCCTGTGCCTTGCACTGTAGCAAGGTGCTTTACGGTGCTTTTATGGCAACATGCGCTGGCAGAATGCATGTTCCGCCACTGCAGCCCTCATAATGACTGGGCCACAAGTTTATCAATTAGGGATAATAGATTCGGATGTTTCCTTCCCTTGTTCATGTTCTTAGCATCTTTGCTTTGCTTTGCCTGAGGGGGGACATGATTGAGACATACAAAATTATGCACGGAAGGGATAGAGTCGATAGAGGGATGTTCTTTTCCCTCTCTCAAAACACCAGAACCAGGGGGCATCTGCTAAAGGGTTGGGAGGGTTGGGAGAGTTAAAACAGATAAAAGGAAGTACTTTTTTTTACCCAGTAGGTAGTTAATCTGTGGAACTCTTTGCCACAGGAGGTGGTGGTGACATCTGGTCTAGATGCCTTTAAGAGGGGATTGGACGGATTTCTGGAAGAAAAGTCCATCGTGGGCTATAGGCAATGATGGGTTGTAACCTCCTTACATTAGTAGTAAGCTACTTCAGAGTACCGGGTGCAAGGGAGTGGCAACAGGATCCAAGCATCTTGTTGTCTCATGCCTCCCTGGGGCACCTGGTGGGCCGCTGTGAGATACAGGAAGCTGGACTAGATGGGCCTTTGGCCTGATCCAGCAGGGCTCTTCTTATGTTCTTATGTTCTTATGCTTAGAGTGAGAAAAGGATTGTGTAAGTAATGCCGATGGCATGGATAAAAATTTGTTTACACACTGCCACATGAGCTGTTTTTTTTTAAGCAATAGGGTGAACATTCCTGTTGCAATAACAATAGGACATGATAAGGCATGCATTTCAGAGCCATTATGGCACTTCTTTTTGGCCTTCTGCTTCATGGTACTCCAGAGGCTTGCATTAATGGCTTAGTAATACGACACGCCCTATAGTGTCTTATTGCTTAATTGGACTCCAGACAAATTCGGCTAAACCACATATGTTGTTCTCTTTATTGCTACTTATATGCAGTTTTTTTTAATTTCCTACATTCTCTGGTGCTTTTGGAGGTATCTCTCAATGTATCTCCTGAGAATGCAGATTGTGATGACTGAGGTTTATCTGTGCCACAGAGGCATCCCCCACAAAATTGTGAATATGTTCCAGAAAGTTCAAAATGGGCCCTAGACCACCTAGACTAAGAGCCAGCACAGTTAGGCCAGCAAAGTTTGGCTGGGACAAGGGATACCGTAAAGTATTTTTGGACCACTCTCGGAGTCGGAGAGGCCAACACACAGATTTGCACCATCCTCCCTGACTCCAAGAGTGGTCCAAAGAGTGGCATAAGAGTGGCACTTATGCCAGCCAAACTGCTGGCCTAACTTTGCCAGCCTAAATCCAGGTTAGGACTTCTCCCTAAGACTCTCAGAGGAAACTGGGCAAAGAAGAGTATTTGAATCAACTGTTAGGAAGAGACCCTTGCATACATCAGTTTCCCAATTTGGATTCTTTTATCTCCTTTTCCTTGGAAAACTTCAAGGGTTTCACCACAGAGATGCTATCCAGAATTCCTTGCAAAATTGTCAAAGCGAATAAGATGCATTTCTTCAAGTGTAGCCTACTTCATTGGTTGCTCCAAGGCCTATTTAGAGTGGTTGTGCGGTCAGGCTCTTCTCTGTGAAGGAAGGCAAAGAGATTCAGAGTGCAATCCTAAACTGGAGTTAGGCCGGCATAAGCTAAACCAACAAAGTTTGGCCAGTACAAGGCCCACCATAAAGAGTGTTTGGACCACGCTTGGAGTCAGGGAGGATGGCACACGTCTGTGTGCTGGCCTGTCTCTGAGAATGGTCCAAATATAATTTACGGTGGCCCAATGCTGGCCAAACTTCGCTGGCTTAGTTTGTGCCAGCCTAACTCAGTTTAGGATTGCGCCCCCAGAAGGAAAGGTGGATGGGCAGGCAGGCAGGGTTAGAGTGAAGGGGAACATTGTCAGATCACATCTGCATCAACTCTAAACAACAGTTCTTGCTGAATTTCATTGTCCACCCCATCATCGCCTCATCTTTACAAAAGCATTGTTCTAATACATGAACAATTAATGTAATGTTTCTTCTTAGCCCAATGGGTCAGTAAGCAAGGGCTATAAAATGCATTATTGCTGGAGACATTCCTGTGGCACAAATTCCACCAATCCACACTTGTGATCTGATCCCAGAAAAATCAACATTATGTACTTATAGAAGTAGGCTCTGTATCGGGCCCTACATGGGAATTACACTAGCAGTTAACAGAAGTGGCAAAAAAATCAATAATAAATAAAAACATCTGTCAGGCAGCGATCTCCTTAGAGATTTCAAAAATACAACTTCAAAAGCAGCTATACACATTTTGCTGTTGAGCATGATAAAAAGGGGACCCTGTGGCCAAAATTATGTCCTCTATTTGAAGAACAAAGTTTGCTTCAGTCAGACAGCCCTTCTCAATATTTATGAGCCCAGCTGTTTGCCTTTGGCTTAAATTGCAGCAAAGCCATATCTTGACCAAGGAAAAACTTAATGGAATTTTCCAGAAGAAAAGTGAGGAGTCCAGCGGTAGATGATCATGGAAGGACTAACAGCCCAATTCTGAGCTGCCTGGCCGTCGCAGGCGCAGTGGTAGCCAAATGGCTATCATTGCATCCTGTGGGACCCAGGCAGCTCTCCTTGGAGGAAGGGGACAAATGTCCCGGGGAAAGCTGCCCTGCTGCCCACAATGGGGCTCCTTGCCTCACAGTCAGCTATTTTGCCAGCTATTTTGAATTGAGCAGCTCCATGTTGGGCTGCCCGGTTCAAGGCGGGGTGTTGGATCCAATGCTGAGTTCCCCGCGGGGGCGGGGAAGACGGCAAAACGGAGCGGTACGCAACGGGCAGGCTGCCGCTCACCCGTTCCTCCCGCCCAGCGTTCCGGCTGCATGACACCGCTGGTTCAATCCCTTTGCAGGCTGGCTCCTTAGGATGTTGGAATTCTAAAAAAATAAACAAAGAAAATGGGAGGGATAGCAAAGCATTTAACGAAACGTCTTCTCCCCCACGCATCCCAGGGGGAGCGCAGTTCAAGCTGTGCTCTAGACCAGCACAAGCCCCTTGTGCTGGCACCCGGGTATTGTAAATGTGCCATAAGGCATGTTGTGCCGACCTCTGAGTCAGCTGGGTTGGCGCACGAATGGAGGCCAAATCCAGCCTTTGTGCTGCCCCAGGTAAGTGGAGAAGCAGGGGTTTGGGAGGGTGGGGGAAAGGTGGGGGGAGGACAGGGGAAGGCAGAATGGGTGGGGGTAGGTGGGGGCCTGTGGGCCTGTGAGGAAGGGGTAAAGCTAGGAGCCGGCACTTAGGCCAGGTCCCAATCCCCAACCATGGCCCTGCATGGACCACTTGGATCTGTGCCAGTGATTTCATTGGCACAGGTCTGAGTAGCCCCATAGGAGTAAGTCCCCTTACTCCGAGTTGTGCCATAGCTGCCTCCTAACCGGGGCTGGATATGGCACAGGCCACTCGGCCTACCTATTCCAGCCCTGGTTAGGACTGTGCTGTGACAGAGCATTTGCTTTGCATGCAGAAAGTTCCAGGTTCGGTCCTTGGCATCTCCAGGTAGAGAAGAAGTCTGGTCTGAGACCCAGGAAAGCCTATTTCAGTCAGTGTTGCCCCTCCTGATCTAGACCCCCCAGTGGTCTGCCATAGTATCAGGCAGCGTCCTCTATCCCCCAGCCCAAGAAAACAATTTACTCCCCCATCCAATCCTTAAAGAGTTATTTTTAACATTTCTTTTTGTATTCGGCTTTGGAGGAAACCATTGTCTGCCGTAGGAATTCAGCTGTTCTCTGCTTGCTTAAAAAAAAAAAGGATCACATTTGCTGTGTAATAATTTTGGGAGCAAATAACACCTGCAGAGGATCAAATTCAAAAGAGGAGGAGGTAAAAAAATGAGTGGGGAAGCATCAGAATTTCTACTAATGCTTGGTGACTGATCTTGTTAGCACACATCGTCTGTCATCATAGCATGGTGACCTAAAACAAGAATCGCACGCTCAAGAACCACCAGCAAGGAAAAATGCATTATTATAATGCGCCTTAGTCAAGCCCCCCTTCAGTTCCCCCCCCCAGCCTGTCTCTTTGAACGGAACTTGATTGTCAGCATTATACACAAGTCCAGACAATGCTTTCAATAGGAGCCTTTTTGGAAGACAATTAAAGAAAGCATGATAACGGGATTTGTCACCATGATGTGGCTGCTGTTTGAGCAGGCATTATAATAATGAAAGAAAGTTTTACTAATTGAAAATGTGAATCAAATTCAGCTGTCTCTCTCCCTCTCTCTTTTTTAATTTCTCTTGGATGAAAGCCAATTAAGATCATCTGTCTAATGCATCTATTCACCCCTCACTGCAACAATGTGTCAATTGTAATGGATGTCTAATAAACTCAGACTTTCCAGGACAGAACGCTGAATGCATAAAATGACCAGCGAGCAACATGCGGGCATACCTGTGAAATATTTTGGCAAGAGAAAGCTTTGTCCTTGCAAAGGCGCCCCGCCTGTTTTTTTTTTTCTGTTGGGCGTGCATACATGGGCAGAATGTGATTTCCTTCCAGACCATTGCTCAGCCCCACAGCTCTGATCGTGCTTTGAAGCACACATACAGAGAACTCAGTTGCACTTTCCCATTAACTGCTATTGGGGGGGGGTGGCTCTGTGTTTGCATCCCTCTGTGCATGTTGAGATACCTTCTCCATCCATGTTTATGGGGAATTCCTTGCAGGAGGAGGTACTCATATCCTCCTGTGTTGGACAGAGGCAAATGTCCTTGTTTTATGTGAAGGGAACAATGAAATCAAGCGAGCCATCAATATTCTGCATGGCTTCTTGAACCGATGATGTTGCCTTGTAAGGGATCACTGGTCCATCCTGCCCAGTATTTTGTATTCCTACAGGCAGGGCCCCCCAGTTCTGCTACTGTAGATGCTTTTAACTAGACTTGTTATGCATTTAACAGACACCTTCCTTGGAATGCAAAGCATGCACTTTATGCACTGGGCTGTTAATAATCCCAAATGGGCTATAAACTACTTCCACAGGAACCTTCAGAATATATCTTTCCCTTCAGAAACGCATTTTCATACAAGGATGTCCCAGACACAGGGACAGATCAGGTTGAGCCAATGGGGTTTCCCCACTTTGATCTGGTCCTGGCTGACTTTTAAGTGTAAAAATCACTGAACTGCCAATGTCTTGCTTTAGTGTCAATCCAGAGCAGCTGCCACCCCTCCCGCATGCAGGTGGGCTCCGGTATCGGCAGGGGATGCATTCCTGGCCTCTCCGCAGATGCCGGAAACCACAGATATGGGGGAACGCTCTGTAAATAGCAACCCCCCGTTACAAGTACCCTTTATTTTTGTGGTTGTGCTTGCAACACAAATGTTTCTTCTTGTACATCCTTGCTAAACTGAATGTGCAGGCAATAGCCAGCTACAAAGAGGAAACTAACGGAACATTAACAGGAAGGAGAACAGTGGTGTCATCTAAATGATTTAAGAACAGGTACTCACTTTTGATTGGCACGTGTCGGGACCCGCCCACCGGAAGTGACATCATAAGCCGGAAGTGATGTCGTGGCAGGAAGTGACATGAAAAAAGCCCTTTTTGAGGCCTCAGATGATTTTAAACTGACCCAACAGTTGCAACAGTATTCCACAGCACCCCCAGAACCTGTTAAGGAGGCCTGGCATCATGTTAAAACCCCAGAGCAACTCATTTTTCAGTGGCAAGGAAAGGAAATGCTCCGCTCGCTGCCTGCCTGCCTGCCTGGCTCTGAGAACATGCAGGCAACTCAAACATGCAGGAAATTCAAATGTTGCAGAGGGCGGAGTCGACAAGTGGGTGGGCGAATGGGCAGGGCCAGCTGTAATCCTAGAAACCGGTACTCGCGTACCCCCGCGTACCCCCTGCATGACATCACTGAAGGAGAAATTCCAACTTCCTGTTAAAGTTCAGTTTGTAACCCTCAGGGCTGGCTCTAGGAGCACCAGAGCCAAATGCAGGGCACTCCCATGGCCCCCCAGCCTCCCTGCTCTCCACTCACCAGAAGAGCGCTTGTGGTGCTGCACACAAAGCATGGCACCTGGTGTAACATCACAACCGCTTCCAGGAGGCCCATTTCGGAGGCAGGGTCAGGTGGGAAGGCCCAAGGCAAAGCTGCTGTGCTTGTCCCACTGATTTACAGCCCATACAGATCTCGGCTGCAGCAGCAGGCGATATGCTCAATGTGCTGGTGTGCCCCCCCCGAATGCAGGGCCCTATGTGACAACGTTGGCTCAAATTGGCCCTGGTCACCCTCTAGCAACTATAAGGAAGTACTTTTTAACCCAGCGGGTGGTTAGTCTGTGGAACTCTTTGCCACAGGAGGTGATGATGGCATCTGGTCTAGATGCCTTTAAGAGGGGTTTGGACGGATTTCTGGAAGAAAAGTCCATCGTGGGCTATAGGCCATGATGAATTGTGCAACCTCCTTACATTAGTAGTAGGCTACTTCAGAGTACCGGGTGCAAGGGAGTGGCAACAAGATGCAAGCGTCTTGTGTCTCGTGCCTCCCTGGGGCACCTGGTGGGCGGCTGTGAGATACGGGAAGCTGGATTAGATGGGCCTTTGGCCTGATCCAGCAGGGCTCTTCTTATGTTCTTATATAACATATTGCATCAGAACAATATGTGATCCACCTTTAGACAGCCAGTGGTGTCTCTACAGGGAGGGCAGAGCTCTAAGTTTTGCAATGAGCCTTACCTTGCAGTGGAAATCACTCCTTTCCTGCACCGTTTTAGCCAATCCTCACAGGGAACAGCAACATCTTGGCGTTGCTTACTGGCTACAGCAGCAAGGGAGAGGAGGGATTTACATGACAGGGTAAGGCTCCTTGCAAAACTTAGAGCTCTGCCCTCCCTGTAGAGACGCCACTGTAGACAGCTTTTATTTTTAGTAGGTCTTCCAGTGATATATAAGAAATAATCGCAGATCCAGAGAGCTAATGTAGTGTGGCTAAAGGTGGAGTTGTGAATCAAGCCTTGGTTTGAAGCTTGCCTCCGCCATGCTGTCACTAGATGGCTGTGGGCAAATCACTCCTCAGCCCTCTGAGCTATCGTATGGGGAATAATAATGTTTACCTTTACAGGGTTGTTGTAAGGACTACATTTGTCGTTCCTGAACTGTGGGTCAGGACCCACTAGTGGATCGCACGTCAATTTCAGGTGGGTTGCAAAGCATGAAGGGCAGCCATATTGAAAATATGGGAAGATGGAATGCTGGAAAGGGGTAGGGGTGCGTGGTTGTTTTGCTGGTGTCAAGATCGTTCATAGTCTTTTTTCCCCTTTCTGATTCACTTTGCTATTGGAAATGACTGAGAAATAACCCAACTTATTGCTGCATTCTCAGGAAAGCAACAGGCTCTGGGGTCACAAATATGGCACTTCCAGCCATGGCATCACTTCTGGGTGGATCCCGGACAGATTGTCATTCTAAAAAGTGGGTCCCAGTATTAAAACATTTGCGAAACACTGGACTACATCAAGATAATATATGTGAAGTGCTTTGATCCCCTTGAAGGAGCTATACAAACACTTAAATACTATCTAAGCAAGTGGTTATAGGGGAATTCTGATATAAAAAGATCACCATATGAAAATGAGGGGGGGAGGACTGTTCCCCTGTAGTTCCTTTAGCAGGTCAAAAATATAACAGGACATTGGACCATGTGATGTCTGAAATGGGGTGGTGGTGGTGGTTCTGGGGCTCTTCCTTTCCTTGAGGTCATTGCTTTGGCTTTCAAAATATTTCATGAAGTTACATGCAGCCGAGAAGCTCCTGAATAATACAGAACAGATGGTTCCGTTGCACCTTTGCACGCATTTGTGTTAAGTATACAGACTGGTCATCAGCCCATTCATAATTTCACAGCGTACCCATCTGCTCACGTCCTCCACATGCTGGGAGGGCATTTCACTGCACTGTGGGATCCTGAAGCTCAGCTATAGCTTTCTGCAGCTTGGTTTACTCCCCAAACAAACGGCACATTCTGCAGGTTGTTGTAGTTTAAAAATGTTTATTCCAGGCCAAATCCTAAATGACTTTCATTTTGCTTGTGGAGGAGAAAGCAAGGTAGATACAGCATATGAGTAGGCATCTGTCCTTCTTACTATCCCACATGCTTCAGGGTTCATATTCTCATTTCTATCACCGGTGTGAAAATCAATGACAGTCTACAAGTCACCAAGACCTTATCCTGTAACACAGTGGTTCTCAAGCATTTTAGCACCAGGACCCACTTTTAGAATGACAATCTGTCTGGGACCCACCAGAAGTGATGTTATGGCCAGATACCACTTGTCCTGCTTTCAAGCAGAGCCTGCTGCTTTCCTGAGAATGCAGAAAAAAGTAGGGTGATGTCTTAGCCATTTCCCAATAGCAAAGTGAATCAGAAAAACAAGCCTATTTACAACCTTGACCCAAGCAAAATAATCACACAGCTCCCCCTTTCCAGCATCCCATCTTCCCATCTTTTCAATATGGCTGCTCTAGGTACTTAGTGACCCACCTGAAATTGGCTCGTGACCCACTGGTGGGTCCCAACCCACAGTTTGGGAACCATTGCTGTAACATTTTGCTGCACCCTCTCAACAGGAATAATTTCTTCCCACATTGGCTTCAGCCATAAAACACTGCACTCTTGCAATGTTCATACTATCGCACCCATGCACATTAAGGGTATGGCCCTATGCATACAAACTTGGTAGTAAAGTCCACTGAAATTGGTAGGATTTCTGAGCAAAGGTGCCTAGGTTCTTGTTGTATGCTATTTTTTGACTTACTTTGTCTCCGCATGAAGAAGGAAAGCCATTACTAGTTCATATTTCCTTCCACTGAATGCAAAAAGCTGCCTTTGAAAAGAGTGCCCCTGACTCTGAGCTACCTCCTAATTAGTCCATTGGTGGTTGCATTTGGGGAAATTACACAATGGCCCTACGAGGTGAGCTGGATAAGCCATCAGTGGCAACCTGTCACCTACAGAACTGGGACCTGATTTGTAATTTCAGTGATGTAATGGAATCTGTATTTATATTCAGTATATAAGGTAATGCAATGCAAAGATCTATAATTTTGGAAATGTAAAGTTATAATGTCACCTGCTGAACTGGGACTGCTGTTCCTATGAAGTTTGTATGCCATTTGTAGTTCCAACAGCTTCTGTAAAGCCAAATGTAGTACCACGTGTGGATGAATGCCCAAATCCAACCCATCCAGATCAAGAGCTACTGGTTTTCCTTCACTATTAGAGGTGGACTTCGAAGCCCAAGCTTTGGTGCTAAATCCAGAGCACCCTCCCCACCCCCTCACATCTAACCAGGAGAGAGAGCACAAAAGTGGGGATCTGTGGATCTGGTATCCATTGATTCAGTTATCAATGGATCAGTGGGTCCAGGCCTCCTCCAACCCCACACACCCATGAGATTATCTTTGTTTTATTATGGAAGTGCTTGCAGTGCAGGTGGTTCTTATCTAACAGCCTTACTTAGAGCACAATCCTAACCTGGAGCTGGTCGGCATAGTTAGGCCAGCAAAGTTTGACTGGCACAATGGCCACCGTAAAGCCTATTTGGACCACTCTCAGAGTCAGGGAGGATGGCACACATTTATGTGCTGGCCTCTCTGACATTGAGTGTGCTCCAAATGCACTTTAAGGTGTCCCTTGTGCCGGCCAGACTTTGCTGGCCAAACTGTGCCAGCCTAACTCCAGGTTAGGATTGCGGCCTTAATGGAAGAGCTGGATGTGCAGGCGAGATAGTGAATAACAGGAAGCAGGAGTTCCTGCTTCCTGTTAGCCTTTCCTGTTAAGTATCTCTGTAGCATACAGGCTCCAATATACAATATGTGCAAGCTATTTTGGATGAGATCCTCTCATGTACAGGGACTTGTATATGTATCTTGTTGTCTTGTCCCTCTTCACCCCTGCGCAGTGTCTTTCTAGTGGCTGTTGCTGGTGGTAGCCTGCATTTTTTTTTAGATTGTGAGCCCTTTTGGGACAGGGAGCCATTTAACTTCATTATTATTATTTGCTTGTAAACCGCTTTGTGAATTTGTGTTGAAAAGTGGTATAAAAATACTGATTGATTGATTGATTGATTGATTGATTGTGTGTTCCTTGGTATCTGGTGGACAACTGTGAGTTTCAAGAAGCTGGACTAGATAGGCCTTTAGGTTTTTGTTATGTTCTTGTGTACAACTCTCCTATGAAGGGACTAACAAAGAAATATGTGCACACAAGTGCTCTGTTTGTGCATCAGAGTATGCAAGGGGACTTGGTATAATTCCAGAGAATGGACCTTGGCTTACAGTCAACAACAAAAGCATCAAGCCACACATCATTTCTATAAACAATAGAGCTCTAATATTTTTTTCTTAATTATCACAAATTTAATTGTCATTTTGGTGTGCAGGAGGGGCAGGGTGGCAGGTTGTATATTGTCCATGATAATTCCATTTTTTGCCTGAGTGGTCCATGGGCTTGGGAACCCCTGCTCTAATGCCATACTTGGGTGGTGCCACTGGTTTTGCCTCCAAACAAAACAGGTCAAAACAGGTCAGAGTTTCTGTGGACTCTGGGGGCGCAATCCTACCCAGCGCTGGAATGGCATGACCGGCTGGCCAGTGCCATATCCAATGCTGGGTGGGGGGAGGCTGGAGCCTCCCGCAGCAAGGGAATGTGTGCTCCCTTACTGTAGGGGAGGCTCCAGCCTCCTCTATGCAGTCTTTGGATCTGATCCGAGGAGACCACGCGGCCCAAATCAGGGCCACGTGGCCTCCTGAACAGGATGCGGCTGTATGGCTGCTTCCTAAGCCCGCCCACGTCCTGCCTTCCGCCTGCCCACATTCTTTCTCCCTTGCCCAAGCCCCATGCTGTCCCGTCATGGAGCTTTGGCCGACGCTAGGGAGGTGCTGCGCGCCTGCAACAGGACTGGCGCTGCCTGCAGCTCTGGTCCTGTTGCTTTAGCGCCGACATGGGGGTGCTGAATGGCGCCCCCACATTAGCACTAAGTGCGCAGCGTCGGCACAACCCTGTTGTGCTGATGCTGCACCGTCTGTAGGATTGCGCCGTGGGGGATCTTTCAGGCAACAATCCTATACGAAGTTGCTGGGCTGTAAATCTCATTGAAGTCAATGGAACTTACTTCTGAGTTCACGTGCACAGGATCACACTGTAAATGTGCAGAAGTAATGGACCTCTGAATGTACAAGACCTATAGAATACTGCCAGTTAAGAAAAGGAAGGAAGTGGTGGGTGGGCAGGAGAAATTGGCCTACTTGAACCTCTAACAGCACATGCTGTCCTTGAGGTGGGAATCAGGGTTGATGGAAAGCCACTCATCATGGGATTCAAAACCTTCCCTTCCTTTCCTGTTCTCTGAAAATCTCTTTTCCACATCCACCAGAATCAGGGCCAGCCTTAAGCCAATGTGACCAGTGTCATCACATTGGGCCCTGCTCTTTGGGGGCCCCCCACACCAGTGAGTGTATCACCTGCTGCAGCAGCTGGGATCTCTATGTGCTGTAAGTCAGTGGGGCAAGCAGAGCAGCTTTACCTTGGACCTTCCCACCTACCCCTACCCTGCCTCCAAATGGCCTGAAATGGGCTTCCTGGAAGCAGTTGGCAATGATGTCATCAAGTCAATATTTCCAGGCACCACAGTTTGCATGCAGCATCATAAGCGCTATTCTTGGTGAGTGGGGGCCCCCGCAAGGAGGGTGGCGGGGCCCGGGCCCCCCCACAAGAATGCCCCACATTGGGCCCTACCACTCCTGGAACCGACCCTGACCAGAATAAAGCAATGAATCTTGAATTGGCGCCACTAGTAACCAGTGGGGGAAAGTTTCAGGAGACTCTGGAAAGAACCTTCTGTCCTTTGTCATTTCCACCCTCCTAAAACACCTCCTCTAACCCACAGACTCCAGGCTTCTGCTCCAAGCTGAAACCCAGAACCCCAAAGAAGAGCATCTCTGTTATGTGATGGGTATTCACTGCAACATTTTCCTGAAGGCTCTAGCTCAGCGGCTCCCAAACTGTGGGTCACAACCTGATTTTTGGTGGGTCGCGAAACTGACAAGGAAAATGTATTGAGCCCTATGGAAACTGAAACAGAGCAGCATGTGCATGTTTTACTCATGAGTCAGTGAATGTGCGTCAGTCCATATCAAAAGCTGAAAGGAATGCAGCACCATGAGAATGATCCCAATCCAATGAACCTGGAGCTCAATCAACACACCAGAAACCCCCCCCCTTTCCCACCATAGTAAAAAGAATAAAAACAGAGGCTTGAGTAGCCGGTAAAGTGAAACTTTTTTTTAGTGGGTCCCGATAGAGTCCCAATAGTTTTAAAAAGTGGATCCCGGTGCTAAAACGTTTGGGAACCACTGCTCTAGCTTGTATCACATATTACTGCTAATATTAGATTATTGCTAATATTAGCTACATAGGAACGGTGGTAGCTTTTGTCTCCTTGTGAGAAATTCAGTGTATATTAGGCTACAATGCAGAGCTTACCCAAGTGCAGCATCTCATTTTTGAAACATTGCATGCCTTTTTCTTCCCAAGATTTTCCACAATAATTAAGCGTAATGCCTCTAATTGCCTCTCATTCTATCCTTTAGAAATCTGGTCATTTCCAAGCAACACTGAGCATATGTTGCAGGATATAAACAAGGGGCCCCATTAGCATGGTCATAAATTTCATGCTCCGTAAATTTTTGTATCATTTATAATCTTAGGCAAGAAAGAAATGTTTTCCAAAAATTATTTGTTGCCTTTGGATTGACCTTAAACAGTTAGCTTTATGTGGTGGGTGGGGAGCAGAATTGTGCTTTGGAAGACCATTAATTTCTACTGTAGATTCACGGGGGTGGTGGTGGTGGTGGGGAAATAAGATGTTGTATATTTTTTTTTTTTTTAAAGGGAGTACAGTTGGCCTATCAAGTTTCAGTTTCATTTTGATATGCACCCTGGGAGTACAGGCCATAAAGGCCAATATATTCAGCAGCATGAATGCAAGATGATTTCAGCTTGTAATGGTGTTTCATTTGCAAGGACATCAACTGGTCTTACTTTAAAAAAGGAAAAAAAGAAGAAAAGAAACTACGTTGAATTGTCTTTGAAGGCTGATATTTTTACTCTCTTTCCATGGAGAGCATGAGAGAAATGGTATCTCCCCTCCTAACCTTCCAAACTTTCTCCATGGAGCTGTGGCATCACTAGGGAGGTGCAGGGGATGAAAAACATCCCTGGTGACACACTCAGGGGTTTGGGTTACACCACTACTCTGCAAAAACTGTGAAAATCTTGGTGTTTTTGAATAATATGATCATGTTATATATTATTTGATAGGTACTTTAATGCAGACTGCAATGAAACAAACCATGTTGAAATATCTGTATTCTATACAATGTTATGGCCAATTTACCAGAAAACGAAAGCACAACTGCCTTATGTCATGAAAAGTGGATTTCCTTGACAAAAAACTGACCTATGAGACTGATTGTTCCAAGAGCCAATGAGATGGACTTATGACAGAACACAGAACCAATAAGGTGTTAGTATGAGTGAGCTGTCTTTTCCATGTACCAGAGCTAATATTAGAACACTTATGGCACAATCCTAAACTGGAGTTAGGCCAGTTAGGCCAGCAAAGTTTGGCTGGCACCAGGGCCACCGTAAAGCACATTTGGACCCTCCCTGATTTGGAGTCAGGGAGGATGGTGCATGTCTGTTTGCTGGCCTCTCTGACTCCGAGTGGTCCAAGCATATTTTACAGTGTTTCTTGTGCCAGCCAAACTTTGCTGGCCTAACTGTGCCAGCCTAACTCCAGGTTAAGAATGTGCCCTTATTCAGTTGTGCAAGCATCATCAAGTTGGCCACTGGTTCTTTGTTGGTTACTGGTTTGTTGGGTGACCTGTACTGTTTTTACTGTAATGTTATATATTATAGATTTTAACCTGTGATTTTACTATAAAAATAAGTAAATAAGGTCAATGGGGTTACACCAACCCTAGTGATGCCACTGCATTTAGGTGGTGCGTATGACATTGTACTTTAGCCAGCGTGATCTGGTGTGGAAAGAGGTCCATCATGGGGCTCATGCAAGGAGCTCTCATACCAGGTGACACAAACCCTAGTGACACCTCTGCCATGGAGAGATGCTCAGCTAGGGATTCTGCCAGCACAGCTAGAGTTGCAGCAACCTGATTTCTTTTGCTGACTAGATACAACACAAAGCTGCCAAGGATAGTTGTTATGACTGACAGCAGGAGTTGCATCTGCTGGCAAAAGCAGCCAGCTCCTTGATCATACTGCTTGAACAAACAGCGTGATGGTTATCTCTCGATAAACATAATTCATTATTGAGTGCACATGTAGCCTGATAAGCAGTTTTGTGTGTGTGTGTGTGTGTATAAGCAGTGCATGTGACAACTAAACACTCGGCAAGACAATTTTCTTCGCCGGTGTGAGTCACCATCAACAGAGATATGTTGATTGATATACATCAAAGGAGAACCTGATAATCTTTCACTATATGAGGCAATCAGTTAAAAACTCTGCAATGTGAAAAAGAAAAAAAATGTACAAGCAAGGTAAAACACCCTGGCCAATTGATTTGGCCATGAAACCGCCAAAGAAATAGTATGTGTTCTGAATGATTGGAAACAAGAACCAAAGTGAGGTGGACCACAGAGAGATTGTCAAATATAGCATTACGTAGGGGTGTATGGGATTTTTTGGTGATATTTTTTTCCAAAATTTCTTGATTAAAATAGCAAATTGTGGTGTTTGGTGTTTTTATTCTATGTTCACATTCCAAGTTCTCATTTTTTAATTACTTTTAAATGCTTTTAAAGTGTGCTAGGTAGATGATATAGGTGATATAGAGTAGCAGATGCAGCCACAGTATTATTTCTAATTACAAAAGTATCTATTTTAATTTCTAGAAAATATTGTAAGCACCAAAATGTGAGTTTTGTGTTTTTATTGAAATATTTTAATGCCCAAAAGTCAGTGTTCTGTGTTTTTATGCAGTGTTTAACAAAAAAAAAAAAAACCCTACCCCTACTTATATGTACAGTCCTCTGTGCAATTTTTACTCATTGTCTTAGAGCACATTCCTAACCTTGAGTTAGTTCTGCATAGTTCTGCACAGTTAAGCCAGCAAAGTTTGGCTGGCACAAGGGACACTGTAAAGTATGTTTAGACCACTCTCTGAGTCAGAGAAGACAGCACACAGATGTGCGCCAACCTCCCTGACTCTAAGAGTGGTCCAAACACGCTTTGTGATGTCCCTTGTGCCAGCCAAGCTTTGCTGGCCTAAATGTGCAAGCTTAACTCCAGGTTAGGATTGCGCCCTAAAAAAAGTGTTGTGTTGGATTACTATGCAAGTCCTGTTGACAGGAATAAAAATTGTGCAACAATTGCATACAATAGTAGATCAGCAGCATCAACCTGTACCCAGTAGCTATATGTACAGGGAAGCAGTCTTCTATATCTGGATCCCTGGCTGAATAGGAAATCATGTGCCTAAGTTGATGCTGCATATACAATTCCCCTTCATGTGGTCCAATACTATCATGTTTTGGGCTGGCACACATTAGGCTTTACGGCTGTTGTAAAATGGTTTTTGGTGGCACTGACAGCATGCTGCTAGCAGCCAGTTGAGGTGTTCTGACTCCCCTAGTAGCAATGCTGGAGGCCTGCTGCTGGGCCTAAAAAGGTAGGTGCAACAGCGATGGTGGTGGAATAAGGCTGGGAGTGGGTGGAAAAGGGGATTGGATGGTTGGGATGGGGCAGGGAGGGAGGTGGACTGGGGGAGGTATTGGTGGGTCTCATACGTGCCAAGATCTAACACTGCCTGCCTCCCTTACCACCGCCATTACACACCTGGGAAACAGCAGATCCGTTGATCTGGGGAGCCCCATGGCAGCAGTGGGGGCTTTGCCCGGGGTAATTTGTTGGCGTGACTGCTTCAGTGGGGAGGAATTTGGGTAGGATTGGGCTGTTGATCTAATAGCTGTGGCTATGCAAACCTGGCTGTTTAAATGACATCAAAATCCCATTGATTGGCTGGTTGGATGGGGAGCATTCACAAAATAGGGGTTCCATCAAATCATTTAATGGCTCCATCAAACAGCTGATGTCCACACAGAGAGAGAGAGCGAGAGAGAGAGCGAGAGAGAGAGAGAGAGAGAGAGAGAGAGAGAGCATTTCTTTCTCTGGATGCAGCATCGTTAATTGTTTCAAAGGCTTTTTATTTATTTATTTATTTATTTATTTATTTATTTATTTATTTATTTATTTATTTATTGCGTTCCTAGTCCGACACTTTTTGTTTGTTAATTTTGAAATGCCTGATATCATCCAAATGGCATACTAATCTCCTTCACTCCGCAATTTATTACAGCAACTTGCCCAGTGTCACAGAAACAAATCTATAATGCGTGTGCATTGCTTAATCTATTATTAACTGCTCAGAAGGTGCTCGGCTGCCTGCAGCTTTTGCAGGAAAATATGGGATCACAAATTGTTTGGAAAAAGGAATAAAAGTCTTTTCAAACTGGCTGCAAGGTTTGCTTGCTGACATTTAGAAATAACTGAGTTGTTTACTTAAGATTTTATTTTTACCTTCTCCATGCAAATAATTGAAAAACTCCATTAGCTACTCAGTTTCAGAATTACATTCTGCAATTCTACTTTCCCCATTATTGTTTAATGTTATGTTATTAACTATTTTGTTGTTTAAATTGTTAAAATTCCAAAATGATTTTCAAATAAATACATATGATGTTCTAACTGTAATTCTAAAGAGAAGAGTATTCTCTTTGTTGTGCAAGCATTATGGATCACAAATAGCTTTAGGGCGCAATCCTAACCTGGAGTTAGGCCAGCAAAGTTTGGCCAGCACAAGGGACACCATAAAGTATGTTTTGACCACTCTCTGGGTCAAGCACATAGACATACACCATCCCCCCTGACTCAGAGAGTGGTCCAAATGCACTTTACAGAGTCCCTTGTTGCCAGCCAAAGTTTGTTGGCCTAACTGTGCTGGCCTAACTCCAGGTTAGGATTGTGCCCTTAAAGTATTTAGTTATTTGCTCAATAGCAACAATGTGCTCTTCAAAAAAAGATAAGGTGGTATTTCCTTGGTGATACAGATTACCCCCATATCCAGACCCAAAATCTGGACTATTCCAAAATCCAGACATTTTTGTCCAAGAGTAGAAGTCTTGTGCTCATTCCCATGTACACTGTAGGTACAGGCTGTAAAGTTCGATTCTCTGCTCTGTGGGGTGTACTGGTACAAACATTGTTGAAAAAAATGTCAAAGAGGCTAGCAGATACCCAAATGGGTAATAGTGAAAAGAGCAAGAGGAAGCACTTCTATTTATGCAATTATTCTGAAATCCAGACAAAGCCAAAATTCAGACACTTTCCCATCCCAAGAAGTCAGGATAAGGGATACTAAACCTATACCATTTCTTTTTTGGTTGAAAAACCATGCCCTGTATTTGACTGATACGTTGGAGTGACACCTTGTCCTTCTACAGTTGTGTTTCCCAATAGTGCCCCATGTGTGGCGGGGTCACAACGCAAAGCTCAATGTCGCACTGCCAAGCGTTCCTAAGAGCCTCCAGAGGTCACTTCTGGGTCATGCCAGGTCTGCAACCCAATCAGTTGGCCTCTGTGGGCTTCCGCATGCCTTGAGGAAGTGACTGGAAGCAACTTCGGGTTTGCACCCACAACTTCCGGTTTAATCCTGGCTTGCTTTTGGGCAATCTGGGTATCACAGAGGTCAATGGGGTGGGTTGTGGACCTGACATGACTGAGATGCGGCCTCCAGAGGTTTCTAGGAATGCTTTGCGGTGTGACATTGAGCATTGTGCCACAACCCTCTATGAAGGACGAGGTGGATCATGGCACTAAAATATTTGGGAACCACTTTTTGATAGACATCAATGAAACATCACTTCTGACTGTAGCTACCCAAAGCATTCCTGAAGCAGATTCAAGTCAATATCCTGGGATGCTCCCATTGGTTGCAAATTTCTCTTCTAGTGACCAAGGTGAACTTGAGTTCATTCATAAGTGTGAATAATCTTATCTCTGATTTATATTCTACTATGCTCCAAAGGCATCATTATAGTTGTAAATCATAATTGTCCGATGGTCCTAAAATAGATGAAATACCTGCCAAAGAACTATCCCAACCGCACAACTGTGAGTGCATCCTAACCTGGGGTATACATTTTCTAAATAAACCCTTAGAATGCCAATGTAGGAGTATTAACAGTGTTGGCATTTTCTGTTCTTCTCCCCGAAAATAAAAGATGATGGTTTGCTGATAAGCTAGTTAGAGCAAATGCTTGCTGCTAACACACAAAGTGGATGAATTCAATCAGAGAATCTCAAAAGCAAAGCCTGGTTGAGTTGCTCTCCCTAAAGGGACATAAAAGAATACACTTGCCGTTATGTCTCCTGGCACATGAAGAAGTGTAAACCATTGATCTCAATACAAAATGCTGAAAACTGGAGAGAGAGAGAGAGAAAGGGGGGGGGGAAGAATCCAATTTATTCCAAATAAAACTACTCTGTTCTCTGGTGACAGATTCCAGAGTCAAACACCAGAGGGGAACTGACAGCAGATGTTTTAGAGCCCGGACACAGAGAGGCTGAGTAATAGTATAGAAAAGAAATTGCTTTGAACTTCACCCCTGCTTTAAATACTTCAAATCAATAGGGTCACAGAGCTCTTTAATAGAGTGATGAGGTCCTGCCCTAGCAGATCTTCACAGTGACAAGTTGATGTGCTTCCTAGCAGCAGGGTCATAAAAATTTCAGGCTTCCCTCTGAAAGAGGGCTTTGTGTTGCGGGGTCCGTTCGGAGTAAGTCCCTTGTATGGCCACTCTCAAAAGCTGAGGCCTAATAGTCTACATCTAAATGGGACTGACCTCATGAATCGCCTCTATAAACTGGCTCCCTCTTATACAGACTGATGAATTCTTGTTTATTCCTAAATGGCTGTCACAAAACCTATTCATCAAACTCTTAACGGGGGACGAGAAGTCTTGCATAATCCCGTGTCAAGCGCGGCACCATTAAATAATCATTAGACTTCATTGCTGGTCTTGAGACCCACTCGAAATCCACAAAGCAAGCTTTTTACCATTCATCCGAACTGCATCTCGATGAGATTGTGACCTGATTAAAAAAAATAAAGGGTGTTTTTTGTCACTATCTGTTTCATGGCTGTGTTCCTGGTCCTTTCAGAGGAGGTGGGATTTCCCCCACCCCTCCCTTTTAACAAAAGTAAGAGAAAATAAAGGCAGATGGCCAACTCTTTTCAATATCCATTTGCTTTATTTGAGCAGTTTAATGTAGTGAAACAGAGTGAAATGTTGCTCCTTGCGAAATGGTAAACAACACCATTACCCAGAATTCCGTCGCAGTGCAGCACAAATCCAACTGCTGGTGATTAATCAAACTGTTGTAATTGTAATGCATGATACATAATAGATAGTGCACTGTGTGTATTTTTTTAAAAAACTGCAAATTAGCAAATAATAACTTCCATACAGAGCACGTATCTATGCCATGCTGCTAATGCACAACTCATACCAAAAATAAATAAATAACAAAAAAAGCCATTACCGCTAGCAATGATGTCTGATTTTTCTGTAGGCTGCAACAAGTGCTAGTGGAGTCATAGATTCCCATGTGCCATCGGTCAACCAGGCTTGCAGCATAAGTGTATTAACTCTGGACCTTGACTTGCATGAATGCGCTCCTTTGAAAATGCTTCTAATGTTACTTATGGAAAATACAGATGTGGACACTGCTGGCTTCAGATGCATGCAAAGTGCAAAATGCAGGAAAAATGAAGCACACACCTTTCTCCCAGAAAGAATGTATTCTTGGCAAAACTCAAAAGTCCAGTGGGCCTAATGTATTATTATTATTATTATTATTATTATTATTATTAATTAGATTTATATCCCGCCTTTTTGCCCGAAGGCACCCAAGGCGGCATTACAACATAAAATATAGAAATTTAACATTAAAAAACCATTTAAAAACAATATTAAAATACAATAAAACAAAATAAAAACAAAGCAATAAAATTTAAAAACAAGAAGCCCTGTGGATCATACGGTATAAAATAACAAACCAGCCAGCCAGCCTGTCAACAATTAAAAGCTTTTTGAAATAAAAAGGTCTTCAGCCCCCGCCGAAATGTTAACAACGAAGAAGCAGTTCTCAATTCTAAGGGGAGGGTATTCCAAAGTTGGGGGGCCACCACCGAGAAGGCCCTCTTCCTGGCCGCCGCCCCTCTCACTTCTCCTGGTGGCGGCACAGTCAAAAGGGCCCCTCCAGATGATCTAAGAGTACGGGTAGGATTATATGGAAGGAGGCGGTCCCTCAAATACCCTGGACCCGAGCCGTAAAGGGCTTTAAAAGTCAAAACTAGCACCTTGAATTGGGCCCGGAACAGAACCGGCAGCCAGTGTAGCCGCCGAAGCAACGGCTCGACAGAGTCAAACCGACGTGCCCCAGCAACCACCCGAGCCACCGCATTTCCAGGAATTAGATGGATGTGGTTTGCTTTCCTCTGGAACCCATGGACTGAACGGCTTCCCTGGACCTGTCTACTTTCCATACTGTACTGAAGTGCATTCATATTCTTGAACAGAAAACAGTTCCAGATACTTTCTCTTCAAAGTCACTGTTCTTACGGTCAAATGACAAACAACTGTAACCATGTAAGCAGTTCTTCCAGGTTTGGAATTTTCTTCCAGGTTTGGAATGTTTTTGCTAAATGCAACTTTCACACAGAATTATTCCAGGTTTGGAGGTGTGTGTGTGTGTGTGTGTGTGTGTGTGTGTGTGTGTGTGTGTGTGTGTGTGT
>JAJKFI010000021.1:1192592-1204236 GCA_029204185.1 Lerista edwardsae
TGTGTGTGTGTGTGTGTGTGTGTGTGTGTGTGTGTGTGTGTGTGTGTTAAAAGGAAACTCTTTTTCAACTGTTGAAAAAACAGTTGGAAAAAACCTCCAAACCTGGAAACTCTTTTTCAACGGAAAATTGCATGCTGGGGAATCATATTTGGGATTGGAACCATGGAAGGGGCAAGATAACCCTTGCTCAGAGCCGGAGCAGGCTCCAACTGCATCCAGGGCGGGGCAGTGACAAAAGACAACCCCGCCCCCTCTGCACAGCCTTGCCACACCCCCTGCTTTTGGAATCACTCCATTTTGGAGTGATATGGAGGTGAGGGCAGGTGGGAAGACCCAGCTCCATGCAGGTTTTCCCCACCAGTGTGCCCAGCTCCCTTGGCGGCACCCATGGCAGGTGTATCACCATGCCACATGGGTGCAACGCTTCTGCCCTTGCTATGGTTTAATCTATTTATCCCTCCCCTACATGCTATTCATTTAAAAAAAATCAAAACTGTGACGCACTACTTGCTGGTGCTGGAAAGCACTGAGCTAATGCAACTTTGAGGTAGGGGAACAAACATTGGAACCTCTGTGTAGAGAGGTTCCAATGTTCCAATGAGGCCTCTGTGACTACTACTCTGTAGTATATAAAACATTTCTCATTGGCACAGCTATGTCAGTGCTGGAAAGTTGGTTAGGACTGCAGTCTTGGAGACTATATAGATATCTGTCATGCTAACAATTCACACATGAAGCTGTGATGTCTTATAATTTAATTTACTCAGCACTTGATGACCAAGGTTGCAATCCTATGCAGTTGACGTATGCACCTAGAAATAGGAAATAAACCACACTGAACACAGTGGGATGTGCTTCTGACCAAACACACATAGATATGTGCAGAGGCAGATCTAAGGGAGGGCAAAGCTCTAAGTGTTGCAAGAAGCCTTACCTTGCAGTGGAAATCACTCCTCTCCTGCACCGTTTTAGCCAATCCTCCCAGGGAAAAGCAACATCTTGGCGTTGCTTACTGGCTACAGCAGCAAGGGAGAGGAGGGATTTACATGACAGGGTAAGGATTCTTGCAACACTTAGAGCTTTGCCCTCCCTGTAGATCCGCCTCTGGATATGAGTTGCAAATGTATGAGCTTGCTCCACGTGCCTGAGCTGACACTGGACGATATGATCACAGATCAATACTTGATTGGTTTTCATTTGCACAGGGCAGACATCATTTGATGCTATCGATGTTGTGTGAGGAGCATGTATATGTGAACCTGTTCTTATAGTGAGTGACCAATGCATATTTTAAGTTCGTATGTTGTTTAAACACAAAGAGAGGAGAAAACATGATTACTTGTGCTGCTCTCAAGAACCATTATGTTCCGGTGTAAGTTGCTCTCTCACTTGTTCCTTTCACCCATTCAAAGAATGACAGAAAGGGAGAAACTTCAACCTTGGAATACTACCGGCCTCAAGATAAACAAGGTTCTGACAGGATGATAATTAGCCCGTTTCACAAAAGGGAACACATCTGGACTGCCTATTTTTCATACAACGTGAAAATGATCATTCCATTGATTAGAAGGATTAAGATCACACAATTGAGACTGAATAAGGAATCAATCCTGAGCCCTCCAGCGCAGTTGGTACAAGTGTACCAGCCATGTTGGCGTCACAAACTTGCCATAAAGCATGTCCAGTGTGGGCGGTAAGGGCTTACCACCTATGCTGCTGCTGCACCCAAGTGCACCAACCGGAGGCAGCAATGCGATGCCAGCAAGTGGTAAGTTCACCCCTCGCCGGCACTGTGCTCCTTCCGAGCAGGGCAGGATGGTGTTCCTGGGCAGTGGAGGGGCAGAGTGGGGCGGGACTGGTGGCACCTTTCCCTGACGGATCCCAACCTCCTTGTTTGGTCACGCGACCTGACACAGAGACCCCCGCCAGCAAAAAAGCTGGCGCAGAGGAGAGGAGACTCATTTCCCTTCCTGCAGGGAAAGGGGGTGGACGTCCCCTTCTCCGCAGAGCCTCCTGAAGCTTCCTGGCTGCTGTGGGATGCAGTGGTAGCCAGTGGTGTCATTCAAATGATTTAGGAACAGGAACTCACTTTTGATTGGCACTTGTTGGGAACCCGGAACCAGCCACGGAGCCCGTTAGGATCCGGAACGCCCGTTCTGGTCCGTTCCCCCTGAATGACATCACTGGTGGTAGCCATTTGGCTACTGCTGCTCCCATGGCAGCCAGGCAGCTCAGGACTGAGCTGTCAGTTGCTTCTGAGAAAATGGAAGCCACTTTTGCTCCTTTTGCTGTGGTGGGATATTGTGGTGCACGTATCATATGCTAGTTTGATTCCAGAATACTATAAGGGCCCACATAGGCAGACCTTGACAATCCACTTGAATAGTAGAGCAGCCTACCAGCCTCGGCCGTCAACGTTATTGCACTCATATTCCTTTTATCCCAGCTGTTCCTCTAAATATATGAAGCAGGAATATAGAGAACAAGTAGCACCTGACTCACCCTGAAGCTGGCTGGTTGCCGCCCATACCGTTTCCCCTTCTTTGCTGCCATAACATCTGCAAAGTATCACACAGGGCTATTTTCTGTGGTAAATCTAGCCTGTCTTCACCTGGTTAGAGACGCTTGTTCTGCTGTGAAGAGCTCATCGCTTCTAGTACGATCGCTGCTGGCATTTGGCAAGATTGGAACAGTTTGACTACCGTTGGATTCTAATTTGGCTTATGGGAGCTCAGCCATGCATTTTTTCAGGCAGTTTGAAAACAGGTTGTAAATGAGAGGGAAAAAACGGAAAACATAAGGCCTATTTAAAAACAAGCTCCAAGACAAACCTTTCTGGGCCTTCCTGCTAACATTTGACCCCTATTAACCTATTAATTGGAATGCCTTCTTTGTGACCCGATAGCTTCACAGCACAATCCAGCTAAGCCAGCCCTCTTTTGTCTTCTCATTCTACTTCCATAATAGCCGCTAGCCTCTCCAGTTACTTGACTGACTGACTCCACTCTGGGCTTTCCTGCGCCAAATCTCTTAATTATCATATCAGCTCCAGTGCCAAACACTTAAACCTTTGGCTCTCTCAGCTTCCCCTAGTTATATGGCCACACTTAAACCTCTCTGTTTCTGCACTTGCGTGGTGTTCTGGATAGCTGGGATTGTTTTTGCTAAGTGTGACTTTCACACAGTCAGTTGAGAAGTTCTGGTTGTAATGGGTGGGAACAAGATGTCACCTTTAGGGAAGGGCTGTAACTCAGGGCACAATCCTAACCTGCAGTTAGGCCGGCACAGTTAGGCCTGCAAAGTTTGGCTGGCAGAAGGGCCACCGTAAAGCGTGATTGGACCATTCTTGGAGTCAGGGAGGATGGTGCACAGCTGTGTGCTGGCCTCTGACACCGTGAGTGGTCCAAACATATGTTACAGTGGCCCTTGTGCCACCCAAACGTTGCTGGTGTAACTGTGCCGGCCTAACTCCAGTTTGGATTGCACCCTCAGTGGTAGGATAAAAGGTAAAGGTTTCCCCACGACCGAATGGTCTAGTCGTGACCGACTGTAGGGGGCGGTGCTCATCTCCATTTCAAAGCCTGTAGAGCCGGCGTTTTGTCCGAGGACAAGCTTCTGTGGTCATGTGGCCGGCATGAGTCTATGCCGTAGCGCATGGAACGCCGTTCCCTTCCCACTGAAGTGGTCCCTATTTATCTACTTGCATTTAGGTGCTTTCGAACTGCTAGGTTGGCAGGAGCTGGGACAAGCAACAAGAGCTCACTCTGTCGCGCAATCTTGAACTCCCAACCTTGCGGTCGGAAAGCCCAGCAACAGCGGATTAACTCGTTGCGCCACCATGTCTCTTCAGTGGTAGGATACCTACTTTGTAATAAGAAGATCCCACATTCAATCCTGGCACCTCCAGGTCAGCCTGGGAAAGACTCCAGTTTGAAATCAGCATAGGCAGCTGCTTAGACGAGCTGTGATCTGACCCAGCATATTTCATATATTCACCTTCAAGATATTCCTGTTTGGCGTTATTGCATTTCAGCAATAAACAGCTGCTTTTGTTAGCCTGCAGGTAAAGTGTGTAGGGCTGTGCCCTTGCAAAGGTGCTCCTATACAAAACCTAGACGCTCATCTTTTGAGACCTATTTACAGCGCAATCCTTAGCTGTGCTGGAGGAGGCAGGCTGGTGGGCCTACGCTGTATCCAGTGCAGCATTCAGGGAACCTCCCCAACGTGCTTCTCAGATCTGCGCTTGCAAAATTGTGGGCTCAGCTCCGAGGAGGTTGTGCGGCCCGAATCGAGGCCGCGCAGCCTGGGGATGAGGCCTAGGATGCAGCCTAACAGCAGCATCTCAGGCCCTTCTCCTCCCCAGCAGTGTCCCAGGCCCTTTCCCTCCCCAGGCCGGCCTGCCCGGTGGCCTGCCCACCATCCACTCAGTTCTGCCTACCCCCCACCCGGTTCTGCCCCCCCCAGCCAGAGCCGCCCGCGCTCCCAGACGGGTGCTAGAGCTAGTGCCGGTCTGGGAGACAGCACCGACTCGGGGGTGCCGCTCGGCGCTGCGCAATCAGATGAGCTGGCGCTGCGCAATCTCATGGATTGCACTGCTAATGTTGGCTCCTTGTCTTCCCAAGAAGAGGACAAAACACTGCAGAATCAAGATGGCTGTCTGAGTCCATAAGGTCGCAGGAAAACAAGCAAGAGAATTCCAGCTCAAACCTCCAAGCTTATCTGAGATATATAAACTTTTGAAGGCCTGACAGCCGTGGTCTCTGACTTCCTCCCTGCTTTGTTTATGGCTCTGACCTGCCCTTCTTCACCACTTCAAACAAAAGGCAGAAACTCTGTGTTTTCTCTGCCTGGCTTGTGTTATTCTAGGTTCCTTGTGTGACATTGAGACGGTCTCCGATTGCTCTTATCTACCTTGGTTCGGAGGGATGTTAAACATTAGACCTCACAGAGGCCACGCGCTCAAGGAGCAGTTCTCCTCCTCGCCCCGGCAGACCCCATGAGATATAAACAAAGCTGATGGGGCTAAAAGCTAATAAAAATAAAGACATGAAAGACGACGTGATTGCTTGCAGAGTCCAAATTCCATGTGGAGTCGCAATCTGCTTGCTGGGCTAAAGAAAGCACTAGATGGCTGGGAAACAAGCATTTTCTTTTTAAGGCAGGAACTTTTACAGGGCTTTCAGTTGGATCGGAGTTCTGTGGAAGAGCACAGACTTGGCATGAAGAAAGTCGCAGTCCCCAACATCTCCAAGTAGGACTAGGAGAAGAGCCATGTCTGAAACCCTGAGAGTTACTGCCAGGCAGACAGTACTAGACCAGATGGTCAGTCTTGGTAGAAGGTTCAACTCAAAAGCTGTATCCATCAACTGCATTGGAGGTAATATGGTTAAAGCTCATAAGAACATAAGAACATAAGACGAGCCCTGCTGGATCAGGCCAAAGGCCCATCTAGTCCAGCTTCCTGTATCTCACAGCGGCCCACCAGGTGCCCCAGGGAGGCATGAGACAACAAGATGCTTGCATCCTGTTGCCACTCCCTTGCATCCAGTACTCTGAAGTAGCCCACCACCAATGTAAGGAGGTTGCACAATCCATCATGGCTTATAGCCCACGATGGACCTTTCCTCCAGAAATCTGTCCAATCCCCTCTTAAAGGCATCCAGACCAGATGCCATCACCACCTCCTGTGGCAAAGAGTTCCACAGATTAACTACCCGCTGGGTAAAGAAGTACTTCCTTTTATCTGTTTTAACTCTCCCAACCCTCAGTTTTAGCGGATGCCCCCTGGTTCTGGTGTTTTGAGAGAGGGAAAAGAACATCCCTCTATCAACTCTATCCCTTCCGTGCATCATCCAGGAGGACAGGCAAGGGGCACTCTAGATTGGTACCATAACAGTTAGATTTCAGAGGTCAATGTCCTGTCCATCCATGGTCCTCATCATTATTGTCTCCTCTCCCCACAAGCAACTGTTGCTACTTAGCCAACAAGCCTAGGCATGGCAGGGCTAATAAAAGCATGCTTAACATAGCAGATAGTTTGCACCAAAGGAAGTTATGGGCCCAATCCTGTTCAACTTTCCAGTGCTGATGCAGCCGTAATGCAGCCCCAAGAAAAGGGAAGAAATGTAACCTTATCTTGAGGAGGCTTCCATGACTCCACTGCAGGATACCGCACACGTCCCAATGGTACGGCTGCATCAGTGCTGGATAGGATTTGGCCCTATGTAGGTCAAATTACTTGCAACCGAATGAAGGCCAGTATAGACTGGTGAGACAGTGATCTGGTGAAAGACTGAGAAGGGCAGTGGTGTCACTAGGGTTTGCACCACCCAATGTGAGAACTCATCGCATCATGTGCGCCATCCTCCCTGAGTCCGAGAGTGGTCTGAACACACTTTACTGTGGCCCTTGTGCTGGCCAAACTTTGCTGGCCTAACTGTGCCAGCCCAACTCCAGGTTAGGATTGCGCTCTTAAATGCATTCAGGAGCAAATAATTTCTTGTATGTGATCTTGAGTATTTATTTCTTCACTGCTGTCATCATTTCTATAAAATGATGTCAGATTTATTCCTATGAAAAAAATCAAGGTGGTTTAGTCTCCAACCCAGTAAAAAATAATTTACTGCAAAATTCATAAAGCAGCAGCCGTAGCAGGATTCTTGTTAAAAAAAGTTATCTTTAAAAAAAAAACCTGTCTAAAGCAAACCTATCTTCACTGCTTGTCAAAACGTGAGCCACAAAGGGACCAATGGCACCTCTCACAAAATGCCCTTTCACATCCTGAGAGGCACAATGTGAAAAGGCCCTATCTTTAATGCCCACCCAGTGTATATCTGATAGTGGAGGGCCTTAGCAGTCTGATGGGGAGAGGGAAGCCATTCTTGAGCTGCCCTGATCCCAGGCGATTTCAGGCTTTAAAGGTCAAACCTACTGCAGCAGCATCTTGAACTGAGCCTGAAACCAATTCATGACCAGTATGGCTGGTAAAGAGTTTGTGTCGTACAGTCTGATCTCCCAGTTCCAGTCCAAACCTTAGTGGCCACACTTTGAAATTGTTGAAGCTTGTCTTCAGGCAGTGGCATAGTAAAGGGAGTGCAGGAGGGCAATTGCACCAGGCAACCAGCTTTAGGGGGGCAACAAGCTGAGCTTGACACTAGTAGCCAAAATTGTGAAAACCCTGATAAATACAAATAATACAATCATGTTATATATCATTGGAAAGGTGATTTAATGCAAAATGCAAGGAAACACACCACATTAGAATATCTGTAGTCTATCAAAACGTATGGCCAATTAAACAGAAAACGTAATTAAATTTGATTTTGTCATGGGAGGGTACAAAATCTTCTTTCACCCTGGTTAGCAGATGCCTTAGCTACGCCATTGTCTTCAGGTGAAGCCCCACATAGGTTGCATGACAGTAGTCTAACCTGGAAGTGATGACGGCTGGATTGAGAGAGCAATCTTAACCCGGAGTTAGGTTGGCACAGTTAGGCCAGCAAAGTTTGGCTGGCACAAGGGTCACCGTGAAGTGCGTTTGGACCACTCTCAGAGTCAGGGAGAATGGCACATGTCTGTGTGCTAGGCTCTTTGACTCCGAGAGTGGTCCAAACATACTTGATGATTTCCCTTGGGCTGGCCAAACTTTGCTGACCTAACTGTGCCAGCCTAAATCCAGATTAGGGGCACAATCCTAAACTGAGTTTGGCCAAAGTTTGGCCAGCACAAGGGACACTGTAAAGGATGTTTGGACCACTCTCGGAGTCAGAGAGGCCAGCACACAGACGTGCGCCATCCCCCCTGAGTCTGAGAGTAGTCAGAGTGGCCCTTGTGCTGGCCAAACTGTGCTGGCTTCACTTATGCCGGCCTAACTCCAGTTTGGGATTGCGCTCTCAGATTGTGCTCTGAGTGATACACAATATGTCTCCATGTTGGTTTTGATAGCCGAAAGTCTTCTAGGACTATAGCCTGGGCAAAAATTTCTCCTTTTCTGGAACTGGAAGGATACATATTCCCTCTTCCATCTATGCAACTTTCTTTGAGGAGGTTTTGTTCAGTTGGGGTCTAAATCCTGCTATTTGGCACAGCAAGCAATTTATTATACAGTTTCTGATTTTCTGACTCAGTCCTCCCCCTCCCCTTTGCATCTGCTCTTCAGTTCTGCATCTTCCGATTCATTTCAAGCCTCATGGAGCCAAGCTGAAAATCAGCAAGGCCCACCTTCACCTCGTGTCAGCGAGTCAAGCTTAGTCATGCAGCTTAAAATAAAGCAAGCAAAGTACAGATGGCAAAAAGGACAAAATGTGGTTTATTTAATCTGCCAGTGTTTGCAAGGAAGTAATTGTCTTTGAGGCTCCCGAAAACAGAGTGTTACCAGAAGACAAACAATAAAGCTTCCCTTTCCAGGCCACAGATGACACTGTTTATCTAGCTTCAGCAGGGGCTCCAAGTTAATGCAGGGCTTTCAATACATTTTAAAGTCACCATATGCACAGGCAACAGTGCCTTGCTAAGAATTGGGAAGCGGCATGAAGACCTTGCTTTGGGGGTGTCAGTCTTTGCCAGGGATGGGAACACGGGTCACGAGACTTGGACTCAAGTCCTGAAAACATACGTTTTTTGTGACTTGTGCATAATTCGAGTCATGGGTGTCACCGACTCCCATGCAGGACTTTGGCCAGTAACTTGGAAAAGAATCATGACTCAAAATTGACTTGAGTGCTGATTCTCTTTTGTGTGTGTGTGTGTGTGTGTGTGTGTGTGTGTGCGTGCGTGTGCGCGCGTGCATGCTTGCTAAATTTTTTTTTTCTATTGCTTCCGCGTGGTCCCCAAAATACCTCATGGACAATCTGGAAGCTGTCCTTCAGATTGATGGCAGCAGCAGATGTGCCCTTGCCCCATGCTCATGCCCTTACCCCAGGGTTGGCACCAGCCGCCCCAATGGGCTCCTATTTAGCAGGCGCAGAGCCGAGGATGCCGTGCGGCCCGAATCGAGGCCATGCAGCCTGGGGACTGGAGCTTGGATGCACCCTAATGGCTGCCCCCCAGCTCCACCCCGCTCTCCAGGATGTCAGGCATCTGGGTCCACTACCCCTACCCAGAAACACCCTCATGCTGCCCGGAACCGCTTCTGTGCAGCATGGTACCAGCTTCTGCAGGCGCAACAGGGCCGAGGCTGCTGCTAGTGTCAGCCCTATGGATGCAGCTCTGGTGCAGGGGTCCTGGATGACACTCTTGCGCCAGCGCTGCGTGCACAGGGCCAATGCAAGTGGCTTGCGTTGGCCCTGGGGCACAGCTTGGATTGGGCCCTAAACCACATCTAAATGCAGCTTTCAAATTTTCTATCCTGAATTTTTTTAAAAAATGACTTTTCCATAAAGATTATTGTCAATGACCACTTCAGTTCTGTTTGCTACGGGACTTGGATTGTTTTCAGTCTGTCTATGCATACGTGCTTTCATAGATGTGGACATTCGATCTTGACCTTTATTTATTTGTTCATTTATTAAACTCATTTTACTCTGCCTTTCCATCAGAAAGATCCTCCAAGGCAAAAAAACAATAGTAAGAAAAGCAATATAAAAAATACTGCACAGCCCATCATAAGGCAGTTTTTAAAAATCTGGAATCATAAAACGGTAGCATACCCCCACCCCCAACAATACAGCTACAGGGGGCAGCAATAAAACCAGCCAACCTTGCATCGAAATATTTTCCAAATTTATCTGAGCTACTTTATCTAATCCGTAGAACATAAAGCACAAAACAGAGTGAGGCCAAACCTTAGAAAGATAGATTTAGGGTAAATGCTGGGAACAATTACATTTCTGAAAATACAGGTCAGTAATGGAATGAATTTTTTCAGTGGTTTGCGACTAGCCTTGGGAGAAAAGGAGCTGAAATATTTCAATATCTATGTCCAAATTTGGATTATGATGGGGAAATTTGGTCATGAAATCAGCCACTCAAATTTCAGATGCCAAAATTTGACACCAACCTTCACTAACAGCCAAATCCTATGCCCTGCAGGTCCAGAATGTGCAATGCTACGGTTTCAGCTTGTGCTGCATGCTGTGGGCTGGCAGGGGAGCAGTAGCATCACAGCATCACTGTGTTTTTAACCTTGTAAATGCCGCCTTGAGGGCCTTGTGGCGGAAAGGCGGGATACAAATCAAATAAAATAAATAAATAAATAAATAAATAAATAAATGGAGCAGATCAGCCCTGGTATCACCCCCAGGGGAGGGAGACACACTACACTGCCCTTTGGTAATCTCAGGCCCACACTTGCTGGTGATTGGGTTTTCACCACTCACAGACAAGAACATGAAGCCACAAGGCATAAAGATCACCAAACTGATGTGATCCAGAGGTGGGCAGAGGCAGTGGCGTCATGTAGCCGGAACACTGGGCGGGAGGAACGGTGAGTGGCAGCCTGCCCGTTGCGTACCGCTCTGTTTCGCGGAAGACAGCGAAATGGAGCGGTACGCAACGGGCGGGCTGCCGCTCACCCGTTCCTCCCGCCCAGCGTTCCAGCTGCATGACGCCGCTCGGCGGAGGCACATTTCATGCAGTGCAATAGCTCAGAAGAACAGGGGAGACATGATGACATCATAGGTCACTCCTGAACTTCTGGGACGTGAATCTCCTCCAAGTAAGCACAACCCGGGTGGCGCCTGCATCAGGGATGCCTCTGTCAGGTAACAGACAGTAAAGGAGAGGTAAGTAAAGCTACTTTCTACTTACCTCCCTGTAGGCCACCTGGTTCCCAACGGGCTTCCTCAGATCCATACCAGGTATTTTGCTGGCGTTAAGTCTGAAGAGCCTCTGGGGGCAGGGAAGGGGAGATAGGATCCGGCATGTATGGCTGCTGGCAAGACCCACCTCAGCCCCAGCCCAGCCCACATCCGACTCCCATTCCTTCCCCGATCTGCCCTGCCACTGACTTACCGCAAAGAGCAATTCTGCAGGCTGCTGTTGCCCATGTGTGGCCTCTCGGGCTTTGCACTGGAAGTAGCAGCCCTCAATAGGGCAGATTGGCTGCCATGCCAGAAAAACTTGCAACCTCTTCACCTTTCTGGGGTTTTTTTTTAATGAGAGCCACTCTGTTTTGTGAATGAAAGTCCTTATCATCAACACAGGGGCAAACCATCCCCAGCATCCCCTCCAGATACTGGGGAGCCCAATGTCCTCTTTTCTTGTTGCCCTTCGCTTTTCAAGGCTCATTAAATCCAACCATTCCACATTCACTGAGGGTGCAATCTTAAACTGAGTTAGGCCGGCATAAGCTAAGCCAGCAAAGTTTGGCCAGCACAAGGGACACCTTAAAGTATGATTGGACCACTCTTGGAGTCAGAGAGGCCAGCACACAAACGTGAGCCATCCTCCCTGATTCCGAGAGTAGTCTAAATACACTTTATAGTGGCCCTTGTGCTGACCAAACTTTGCTGGCTTAGTTTATGCCGGCCTAACTCCCGTTTAGGATCGCGCTCTCACATAAGTCAAGGGAGCCCTTTTTGTGTCCTGTCCATGCTACAGGCTGTCCATCCTACTGACTGGTGCCACGAGCAAGGAAAGATTTTACTTACTTCTCTCCATCAAATCTAAGAACATTTATTCCCAATTGAATATGTACTGGATGCTT
>JAJKFI010000021.1:1219421-1256857 GCA_029204185.1 Lerista edwardsae
TATTATACACACCCATACACACAGGTATAATTGGTATGATTATATCATACCAATAGTTTATTGTTTATAAACTTCCTTTTCTTCTTGAAAAGGAAGTTCAGACATCTCAGGTGGACTCTCGGACACCCCCCTGCAGCCTGGCACCAGGGCCAGAGTCCCTCCCCTGGCAACCCTCTTTGTACTTCACTCTCTGACCCTTGCCCACTTTTCGTGAGCAGGAGCAGATCAATGCAGCTTGTTGGGCTAGAGGGAGGCAGCGAAGGGTCCCCGGAATCCACCATTTGCTCAGTACAGTCATCTTGCCACATTACTTCATGGCTGGCCTGACCACGGGCTTCCTTGCTTGAACTCAGGGGCTATTATTTATTTATTTTTATTTGTTTAAAGAATTTTATTCTGCCTTTCCACCCCATATAGGGGCCCTCAAGCCGTCCTATTATACTTACAGAGTCTTATAGGTCTAATTTGGATGTCTGGCTTGGTCTCCAAACTTGCAGAATGGCTTGCAAGATGCTTCATATTCCTTCCCCCGAACCCAGAAATTGCATTTCTTCCAAGAGGTCATATCACCTTTGCTCCGGTTTAGAGCAGAAAACTTTTTGATGGCTTCGAAAGCCTCTGATAATTGCCTGCTACTAGTTCTGACCAGGAACCAGTGAGGTGCAATGACAAAGGCAAGTGGGAAAATACTTTGCTGTGCAGGAGACAGAACAGAAACCACCGTACCACATTAAAACCAGAAGGGGGGGGGAAGGCTGTTGTTTCAAGCTTTCCTAAGGGGAGCTCTTTGACCTTGCTAATTGACAAATAGTAAAGTGTGAGAAAACACAGGCATGGACTATAAAACACATAACAGCCTTCCAGATTCTTTTCAAAGGTTGCAGGGAAAGCTGGAGGGGTGGGGCGGGGGGGGGGGAGGGAGAAAGGAGTTCAACTTTTAAAGCAGCTGTTTAAATCTGCAGAGAAGGAGATTCCACTGACAGAGGCTGCGTGATAGGATCCATGATTTACAGCAGCATCTCCATGGCAAGAGAAATTTGACAAAAGATTAATGGCAAGGGCTGCATTAAATAGAGTATTCTTCAATATGAAGCAGCTCCCCCCCCCACTCTTTTTGCCCTAGAGCCTATTCTTGATGTCATTTAGGTATACAGGTCATTTATAAACGGTACAAAGGATCTGGCAAGGTAACTTGATAATAGACTTTGTTTGTTTACTGAGCAATTCCCACCTATCGGTATCCAGGGTGAACATTCACATATACAGCCATGCCCCAGTATCCGCTGGGGTTCCGTTCCAGACTGCATCATGAATTCCTGAAACTGTGGAGACTGGGGACGCCTTTTTAAAGATAGTGGAACATCAGCGGTTTTGCTGCAACAAGGTAAAAAAGAAGAAGATCTGTTTAATGTTCCCTTATCTTATTAATATGCATCCCAGAATCCATGGTATCCGTGGATAACTGAAACTGTGGATACCGAATCAGTGGATACTGGGGCACACCCGTATAACCAAATCTGATCTCTATGTATCTTTGATATTGAGGTACCTTCCCTTTTCACCTGATGGTGGCATCACCCCCCTCCCCTTCCGAGCCATTTGTGGTTTAGAGAGCAAAGTCTCCAAGCCAGTTCTCCAAGCCATGAATGGCTCTGAAGGGGGAAGCATCACTTTACACAGGAGCATTTTGCCCTCCTCTAGGAATGCCACTGACCTCCATCAAGTCTGCCTGCCAATCCATTGATATCTCACAGATGCCTCAGGAAGCACACAAGACAATAAGATACTTGAACTTGCTGCCACTCCCCTGCATCTGGCATTCTGAAGTAGCCTATTTACAGAGGCGTAAGGAAGATGCCAGCTGGTTTCTGAAGAGGCAGAGGAACTAGAGATCAAATTGCCAACATTTGCTGAATCATGGAGAAAGCAAGAGAGTTTCAGAAAAAACACCTACTTCTGCTTCATTGACCATGCCAAAGCCTTTGATTGTGTGGATCACAACAAACTGTGGCAAGTTCTTGAAGAGATGGGAGTACCAGACCACCTTATCTGTCTTCTGAGAAACCTGTATGTAGGTCAGGAAGCAACAGTTAGAACTGGACATGGAACAACTGATTGGTTTACAATTGGGAAAGGCTGTATACTGTCACCCTGCTTATTTAACTTATATGCAGAGTACATCATGAGAAAGGCTGGGCTGGATGATTCACAAGCTGGAATCAAGATTGCTGGGAGAAATAGCAACAACCTCATATAAGCAGACGATACCACTCTAATGACAGAAAGTGAGGAAGACCTAAAGAACCTTCTGATGAGGGTGAAAGAGGAAAGTGCCAAAATTGGCTTGAAGCTCAACATTAAAAAAACTAAGATCATGGCAACCACTCCCATCACTTCCTGGCAAATAGAAGGGGAGCAAATGGAAGCAGTGACAGACTTTATTTTCCTGGGCTCCAAGATCACCACAGATGGTGACGGCAGCCATGAAATTAAAAGATGTTTACTTCTTGGGAGGAAAGCTATGGCGAACCTAGACAACTTAATCGAAAGCCGAGACATCACCCTGCCAACAAAGGTTCGCATAGTCAAAGCGATGGTTTTCCCAGTAGCAAGGTATGGCTGTGAGAGCTGGACCATAAGAAAGGCAGAGCACCGCAGAACAGATGCTTTTGAATTATGGTGTTGGAGAAGACTCTTGAGAGTCCTCTGGACTGCAAGGAGATCCAATCGGCCAATCCTTCAGGAAGTCAAGCCTGATTGCTCCCTGGAAGGACAAATCCTGAAGCTGAAGCTCCAATACTTTGGCCACCTCATGAGAAGAGAGGACTCTTTAGAAAAGGCCCTCATGCTGGGAAAGATTGAAGGCAAAAGGAGAAGGGGGCGGCAGAGGATGAGATGGTTAGATAGTGTCACCGAAGCGATGAACATGAAATTGGGCGAACTCTGGAAGCAAGTGGAGGACAGGGAGGCCTGGCGTGCCGTGGTCCATGGGGTTGTGAAGCGTCGGACACGACTTAGCGACTGAACAAAGGAAGATGCCACGGTGGGGGGAGGTGAGCACAGCAGGCACTGGCTACAGCAGGGCACAGCAGCGTGGAAAAACCTGTGCGCTTTTCGGTCCCTCTGCCCTCCCTTGCACTTGGATCACTCCTAAATGAGCAATTCCGGGTACGGGGAGGTATCGTCAGACACCACATGGGGCGGGGCATCTGCACTGGGGTGTGTGCCTATTCACCCTCACACACCCCAGTCCCAAACTGCCTTCCTTCCCACCTCCGGTACCACCCTGTTCCGCGCTGTTCTGCCAACCTTGTCTCGCTCCCACCTCCTTACGTGGGTTGGTCAGTGTGCGGAGTCTGATGTTGCATGGTTCTTCAGGCCAGTTTTGCCCACAGTGGTCCACGGGGATTTGCACTAGTGGGAGCGACAGAACAGCAGAGCAGCTGCCGTGACAATAGCCCCAGATGGCAAGGTCCACCAGCCTAAGGCCCAGATAGGGTTGGACCACTTCTCTGAAGCCAGATAGTCCTTACTAACAGGTCTATTAAGAAATCTTCAACGCACTGATGAATTGGAAACTAATGAGATTTTTTTTTTAAACACCACCACCACCACAATGGACTGAAGTGCTCTGATGAGACAAGACACATCAACGGGATGTAGGTCCCTATTCAGCCTAGAATTCCGCTAGGGCAGAGAGGCTGACACGCCCACTTTGACAGTGCTGTCTTGTTATGAAGCATTCCCAACTGGAGACAGGAGAGACCATCAATGAACGACAGCCAAGCTTGAAAGGATCCTTTGATGGTGCGTTCTGAAAATGGCATGCATAATGCCTCAAGTGGGCACAGGCCCTCCCAGGGCACAGGCCCTCTTCCTTATGGACCTGTCAGAAGCGGTTTCTTTCCCCTTGTTACTTTGCAACATAACCCTTTTCCTCCTTTCTCTTTCTATGTTTTCCCAGTGCTGCACACAGCCCAACGATGAATAATTTACCCGTACAGAGACAAGAGAAGTGTCACTCGGCTCATCCTTCATAAGCTTGTCACATGGACAAGAGGCATCAATGCCATTATTTGTATGTGGGGAAGTGAATGCTGAGATTCTGGCGAGATGCTCCAGCTTCATCAGTAAGTGGTGCCAAGAGGGCAGGTTGTCTACTTTGTGCCAGAACGGTGGCACAGAGAAAGGAAACTGTGACAAGCTTCCCTGACAGGTCCTATCCAATGTCAATAATAGACATATCTTTCAAGTGAGGCTTACAACATTTTGAAATTTGAACTTCTCTTTGAACAAGAGGATTCCTGTGTGGGGAGTTGCATTGAATAAAGCCTTTTTTTATTGATTCCCTTAAACTTTTAACCACAGCCCTGCTAGTGCTGTATATTAATTGATGAGGACAAGAATATGACACAAGAATATGAAGTATGTGGAATTCAGAGTGCCGTTGCTGCTGCAAGTCCACATTGATCGGTGAGAGCGGATCAGGCCTGTGAATGGGGCTAGGATTTGGAGGGTGATGCTGCTGCCAAACTCCCTCCTTTCCTGGGTTTCATTCGCCCTCCACTGTTCTGCTCACCCCCTAACCTGGTCCACCTTTCCCACCTCCCTTCTGACCCCTGCATGATCTTAGTGGCAGCAGTGGGGGTTCATCGTCTGACATTGCACTGACTCAGCTGCTGGCTGCTTTTGACTGTGGGCAGGCCCATCCCAACCCACTCATTGGCACTGCCACATTTGTGACAGCCATAAACCTGTTTATATCACTGGAATGTGGGAGAAACGGCCTATAGCTCTGGGCTGAAAACTTAGCAACTGCACCTAAACATCATGTTCCAATTCCCATACACTCTGGCCTGCTCTTTTAGGTCATCCTAGGGCAGTGATAGCACAGCGGGTTAAACCGCTGCTGCTGGGCTTTCCGACTGGAAGGTTGGGAGTTCAAGATTGCGCGATGGCACCTAAATGCAAGTAGATAAATAGGGACCACTTTGGTGGGAAGGTAACAGCGTTCCGTGCACTACGGCGTAGAGTCATGCCGGCCACATGACCACGGAAGCTTGTCCTCAGGACAAATGCCAGCTCCACAGCCTTAGAAACGGAGATGAGCACCGCCCCCTACAGTCGGTCATGACTAGACCATTTGGTCGTGGGGAAACCTTTACCTTTACCTTTAGGGCTCTCCTTCAAGTGCCGCTTTTATCCCAGGTTAGAGGGACGATGGCACAGTGAGGAGCCTTCTTTGTAGAGACGCAACTATGGAATTCCCTACTAATTAAGATCTAAGATTCCCTACTAAAATCTACCCCCTCCTCATGGTCTTTTGGCCTCAAAACATTTTTGTTTCGTCTTGCATTTGAATGGTGTGCTGTTGTCTGCCCCCCTTTGTCTCTGTAGCAGTGCTTTATTTATAGTTGCCTACCCCCAATTGGTGATTGTTTGTTTCCCTTTATTATGATTTATCATTTTGTATATTGTATATTTTTAATCTAAATTGTAAGCTGCCTTGAGCATTTGCTCCAGCAGAGAAAAGGCAGGATAGAAATCTTTAAAACAAACAAACAAACAAACAAACAAACAAACAAACAAACAAACAAACAAACAAACAATACAGTGGCTCCCAAAGTCCTCCTCGGACATTGGAAGTGCTGTAAGTATTTGTGAGAGTGGGGAGTGGGGCTGGGGAGGGTGTCCTGATGGCGCCACAGTGATCGCAGTGCCGCAGGTATCCAGTGCCTTTTTAAAGTACCTGGTGTGTCAGAAGGGCCTACAGGAGGGTTCAGGAGGCCTGTAGCCCCCTCTGCTGGTCTCCTTGAAGGTGAAAACAGCCCCATTTTGAGTGCAAACGCACACTTCCAGTTTGCATGGGAATCCAGGAAGTGTGCATTTGTGCTCAAAACGGGGCTCGTTTTTCCTTCAGAGAGACTGTCACCCCAGACAGGACCGGGACGACCACCGCTATAGGGGGTTTGCGGGGAGCGACCCCTGGAGACACGCGGCCCTGGGGAAGGGGCCAAGTGAGGAGGCCTCGCCAACCATGGGAGGCTGGAGACACCCAGGGAAGAACAGGGCCTATCCAGACCGGTGGCCAGGAGGGCAGTTGCAGGAGCCAGCCCCAGGCCTTACGCCAGTGCAGGGGAAGTCCTCAAGGGAAGCCTGGGGAGATCACGGGGAGGAAAGGGCAGGGCCTGGAGGTGGAGCCTGGGCCTTAAAAGGAAGCCCGGCTTGGCTGGAGGGGGCAGTCTCTGGCCGGCCGGCTGGGGGAAAAGATGTGCAGGGAGGCTCGCAACCTCCTTAACCCTATGGGCTTTGGAGCCCACACTTGGGGAGGCCGCTGGCAAAAGAGACCAGTCTGTCCGACAGGGGTATTTCTCCTGACAGGACCCCCGCAAGGGTTCTGACCACCCCCTCATGGGCCAAGGCCTCGGGACCGAGCAGACTCAGCGGGGCAAGACCTGGTCCTGAGGAAGTGGCCACCCTCCAACTGGACCTACCGGGCCACAACCCCTGTAGTGAGGACCCAGCCACTCTACACAGGTGGCCCAGACCTGAGAGCATGCCAGACTGCTCGCTATAGACTGTGAGCAAGCCCTGTGGAGCAACGGGCTCGATGAATGTAAAGGTGCTGACCAGATTAAAGAGCCTCGGCAAACCATCAGCCGGTGTCCAGAGCATCCTTCCAAGATGCCATAAGTACCGCCAAGCCCCGTTGCCGCCCTCGCACCCGGCTCTCACCGGGGATCTCCGCTGCCCCACCATGACAGACATGACAGAGACCCATGGAGGTACATTAAAAGGCACTGGGTGCAATCAGTGCCATCGGGACACCCAAAACTGGGCCACTCCCCTTAAAGAGGAATGACCCGATTTTGATTCCCAGTGTTTGGCCGTGACCCACAGGTTGGGGAGTGCTGATTAAATAAATTTATTCCACACTGTCCCCTTTTAGCAGTACTTTTAGAAGTATTTATCTTCTACCAGTAGAACTGTGTCAGGCACCTCTAGGACATTCCCCAGGGCTGCCAGTCTCTCAATCCCGGTCTTTCCTTAACCACACTTGAGATACCGATATGGCTCCTGCAGGGAGAGGTTCCTGTCCTTCTTGACCCGTTCTTTCTGTGCTGTCACCACAGCCCTGCAATTAGGTAAGACAGAACCAATAGTTGCTTAGCAACCACTGCACGGTCCTGGTACCACTACCAGATAACAGGAAGCTATAGGATGTGTGAGCTGATAACAAGTTTCCACTCATTGAAAAGAGAGAAAAGACAGAGAAAAGGAGAGGGTGTGAAAAGGAAGAAATAGGCAGTGGGCAGATGAGTGAGGATGGCATTTGCGACTATGCCAACAAGTAGTTGGTTCTTCATAAGCATGACTTAGTGACTACTAATTGCTTAGCGCAGGCCATATTTTTAAATCTATGGTCTCTATTCTGTGAGAAAGTGTATATTTTACTGTTAGCATTTCAGAATCCATTTATAAGCAGCGTTTCCCCATGTTTCAAAGGAAGCAGCTCTTCTCACTCATTATAGCAATGCAACGCATTTATTCCTTTGGCGGAACATGTGTAGCTATTCCCTTCCATCAAACCTGTTGGAAGGTGTGTAATATTTATTTATTTATGGCACCTTTCCTCTGCCAAGGCAGATGCCCAAGGCAGCTTGCAATTATTGGAGGGGGAAAGAAACAAAAAATACAGTACATAAAAATAATAAAACAATAAAATTAATGACCAGCTGTATGAGAACTTTTGCAGGTGGGGAGGAAACTATGGAATCTTGGAGCATGAAAAGCCTTTGGTTATTGTCAGTTGCAACCTTTTGTTATTTTTTTTCCTGGCCAGCCCTAGGAAATACTTTGATTGCCTTCAGATTTTATGGTATCAAGGCCAGTTCATATGTATTAAACACGCCAACCGTAGCTTCATTGATGCTAATGGGCCAAGAAATGAATGGTGTCCAGAAGCAAAAAAATGCAAAGCGTCTTCTTCGTGGTATAGACTTAACTTTCCCGTGAGATACTGGGCTATTCCTTGTGTGCAAGCACATTTCACTATAATGTGTCAACTGGTGAAATCATGAGAAAACTTGAGTTGTATTCCCATTTGGGGCTAATTGATTTTTAAATACTCTATTATTCCAAAGTTGGCATCTAATTATGTTCTTTTAATTCCATGACATCCTAGTGGTACTTTCAAGAAGCAATGATTGTTCAGCATGTAACGCTGTGGTGGGCCACAGAGATTCAGCTTGAAAAGGGAGCAGGCGGTGGCATTTTCGCCTTTTTGTATGCAGTCTGATTGACAAGTTTGACGGACTGTGTGGCACAGCAGAGAGGCATGCAAGATGAAGCAATGGGAAGCTTGTAGCTGTTGTCAGATTCCAGCTGGGGCAGGACTTCAGTGCAGAGATCAAATGCATTCCCTTTGTCAAGCAAATCAGCTCAGCCTGTGGGTCAGCCTTATTTATAGTAAACAACTAATTAGACAAATACTCTCCCCACTTTGGAGTCTACGTGAAAAGAGCCGCACAGCTCTCCATGGTCTCTAGCCATGAGTGCAATATTATCAGATGGCTGAAAGAAGAGTCGGTGTTGGAGTAACGCCAGGGTCTGTACAGCTGATGTCTACCCCTGGCATAAGATAGTTCCTCTGCTTGCAACTCCAGCAATTTGCGTCCCATGTGAGATAACTTAGACCAGGTGAAAAAGAAATGAGCATGGACTGTGATCTAGTTTAAAAGTTATGTCTACCACATGGAGATTGCATAAAGGAGGGTTTATGGAGCAAATGGAGTAGAGGAGCTTGCCAAGTATATAATCCACATCACAAAGAAGTTCTGCACTACCCACTATATCAGAAGCATTCCTGTGGAAATTATTCAGAGCGCAGTCCTATGCTGCGCTGGATTGGCAAAGCTGACAGGCCTATACCAAATCCAAGCGCAGTATAGGACAGGCTGGAGCCTCCTAATGGCAAGGGCACATTCGCACCCTTACCGTTGGAGAGGCTCCAGCCTCCCCTATGGGCTCCTCGGATCTGCGAGCTGAGGAGACTGCGCGGCCCAAATCAGGGCCATGCGGCCTTCTGAACAAGTATAGGATTCGACCTTATGGCCAAATCCTGGACCTGCCCATGTCCTGCCCCCAACCCCCCTCTCCCCTGTCCATCCCATGTCCAGACAGACTCGGAGCCTCCCTCGCGCCGGCCGGCTTCGGCTAACGCAACGGAGGTACAGTGCGGGAGCAATGAAACCGATGCTGCCTGCAGGGCCAGTCCCGTTGCCTTAGCGCTGACATGCAGGTACCAATCGGCGCTCCCATGTAGGCGCTCAGTGCGCAGTGTTGACGCAATCCTGCTTTATACGTTATCACCACTGTCGGAAGCTGTATCACACCAGAATTGCTTTGCTTTTAATTGGTTTTTGACCCGCATTTGATATGTGTAGATGGACCATGTTGATACACGGTTGCTCACAGTATAGAGATAAGGCCAAGTTCAAAATCTCACCCAGGACAAGTCAAGGAATTTAAAGCACAGCTCAGATCCGGGTAGCCTCACTGGGCAGGCTGCGGCTCCACCTGGTGGTGGGGGGGGGTGTAGTGTAAGCCATGCAGCCCTAATGCGCAGGTGCTGAATAGGATCAGGCTGTGAATATCAGGCCTAAAATAAACTCTTCTATACAGCAACCCCTTAGCAAAGCCTGCAGGACCTCAAACTCCTGCAGGAAACTCCTTCAGCATTGTCTGTCTTTTGAGCAAAATATAATATGCACAGATCGGCCACCATATAAAAAGTTAACCTTGCAAACCCAAGCTCATTTGTCCATACGCTGAACATTTTAGCACGCAAACCGAACGCATTGCCATGATGGATATCCACCTGATTCAAAGGTATTGGAACCTACACCTAGGTTGATACTATATTAGGTATCATGACTTTATAGCATGCTTAGTCCCTGAAGTGCATTGCAGCTTGGATCTCATCTACCATGGCACCTTTTGCTATTGTTCACATCTGGAACCCATATAGAAACCTTTATTCAGATGATACTTAAGCCTGCATACCTGTAATCTTTTCTGATTGCTCAGATTCCTTTTCAGTAAACTCACTTTACTCACAGTAGCTCCTGGACACTTTTACATCGAAGCCAAGCCAAAAAACACAGATTAAAGCTGCTTCCAACACATCTGGGCTTGGTTTAAAAAAAATATGAATTTTGAAACTCTCTTACTATTTCAGGAAATGAAATACAGTTTGCATTTCCACAGGATTTTTATGGTGTACAAATGCCTGCCTGGTTTTTGTTTTAAATCTGGGTATTTTATGATGTACTTTAGTTGGTTAGGGGCCAAAAGAGGAAAACGGCAACACCTATGGGAAGAGCTAGGGTGCTGGGTCTGTATTATTTTAAACATATGGTGGTTAAAGGATCAAGGATCTGCAGGCAATAGCAGTTTCTGCCAGCTGATCCCCGCAGTGTGTACATATGCAGCTGGCACAAGGGAGGAGATCATGGCATGTGTCTAATAGCCCATGTTGTACATGCAGTTCTGGCCTTGATGTGCGGATGTGGGGGACTCTTCAGCAGGTTGTGAGTCTGGTAGGAGCACCTTCCTGTACTCAATCCATGTCCTTCTTCTTCCTTCCCCATCTGCTTAGCAGAGCAAATCAAAATGATAGTGCTGATCAGCAGCACAGTAGGGGAAAGGCCCACAAGTCTGGCTCATTAAGCTAGATGGAGTGGGCCACCTTGGACAATGTATTTTGGGCATCCTTACAAAGCAGGAAAATTGCCTGTTGTTTGGTTTATTATTATATTATACCTATGGATTTGAAAGGTGGGGTAAGAGGGGTGTGTGGACTGTTGGGGCTATCTATGTCAAGCACCAGAATATCTTGGGCTGGCCTTGGGAACGATGGTCTGGAATGGTGACCTCAATGCTTCTGGATCTCTGGATTAGGGCCAGTGTTCTACTTATCATGGTTTTGCTGCACCACCATCTCATTTTGATGCCACCCCACTCCAGCAAGAGAGGAGGGCTTTTTTTTACCACTTCCTATCTGTGCCAGGACACAGACCCTGCTGAATTGTTACCTTGATTCTCCTTGCATCCAAAGGTCTCTGATCTATTGAAGGTGATGCTACATTTTTCTCAGTGGATTTGAGGTCTATGTATTTCAAAATGCCAGGGAAAAATAAACACAGCCCCTTGCTGAACCACCCCTTTTGGATGCTAAAGGGGCTTACTGTGGCCCAGGGTGCAGCCCAAGGCCTTGCATTGGGCCGACGGTAGCAGCAGCGTCAGCCCAATAGCACCAGCCAAAGCTGGCAGCATGACCCTCCTGCGCTAGCTGAGTTCGACTGGCGCAGGGGCATTTCTGGGAGGGAGGGCATTTCCAGGCGGGAATGGGCAAGCCGGGGGGCATACCGGCCCAGGGAGGGGGGTGGAGTTGGGATGTGGCTGTTGGGCCGCATCCAAGCTCCTGTCCCTGGGCCTTGTGGCATCCTTGACTCTGCACCTGCTAAACAGCAAGTGCAGATCCGAGGAGCCCATTGGAGCGGCTGGTGCCTACGAACATGTCCTTGCCCCAGGGAGGCTTCAGGCCACATCTCCCAGGTCATTGCCTGAAGCAAGAGGCTCAGTCGGCCTCATGGCTGGCCTCCCCTGAACATTCTCAACCCTTCCCTGAGGGCTCTAGCAGTAAACTCTTAAAAGGCACAACTCAAGAAAATCAATATTCACCCAGTTAATGCTAATTTTTAGCCAGAAGTCTGACAGTTTAAACAAGTCTTACCATGCATTTGGAAAGTTCTCAGGTTTGGACTTGGATGGATCTTAAATAGAAGGCCGATTCCTGATTGTGGGTCAGCCACCCAGAAGGTCCTCTAGATCAGTGGTTCTCAAGCGTTTTAGTACCGCCACCCAATTTTTAGAATGGCAATCTGTCCGGGACCCACCAGAAGTGATGTCATGGCAGGAAGTGCCTTCTTTGTGACGCCAGAGCCTGCTGTATCCCCGAGAATGCAGCAATAAGTTGGGTTATTTCTCAGCCATTGTCCAACACCAAGGTGAACCAGAAAGAAAGATGCCACTTTACAACCTGACACAAGCAAAACAACCTCACAGCCCTCCCCCTTTCCAGTGTCCCATCTTCCCATATTTTCAATATGGCTGCCCTAGCTGCTAAACGACCCACCTGAAATTGGCTTACAACCAGTGGTGTCATTCAAATGATTTAGGAACAGGAACTCACTTTTGATTGGCACTTGTCGGGAACCCGGAACCAGCCACAGAGCTTGTTAGGATCCGGAACGCCTGTTCTGGTCCGTTCCCCCTGAATGACATCACTGCTTACAACCCACTGGTGGGTCGTGACCCACGGTTTGGGAACCACTGCTCTAGATGCTTTTGCTGCTCAACATTTCTGAGAGTGGCAGCCTTCAAATCATCTTCTGCAGCATTGCTTTGATATTGTCAAGGAGGGTTCATTAGGAGAAATAGGTTACAAAGCAAATCGCTCTAAAATACTAGCTGTTTATGCTGAACCTATGCTTAAATTGAGCCAATGTATTTGACCCTTGTTGCACAAAATTCCATAGAATTAAACCCAGTCCTTCTTGAACATACAGATTTAGCAAAACTGGTGACCAGATAGAAGGAGCTCAGTTCCGGTGTCAAAACAAGATACGTAGACTTCACCGAGAAAACACCACGTTCTAAGCCTGTGTTTTCTCTAGGTAATCTTAGGAAGACCATGTTCATTTAAATTAAACTAGTTCCTTGGATAATAACACAATAATTAAAGAAGCCACCAAGGAAAACGAGCCAATTTATTTGAATCATGTTCATAAAAGCTACAACAAGAGCCTCAAGGTACAAAATAATGTAGTTAAGGTGGCAGATTGACAAATTCTTAAAAATGCATCTAGATATTAATTATTGTCCCTAGTCTGAGACTAGTAATAGACGTAATAGTCTTTAATCTTTTTTTCCTTCCTTAATGTGGAGCTAGACACCTGCAGCCAAAGCACTAGAGGGTTGGCTTAAATCATAAGTGAAATTCAGCCCTTCACCCCGACACAGACTGGCTATTGGCTCCTGTTCCCTTTCGGATGGTCAGAAATCACAGTGCTGCAGACCAGGAATAGTTACAACTGACAGGCTTTCTCGCTCAGCATCCATAAACCTGATGACCCCTTAGCTGTCCCTGGGCTGCAGTCTCCATCTTCCAAAACTTTCTTGCTTGTAGTTACTTTGCCAAAGTTCTTCCATCTAGAGTTCAGGAATGAACCTTGGGGTTTCAAAAAGACCCCCTCCAAAGCTGCTGAGCCTGTGCTGAGTTTGGAAGATCTGCCCCCCTTCCCAGCATCCTCCCATCCACTCCAATGCACATTTGACCCCACTTCAAGAACAATGGGTGATGGAGGAGAGGGGAAAGACGCCTTCCTTTCTCCCTGCTGTTGCTCTGGCCTGTGGTGTGAAGATGCTTTCCCCCTTCTTGCTGCTTCCCCTCTCTTGTTGTGACTTGATAGGCTGGGTCCTCAGGAAGATTGGCATGGGACCTCCCACAGTAGCATCCCTACAAGGGGGCAGAGTGCTAAGTTCTGCAATTGCTCCTCTCCCTTGCTGCTGTACCCAGTATGCAATATTGAGGTGTTGCTTTCCCTGTGAGGATTGCACCCTAAGGATTGGCTACAATGGTGAGGTAGAGGAGTGATTGACATGGCAAGGTAAGGCACCGTGCAAAACCAGTAGGGATGCTACTGACCTCCCATCAGTCATCACATCACTCTCCCTAATGGGTTGAGGACCTAGTCTTGCGGGTGGGGAAGGAAGGAAGGAAGGAAGGAAGGAAGGAAGGAAGGAAGGAAGGAAGGAAGGAAGGAAGGAACACTCCCATTTACTGCTCTTGGTTGCTTCTTGCTGTAACTGCCAGAATGTTGTTAAAGCTACTGTAGGAAAAACTAGATTGTTCTACTCTAAGGGTTCAATCCTAACCTGGACTTAGGCCAGCACAGTTAGACCAGCAAAGTTTGGCTGGCACAAGGGACACCTTAAAATATTTTTGGACCACTCTCGGAGTCAGAGAGGCCAGCACACAGACATGCACCATCCTCCTTGACTCCAGGAATGGTCCAAACGCACTTTACAGTGTCCCTTGTGCCAGCCAAACTTTGCTGGCGTAACTGTGCCGGCCTAACTCCAGGATTGCACCCTAAGAAATTTAAGATACGCTTTCAGCCAGATTCCAAATACTCTCTGTATGTCCACTGCATGTCCACCATTCACAGCCTGGCTTTTAAGTAAGTGATAGATGTTGTTAGCATTTCCTCCTGGATTTGAGGTGCCAACATTCGGACTGGTGAGCTTAATATGGCTGCATTTTTAAATACTACAATTAAACTGAGGATTGGGGCACACTAGGATAGGACAAAATATGAAGCTGCTGTAATGCCAAGCTCTATCAGGAGTTGGGTCCCGAAGAGGTCAGAATTCTGGGTCTTGAGGGGGAAGACAGCTGTCAGTTGAATGGGGCATGAGCTGAGAAGTCTGGTCCCAGGTAGAAGTAGGGATAGTCTGGAACACGGAGAAGACCACTCTTCAAAAGCAGCCACTGTCAGTCAGAGAGAATCTCCGCCCTTGGAAGTAGTCATTGCAATAGAAAGGGTGAAGCCAGACCACTGGAAACCAATTGAGGGCATTGGGATGCTTACCATGAAGAAAAGAGGGTGGAGCTACCACAGTTACTTCCACTTGGCAGGTACACATGGCACAGGTGTCATAAACTCCAAGAACTGAGTGCCATGGAAATAAAAGACTTGGCTCACAGAAGAAGGGGAAACCACAAGGCCTTTAGCTGTAAACCATCACTTATCTGATGCTTGTCTGGCTATATTATCCTCCTATTATACCTACCTGTCTGGGTATATTATCCTCACCTGGGTGAATGCCACACAGTGTGGCATTTACCTGGAGAACCTGGGTGTTCCATAATTCTAGCAGTGATGCCCCTGATTTTATGGACCATCACATTGTTTTAAATGCAAAAGTACAACTTCTGGACTGCTTTCGTTCAGTGATCTGTAATCCACTCCAGGCCCAGTCAGTAGCCATCAGGCCCAGTCAGGGCACTAAGCTTTGCAAGGAACCTTACCTTGCTGTGTAAATCGCTCCTCTCCCTCACCATCATAGCCAGTCTTCACAGTTGCTGTGAACACCAGCTACAACAGTGATGGAGAGGAGCGGTTTAGATAGCAAAGTAAGGCACCTTGCAAAACCTAGCACCCTGCCCCCTTCTAGGGATGCTACTGGGCCCGGTTGTTTGTGTTATCACTGGCCAGTGGTGAAAACACAATCGTTGGCAAGAGTGTGACTGGGCCAAAGATCTCCTTACGGAAGCTTGGGCAGTGCGGTGTCACCCTCAGGAGGGGTGACACCTGGTGCAGCCTGCACCCCCCCACACACCCGTTTGACACTACTGATCCTCACTGGTGCTGTAGAGATTTCTGAACTTGTCAGGCTCACAGGATTTTAGTGCTTCCTTCTCTGCATACCTAGGAGATAACTAGAGCTATCAAAGCTGATAGGGCTGATCATTGGTCTGATAGGAGTGGAGGCAATAGCCTGAACTACAAAGATATTTGGGGCTGGGAGCATAATATTAGGGGTAATTTACCTCTGGGGAAAAAAAAACATTCAGCATTCAATCCCCCACCAAAATATTTACATTTGAGTTTCTATATTTTCTTTGGCAGAAACGTTTCATGTTCCTAATCTCTTAACTACTTTTCCAGAGGAGTGACTTAGTGGCTGTGGCTTAATATAGATATCTTTACTGTTGCAGGAGAAAATCACCGTTTGCAACCCTAAGGGGGAAAATATCTGTGTTATGCAAAAGTTAACTTAAACAGCTGAAATAACTTACGTAAATCACTTCATACAGTCTAGTGGAAAAATCAACAAATGACAAAAAATTAGAACATATTGCACTCAAAATACATAAGTAGTATCTAGCTTCACTTCATCAGGTGTGTATGTGTGTGTCCATCCGTCCAAGAATGCCACAATTTTGATCAAACCATGTAATAACCCCCCTCCCTGTTCCTTAATTGATATATGCCATTGGCCATTACACAAAAACTGAACACACAATTGTAATTCTTCCATGGGTGCACATTATATGTGTTTTTAAAAAAAGACTGCTGGTAATTACTGTTTGTGCTGTTTGGTACAACATTTTCAGAAACACTGATCAGTGAAACTGACTGGATAGAGAGTGAACTGTTTAATGGAGGGTGCAATCCTAACTTGGAGTTAGGCCAACACAGTTAGGCCAGCAAAGTTTGGCCAACAGAAGGGACACCATAAAGTACATTTGGACCACTCTTGGAGTCAGAGAGGCCAGCACACAGGCATGTGCCATCCTCCCTGACTCCAAGAGTGGTCCAAACGTGCTATACAGTTGGTAAACTTTGCTGGCCTAACTCCAGGTTATAATTGCACCCTTAATTTTATTTACCCAGCACTTGCAGGAGGGGCAACCCCCAAAACTGAAAGCAAGAGAAAAGAAGGTTAAAAAAAATCATTGTTTTCATTCTTTGATTTTAATTAGTTTTATTTTTACTCTTCTATTTTCATGTCTTTATATCATCTTTTGAAAGAAAATCTTTTCTTATTTGTTACAAACAGTAACTTTGCCTCGTCTTTTACCCATACGCCTCACAGCACAAGCACTCTTTTTCCTTTTTTAACCATAAAAGGCACACTTTCATCCAGCCAGTGGCATTTCTGGCTTCATGGACTACTTGACGACATTTGACTCCAGCCAAATAATAGATGGTCAATTAGCAGTACTGAACTGGTCAATTGACCGGCATGCAAACACTCGATCATTCCAGTGGGAAGTGGCCTGCCAACATAGTCATTTTCTAACAGCCACTTGCTCACAGCTATATTGATTTAATTCTGTATCATTAAATCAGCCACATGAAAAATGCTCAGGAAGAGTAAGTCTCAAAATAATTATTTTTAGCATGTATATAGCGTGTCATTTACATTATGCCTTATAACAGCCCTATAAGGTACACCTGTATAACTACTGCCATGTTGCTGACATCAGACTGGGGCTCAGTTACTTGCTGATAGTCAACTACTGTGCTCCGGGTAGAGGTGAGATTTGTATCAGGGGCTTCCCAGCTCATAGGTCTCTTCATCCTTCATTCTGTACCAGTTCTCCAGATGGATGCTTTATGAGAATGCCAGGTGCAACAGGATGCAGGCATCTTATTGTCTCATGTGCTTCCTGAGGCATCTGGTGGGCCACTGTGCGATATAGGAAGCTGGACTAGATGGGCCCTTGGCCTGATCCAGCAGGGCTTTTCTTATATTCCTATGAGCTGGAAACCTCCTGTTTCTAACCAGAAATGAAAGGGAACTTTCACAGTATCAGTGTAGGTCTCTCTCTCTCTCTCTCTCTCGCTCTGTCTGTGTGTGTGTGTGTGTGCGTGCGTGCGTGCGTGTGTTTTCTCACAAATGTAGTGACTTTAAAGTCAAGTGTCTACTGCCATCACATTGTCCTTCGAAAACATTGCAAAATCATTGTGGGAATGTGGTGTAGGTCTGGAAGAGCAGAGGGCATCTCAAATGCAAATGACATTATCCAGGTCTCGGATCCCTAAAATAACTGCCTGTTCCTTTGAGATGTTTAGCAAATTTTGCTCACAGGAACAAGGAATGGTGGAATAAAAAAGAGCCAGGGCAAAATCTGGATTATGCAGCACAACAAACAAATGGGCAAAACGCTGTCATTGTGAAGAAGCAGCCGGAGTATAAAGTGTCAAAGATCTGATTTGATGCCGTTGGCCAGAATTGGATGATTCCCAAAAATAAATTCCCAGACATCTCCCAAAGCAGTCAAATATTTAGTATGCATAAAGGACCATACCAAGGCTTTTTCTGCTGGTGCTCTGAAGAACACAATGGCTGGTCTTTCACACAATACTGTCATTCATATGTGGTCATATTGCCAAAGGCAGAAGCCCCTCTGGCTGCATTTTGTGCAATGCTAGCATATTTCGTTCCAAGTCCTTCCTGCTACCCGCCTCCAAATCCACTGGTAAGACATTCTTTATCTCAGGAACTTCCTATCTTCCTTCATTTTCTGAACAGGTAAAATAAAATGATTGCACAGAAATAGTAAAGAAAGACTAAGGATAATGGCAGGGAACAGGACATGGGCAGCGCAATCCTAGCGCGCCCCTTGCGTCGACGCGACATCATCGCGTCGACGCAAGGGGCGGAGCGCTGGTGCGCAAGTGCGAGCAGCACCCCCGCATCAGTGCTGCATCTCTGAAGCCATTGCTGCTTGCAAGGATCGCTGGTCGGCGCAAGGGATTCTCCATCCCGTTTCGGGACGGGGACTGGGGGGAGGCGGGACTTGGGTAGGACCTGGGCGGGCTTGGGAGATGGCTGTACAGCCATCTCCTAAGCCCGTCAGTGAAGCCGCGCAACCCCAATTCAGATCATGCAGTCTCCTTGGATCTGCACCCGCTCTTTAGCCGGCACAGATCCTAGGAGCACATAGGGGAGGCTGGAGCCTCCCCAAGGTAAGGGAGCACACACTCCCTTGCCGCAGGGAGGCTCCAGCCTGTCCTGAACAGCGTTGGATTTGGCGCTGGCTGGTCGGCTTTGCTAATCCAGCACTGTTCAGGATTGCGCCCTCAATATATAATTAACTTTTCCACTTTTTAAATAGCACTAGCGGGACACTAGCAGGAACAAAGGAGGAATAGGAAATATAATTTATCCTCCCTTTAGCAAAGCTAGAGCTGGGGAGATTCATAGCAATTCGTCGTCCCCCCCTTTTAGCAAACTCTCAGTGTGACACATGCTGGTGTAGTATAAATGCTTTAAGGCTTAGATTTAGGCACCCATGAGACAGGTGGCCTGTGACGGTGAACACCAGAATGACCATGAACATCATAGGACAGTGGTTCCCTAACTGGTAGGTCGTGACCCACAAAGAAAACCGGAAAAGGGCATTTCCCTTTAGGGGGAATGCCCAGAAATCATCATCATCAGGATCGCCACAATCATGCTACTGCTGATCAGGGAGGGTTTTTTTAAAGCTTACCTGGGGGTTGCTATGACTCTTTGGAGGGTCCAGGGAGCCTGCAACCTCTTCTGCAGTCCTCCTGGCAGCTCCAAACTGCTGGGAAAATAAGGAGAAAAAACCACTTCCTCCTTTCGTCACAAAACCGGAAGTAGTTTTTCTCTCTTTTCCCCAGCAGTTTGAAGCTGCCAGGAGGGTTGCTTGCAGGTGTGTGTGTGTGTGTGTGTGTGTGAGGCTCCCTGGACCCTCCAGACCCCCAGGTAAGCTTAAAAGAACCCTCCCTGGTTGGCAGCAGCACAATTGTGGAAATTGTTCAGCTGTCCTCCCCCTCCCAAGCTCCGCCCATGCAAACACTTGCAGTGCTCCCAACTCCCTTTGTAGGAGTTTGGCAAATACTGTCATAAAATATATAGCCCAGATTTTCTACTGGGTTTCCCTTAATTGTCATTTAGAAATCACACTTGAGAAGGGGCGCACTGGCCAGTGCAGTTTGGAGCGAGCATCAGCGATGCGAGGCTTGTGCTGCGCTGCAGATATCTGCAACACTTCACAGGGCCACTCTGAGCTCCTTGGAGAAAGAAAGGGATATCAATGCAATAAGTAAATGCTGTAAACAAATAATGGTAATGCCACCATGTGGATGAAAGATAGACTTACAAAGCAGCTGGTATTGCAAGACTTGAGGTTTTAATTGAAATAGTAGCAAATTGTTGATGGGAAAGCTGGCACCATGTTGCTTTGCCCTGGGGCAATGTCTTCCCCATAGTGCAGAGGTTTGCAAACTGGGGCATTGCGATGCCCCAGCCTGAACTTCTCTGCCGCTGTTGCCTTAAGGGGTGGGGAGGACAGAAGGCAGCATTGCTATTCCCAGGTTCATGCTTCTGCCTGGGGAAACAGGGTTTCTCTCTCCATACCAGTCTTAGCTCTGACTTCCTGGGGTGGGTGGAGAACCCTGCGGATACTTCCACAGAGCTTCCCAAGCCTCGGAAACTTGGAAAAAAGCCAATCGGAGCGCACTTCCAGTTTCACAATCAAAAACCAGAAGTGTGTTGCAATAGTTTTTTTTCCCATGTTTTGGAGACTTCGGGAGCCCTGCAGAGGCATCCACAGGGATCCACGCACCCTAGGAGGCCAGTGTGAAGACTGGTAAGGAGATAGACGTTCCTGTTGTCCCAGGCAGCAGCGCGATCCTGGGGATTGCGTTGCTGCCTTCTCTTGTCCACTGCACACCCTTATCGCGGGTTAAACTCTCCCGGAGAATTTGAAAACTGCTGTCATTGGCCCATGCAGTGGCTCCTCCCACCCTTCACACGGACTAATGGAGCATCTACAAGATGGATCCCACCAGTGATGTCATCCGGGCGCGCCAGGAACCGGAACGCCTGGATGATTGACAGCCCTCTGCCCCTATGGCGGAGGGCTGTCATGCCTCCCTGCGCCTCACAGAGCCCAAATCGCTCCATTTCAGAGCGATTCGGGACGTGAGGGAGGGCAGGCGGGCCCAGCAGCCGCTTGCCCGTCCTCCAGAGAGGCGGCACGGCCCAGGCCCGTCCGCAGAACTGGTGGAACAGCGTACCGGGCCGTTCCGCCTGGATGACGCCACTGGATCCCACTGAGGGATGCTTCTTATTGTACCAGGGGGTGCCAGGCACAAATTTCAATGGCCTACTCCCCATTCTGGGGAGGTCTCTGATGGGAGCCCTTAGCCAATGCCCTATCTGGCCATCCCCTGATGCCACCTCCTTTTCTGTGCCTTTCAAATGCTGCTAGGAAGGAAGAAGGGAAATATATCCTATTCTTTGACTGTAATGCTGAAAAATATGGAATCTTCAGAGTGGTTGTGTTTAAGACTGAAGAGTCCATCCATTTCAAACCTCACTGATTGCTTGCAATCTCACTCACAGATTGTTTCAATCCCATTAACCCAACAGGACTTAAGCAGCTTCACCATGTACAGGATGATACCCCTTGTAATGTTTCACTCTGCACTCTTCACTGATACGTTAGTCACTTATAATAGACTTTTGAGGAGAGGAGGGGAGCAAACTCCTGAGCTTAAAAGATTTCACCCTATATTGCATTGGGCTTTGTTTGAGCAACCGTATTCCTTTCAGTCTGGATTTATCCGATATTAAAATAATCTTCAAATGCCACATATGTAATGCCGTTGCTGGGCATGTTTCACATTTCATAGACAGAATTGCATAAAAGGTCATTAAAGTTACACACTGTGGTTACTTCCACATGTCAAACAAAAGGTGTCTTAGAGCTGATTTAATGACATGTGAAATTGGTAAACACAGGGCAAGATGTGGACTGCCTGGGAGGACAAAGATGCTCTAAAGATGCTGACGACCGTCTGGACTGGTAGCTTTCATATGACCATGGGCCAGGACCCCTTGTGCTGGAGTTCTGGGCTGTCTCAATCGACTCTTATATTAGAAAGCTTTCAGATGTTCTTTTCTGCTATGTAAACCTTCATCCAAACCATTGGAATGATTTTTAACCTTTTTCATCTCATGGCACACTGGCAAGGCACAAAAATGGTGAAGGCACGCCATCAGTTTGTTGACAATTGACAAGACACATTGTGCTGCCAGTGGAGGGCTCATATCCCCCAATGGCCATACTAATAAATGGCCTTTTTCCAAATTCCCACGGCACACCTGGGGACCATTCGCGGCACACCAATGGGCTGTGGCACAGTGGTTGAAGATGGCTGGCCTCAACCGATACACAGTCTACTGTGGGCTGTCTTTGCATGTGGCCTATTGCATACCAATAGCTCATTGGTAAAGTGAACCTTTGTATTGTACTTGATCTGCAGACCATAATGCAGTCATCCAGTGATAGGAGAATAAAGAGGGAGGAAATATGCATATCCCACACATGGACTCCTCCCAATTCAGATGAATCCTGCCCCCCTGTAGCTTTCCAACATCAGTAATTAAGAGAATTAAAACAAAAAGTAAGGGAGCACCCCCTTTAATTTGAGCATTTAATTTGAGCATCATTGTGATGGAAACATGGATAGAAAAACATGCCTAAAGATGGCCATACTTAGGAGTTTGAGAACTGTTGAGCTTGTTGTTTTGTTTTGAAGGCATAGCAGGGAGATAGCCTGTCTCACCTGTCTAGATACCTTTCATATTTACCTATCTGATGTTTCTAGCTGTTCCAACTGATGAGAAAAGGGCTGTAGCCATCTGTATCCTGCCAGTCATTCTGGACAGTAGCCAGATTGGCTGTGGCTGCCCCTTTGCTCTCAGTTTTTTAGCCAGGCTTTTGTTTTCTGTCTGGCAACAGCTTTCCTGCATAAAATTCTCAAGGCCACATGTGCCTTTGCCCAGAAATACTAAATCCCATTTTCTCAAGACTCTGAAGCTTAGTGACCACGTTGGCCCAATACAATTGAGGCGAAGCCAAGCCTAGGGCTAACTTCAGATAGCCTAAACTCCCTTCTCTTTACTACTACTAATAATTATTATGCTCATAATCATTATTAATAAAAGTAATTCATATCCTATCATTTTATAATCTTATTGTTTTAATCTTTCAGCTGATGTGCTGCGTCTCTACATAAAAACCCTCAGGGCGGCTCATAAGCAATTTCAAAAACACCACTTAAAAATGCAGTATTGTACAAAATATAACACATTATGCAGTGCGCTAAAGCAAACACAAGCAGCAGTACAGCAATGTTAAAATCAGAAACAAAACGGCATTAAAAGGAACCTTAACAAAAGTGCATTCCTCCCTTGGCAAAGCAGCCCGGTCTTCTCTGTTGTCTAAAAACTAGGAGGGACAATTACGACGAGTCTCCAGGGAAAGGAATAGGTGTCCTGACAGCAAAGCACCCATCCCACATGCTCACCAACTCAGCCTCAGCAGGCATGGGTCGGAGGAGCAGAGTCCCTCTGGAAAATTTTACTAGGCAAGCACCATCAAAAGGAACATATGAGATTAGAAGATTTAGCCGAAGATTTAGCCAAGAGGGTTAATGCCTCCGTTTGCCCGAAGATAACACCTGAAGATCTCAAGGTCGTGAGCTCGGGACTGCCGGAAGTCTCTGCGAGCAGCAGACCTTGGAAACTGCGGCTGATTAAAAGCTGAGTTTCAGCTGCCTCGTGGGAGGAGGAGTGTGCTGAAATCAGCTGCATCTCTGGTGGCCGCAGGGAAGCCTCATCAGCCAGCAGACGACAGACGGGTGGCTAAAGAAAGAAGGCTAAATCCAGAAAGAAAGATCTGTAGGAGTGTTGTTCTTGGAAGATAGAACATTCTGTAAATTGTAAAAACCTTCGGGTTTGTGAGAAAGTCTGCCTATGTAAACCGCCTTGAGTTCAATCATTAGAGAAATCTAGTGATATTAAGAAAGGCGGTATATAAATAAATGTATTATTATTATTATTATTATTATTATTATTATTATATCCCTATAGTGGATATATTTGCTACAAATTTCTTTAAAGTGGCCAGATCTTCAGCAGTGATGTCATCATGTCACCCCTAAACGTCCAGGTTGCTAAGCACCCAGAAGCTGCTCATGCAGAGCTTGGGTTGAGAGGAAAAGTCTCCCACCCAATTTTCCGTGTACCAGATGAGGAACAGCAGAGCTGCCTTTCTGAGCTCACGGAATCCAGTGGTGGGATTCAAATGAATTAACAACCAGTTATATGACATCATAGCTGGAGCAAAAAAAAAAAAAACCCGAAGCCAGCCGAGGTAAGCGAGTGGGCGGGGCCTGGCCATTTAACAACTGGTCCTATAGAACCTGGGCGAACCCCCTGAATCCCACCATTGACGGAGTCCCTGTGCTGTCCAGTTTCCTATTAGCCCAGGCGGGCAGCTTTGCCATTTCCCATCCGGCAAGTGGCAAACTAAGTGAGAGGCTTTGCCTTCCAAGCAGAGCACTGCACAGGCCAGACTTTGGCTAGCAGGCTGGATCTGGCCCGTAGGCTGACTGCTGACATAGTGGTTATATTAAATATTCAAAACAGTTAACATTTTCAATCAAACAGTAATAGCAAATAAAAATAGAATGAAGAAAAGCGAACCCATCCAAAATAGTGCCTTATTTTACACACTATTTTACACACTTCAGTGCCTTATTTTACACACTATCCCCCCAAAGAACATCAGGAAAGCTCAATCTAACTAATGGCAAGCAGTGAAGGAGACGATTGCTTTTTTCATTTGTTTATTTTTATCTCACTTTTCATAAAATTACCAAAACAGCTTTCAAAAACATACAATAAAATGAACTCTAAACTATACCTCCAGTAAAAAAAAATCAACCAATATTCACATTATGGCACATGAATTTTCAAGTTACATAAGGAGTCAACTTCTGGCTCAAAGTAAATAAAATCAACCATTTTCAGAAGGATTTTTAATGATGGGGTATTCTTTGTTTTACTTCCGGTAGAAAGAAAAGCCAATGGTTTAAAATCAATACAGCTCCTTTTGCCCAGAAAGAGAAGAGTGTCACTCAATCTCCGCTTTCTTGCCTTTGGTGAATATAATTATAGATAGCCCCCGTTACATGATATAACGGGGAGAAATAAGAGGAATTACATATATCAAAATATGCCTTTATTCTTTATGCACTCCTCTGTGCAAGATGGTGGCAGAATCATTATTCTGTGTCAGCCTTTGTTGACAGTCCTGTTTTGAGTTCTGCTAATGGAAAACTATCACACTGATTTGCTTCAGTTTAACCTAATCTTCTTGTCACACTACAGGTATTTTCCATTATGTATAGCATATCTGTAGTTATAGGTAAACGATTTTGAGGAATTCTGACGCAGTCTTTCAAAGAGCTGCACAGAAGCGTTCTTTGAGAACCGACGATAGCGTGAGGAAAATGGCGTCTGTCAGATGCCTGTGGTAATTTCACACTTTTACTCCACCTTCCAAGTGTCTGTGACTGGTTGTGGTAGAAGCTGTTTTTATGCTTCAGTAATATAAGATACTGCTCCCTCGTTTGCTCTTCTCACACCACAACCTTGGAGCTCTTTTCTGTGCCCAAATCTGGCCTAGTCAGGGTTAAAACAAAAGTACTTGGTTTCTGAAGAACAATGTTCAAATGGCACCACGACCACCCCCAATTCATTAATGTGTCTTCAAGGCACTGCAGAGTTTTTCTTGGCGGGCCTCAGAATGGCCTTTTGGCCAAAAAAAGAAGCAGCTTCCAATTTTTGGGTCAAGCGTGTTTTTGTGCTTCATTCTTGGGTCTCCAATGCACCATACAGAAGTGTGCAGCGAGGTTTGGCAGGCTGTCTTCAGGCAGGTGACTCATGCTGTGACTCTTTTTTACTCTTGCAACTTCCCTTCGTCAATCCCTCCTTAGTAGCTATGGGGCAAGGACTAAAGAGTAGAGCACTTCTAACCCTCCTTCCCCTCCCATTTCCGTTCTTATTGGTGTACCAAATACAGGCACACACATGCTCACAGCGCAATCTAGGAACACACACCACTGCACCAATGAAGGTAAGTTTTACTGCATTTTTCTTGAGCCATTTGTGAAGTGCCTAATGATGAAGTACCTTTTGATGTTCTTTTACATTAAAGCTTATGGCCTTATCCTATTGAATGCGATTCTGTTGTGCTGCCACAACACACGTTCCAGGAAGTTTCAAATGCTGCATGCTGGAGCACATGCATTGGCCACTGCTGGAAGTGATGAGCAACCAATCCGCTCGGCACAGTGATGGGCACAGATCCTGGCTGCTCCAGGTAGGATTGTACAGCGGGCTAGAGGGAGGTGGGGAGGGGTGGAATGGGGGGTGGCTGGAACAGGGAGAGAACAGGGGCAGGGAATGAACATGGTTTGGGCCCAGGAAGGGACTCTTCAGCGGCAGCAACACTTGCCAAATCCCACCACCGCCTCAGACCCGATCCTCCTTTGTGGGTCCACATGGACTTCCACTAGTGATATAACTGGTGCAGATCCTAGTTTACCCATCAGACTGGCAGGGGCTGGCAAATTGTCCCTTCCCCCCGAGGAGGCTCCCAGCTGTCTGCAACCCACCTGACATCACGTTGCGACCCTCCAAGGGGTCCCGACCCACAGTGTGAATAACACTGATGTAGACAGTAGCAAATGTGGTTGACAGGAACGTATCAGCAGGCTGCCACTGAGTCATAGGTGACTCTCACGTGTACATCACTATATAGGTGGACCAGGTGTGGGGAACTATTTCAGGCAGCCTCCACATGACCATCTCATGTTGCACCAGCCCTCAGAGTAGGGATGGGAAATGATTAATTTCTCAAGAGTAATTTTCTGTAAAATAGGCTGGCAATATCTTTTTAAGGACGAAAATGTCAAGCTTGTACAAAGAGTGTTCTTGGGAGCTGTATTTGATCATTTGTTAACTACTGTGATATGAAATGTAGAAATCCATGTGTAATGCTTCAAATCTCTAATCTGGTTTAAAAGGTCAGTTGCAGCCTAAAAGGACTTGACATTTTCCCTTTAAAAATCTGACTTTTTGACTCCAAACTAACAGCATTTTGAGCCTGAGTGACCTGAAGGATAAATGCAAAAAAGCTTATTTCAATTGCACTATTTAGAAAGCAGGGGATCTTCTAATTTATAAGATAGTATTCACAAAGCTTTATTCCATTAAGGACTCAATCGGCTGGAACAAGAATTTCCTTGGTTATTCTATCATCTTTCTATTCTTTTGTAAATTTTACATAGGAGGGTGGCAGTGACTGAGGCGCAAGATGTGTAATAGCTTAAAGGCAGAAGCAGTAACCCCATGCATTGCAAGCACAAAGTGATGTGGCATCTCCTTCTCCCACACTGCCATCATATCCTGTGTTCCTTCCATGGCTGGGAAGCCCAGCACGAGCCTCCTTAATTCTGTACCTGCTCAATAGTGGCTGCAGAGCTGAGGAGACCCGTTGGAGCTGCAGTGGTGTTACCCAGGGTGAGGGAGCAAATGCTGCCTTACCCTGAGGAGACCTCTGGCGGCTTCCTGGCATCCATAGGATCAAGTGGTAGCCATTTCAGCACCGCTGCAGCTGTAGATGCCAAGAACCATAGGATTGAACCACTGGCATAGGTAATGAAAGTGTAGCCCGGAACAGAGGGCAAAATGATGCCCTGGAAGTGACATCAGAACAGGAAGTGACATCACAGCAGTATTTTCATTTGCTTAGATTTTTTGCTATAATTTTTTATACAGTGAAGATATTACACTCTGGTTTTTTTTCATTGCATTCTGCATGAAATTAGCTTTCCAATGGTATATAACATGATGGTATTATTCATGCATACCAGGGTTTTTACAATTTTGGCCACTAGCATCAAGTTCAGCTTGTTGCCCCCCTAAAGCTTGCTGCCCAGTGCAATTGCACCCCCCTTCCCTTCTTTAGCTTCAGCCCTGGATTGAACTGCCCTGCAGCTACTTCAGTTGGACTCATGGGTGAGCCGGCCTTCAGAAGGAAAGGTTGCTAAACCTGTATGTATGCAGCAAAGGAATGTTTAGCAACAGAGAAAAGAGGAAAATGAGCAGGTTTGTGAAACAATTCAAACTGGGTCCTGTTGTTTCAGGTTGGGTGTTATTTATTTATTTCCTCAGGGAGCACACAAGAGAACAAGATGCCTGCATCCTGTTACATAAGAACATAAGAATGCCCCACTGGATCAGGTCAAAGGCCCATCTAGTCCAGCTTCCTGTATCACAGTGGACCACCAGATGCCTCAGGGAGCACACGAGACTAGATACTGTATCTTCTTGCCACTCGCCTGCATCTGGCATTCTGAGATAGCCTCCTTCTAAAGTATGGAGGTTGCACCACTCATCATAAACTGTAGCCTGCAATTGACTTTTTCTCCAGAAATCTGTCCAGCCCCCTTTTAAAGGCAACTAGATCCCATCACTAGGAAGGTGATGAGAGGAAGTGAGAGCTGTCCATAAAATAAAATAAAATAAAATACAGAGAGAGAGAGAGAGATCCAACATTTTAACATAGGTTTGACAGGCTACCAGTCTTTATCTGGCAGTATTTCATATTCTTCTCAATTCAAGTCTTACTTTGCTTTTTACAAAATGCAGGTGGATTTTTGGCTTTGTTTTCATTTTAAGTCTGAACTGTTTAAAAGTGCTGCTTGTCAGCATGGAGCACAAGACTACTAGATTTGGCCTGGGAAGGAGGCAATTGAAGTACTTTGCTGCAGAGTGAAGGGTGCGTGCGTGTGTGCTGGCTGGGAAAAAAAACCAGCAGCCTCAAACATGACCTCTCATCTGTGATGTTAGCAATGTACGGTATGGGCACATCCACCATCTCTAATCATCTCCCCAACTTGCAGCATGGAAAAAATGGATTGTATTTTGCAAAGGCAGTTTTAAAATGCTTAAAAATGAAAACAAGAATCTACAGTTTTAAGATCGGAAATAAGAGCAGAATCTCAAAGTGTACACAGTTTTGTCTTTGCTGCTGTTTAGCATGTCCCTATTTAATCTGTGAAGTGTTGCAAGTGTATGTCAGAGCAAGAGCTAAAAAAGCCACCTAAAAGTGCTAAAACTGACAAAACAACAAAGCACAAAAACACTACTTATATTATTCGTTACTTCACCTGTTGCTGTGTTTGAATGTTGAAAGGTTTTGTAAACATTTTATTGCAATTGCTGTCGTATTGTGTGTATTTGTGTTTTATTCTGTTTGATGGTTTGGGGTATTGTTCGGCTCTATTTAATGTGATTTATGAATATTTGTAAACTGCACTGAGCATCCTGAATGTCGGGGGGGGGGAAGGAGGATAGACGTAAATAAAGAAAATAAATAAATAAACAGCACCTGGGAACAGACTGAAAAAATCTCCCTGCATAAGAAGTGGACTGCTTACAAACAACACTGCAGCATGTGCGGAGAGTTGAAAGTGAATTATTACATTCACAGCACAATCCTAGCCATGAATTCAATGGGACTTACTTACTCCCTGTGCTGCAGTGGTGTAGCTAAGGAGGGCCAAGGGAGTCAATTGCCCCAGGCTTCGCACAAGGGGAGGGGTTCTTGCCGGCTGCTGTGAAGATGGCTGCGATTGGCATGCACTCTGGAGAGGAGACTGAAAGAGGCAGAGGCCATAACAGGTACTGGGGGGGGGGGCTAATGCTAGGGGGAGGTGGCAAAGCAAGGCAGTGATGATCAACTGGGGGAGGAAAATATTTTTTTTCATTTTTCACATTTTTTTGAAAAACATGGGTGTGACATCACACCAGGAAGAGATGCCACTTTGGGGTGTGATGTTACTTCTGGGGCATCATTTTGAACTTTGCTCCAGGATAGTTAGCTACACCGCTGCTCCTCTGCTGCCATCAGTACTAAGCGGTCAGGTCAGGTGTCAGCCTGGCCAGACAGGCCCTCTGGTGCATGTGGGTCCTTAGTGACTTACCTGGTTGATCCTACACTAATCCTGGGGAATGGTGCAAAGGAATCAATTAAAGAGTTTCCGATTGCCGCATCTGGCCCCCGGGGCTTATGTTTGACACCCATGCCTTATAGCTCTTATGCTCAGGATTTCTCAAACTGTGCATTCAATCCAAAGCATTGCAAAGCAGAAATCCATTTGTAGGGTAAGGCTGATCCCTAGGAAGGCTATGTAAAGGTTTGAGGAGAGGGAGGGCTGTGTAGATTTTGCAGGCTGGAGCTCTGGTTGAAGAAATCATTTTGAATCTCAAATCAGCCCATATGAAAAATGTGTTGGATTTAAAACTGATTTTCTCCCAAATCACACTGAACTGATTTAAATGGAAGATTTCATAGTTCTTCTGTGAACTGGGCTCTGGGTAGGGCTGAAAATCTTATTGATCGGCTGAATGAGTTTGAGGTTATTGCTGGCGGGCTACTTGGAAGAACAGGGCATATTTGTCTAATTATTTTTAATTATTTATATTTATTTATTTATTTATTTATTTATTTATTTATTTAATTATAGCCTGCCTATCTAGGGGAAATGGCTCAATTTCAGTGCTTGCTGCATTCTCATGAAAGCACTTCCAGTTTGATGATGTCACTTCTGGCCCTGTTATCATTTCCAGGATAGTGATATCACTTCCGGTGGGTCAGTAATAGAATGTCATTCTAAAGTGTGGGTCCTGGTGCTACAATACTTGAGAACCACCGCCTTAGCTAATCTCTTTTAGGGCACATTCCTAACCTGCAGTTAGGCCGGCACAGTTAAGCCAGCTAGGTTTGGCTGGCACAAGGGCCACCGTAAAGCACGTTTCGACCACTCTCGGAATCAGAGGATGGCACACGTCTGTGTATTGGCCTCTCTAACTCCAAACGTTTGCCAACATACTTTACGGTGTCCCTTCTGCCAGCCAAACTTTGCTGGCCTAACTGTGCCGGCCTAAATTCAGGTTAGGATTGCACCCTTAATCTAATGCTTGCCATATTCCCTTTTCTGCCTAGCCAGTCTCAATGAACCTAGTGATTCAGATATGGCAGTGAGGAGATTTTTCAATAAGCATTCACGATTCATCTGACATAAAGACAGCATCTACGTCAGTCGGCACTGGAGAAATAAAGTCATTTTAACATTAACACAGGATCAATGTCGCCCAGCTTTTCTTCAATGTTTATTTTTGATAAATGCCTCTGTTTCAGCTCAGCATTTATCTAACAGTTAGGGGCTATTATACTCTGACAACCTTCTATTCCATTGTCATAGTGTCAGATTCTTGAAAAGGATAATAGGCAGATTTTCTTTGCTCTTAGAATGTTAAGAAAGAAATGGCATAAGGCTGCTCCTTAATTCTCTAGTTCTTAATTTTACGTAAGTGATTATACAAATAATTATCTGATTTCTACATTGATTTTTTTAAAAATGTAGTCCCCTTCCATACTTGTAAACGGTTGATTTTTCCTAAAACAGAAAAGTGGTGTTAATAACCATATTCATCATAAAATTCATTGCATTTTTTAAAGAAGTTCATAATCTTTTGAGTAATTATGGCGCAATGGCACAATGGTGCGGGGAAGGTAGCAGTGTGTTTTTTGGGCTGGATCTGGCCTGGAAGCAGTGGAAGCCCCCTCTGCCCAGGGGCATAGCTAATGAAAATGTAGCCCAGTGCAGAGGGCAAAATGTTGCCCAGGAAGTGCTTGGGCATGTTACAACAGGAAGTGATGTCACCGTTGTATTTTTGTTTTCTCTGGTTTTTTGGCCATAACATTTGACCGAGTAAAGATATTACACTCTGGTTTGTTTCATTGCATTCGGTATGAAATTACCTTTCCAATGATATATAACATGATCATGTTATTCATACATACCAAAGTTTTCACAGTTTTGGCCACTAATTTCAAGCTCAGCTTGTTGCCCAGTGCAGTTGCACCCCCTGCACTTCTTTAACTATGCCCCTGCCTCCACTATATCCTAAGCCCCTTCCCAGACCAGGCAGCCCTACATGGGGTGGCTTGGACCTCCGCCAGCTAAACAGCAGGTGGAGATCTGAGTAGCCCCATAGAGCAAAATATCCCCATACTTTGAAGAGACCTTCAGCCAACTTCCAACAAGTGCTGTTACAGGGCAGACCAAGTGGCCTCGCCGCACCAGTTTTAGTTAGAATTGGGCTGCCCATCTTGTAACTACTACACTCCATCAGATCTCAGAAATGCTGCACAGAGGAGGGTCAAATTTTAACAGGGATACCAGGAATTAGTATACTTCGTAGAATTCACACAGCCTGCCAGTTTTATGGGTGGATGCTATACAACAGTATTCCTTTTGGTGGTGTGAGGCTGCCTGCCACCCACAGTCCAAGGTAGCGCATTAAGCTAAGCCTCAGGGTCAAGCTATTGGGTTTCCAGTTTCCAGGGAAATATAGGGGTGTTGATTGGTTTCATGTGCTGATCTTCAATTGTGAAACTATTTATTTATTTTACACATTTATTAATGCTTCACTTTCAACTAAAAAAAATGTCCAGGATGGCTTACAGTAAAACATAATAATAACCATAAAATGCATTTTAAAACCCCATAATAGACCAATCTGTAAAACAGCCATAAGGCAGCAGGATCAAACAGCAGGGAAAAATAAGAATGAAAAAAGCCAGCTAACAGACCTAAAACACGAAGCTGCTTAAATGGGTTACTGTTTGTTAAGAGCCTGGGCAAGTAAAAAGGTCTTAACTGGATGTTGAGGAACGGCATTGGTCTAAGGCACTCTTGGGCAGCTGTCCTGGGAAGCCCCTGCCTAGGCCTGTCCTGCCCCCTTGGGGAGGTTTGGGCTCAACAAGCAACCAGTGGCTGTGTGGGTCCCTCCATATGTCATGGCAGTAGGCAAAGGTCTCTTTCATACTTGGTGGTCCAGCAAACAACAGCATTCTAAGAAATGGCTGCCTGCCTGCCATGTTTTCTTCCTCCACAGCACCTCATATAGTGACACACAGTGATGTCATGCACCCACTACGCACCACTACGCGAGTACCGGTTCCTAGAAGTTGAGCTGGCCCCGCCCACTCGAAGCTGGCCCCTGCTATTTAACCAGGGAACAGTTGAAGCACACTATCTCTAGAAAGCATATCTCTAGAAAGCAAAGCAATAGAAGTTTAAATCAACACTAACCACAAGCTGAAGTTATTCCAAACATGATCACATCCATGGCAACAATCATGACATCACTTCCGGCTTATGATGTCACTTCTGGTGGGCGGACCCCGACAAGTGCCAATCAAAAGTGAGTACCTGTTCCTAAATCATTTGGATGACACCACTGGTGACACAACACAATGTCAGGCATTGTGGGAGGAAAAACACGGAGGTGGAAAGTTGGAATGTTGCTACTGGCCTGCTGAGAATGAAAGAAACCTGTGTCACTCAGAAAGAGGGGTGCCCACCAGAGATCACTTTGCCAAGGGTCCCCTCAAAGCTGAAGCTGGCCCCAGTGGCGCCTATAGCTCATTTGGGATGACCCTAGGTGAGCAACAAAGCTAGGGCACCACTGCTAAAAGGAAGTGCTGAAATCTGCATTCTGATCCATATTCTGCCCAAACAAATCAGATGTAACTTGGCACAGTCAGGGCTGAATTGATATCCAATACTAATGGACAATGAAGCCACAAGCACAGTGTAGGAAACCAGGGAGTATTGACCTGGTTGCCTGAACAATGGAAGTGCATTCTTTCTTCCCTTGCCCCATTCAAAACTACTAAGGACTTGGTTTGCCCCTAGAAATGTCATCATGTAGCCATGTCTGAATCCATGATAATAATCACCATTGGATCCCTGATTGGTTAGCCCTTACAGTGAAGAACTATTTCACATTAAATAAAATGATAGCCAAGCACCCGTGGACTTGGTGTGAAGCAGGCTGTGAACAGGCAAAAAGTATGTGTGATGGAAAAAAGAAAAAGAAGATAGGGTTTTTATTCAAGGGCCTTTCACCTCTTTCAAACCACAACTTTTGCACGGAAAATGGAGCCTCCTGAAAATTTAACACATCATGAAACTTTTCTTTCAGAAATAAGCAAATGCCAGGTTTGGATGTGAAACAGCCTGCACCAAAGGCCTGGGTATGCTCTCAGTGTCCTGATGTGGCAACCAAGAATAATAGGATCGTCTTTTTTTTCCAGATGTGTTACATTTTTAACCACTTAATCTCAAGGACCTTTTTGAAGTTCAGATACTCTTCTTTTATTCATCATCTAGCATTTAGATGAAAGTAACAAATGATTGAGCTCAACGTCTTTCAGAAACAAAATTCTACACCCTCTCCCTCCCCACATACTTTCCATAAAGAGATTTGCAGGCCTTGCATTTTTCACCATCTGGCCCACAGTGTGAAATGACATTAGTAGCATGTCAGGTTTATTCTCTTACTGAAAAGAAAAAAGAAAAATACATAATCCTAATCTACAGTATGAAGAGTATTAAAATGAAACATCTGCCCTACAGAGAACATGGAGATGAACTCTGCGTTCTGCAAGCTGCCTGGCTTTGTCGACGACATGTTTACATTGCTGACGGCTGTACATTTTCAAGATGGTGACAAGCCCTCTCCAATATCTTATTCAAATGTTTTTAAACACATGGCTCAATTTCTTTTTACCTTGTCAGCTTTATTATTATTTTTTTTTTCAATCAGTTAACTTTTCTTCGTAAAGGACAGAGACTGAGGGCACAAGCCAGGCCCTTGTGTGGCACCTACGCTACGTCGTTGCGTCGGTGTGACGTCATTAGTGCTGACTTGGGGGCGCTGACTGGCACTGCCATGTCAGCAGTAAGGCTCCCAAGCTGGAGTGCCGGCCTGGAGTGCTGGCGGAGAGCAGCCCTTGCACCAGCCGAACTCAGCTGGTGCAGGGATGGTTCTGGGAGGGCGGAACTGGGAGTTGGTGGGCTTGTGGGTGGGGCAGCCCAGGGAGGAGGTGGAGCTGGGAGGCGGCAATTAGGCCCTTGCCCCTTGCCTTCATAGCTTTGCTTTCCGAGCCGTGAATGGCTGTAAAGGTGAGGGGGAGGGGCCGCTTTACCTAGGAGCTCAGGCTCCTGCAAAATTTCAATCAATCAATCAATCAATCAATCAATCAACAGGTACTTATATACCACTTTTCAACACGAAGTTCACAAAGCGGTTTACAGGCAAATAGTAATAATAAAGTTAAATGGCTCCCTGTCCCAAAAGGGCTCACAATCTAAAAAAAAAAAAAAAGCAGCCCGCCAGCAACAGCCACTAGAAAGACTGCGCAGGAGTGAAGAGGGACAGTTACTCTCCCCCTGCTAAATATAAGAGGAACACCACTGGAAAAAGTGCCTCTTGTCCAGTTAGCAGGGGTGTTCTTAGCATTTTGCCCCCCTCTAGGAACACCACTGCCGTGGTACAGAGAACTTGGTCAGATAGACCAAGGTCCAAGGATTCAGGTTGCTTCATTTAAAACAAAACAAAAACAAAACAAGACTCTTCTGCCAGTCAGTGCTGAGGTAAAGTTACAGACCTGTTTAAAACTAAGGACTCTGTGTGGCGTCACTATGTAACTCCATCCAAAGTGTAGGAAAAAGATGACTTTGTTTTAAGTACACCCTTAAAAAAAGGCTTTTCCTATAAATTTGGTTATAAGCGTTTCATGCCAAATTCAAAACTGCACTTCTTCAGAAGATCAAAGAGCCAACTCATCAAAAGCTTTCTAAAAACAGCAAGCTACGGGGGGGGGGGGGGGGCGGAGAGAGCAGGGAGGGATTTGTATAGTCTACACAAGGAACCATCTCTCTACCATAACACATTTCATTTGTTCTTCCTTTGTTTTCAATGTTATTCCGGGCTGCAAGGCCACAATTCAGTTAGTGTTATAGCCATATTGCTATCAATGGGACGCAGGGTCAAATCTTCTGTTGTGGAATCAGTGGCTTAGTCTTGACTCTGTTCTACTCCACTGAAGGTCACAGGAGCCAGCCACACAGCTACTACCACACCAGCATCATTTGTCTCTGACATTGCCCCTCCCTGGAAGTTGGAAAAGCCAAAAGGGGAAATAAGCATAACAGGCTCTTTTCCGAGTGATCCTACAGTTCTTACAGTATTTAATGGTATGGGATCGAGCCACAGGGGACAGAAAGATCCTTCTCTTAATTTCACTGTGGGTAATTAATCTGTGGAACACCTTGCCACAGGAGGTGGTGATGGCATCTGGCCGAGGTGCCTTTAAAAGAGGATTGGACAGATTTCTGGAGGAAAAGTGCATTGTGGGCTATAGGCCATGATGGGTGGTGCAACCTCCTTACGTTAGGCTACTTCAGAATGCCAGGTGCAAGGGAGTGGCAACAGGATGCAGGCATCTTGTTGTCTCGTGTGCTTCCTGACGCATCTGGTGGGCCACTGTGAGATACAGGAAGCTGGACTAGATGGGCCTTTGGCCTGATCCAGCAGGACTCTTCTTATGTTCTCCCCGAACTCAAAAGTGCATGCTATGTGCCCTGAATAAGCAGCCTGCCCTCAGAGCTTCGGAGAGAAGCAAAGCTGCTGAGTTTGCAATGGCAGCAGTTCCCAAACTGTGTTTGGTGGTTCGCAAAACTGATAGGGCAGATTAGGCTATGTGCATCAAGGGTTAAACAACCTGCTACTTGAGGGGGGGAGCACTGCTGCCCAATCACCATTATAGCCACAGAGGCTTGAGCGGCTGGTAAAGTGAAACCCTTTATTAGGTGGGCCCTGATGCTAAAACTTTTGGCAACCACAGTGCAATGGGATGCACAAAAGTGTCTCCTCTTCCAGATAATCACCAAGTAAATTGTCATCCATCCACGACTATAATATATTTCTAGCCTTGGGCCATAGGGCATGGGAGGAAACAGAAAGAACTCTATAATGGGGAATCTCTCCCCTGAGCTCATTTCTGGACAGGTGCAAAGCTCAAGAATGGCTCTTGCCATTTGTTCTTCAACATAAATGAAACTGTGCCATTACAATATTTCCTATTTTAAATATATCAATGGAAATCCAGAAAAAAAGGGTTATCGATGAGATTGTGTTGCATGTGTTGTGTGTGTAAGAGACTGGGTATGGACGTCATCCCAGCATTCTTCTTTCATAGGAGTAAGAGCACAATCCTCACTTGGAGTTAGGCTGGCAAAGCTTGGCTGGTACCAGGGACACTGTAAAGTATGTTCGGACCCCTCTCGGAGTAAGAGAGGCCAGCATACAGATGTGCGCCATCCTCCCTGTCTCTGAGAGTGGTCCAAACGCGCTTTATGGTGGCCCTAGTGCCAATCAAACTTTGCTGGCTTAGTTTATGCCGGTCTAACTCCAGTTTAGGACTGCGGTCTCAATCTACACGCGGACCATCCTAACTGAGTCAATCAGATGTATGCTAGGCATCAATAGTAGGAAGCTTTAAAAATAGTACTTAAATTCTGCTTTTGGAATTGTTTTTAGTGTTGATGGTAAAGTGTTGAATTAGGGCCCAATCCAGAGCCCGTCAGCGCGAGCGGTCCAAGTGGGCTGCTCACACTGGTGTTGCACAAGTTGCCGTAAAGTGCCTCCAGTGCTGGCGGTAAGCCGTTACCACTGGTGCTGGGGTGGCATCATGGCAACACCAGCCACGGGCGCCCCGGAGGGAGCACTGCTTGCTGGCAAGTGGTGAATCTGTCGCTTACTGGCGATGTGACCTTTCTGGGCAAGGCAGGAGGGTGTTGTGGTGCGGGGTGTGTGAGGAGCTGGGGAGAGGACCGGCACAGACTCTCGCCACTGGTTCTTGACCTCCATGTAAGGCCGTGTGGCCGTATACGGAGGCCCTCGCTTCTGCGCCGGCTAAATAGCTGGCACAGGAGCAAGTAGACTGCTTGCCCGCCCTGCATCCTTAGGTCCCATTTCCCTGC
>JAJKFI010000021.1:1256867-1269211 GCA_029204185.1 Lerista edwardsae
TTTTTTTAGATTGTGAGCCCTTTGGGGACAGGGAGTCATTTAACTTTATTATTATGATTTGTCTGTAAACCGCTTTGTGAACTTGTGTTGAAAAGAGGTGTATGGATACTATTGATTGAGTGATTGATTGTCGTATAACTTGCCTCTGATTTAGGGTATATAAGAATATAAAACCTAAGGACACCATGAGCAGGATGACGACTAGCCCAATCCTAATCAGAGCTGGTGCAGTGGGGCCATGTGACCCACTGGGAAGCAGCAGGCTGGAGATCTCCTCAAGCAAGAAGACAATTGTCCCCTTATCCCATGTAAAGACCCAGCCTGCTCAATGGAAGAAGGACTTCTAGAGCGCAATCCTACGCTATGCCGGCCTAGTAAGGCCAACATAGCAAGGCCATATCCCAAGGCCCATTAGGAGGCAGCAGCAGCAACGTGCAGGACAAGGGGAGGTTTTCCCCTTGCACCCGCATAAGCCCCAGTCACCCCTATGGGCAGTGGTGTCATTCAAATGATTTAGGAACAGGAACTCACTTTTGATTGGCACTTGTCGGGAACCCGGAACCAGCCACGGAGCCCGTTAGGATCCAGAACGCCCGTTCTGGTCCGTTCCCCCTGAATGACATCACTGCCTATGGGGCTGCTTGGATCTGCGCCTGCTGTTTTGCAGGCACAGAAGAATGTGGACAGGAGCAGCCCGAATCGGGGCTGCCCTGGCCGGGAACAGGCGTTAGGATTTGGCACTACGGCCGTCCTGCGTCACAACCCCTGTCTCTGGCCACGGTGCCACCCAGTTACGCCCCTGGAACGCCTCTGGAACACCCTCGCGGAGGCCCTGCGCCGACCAAGCAATGCCATAGCACCGATGTGGATGCACTTTACGGCACATTCACAACAGCGTTCAGCTGGCGCAAGAGTGCAGTTCCAGTGCTAAGGGGGGTATAGGATTGCACTGCTAGTATTATTTACAGGGACAGCGCATACAAAGTTACTGTCCTTTTAAATAAGACACCTACATTTCTGCAATTGAAGAAACTGCAGAGTGTAAGAAGTGATGTTGTTTTTCCTGTCTGAAGCAGTAGACTTGAAGCAGCATTGTATGTCGTTCCTAGCTAGGCCTTCCTTGGCTTCAGGCTCTTATTTCCTCTGCAGAATTCAGTATTTGGTTGCAGGTTTTTTTTTAATGGAAGGCAACTTGAATTAATAACATAAATCTTAAAGCATGAGAGATGAGAATTTTTTGCAGCATTCCCAAATTTTCCAAGATTTGCAGCACTCCAGATCAGACCTACAGTATCTTTATTGGCTATAGCAAAAGAGGCTCTCAAGGAGGCTCATTTTAAATGGAAATGTGTCCAACGAAGTGAAAAAAAAGTCTCCAAATTATTAGGCTCTTGTAAATCATGGGGATTTTGAATCAATGTCATACAAAAAGAAAATGAAACGTATTTACACAGCATACTGTATATGGCATCCTTTTTTTTTTAAAGTAGAGGTTGACTTAAGGTTATACATTATGGCAAAAAAATTTCTGAAATTAAAATAATATACCACATTAGAGCTTATAGTGTACCGTTGTTAAGAAAAAAAAGATTCTATTTGCCAGTCTCCCTATGCCAGCTGTAATATCCTTCAGAATGACTACAACAGGAGAAAATCCTTTTTAAAGTTTTCACACTGCATGCTTAATGCCTCTTTGGCAGCCTCTCCATATCATTTGAAATGTGAAAGAAAAACCATCCTGAAAAAGTCATGCGTTTAATTTTTTTTTTCCTAGTCAATTTCAGTTCACGCTGCTTTGGCTGGGGGGTTTATCTACAGAAGAAATTAGGAGAAGCAGCCTCTACCCTGCTTTTTTTGTGGGGTGGGTTTGTATTGTTTATAAAGGTATCACAGAGCGAGAGGGAGAGAGAGATGTTTGATACAAATTGTTTCAGTTGGAACTAGCTTTGCCAAAGAAAACAGACAGGCAGCTGTTTTCATTGCATATAAATTTTTTGTTAAATATGGCTGCACCTGTGTAAACACAAACTTTATTTCCAAGAAATGCTCCTGCAGCTGCAAACGCTTTTAGACCTTGCCAGACACGTTATTTTTATTAAAGTTATTGTAACATTGGAAACATTGCACACACAAGTGACTCTCTCTCTCTCTCTCCTCTCTCTCTCTCTCTCTCTCTCTGTGTGTGTGTGTGTGTATGTGTGTGTCTGAGAGAGAGAGAGAGAGAGAGAGAGAGAGAGAGAGAGAGATCAAATCCTGGCATACCCACGGCTTACTTCGTTTAATTTTACGTCGACTTTTTATCAGGGCTTAAAATAGGACCTATAAAAGTGCTATTAACTAATCACAAGAGTTTTCTCGAGTATCCATAACTCAGCGGAAGACTGGCCAAAGCTCACCAAAGCTGATGGGAACTGGTCCATGTAATGGGTTTTGTCAGCAGGTTTTGCAGGTTCCTTGAAAAGAGTTACATGGAATATCTCAAACCAGAATTGTAGCATTTATTTGGCGGTACCACCAGAGTATACTTCCCACCCTATAAGGTTTTGGGGCCCTGTAGGCAAAATTTATGTAGGCTCTTATGAATGTATGTAAGCTGTTATGAACAGCAGAAAATAATGCATGCATGCATGCTTTCACAGGAGATTGTGGCAAAGTGGCAACCTATGTGAAGGGCATCCCTCATCTTGATGCAGGCTCTCAGAACACTTGATGGCAATACAACTGTGGGGAGTATCAAAAGAGAGCTGAAACAAGCTAAGCTTCAAGATAATGCTTCAAGGGAAGGGAGAAGTCAATGTACAGTGTGAGTTCTACATGCCGATAGTGCAGCATTGCACCAAAGCTCCAGAGGAATAAGGTTAAGGACAAGCTGAGCCTCTTTCCTGGTCATTGTTGGAAGTGGTTGTAACCAAGGGAAGGTGGATGGGGTATACTTACTCCAAAACTTTTTGTATATTACTTTTGAGTGTTCAAAGCACTTCCCATGTACTGTCTTGCAATCCTTGCAACCACACTGTAAAATAAGTGATCTTTATTAACCTTATAAGAACATAAGAAAAGCCTTGCTGGATCAGGCCAAGGACCCATCTAGTCCAGCTTCCTGTATCTCTGAACACAATCCTATGCTGCACTGGAATAGGCAGCCCAGCGGGCCAGCGTTGTATCCAGTGCAGCACTGGAGTGTGCAGGAGCTGCCCAAGCGCATGGGCACATTCATGCCCTTACACCAGGGGAGACTCCTGCCTCCCCAGTAGCTTCCTTGGATCTGGTCCCACGAAAGTGCGGGCACAGATCTGAAGAAGCCATGCCACCTGAATCGGGGCTGTGTGGCCTGGGGACAAGGCCTTGGATGCGGACTAATAGCCCCCCTCCCCAGGTGGGCATGCCCAAAAATCTAGAAGTGGGTCATGTTCACGACCTGAAGGATTTTGGAGGTGAAGGGAGGCCTGTGGAGGGGTCCCCTGCACTGACCAGAGGACCAGTGCGACTCCCAGTAAGTCACGCTAAACACTTGCTTCCCCAGTGCCTGTACAAGCATGGCAATTCTGGCACCACGTTGAACTGTGTCCCACCCCTTAAGGGGGCAGGGATCAAGGTCTTCATGCTGGGGTGTCATAACACCCCAGTTTGAAAACCCCTGGTCTAGACATTACTAAATACCTCTAGACAAATTTCTGCATTTGCCTCCTTCTGAGCCTCAGGTAAAGTCCATTGAAAAAGTTTCAAAGGCAGCACCTGAGTGCTTTTGCTGATGATATCATCCCTACTGCTGTAGAGGAGGCCCTGAAGTTCTGAAGCTCCCTGAAGCTCCCCTTGACTGCATCCCTGGGGCTGATGCTGAGAGGGAGTCTAAGGCCATCTGGTAAACTCATGGCTGGAGTGAGAGTCAAAGCAGGAAAACCCTGATTTGCAGTTATTTATTTATTTGAAGAATTTATACCCCGCCTTTCCCATGCCACAGCAAATGCCCAAGGCGGCTTATAGAGAACAAACAAAATAAAATACAATGTAACCACAACAAGTAAAACAAGGATTGAAGAAAACAACAATGACATTAAACATTAATGGGAACAATGAGAGTAACAAGAATAAAATTAGACCCAATTCTCCATATCAGGTTGTTTGGCAGGGAGGGAAAACACATTTGACGGGGGAGTGAGCAAAACTGTGACACTATACCAGAGGGACAAAGGGCAGACAGCCACACAATCATCCAAAGCCAGACAAAATAGGTATGATTTGAGCCCTCTCTGAAAGGTCATGAGGGAGTGTGTAGTTCTCAATTCTTCTGGAAGGGAATTCCATATTTGTGGAGCTGTTACAGAGAAGGCTCGTCCCCAAGCTGCTGTTCCTTTAACTTGGGACAGAGGGGGCACTTGAAGGAGAGTCCCTTTAGATGATCTAAGAGGGAGAACAGGTATGTATGGGAGAAGGTGGTCCTTTAGGTAGGCTGGGCCTAAGTCATGAAGGGCCTTAAAGGTCTATACTATCGTCTTAAGTTGGGATCGGAAGTGAATGGGCAGCCACTGCAGCTGCTGAAGGAGAGGTCCTGCTGTGTCAAACCGTCTAGCCCCTGTAACCACCCGGGCTGCTGCATTTTGTACTAACTGTAGCCTAACAGGTTATTTTGTACTAACAGTTCAGTCTCTTCTGGCCTGATCCGAACCACACACTCCACCCCTGGAATTAACGTTCTGGCAGTGGAACACACTGTTGTACAAAGTGTTGTAAAATGCCTTCTGGCACAGAGCCATACATTTCTGGGCTGCCACCCCAGACAGTGGGGAGGACCCATATGCAGCATCAGTGGAGAAGAGCAGCACCGCGGCTGTTAAGTCAGTGGGGTAAGTGGAATGGGGTGGAGGGGTGAGTAGATTGGGGCAGGCCAGGGGCATTTTGGAGGTGGGGGTGGTGGCACCTGGTGCAGATGACTTGGTGCTGGAATCTATCCCCTCCAGAGTGAGCCAACGTGCCCTCTTCACGCTAAAGAACTGGCGCAGTTCCAAAGAGATCCATGGGCTGTTGAGGGGCTTATGGAGGAAATTGTTTTCCCTTTCTCCTGTCAAGCCTCCTGATTGCCTCACCCTATCATAGCATGCAGCACAGTGCATTTTGGCACAGCTGCCTTCTGTGGTGGGCAGGGCTGTAGCTAATGAAAGTGTAGCCCAGTGCAGAGGGCAAAAATGTAGTCCTGGAAGTGACATCACAACAGGAAGTGATGTCACAGTTGTATTTTTGTTTTCTGAATTTTTGGCCGAAACGTTTGATTGCGTAAAGATATTACACTCTGGTTTGTTCCATTGCATTCTGCATTAAATTCCCTTTCCAGTGACAGATAACATGGTTTTATTCAAACATATCAAAGGTTTTCACAATTTTGGCCATTAATGTCAAGCTCAGCTTGTTGCCCCCTAAAGTTTATTGCCCCGTGCAGATGCACCCATACACTGCTTTAGCTATGCCCCTGGTGGTGGGGAAATGCAAAGAATTGCTCTTTTAGTTTTAGGTTTTAGAACATGCACTATACTAGCTCTTAGTACATGATCTCACACATTTCAAGGAGTTCAGGTTTCTTTTGTGTCTCTGTAGGAAGATTCACTTTAGGCGGTGGATGAAATGTAGAGGCATGCAATTTAGCCAAGCTGGTCCAGATCCTCCCACCTAAGCCTTTCTATTTTGTGTCACGCTGTGTCTAATTTCATGTATGTCTGTGCACTCTTTCCCCTCTCCTAGAGCTGTGAATAGACTTTGCCAATTTCATTTCATATGTGGAGTGAGCTTGTCAGTTTCACTGCCCCCTGCATCACAATTTACAGCCACCCTGAACTCCCTGCTAGTTGGCACCTGGGCCAGAATTCTCAGTGCTGAATAGGGCAGAAGCATCAGTTGGAAAGAGAAAGAGCCCCACCTTTCATCAGTTCAATCAGTATTATTGCAAACACACTCCAAACAGGCCAAGTCACCAATGGGCTGATAAACCTGTTTGTGCATGCCCAGAGTGCTCTGTGGATTTGACTCAAGATTCCACAATTGACTCTTGAATGTCAATTGACTCTTGAATCTTTCCACTCTTGGCCACAGGTGTTTGCAATGGAGGCAAACAGGGATGGGGCTGTAGCCCAGTAGTGCAGCACATGCTTTAAGCTGGAGAAAATCCTGTGGGAAATGGTGGAGAACCAGAGACATAGGTTTTTCCAGAGGGGAAGTTGAGGTTAGTCTGCTGCAGCAAAAACAGCAATCCTTAAAGACTAGCACATTTATTTCAGCATAAGCTTCTGCAGACTCTGCACATGAATCTTGAGCAAGTTGGGCTAATGGTCTGATGGTCAGTGTAAGGTACCTACCTTCAGACATGTCATGTAGCGGGTACGCGGGGGTATGTGTGTACCTGTTCCTAGGATTAGGGCTGGCCCCGCCCATTCGCCCGCCCACTCGTCAACTCTGTCGGCGCTCCGCTCCGCCCCCTGCAACGGTTGAATTGCCTACACGTTTGAGTTGCCTGCACAGAGCCAGGCAGGCAGACAGCGGAGTGAGGGAGACCGACGGCAGTAGCAGCATGAGCAGGTAGCTGCCTGGGGCTCCCTCCCGAGGAGGCGCGGCGGTTCCTGGGGGGGGAGAATCGGTAGCCCATGTGGCGGCCCCGGAGAAGGCCCGGGACTCCTGGGCCTTCTCCTGGGCCACTGTGCGGCCTACCGAGGAGGCGCAGCGGTTCCTGGGGGCGGTTCCTGGGTCCCGGCTATGACCTCACTTCCAGTGGGCGGGCCCCGACACAAGTGCCAATCAAAAGTGAGTACCTGTTGCTAAATCATTTAGATGCCATTACTGCCTACCTTCCTGTGTTTATAAGTGATTCTGCTCATCACAATTTACAGCAGGAAAGAATTAGCTCAGAGATGTGGTTGCCCATTTCTGTGGTGGAGCTCACAACTAGTCCTTTTCTCTATTTTTTGCAGCAACATAGTTATTCGTGGAATAAGTCGGTCTCCACCACAGCAAGGCATAGCTAGTGTTTATCCTGCGCATGGTGCTGTTGTGTGTTTCGCAGCACTGAAAGGATAAGCCCTCATTTCATCCCAACATTTAGAAATGTCTGCAATGTAGTGCCTGGTTTGTTTGTACCCGCCCTATGATTGTATTCATTAGCAGCACAAGCCTATGAATGTCTACTCGGAACTATGTCCCATTGAGGTCAATGAGACTTACTCCCAGGAAAATGTATATAGGATTGCAGCCTAAATGACAGCCCAATCGTAGGCATGTCTACTCAGATGTCAGTCCAATTGTGTTCAATTGAATTTACTCTCAGGAAAGTGCATATAGGATCACAGCCTGAGTTTTCTATGCTTCTGCCTTAGAGATTGTCAAATTCACATATAAACTGAAGGACACTTGGCTCAAATGCATTTATATGAATTATATAAATATACTGATGAGTATGAATTGTTATCCATATATTACACAGAGACATATTATGCACTTCATTAGAGATGCCTGTTTATCAGTTTGGAGAAGAATCACCCCCTTATCTTCCTGCCCCGCTGCATGAATATTTCATATGAAGTGATATTTGAGCATCATAAATCTAATTTTACTTGGAGGAGGAAAAAAACACCCAATGATCTAAATGTGAAAGGGAGGAATGGGAGCCAAAACTACAGATTACAAAAATATGACATTCATTACTTACCATTCCATACCCAGTGATGTTGCTAGGGGGGTGCAGGGGATGCAGACCACCCTGGGTGACACACTTAAGGGGGTGACACTACTAATGGCCATTATTGTAAAATATTGGTAGTTTCAAATACTACCATCATGTTATATATCATTCAAGGTGTAATTTAATACAGAACGCAATGAAGCAAACCACACTGAAATATCTATATTTATCAAACAATATAGCCAAATAACCAGAAAAGGAAAGCACAACTGCCTTATGTAACAAAAAGTAGAATTCCCTTAACTCAAAACTGACCAATTAGTCTGATTGTTCTGAGAGCCAATGAGGTGCTCTTATGCCACATCAGGAAACCAATAAGGTGTTAGCATGAATCAGCTATCCTGTCCACATATCAGAGCTAATACTAGAACTCAAATTCAGTTGTGTGAGTGTCACCAACTTGACCACTAGCTTTTTGTTGGTTACTGATTTGTCAGCTGACCTGTACTATTCTATATTAAAAAGAAATAAATAAAGTTGGGTCACGCCTGGGGGTGACACAAGGAGCTCTTGCACCAGGTGATGCAAACCCCAGTAACACTTTTGCCAATACCAAATGTAAATCTGGCCATTTAAAGCCAGACAGAAGTACTTCACAGAACTGATAACCCAACCCTATCCATTACCTTCCCCCCCCATCGCCAAAGTAGTGGGGCCAAAATGGCGGCCATTGCATCCTAAGGTGGGTGGCAGTCGAGGAGGCCATCCAGTGGGTAAGGGAACATTTGTTCCCTTATTTTTTTGGGGGGGGGTAAGCCTTTGAGGTGCAGAGGGGTCTACTTGGAACTGCATCAGTTAAATAGTTGGTGCAGGTACACATAGACCCATGCCATGGGATCGGTTTGAGAAGGGGGATAGGGGATCGATGGCACTGATGCCACTAATCCCATTCCTGGACCCAATCTGCCCATCCTTCCCCTCCATGCCCTCCCCTGCTCCATTTCATCCCTTCTCGCCCCTGTTTTGCCTTTCCATCCTCCTCCTATTTCCATTGCTGACTTACCTTGGTCAGCAAGTGGCAGGAGAAGCGCTGGAGTGGGCAGGAAGGCACAGGCATTCCTGCCAGTACTGCTGGCAGAACTCAGAGTGGCACGCTGATGGAGCACCTTTTGTGACTGGCATGACTACTTTATGGCAGTCTGCACAGGAGGCACACCACCATCAGGCGGTGCGCACAGGATTGAGTTGTTAAACATTGAAGGATAAGAATTTGGCAAGTCTTTGTAGAAAGAGAATTCCAACATTTTATACAGTTATGAACCCCAAGTTTGCCTTAGCGTTTATTCTCTCCCAAAACATGAATTAGCCTAGGAATCCAATCCACAATCTCCAGGGTTAAATTAAATGTCTTTCCCCAGGGAAAAGAGATTCAATCAGGCATTTCAGCAAGGGGGTAGGGAAGAGAAAACCAAGACTTAAGGCAGGATGAAACTAAAGTGTTGCCATTGCTATGCCTTTCTACTGTAAACCAGTACAGTGAGTTTGTGCCATAGCAGGTGGAGTCTCCAGCTGGTACCCTGGGAAGGAGTGTGCACTTCTAGCAATAATCTTCATATGTGTTTTCTTTTTCTTGCAGTATATTTGTTCTACATCTTACATTGGTTGATGATTCTAATTAGCTTGGAGTATTGCCAGTCAAAGAGAAGGAACTGAGTAGGCTGCTTAACTTTGCAAAACTCTGTTCCCTACAGGCGATGGCATTCATTTCCCGATTCTTATCAAATGCCCTGAAAGGCTCTGGGATTGCTGCCATGCCCCAAGGAATTTAGCCCAGGTTGGTAAAAGGGGCCAGGACTCTGATGCTCAGCGGTATTTGCTCCACTTGGAAAGTTGAATTGCCTACCTAAAGTTGTTTAGCCATATAAGACAGCATGAAGAATGCTTTTCATGTGTCTCTCTTTTGCATAGACAGTGCATAGATAGCCTAGTAAAGACTACAGTTCTATACACATGTCCTTGGGAATAAATCCTATTGGACTGAGAGCGCGGGGGGATGTTTGCCCCCTTGTCCCAGGGGAGGCTCCTGCTGCCCCATGGTGTTCCTCGGATCTGCGCCTGCTATTTAGCAAAACCAAATTGGGGCCACGTGATCTCAGCAGGGCCTTGGATGCGGCCTAACGGCTGCATCCCACCCCACCGCCCTCCCCGGACTGGCATGCCCACCCGCCTGCCCTCCCAGAACCTTTCTTGCGCCAGCAGAGTTCAGCTGGCACAAGGGAGGTTCTCTGTCAGCACTCTTGGGCCAACTCTACTGGTAGTGTTGGACCAAGAGCTCTAGCACTGATGCAGGGGTGCCGCTCGGCACCCCCACATCAGTGCTACATGGGTGCTGGGATTGCACCCTCAATGGGCTAACGTCTGCATAGGTGTGCATTCAGAATTCAGATTAGATATGTAAGCCTTGTTCTGTTTTAAAGCTGATTTATACCTAACTCCAACACATGTGCTTGCAGCAACCGCGACATCAGTGTGCACCACAAACATGATTTGGACACATCTTGTCTATATCTCTTCCGTACACAGGGAAGATTTCAACGTAAGGAAAAATGTCATGCACAGACCAGAGTTTGTGAAAAGTCATAGTCCTCACCTAATTCTTTGCTATGCCTAAGATATCCTCAAGCAATGCACTTCTCCATAAGTAAATAGTTACCCTCAAAGAGGGACATGGTGGCATTGTGGGTTAAACCGCTGCTGCTGAGCTTGCTGACCGGAAGGTTGGCAGTTCGAGACCACGCAACGGAGTGAGCTCCCGTTGCTTGTCCCAGCTCCTGCCAACCTAGCAGTTCGAAAGCACGTAAAAAAATGCGAGTAGATAAATAGGATCCACTTCGGTGGGAAGGTCACGGCGTTCCATGAGCCTTGTCGTATAGTCATGCTGGCCACATGACCACGGAAGCTTGTCCTTGGACAAACACCAGCTCTTCAGCTTAGAAACAGAGATGAGCACTGCCCCCTATAGTCAGTCACGACTAGACCATTCGGTTGTGGGGAAACCTTTACTTTTAGTGTTCACAGACAGGTGGTGTGCAAAGTGTATTATGAGTATAGAAACTGGCACTTGTGCGGTCTGGCTCTGTATGTTTGTATAAGCTGTAGGGACACATCCTGAAGCAATGGCTGTTATCTTAAACTCCACCACAAAAAGAAATGTACAATGCCACTTTGGGTTTGGAGTTGTGCATATGAAATGCTGCCTGGCTCCAGCGTCAAAAACGGTGCAGAGAAATCTCGGCATGCGTGGCCCCAATCACATGGGGTAATTCATGTTTTATTGAATCCAGTCCTAAAACATAAAGCATTAGTTGATTATGTGTAACCAAATGATGTTAGATGTCCATGAGCAATTATAATAAAATATTAAAAGCTGTTTCATAGCCTAGGAGGAAACAAAAAAAAAGAGATAAAAATATACAGCCATATACTTTTGATTTAGTTGCTTCAATTTCCCTTTTTGGACATTAAAAATGCATATACGAAATGCCATCTCCATTGCAAGAGGATATGAAGCGGCTCTTTTTCTTTTTTTATAGGGGGAAAAAAAAAAGAAAATCAAGTTAAGCAAAGTGTGGCAGAGCTGCAAAAAGTTTCTGCTGCTAAGCGACTTGCATTTCAGGGGAGTGGCCCCCTCCACTTTGGCTTTAATCATAAACCCAGATCCTTATTAGAAAAGCAGATCACCTTTGGAAATAAATAACTCTGGTGCAGAAGTTTCTCGCAAAGATAGAAATGACTTGCTTAATAAAGTCAAAATTATTATTTAGGTTAGCTAATAGAAGCGGCCATGGTTACAAAATTAATCAGTCCCTCCTATTACAGCAAATTGGGGAAGATTCTATTGACATATCTTCATCTGCATGTCTCATCAGAGGTGTCCGTGCCATTTAGCTACAAAACCCCAGAGGGTTTATTCTTCACAGAATCTTATAATACTTCAATTAAGGGACACCAAGCTGCCAGCCAGACAGCCGAGCGTTTATTTCTTGATGACTCCTTAAGTTGTGCCACAGGCCTATCATTAAGAGAATATTTTTCACAGCATGTTGCAAAGATCCTCCCGCCATTAAAAGGAATTGAAAAAGCATCCAATTTGTTGTTTCCACCTAACACAGATATTTTTCATTGCTGGAGCAGCCATTAAAAACAATCTGTTTTATTGCCTTCTGAAAAGATCACAGGAAGTACACATGGTGATTTATTTCGGGGATGACAACAGTATTAAAAGCACCATGAATCTGTAGGATTTGGAATAAATATTCAGGGAAACAAAACATCAAGGAAGTTTGGGTTTTATTGATATTCATTTATCATGTGCCACACTCAGTCGGGTTTTAATGCTGGCCCAAGATATTTTGGTGCCTGCGATGAAAAATGCAAACGTAACCTCCCACAACATGCACACAAATTAAGATGAGGCACAATCCTCTGGCAAGTCCTCCTGTACAAGCCTCATTGAGTCAAACAGCACCTCCCATTTGTTCTAATTAGGGTTGCGCAAGAGAACCTCTCAGTGCAGCGGTGTCATCCTACCGGTTCGCTGGGCGGAGTTTCTTCGCTCGCTGGGAGGGTTTCCGTGGTGATTGGCAGCGAGCACGCTGCCGATCACCACGGAAACCCTCCCAGC
>JAJKFI010000021.1:1269611-1338040 GCA_029204185.1 Lerista edwardsae
CGCGGGGGCGGGGAAGACGGCGAAACGGAGTGGTATGCAACGGGCGGGCTGCCGCTCACCCATTCCTCCCGCCCAGCGTTCCGGCTGCATGACGCCGCTGCATACAAGTGATCTGTAGTTCTGCACCTCATCCAGCAGTTTAGATACGTGGAATTACTCATGCACTTCTCTTGAAATTAGAGCCTTTGTCTTTCATGTTGAACAAAATTCAGTCCAGCAAACCACTGTCAATGCCTGGCCTCCTAGCCCTATGGAACAAGACAGTGTCATTGGTGATATAAAATATGCTGCCTAGCTGAGACAGGAGAGAACAAAATACATTGTTAGAACTGAATTGTAGCTTTAATTTACAGTTCATATTTTAACAGAACGCAGTTAACAGCCCCTACTCCCCCAAATGGCTCTGCTCTTTCTCCCTTGCTTCCCCACAGGCCTGACATTCTTCCAGATCACCTGCAGGATTCCTCCTCTGTAAATTCCTTCAAATCCCCTCTCAAAACCCAACTTTGCTACTATACCAGTGGTTCACAAACTGGTGGGTTGCAACCTACCAGCCAGGGAAGCACTTGTCCTGCCCCTTTAAGGGGCGGAGAAGGGGAAGGCAGCCATGCGATCCCCAGGATTGCATGGCTGCCAGGTGGGAGAGTTTTTTTTCAACTTACCTTTGCCAGTGCCAGCCTCGGGGGGGGGTATTGTACTGATGCCTCTGCATGCTCCCCATGCCTTTGAAACAGTTAAAAAAGTGACTGGAAACAACATCCAGTTTTCTACCGTGAAACAGGAAGTGGTTTCCTGATTGTTTTTGTTTACTGTTCCTGAGGCTTGGGGAGCCCTGCAGAGGCATCTGTAGGGTTCCCTGCAGCCTAGAGATTGGCACTGGCAGAGGTAAGTTCAACAAACCCTCCCCCTGGAAGCAAGGTGATCCTGTGGATCATGTTGCTGCCATAGCCCCCTTCCCTGCACATACTTACAATGCTCCCAACTCTCTTGGAAGCAATATACTATACCCTAGTCCTATGGGTCCCACACTTTTTCGACTGGCAGCTCCCTTGACCTACTGGGCCACTGGCCACGGCTCCCCATTAGGGCTACCTACAACCCTATACATTGTATAAGGTGGTGGGGTTTTTGCAAGGATTCCTTGATTCCCATGGTGGTTTCTGCGTCTCCCCAGGGCTCACAGTTTGGAAATCACAGCCATAGTCCTTTCACCCTGCTATAACAAAATCAAAGTACGTACACATGAAATATTGCATTTTCTTTCCCTACCCCCTTCTGTCAACGTCAGAGGCTGGCCAAGCCATACACAGGTGATAGGTGGGCAAAAGAAAGCTTTCAAAACAACATCACCTTCAGTGTGCCACGGATTCTGAACGGCAGCGGACAGACTCCAGCGAGACAGGTTCCAGGGCAAGCTAATACAATTCTTTGTCCACGGATGAAATTCGAAGGGCCTTCTTTTAGGGTTATAGACCCAGGGCCATCTCATCCATCAGGCCATCAATGGCACACTGCAAGGAATTTGGGGTGCCTTTCACCCTGCGGTTGCCACCTGACTCTATCCTGCTGCTGATGCAATCCGCAGTAAGCTGCTTCCTGCCACGAACAATGACGCTCCTTTGTTCATATGGTCCCTGCATATAAATCAGGGATATAATTCCTATATAATTCCATACATAATTCCTGTACTTCTGGGTTGGACAACAGCATGTGAGGAGCTTTGGCTTTTTTGGGTAGCACAGAAACAGTGGGCCCAAGACAGTATCAGGCAGTGTTTTGGGTTGTGCTTTCCCTGTAGATTCCTATAAATAGGATTGCCAGATACAAACTGGGACAAAGTGCCTATACTTTTAACCATTGTATGGAAGAGGGGATTTTGGCTGGTAAAGCTTTTGAAACTTTTCCTTGATGAGCTGCACCTGCCCACATTCCTTCTTTTTTACAATGGTTACATTCTGACCCATTTTGTAACTGGTAAGCCTACATAAACAAAGCAAATTCTGGATACCTGGATTGCTGCTTCTCATATTTAAAAAAAATCCCCCCTACTATGCACTGTGCTATGCTATACTGAAGCAGCTATTTTTCGTTACACAGACAGCTTTCCCATCCCTGTCAACCTTTGCTAGTATCAAAACTATGCAAGGATAGATAAGCAGCACTGAGAATGTGGGAGAGGGGAGGGGGTTACAAAAGCCAAACCACAGCAGCAAGAGGTCTGTTATCTCCAATTTGGGTTGGTAACAAACCTGCAAAAAATCACGGACTCCTCATTACAATTGTCTCCTGGTACAGAACCACAACACCTACCTCTGTCATCTCCTTTATGCCTAGGTTTAGATAGTGAACTGCTTGGGAATTCTCTTCCATTGTGCAGCACCAAGAAGGTCGATGGAGCTGTATTATTATTAGTATTAATAACAATTTGGGACAGATGAGCTATTAAGAATAACTCTGCAGTTAAAAGGGGGAAAAATATGCTACCCACTCTTAGACCTTTGCAGTTCAATGGGACTTATTTTCAACTATTTGAGCATAAGGTTGCAGCTTGAGTCACCAGATTTAAATTAACTCCATACGTGTATTTGATTTACAAATATGAACAGGGGCGTAGCTAAAGAAGTATAGTGGGGGTGCAACTGCACCAGGCAACAAGCTTTAGGGGGGCAACAAGCAGAGCTTGACATTAGTGGCCAAAATTGTGAAAACCTTGGTCTGTATGAATAATACCATCATGTTATACACCATTCAATGCTGAATTTAATGCAGACTGCAGGGAAACAAACTGGAGTGTAATATCTTTACTGTATCAAACATTATGGCTAGAAAGCGAAAATACAATTGTCATGTAATTTTTTAGGAATAGTACAGTTATGTTATATATCATTTGATGCAGAATTTCAAGCAGAATGCAGTAAAATTGAGTGTAATATCTTCATTCTATCAAAAGTTATGGCAAAAAAAGAAAGTTCAGCTGTGATGTCACTTCCTGCTGAGACGTCACTTCCGGGTGACATCATTTTGCCCTCTGCACTAGGCTACACTTTAATTAGCTACGCCAGTGCATATGAATAAAGCCTGGTTCACACATGACTGTCCTCCTATGCGGAGATACCTCTTTGGATAATATGAATTTGCTGTCATGTCTGAAGCCTGGGGATGTTCTGCACGGCAAGCACACATGCTGGATTTTGTCTTCTTTGGGCCGGGTTCCCCCAGCAAAGAGCTGAAATGCTTCGACCACCCCACTAATGGTACAGTAAATTGCATTTTCTCATTTGGAACAATGTAATAGATTTCTCTACTGAGTGATTTATCATGCAACAATTAGGAGCCCTAGGGAATGAGATGACCATTTAAAATTTTATCAGCTTGTTTCAATAAACTGTTAATGTGACCCTAATGTTTGGGAAGCACTTTAATATAATCAGATTTTAGTTGTTCAATCTACTGACATTAATGGCTAACTCATTAATCATGGGATTCTCACAGAGACCTCAGAGTCTGTGCTAAGTTCAGTGGACCACTTCTTACAATAATAAAAACAACAGGCAGTTTTCCAGAGAGAAAAATCTTCTCACTTTCTCAGTGAAATGTGGCTTCTGTTATACTCCAATAGTTGACTGGGTCACTTAGAATTCATGAGGGACAGGGAGGAAAACACCACTGGTGTTTGTGTGTGCATGTTGTGTGTTTAAAAAAAGAAGAACTTTGGTTGGATTCATTCCAGAATGGGGCAATTAAATAAATGCTTCTCATGAATTATCTGCTGCAGTAAACATTGTCCAGGTGAGAAAATGAGAGGCAATCATGCACTGATGCATTTATTTCTGGGTACGACCTGAACATAGTGGTGTCCCGGGGATGTGTGCTAATTTTGCAAGGTGCCTCACCTCACTGTGTAGACCGCTCCTTTCCCTTGCCATTGTAGCCAGTCCTGAGGGCGAAAGCAATGCCTTTGTGTTGCTTTCGCCACCAGAACTGGCTACAACAGCAAGGTGGAGGAGCAGTTTACATGGCAAGGTAAGCGGCTTGCAAAACCTAGTGCCCCACCCCCCCATCTAGGGCCGCTACTGCCTGAACATGTGGTCTTGAAACAGCCAGTTGGAGCACAAGGCGTTGTAATTTTCTCAGTAAAAATGCCATAGTATTGTTACGTGCTCCCCATGTAACAATGTGAGGGGCGGAGGCAGCGGCGTCATGCAGCCGGAACGCTGGGCGGGAGGAATGGGTGAGCGGCAGCCTGCCCGTTGTGTTCCGGTCCATTTTGCCATCTTCCCCGCCCCCGCAGGGGCGGGAAAGACGGCGAAACGGACCGGAACACGGGTGGGCTGCTGCTCACCCGTTCCTCCCGCCTAGTGTTCCGGCTGCATGACGCCGCTGGGCAGAGGGGAGGATAGGGCTTGGAGGGGGCAGGGATGGCCACAGCCTTTGCTCCCAAATCCTAACCTTCTTCACAAGCCAGGCAACTGGACACAGGTCTCCTCGACTCTGCCTGCCCCAAAGCAGGTGTAGAACCAACTGAGGTGTAGAACCAACCATTGGTGCTGCAGTGGCATAACATAAGGTAAGGTATCAAACGTTCCTGAGGAGACAGCTGCCAGAACTGTCAGCTGCCTCAGCGGGCACAGGATGCGCCAGTTGCCATTTTGGTGCCACTATTCCTCAGGGAGCCAAATTGTTCAGGATTGGCCTGCCGATTACCAAAGGGAACAAGATGGTTCATAGGGAAATAGGTGTTTTCTCAGATTCTCTGGACCCAGATGTGGGTCCCAGACAGCGTTGTCAATCAGCCGGGACGCTGGGCGGGAGAAACGGACCAGAACGCAACGGGCGGGCTGCCACTCACCCGTTTCTCCCGCCCAGCGTTCCGGCTGAATGACAACGCTGGTCCCAGACCCAGTCCACTGAGTGACCAGGTTGTTGTTGACAACATGACACATAATTGCAGGAACAAGTGACTGAATTCTGTGTCCAAGGGTGCCTACGAAAAGCCCTGTCACACACAGGGATGTAGCATGCATCAAGGTCACTTTCCACAAGCAACATTTGCTACCACACTACAAGGCCAAGATGTTCCACTGGTGCTCATAGCTTACGATGCAGTCAATCCATGCAGTCAAATAAACAGGGAGAAGCCACCATCAGCTCAAAGAAATATAGTTGCTACAAGCAGAATGGCCGTGTGCACTGGTCCCTTCTGTTATTAGCATTAGTTGACTGTAAAGAGGAATTACTGGCCCTGTAAACTTCATGAGCAGTGCTGCGTAATCTATAGTGGGATATCTCTTTTATAGAGCACTTGTTTTACAGTGGCTAATTCAGAAGAATACAAGGTGATCAACTGAAATCTCGACCTGAGGTATGGCTGTGAAGATAAGATCACCATATTAGCAGCAAATGACTATAGACTGAGTGAATGTACTATTTTTGACAGCCGCACTAGTATTTTAATGGAAATCTTGGATTAGTTTGCTTTAAAAAATTTAATCCTGCAAACCTTTTTTGTAGTTCATAGCAGGGAATGTTCTTTTGTTGAACTGCACTCTTAGGACGCAGCTATGCATAAATGCAAGGCAAGTCGCTGGATACTTTGTGAAAATAAGTCGCAGGACAAGAGAAAGAGACAAAAAAAGGAACTAATACAACATATTCACTGGTAGACCGTGTCCATGCTCAACTAACAGTGATTGCATATTTATTCCCCCCCCCCAAATATACCTTTTGTAAAGGGCATCTCTTATATTGGAGCATCTTATAAACTAGCTAATGGGATCTAGTTTGCATTTCAACTATCTCTGACAGCAATGGAAGAATTCATTTTAAAAATTGATTTTTGATAGCTTTGGGTTTCTATAATGATATTGCAATCTAAATTATGTAATGCAATATCTAAATTATTCACAGTACTGTCAGGATTGCTTAATGCATATTTAGTTTATTTATAAAACCTTTCTGCGAGACCAACATTTTAAATAAGTAACCCGTCTAAGAGGAAGTATGCAGTATCGACAAGTCACATAATATGTAGGGGTCAATAAAATGAAAGCACGTTCGGTCATTATTCAATACCTTACCCAAATCTGTATGTACTTGGACATACATTTTTATTGTTGGAAGTTCTGCTTTTTCCCTGAATTAAAAATTGCGTTGATTTGAAAGTAAGCATGAAGCGATAGAGGGATGTGCTCATTTAAGAAGCCCACAGTTACGCAGAGCCCACAGTTACAGCCCAATCCTAAGGTGTGCTGGAGCAGGTAGACCTGCACTGTATCCAGTGCAGCTTGCGAGGCCTGAGGAGCCTCCCCAGTGCAAGAGCACATTCATGCCCTTACACCAGGGGAGGTTCCAGCCTGCCCAGTGGCTTCCTCAGATCTGCGCTTGCGAAGTCACCATTCTCTTAATTCAGAGCACAATCCTATACTGTGCTGGATTGGCAAGGCCAGCCAGCCTGTGCCAAATCCAACACAGTATTCAGGAGGCTGGAGCCTCCCCATGGCAAGGGCACATTTGCCAACAGGCCTGTGCCAAATCCAAGGGCAGTATGAGGGAGGCTGGTGCCTCCGCGGCAAGGGAACGTTCGCGCACTTACCGTACGAGAGGCTCTAGCCTCCCTAATGCGCTACTCAGATCTGCGCCTGCTAAACAGCCTGAATTGGGACCACGTGGCCTCTCAATTGGGCTTAGGATTCAGCCTTATGGCTGAATCCCAAGCCTGCCCACGTCCTGCCCCCAAACCCCCCCACCCCGCCAATCCTGTGTCCAGACGGACACAGAGCCTCCCTCGCACTGGCTGGCTTCTGCTGATGCGAGGGAGCATTACTCGTAGCGTCGGCCTCACAGCTCTAGCACCGACGCGGGTGTGTGGCTTATAGCCAAAGCTGGCTGGCTCATGGCTGGTACAGCCATGGGATTGGCGGGGGGAGGGAGGTTATGGGCTGAGGGAGGGCAGGACGTGGGCGGGCTCCGGATTCAGCTGCAAAGCCGAATCCTAAGTCCGTATGGGAAGCCACGCAGACCCCGATTCAGACGGCGCAGTCTCCTCGGATCTTCGCCTGCTGTTTAGCAAGCACAGATCTGAGGAACGCATAGGGGAGGCTGGAGCCTCTTGTAGAGTAAGGGTGTGATCTTTCCCTTGCCACGGGGAGGCACTAGCCTCCCTCATATTGCGCTAGGATTTGGCACAGGCCTGTTGGCCTTGCCAGTTCAGCGCAGTATAGGATTGCGCTCTCAGTTGTTGTTGGGTGTTGGCAAATGCTAGAGTGTCACCCAAAACGTCATGGCGAGTCACCTTTGACACGCATGTCATAGGTTTGCCATCACTGCCTTAACCCCCTCTACATTTTCTCTAACATCACTACGTGCATGTGGCTGCATCTGCTGACACTAAACCACCCACCTAGTACACTTTTAGAGAGATTATCATTTATCATAGTTTATAAAAATGTGCCTTTGGAATTAAAAAACAAACACTGCTTTCTGCACTTCTAACTTTGGAAAAAACCAACATCTGAAAAAAAATAAAACCATTTTCACCCACTTCTACATATAGGTCCACATCGAAGTGACCATAACAAGCAACACTCAGGAGACCTTTTACCACTGAGAAAAGCTCTTTTGGATGATCTGCTGCAGGTGCAATAATGGAGAATAGGAAATCAATCATCCTCACGGCATAGTCCTCTAAATGAGTTTTATGATGTGTTTGAGTTGTACAGCCAGAGTTTTGAGTATACAAGTACACTGTACAACTGAAGAAGCAGGAAGTTGATGAGAAGATATATGGGAAGGTAGAAATGGACAGTGCTCTGGGGAGTCAGAGGAATTTTAATTTAACTTCAGAAACTTCAAAAAAATCTCATCTATAACAATGGCTTGAGTGGGGATTGGCTGATGTATGACTTTGGTGCAATGCCTGACAGCTTTAGTGTGCATTATCTGCAGTCCATCATGGAATAATGTGTCACATTAGCTGCTTGAGCCTTCCTGGGTGATTTAGGTGATTTTATTTGTAGTGAGCTGACTATTTTGAAGTACAGGTATGACCTGGTATCTGCTGGAGTTCTGTTCCAGACCCCAACATGGGTACCTGAAACGTGGATACTGGGAGCGCCTTTTTAAAGATAGGGGGACATCAGTGGTTTTCCTGCAACGAGGTTGGGAAAAAAAAGATTTGTGGAGCACCTGTACTGTACTTTGGTCAAATGGCTTCAGAAGTGTACTCCTTGTGATTCTACCTTGTTTCATGAGCAGAGGAAAGCATTTTGTTCACAGGGGCATGGTACTGATTTGATAGGAAGGAAACTGTCACCAGGTCAATTTAAAGTATTGGACCACAGAGTTAGACACAACTAACTCCATTAAAAAAGAGTTAGAGCGCAATCCTATACTGGAGTTAGGCCAGCATAAACTAAGCCAGCAAAGTTTGGCCAGCACAAGGGCCATCATAAAGCATGTTTGGACCACGCTCGTAGTCAGGGAGGATGGCGCATGTCTGCATGCTGGCCTCTGACTCCAAGAGTGGTCCAAACATATTTACTGTGTCCCTTGTGCTGGCCAAACTTTGCTGGCTTAGCTTATGCTGGCCTAACTCAGTTTAGGATTGCACCCTTAGACACATCTAAGCTCATTGATTTCAATGGCTTTAAGCATGCAAATGTAACATTGAATCAGGACCTTAATAATGAATATTACATAACAACAAAAACAATATGTAATTTTTTTTTATTATGCTGTAGGTTATTTTCACATTTAAAAATGCAACTTCATTTAGGTGGATGGTTGTAACTGCATTACAGACTTCTTTACTTCAATGTCATGTGCACATACAACATAGGTAACCTTCTATGGTGGGTGGCATTCTCAAGCCTTAAAATGGAACAGTAGGTACTTAACACTTCACAGATCATGAGCAAAATCTATCCCACTTTTTAGGAAATGTTGGAATGTTGAACATCCATGTTCTTAACAAGTAAATAACACATTCTTTGGCTACATTATGACCAGATTATATCTATTAGTTACTGCTGTGCACCATGTAAATCTCCAGAGTCCCCTGAGAGATGAGAAAATCATTTCAGACTTCAATAACTAACAATCAGTTATTGCTCTGGGCAATAATAAAGCTGAATGCAATTACCTAAAGTGAAGTTAGCAGTGTAACAAATGAAATACAGATCTCTCTCTCTCTCTCTCTCTCTCTCTCTCTCTCTCTCTCTCTCTCTCTCTCTCTCTCTCAAAATAAATGTAGCATCTTCTCATCACACAGCACTGCACAGTGGAATAGTAGCTTTTTAAAATGCATTGTTTGAACACTCTCTTTGAGGTTTGAAATATGTGATTAAAACTTACAGAAAGTTGCTTTTTATGATACCACTTGCATGATTAGTACTGGGGAATGAAAGACTATGGGCTATAAAACTGCAGCAGTAAAAACATCCATTCTCGGAAAACAGACATCTTTAAAGGCTGTACATGTCTGCCCGTTGCACCTTTCCTATTTATAAGGGCAACAGAAATTATATTCACATGTATACACAACTGGAAAAAAATGTTGCTAGCATCCAAAGAATGACACCATAATTTTCACATGCCCAAAGGGATTTGGGGACTCATGTTTTTTAAGCAGAAGCCCTGCTCCCCAATCACAGCAAGCTGCTTTTGAAACTGAAAGGAGTTGAAAAAAAATCCTACTGGGCATGCACAAGAGCTCTCTCTCTCTCTCTCTCTCTCTCTCTCTCTCTCTCTGTGTGTGTGTGTGTGTGTGTGTGTGTGTGTGTGTGTGATACATCAGGGAATAAACATGGGAAAAAATAATACCAGTGGCTGATCTTTTCATCATTGGTATATTTCTCCTATGCATTAGAGACAAGAATCATATGTTCATATGAACTGTAAACCCCTAGTTTCAAACTAGATGCAAATCTAGGTCTCCCTTTTTGGTTGAATAGTATGCCTTCAAGAGCTTCATGATCTGGAAAAAATTCTACAGGGGAAGTTTGTCCAAGTGAAATGTTATGCAATTGTTAAAGACGCAGAAGTCCTGCCAAGAAGTAAAAAAGTGATGACATCATCTAAATTTCTGATTTATCCAGTTCATTGAGGACTCTCACATGTCAACATAATTGTGCAAATAGAATGTTAGTTACATTTTGAAAAATGAAAAGTCTTCATTAGGGATGTGAGAAATGATGGATGAATACATGTGAAGATGACAATCACAAATTATGTTATTTTTCACAGTTGTCATTTGGGTTATGTAAGTATCATTTCAATCAAGCCACACATTCATTTGAAAGACATACTAATGTCAATCAAACATACTTGCAAGTGTGTTCAGCTTTCGACTGCATCCTGAACATAATTAGACGGGCAGCCCAATCCTGAGCCCGACAGCGCCCAGGGCTCCAGCAATTGCACCGGGCAACAAGCTTTAGGGGGGCAACAAGCTGAGCTTGGCACTAGTGGCCAAAATTGTGGAAACCTTGGTCTGTATGAATACTACCATCCTGTTATATACGGTTTGATGTGGAATTTAATGCAGAATGCAATGAAACAAACCAGAGTGTAATCTCTTTACTCAATCAAAAGTTTCGGCCAGAAACCCAGAAAACAAAAATATAACTGTCACTTTTTTAGGAATAATGCTGTCATTCTATATATCATATGATGTGGAATTTCATGCAGAATACAATGAATCAAATCAAGGTATAATATCTTAATTCTATCAAATGTTACGTCCAGAAAACCAAGAAAAACAAAAATACAACTCTGTCACTTCTGTTGTGACATCACTTCTGGGACATCATTTTGCTGTCTGCACTGGGCTACACATTCATTAGCGATGCCAGTGTTCAGAATACTTTTAGCCAGCAATACTAATTTATTACTGACATTACAGGCCTCAGGATTGGGGCCCTAAATGGTGAATGTACAATAATAATTTTCTAGTATAAAATTTTTCCACTTAACAGTAATGCTTTTTCTCTTTTTTACAACAGATTTTAGTTACAGTACTTTGAAATAGGTTTCCCAAACAGAAGAATAATTTCCTGATAAGAAGAAAAATTCTGCTTCAGATATTCTGAAAATGCATTTTAATTTATGCACACGTTTTGGCTTCAAATACAGAATGCTCCAGAATATAGATTCCACACATACATAAATCAGTCCTACTGTAGTTCTTGAGAAAATGCATTTGTGCATGGGAAAAAAAAAAGGATTGACATTGGATTTAGGTTTAAGGAACAGATTCCAGAATGTAGCCATGCTAAACTGTTGCAGCAAAAACAAAAATTAGTCTTGTGGCACCTTAAGGACCAACAAACGTGTTGCATTTGTGGGCTCTGCTCTAATTTCAAAAGAGTTTGGTTGTTGCATTGTCTGGGGTTCAGATTTTTATTTCCACTGACCATCCAGGGCCCTGTGAAGTACATTTAGAACAGGACTAAGATGCTGATATCACAGATGTTGTAGCATTGATAATTCTAATGATCGGTACCTACTATTTTTGTGTATTATCATCCCTGACATCAGCATGTTGACTTTCTCTCTCAACAAGTGTGATATATGGGATGGGATCAGCAAATCAATCAGTGAACCTCATCCCAATGTATTTTTCAGAACCAGCGTGCTCAATCACTCCTGCAGCCTAGTACTTGTTATATGGAGCTATTCCTGTGGCACTGGAAGTGCATTTGTTCAATAGCCTCAAGCCACAAACTGAATCCACACGGAGGTGCTTCAGCAAAAGCAATGTTTATCTGAGAGAACCTCACTTCACACACTGGTCAACATTATTGTCATAGAAAAGCTGACAGGAATATAGTCAGTGTACATGCTTACTGAAAAAGAATACTGAACGTATGTTTAAGAAAATGTGTTCTTAAGAGTGAGAGAGTGAGATTTTATAACAGAGTGAGAGTAAGATTTTATAACAGAAACTTAGATATGATGTTGTGGTGCAGAATATTATGTGATTGTATGTATACCTTGAGTTATCAGCCAAGATTGACTCCCAGGGTGACTGACAATTAAAATCCACAGATCTGTGCAATAATGTTTTAAGGAGACATGGGGGTGTCTATGGCAATGTCTTCTGGTCTGTGACAGCTGAAGACATAGTCCAGGTTCCAACTCCTTCCCTGAAGGAGGGAGCTGTTGCTACATATGGACTCGGGGTCTGGCTGAAGATAAAGATGCCAATCCACAGAAGCAGCCCATCTGCTGCTCTTCAGAGCTTTCTAGCCCAGATGGTGATACAATCTAGGTCCAGGCTTTTTCCTCCAGAGACAGGAGGCAGAAGGAGTTGCATATGGAGTCAGGATCTGGCTGATGGTAAAGAAGCAAACGCACAGAAGCAGCCCTTCCACTGATCTGCAATACTGCAAGATGGACAGACGAACCATGAGCTGAAATCCTTATTCCACCATGAAGCTCACAGGGTGACACTGGGCAAATCTTTCAGTCTAACCTACCATATAATAATATACTGTACAAGCAACGATACTGTTCTGAGCTCCTTGTAAAAAAAAAAAAAAAGGATACTACGGTCATGATCCTCTCCATTATTACTTTGGAGTAAGCCCCATTGACTATAATGGTACTTACTTCTGAGTAGGCATGCACAGAATTGAATTGCATAGAATTATATATAATTATACTTCTACAGTACTTAAAAAAAAATCACAGTATAACAATACTGTCAATTTTGCTATCAGGTTACTTAACAGGTACGGAAATTCTAAATGGACTTTAGAAATTGCAGATTAGACATGGAAACCAAGAGTATTAAAATATTCTGTAATCATCCAATACAGTATTCAAACTGATTTGTCAATCGGCTAAAGTTGGACAATGTAACTTTTGCCATACTAGCTGCTATACAGAGCAGTGTTTCAGGTGTGGCCATGGCCCATGTGCTGCCTGGGGCGAGAACCGGACTTCCACCCCCCCCACACACACACACAGACTGCCATCCCCCAACTTACCTGGAGGCTCGCACAACATCCACAGCTCTGTGGACCTCCAGAGCAGCAATTTTCAACCTTTTTCATCGCACAGCACACTGAGAAGGTACTAAAATTGTCAAGGCACACCTTCAATTTTTTGACAATTGATAAGGCACACCATGCTGTCAATGTGTGCTCACCATGCTGCCAATGTGTGCTCACACCCCATTGACTTTACTAATAAATGGCCTTCACCCAAATTCCTGTGGCACACCTGTGGAAGTTTGGGGCTCTTCAGTCTAGAAAAAAGGCGCCTGAGGGGGGGACATGATTGAGACATACAAAATTATGCATGGAAGGGATAGAGTTGATAGAGGGATGTTCTTTTCCCTCTCTCAAAATACCAGAACCAGGGGGCATCTGCTAAAACTGAGGGTTGGGAGAGTTAAAACAGATAAAAGGAAGTATTTTTTTTACCCAGCGGGTAGTTAATCTGTGGAACTCTTTGCCACAGGAGGTGGTGATGGCATCTGGTCTTGATGCCTTTAAGAGGGGATTGGATGGATTTCTGGAGGAAAGGTCCATTGTGGGCTATAGGCAATGATGGATTGTGCAACCTCCTTACAAAGGTGGAGGGCTACTGTTACCGGGTGCAAGGGAGTGGCAACAGGATTCCAGCATCTTGTTGTCTCATGCCTCCCTGGGGCACCTGGTGGGCCGCTGTGAGATACAGGAAGCTGGACTAGATGGGCCTTTGGCCTGATCCAGCAGGGCTCTTCTTATGTTCTTATGTTCACTCATAGCACACCAATGTGCTGTGGCACAGTGGTTGAAAATTGCTGTTCCAGATGCTTACTACAGCCTTAGGCCTCTAAGGCTGCAATAAGCCTCTGGAAGGCCTGAGGATGCTGCATGTGGCCTGCCTGACCTTCAGGGGGGCTCCAGAGAGCGGGGAGCAGAGGCAGCACCACCCAAGCCGTTATGATCCCCAGGGGCACATACACCCCGGCTGTCCGCCCCTGCAGTGTTTCCCAGACTGTGAGTTGGGGCAGTTTTGGTGGGTTGCAAAGTTTTTGAAACATTAAAAAAAACTTTGCAAGCACCCTTGGCAGGTTTTGCAGAAGAAATGCATTAGCTGGAATGCTAACCTGTGGTATGATGAGGTAATCTTCATACCTCTCCAATTAAAAAGTCACATTTTTCAATTTTCTCTAGTAATTGGCATGCTATAGTTCACGTGTGAATCCAGTTTCAGCCTTTTATCGGACCTGGAAGTCCCTAACAGCACATCTTGCTCTTCAGTTCCTAGGTATCCTGGAATGACCGTAGAGGTTTGGGGGAATAGTCCTTGAACTCCGTTTCCAGAATGTCTAACAAATGTAGCACAGGACCATTAATAATAATAATAATAATAATAATATTATTATTATTATTATTATTATTATATTTTCACACAGTCAGATTGCTCTTATTGGCTGGTTTGTTTTGTCTTCCCAAGGACCTGGAATGTTTAGCTTTTATTCTATTTTTGTTGCTAGAAATAAAGTTGCAAAATGTGCGCTGTTCCTAGTAAAGCTGCTTTTTGCAGATTATTATTATTATTATTATTATTATTATTATCATCATCATCATCATCATCATCATCATCATCATCATTTGCCAATATAACTGGGGGGGGCAGGCACATGCTAATCTCCCATGCAAATTGGAAGCATTGCATGATGGTCTCTGCTCACATGTGGCTTTTTCAGACACTGACTCAGATTTTTGAAAGTGGAGACACAGGCCCACGTTTCAAACTGAAGTCAAACTGAAGTCAGCAAACGTTAAGAACCAACTACAAAAAAAACTAAGGCTAAGCTCACCGTGACCTTAAAAGTTATGATTAAAGATGCCTTGGCACTGGAAAGATGTTTTGAATGGGTGGGGGAAGGTCTGCACTATGGATGCCTTCCTGACCTGCAGAGCATTGGTCTACCCGCGGCAGTTCCTAATGGGTAGATCTGGGCTCCGGAGCCCAGGTCTGCCCGCGGCTGGTCCCAATGGGTAGACCTGGGCTCCAGAGCCCAGGTCTACCCATGCAATGTTGTGGGGGCCACTGGTGCCCCCTAGATGGCCCCCAGGGCTTGTGCCCCCCTGGACCCCCTAGATCCGCGACTAATTGGGCTATTAGATGCTTGGGAATCAAAAAATAGCACAGAGAAGTGCTGCAACCAGCACTGGGAAGAGATAATACCAGGATCACTTGACTTGGGTCTAAAAGACCCTTGCACTATTTTCCAAAATGCTTTCGAATTATTGCTGGTCGTGGCTTGGATCAATCAGTGCCACTGGTCCTGAAGAAACTTATGTCTCTTAAGATTGATCATCTTTTTGAATAAGACCTTAGCAGCAAAATAATTCTTAAGATCCTCTCTCAAATCGGAGGCTCGGAATGACATATAGCTTTCCCTAACGTGGGCCTTGGCTCTCCTGCACTCTGCATCAAACCACCCTATTCTAGATGTAAATCTCTTACTGGAGGCCTTGCCTCCATTGTGGGCAATAGAAGAAATAATAAGAGACAACAGGGCTTCATATGAGGCAACTACTAACATCGGATCAGTCTTCTCGAGGATACAATTTAAAAATTCCATACAACGGGGACTATCTAACACAAGATGTATTTTATGCAAGGTACAAGCGTCCCAGTGTACATAAGCTGAAGAAGTGGACTTTTCCTTAAGGGGAAGTGACAGACAAGGGCTGGGAATAACCAAGTCTAAACAGAGGCAAAGGGGGAGGTGGTCACTAAAGAAGGTTAAATAAATTTAAGGAAAATTAAATAAATTTAAGTTTAAATAATTAAACAAATTAAAGATTCAGGCTGCAATCCCATCATACTTTCCTGGGAGTAACACAATGGGATTGAATACAATGGAATTTACTTTTGAGTAGATCTGTACATGATTGTGTAGTAATGTAATATTAATAATTGTTAGATGATACAAAGTAGGTACCGATCGTAGGTCTAGATGTCAAAGTCTCACAGTAGAGCTTTTTGTATGCGGCATGTGCACCATTTAAGAGTGTTTACTTAGCTTCAGAGGAAGGAAATAACTTTGTTAGATTTTATGGGCTTTAATTAGGAATGAAATCTTTAATTGATTAAACAGTTAGAATTCCTCTTATACAATGGCACCTGCTGCAACACATGCATGCACCATCTAAAAACACAGTATGCTGTTTCTTCAAGACTATTGCTTTGTCATATGCTAATTTGATTAATTGGCTAAGGTTCCTTTAATCAGGTGACAGTTCTAGTTTTAAGAATAAGTGAAGCACAACAAGGTGTGTTCAGTCAGCCAGGTGCATAGCAGCAGGGAAGATCAATCCATGTTAGGCCACTCAGAAGGTTGACCTTCATTTTGCTCTCAACACAAAATGATCACCAACTTCCTTTTGTGAAGGGCAAAATTGTATGAATCTTACTGTAGACTTTCATCACCTTGCTGTGTGGTACGGCCCTTGGCCAAGCCTTTGCTTGACAATCTTTCCACTGACATTGCAAGGCTTTGAATCTGGTTGTAAAGCACAATTTTGTAGGCACTGGCATGAAAAAAGATGCAAAGGAAAAATAAATTAAGCACATCTTCCAATGACACAAGTCTCATGAAGAATTAACTGGGATAAGCACTTATTCTATCTGGTACGCTGACGACCTGAAGAATACAGACAAAAATAATAATTAAAACATAGCTTCATGCTGAGATGAAACTTTCAAGAGTCTCAACTGTGTTGAGCTTATGATTTTTCTGTTTTTGTATTTGTGAGCATAATTATGTCCCCGAGGCAGTAGGAGCTAGTGCTTGTCATCTCCCATTTCCCCCTCCAAAAGAAGATTAATTTCTTTACATAGAAATCCAAAGTTGACGCCAGAGCAATAATAATAAATGTAAACAAAACCTTTTATTTTTTAAAATTGCAGAATGCATAATTTAATGGCACAGTCACATAAATAATGAAAACACCACATATACTTTAGACAATTAAGGGTAAAGCTGAAAGGTAACATTTAATGAAGTATTGACTCACTATGTCAACAAAATGATGGCAGACATCTGTATAGATGATAGCATTTAGCAAAATGCTATAAAATCAATAAGAAGTAGGGGTGGGGGTGGGCAGGAGCAGACTTGATGGCTCAGAGTCTGGGTAATGGAATACGGAGCCTTTTGTCCTTTGCTCACCAGCTAAAAGAGGCCTAGGTGGCTGAACATGGCAACTTGCTGATGGCTGGTTGGAAGCTGACACTCAGCTCATGGTCATACGATTTAAGGAAGACAGGTGCCAGCATCATAAAATCAACATATGCTTCTCCAAATTAGCCATAATCATTAAAGATATATTAGCCTTTTCTTTAAACAATTGGGCTAAGTGAAAGCACATAGGGAGAGGAAGATGAAATCACGACAATAGGCCTGCCCTATTATGTGTGCACTCATTCAGAGGTCAGACCTTACACAATGAAAGGCTCTCTCAGGGCGCAATCCTAAACTGAGTTAGGCCGGCATAAACAAAGCCAGCAAAGTTTGGCCAGCACAAGGGACACCGTAAAGTATGTTTACACCACTCTCTGAGTCAGAGAGGCCAGCACACAGATGTGAGCCATCCTCCCTGACTTCAAGAGTAGTCCAAACACGCTTTATGGTGGCCCTTATGCTGGCCAAACTTTGCTGGCTTAGTTTATGCTGGCCTAATTCCAGTTTAGGATTGCGCTCTCAGTGCCGTCGTGAGCTCTGGGTCTGTTCCAACCTTGCAATATGTGCAGGTTGGGGAAGGTCTGCCACGATGGTCTGGCTCCCCTGCCCATGTGTTCACTCTGCTTTAATGGGTTGACTGAAAGGGACTCATAATGGCCCAATCCTAAACTGATAGCGCACGTCTGTGTGCTGGCCTCTCTGACTCCGAGAGTGGTCCAAACATACTTTCCTGGCCTAACTGTGCCAGCCTCACTCCAGGTTAGGATTGAACTCTAAAGCAGAGTAGTGCATTTTTCTTAAACACACCCACACACCCACCCACACACACACCCAAACATTTATTGTCATTGGTTAAAAGTAATAAATGGACAAAAAGGGGACTAGACTCCAACTAACTGTTCCTCTGACTCTTTCCTGCATCTGCCATTCATCTCTGGAGCCTATCAGTTTGCAATACTTTAACAATATTTGCCTTGCTTTGTTGAACTGAAAGTTGACCAGAAATCTTGTGCATTCTCTGAGCTAAGAAACCATGATAACAAATGCTTCGGAGACAAATTGGTTCTGGGCCATTCATCAAAATACTGGTGTGTTCTTAAAAAAGGATAACTTGGCAGGGCTAAAAGCAGTTTCCTGGAATAATAAATTGCCAAACCCATGTACAGATTGTATTTTAGACGGTGTTTTAGAATTCTGCAGAAGTTATTTCTCCCCTTTCCCCCACAACTGGTCTCTTTCTCTCAGTGGGTGGTATGGATTGCATAACAACCAGAAGGAAAAAAAAATCCATAATCCAATCCCTCAGGCTGTAACAGAGGTCAGTTTAGTTCAGCTGCCTTCAGTGTGCATCCCAATGTAACTCCAGCATTCTGTTGTATGCAGAAGCTTTGTGCTCCATTGACTTGCATATAGGTATGATGCACTTTTGTCCCCAGCATGGCACAACAGGAACATGGAAGCTTGACAGAGTGCATCAGTCTAGCTTACAATAAATCTATGCTTTTCCCTCTTGGAAGGAGTATCACATAGGAGAAACTGAGGGCATAATCCTAACCTGTCGTTAGGCTGGCATAGTTAGGCCAGCAAAGTTTGGCTGGCACAAGGGACACCATCAACCATGTTTGGACCACTCTCAGAGTCAGAGAGGCCAGTACACAGACATGTGCCATCCTCCTTGACTTCTAGAGTGGTCCAAATGCACTTTATGGTGGCCCTTGTGCCAGCCAAACTTTGCTGACCTAACTGTGCTGGCCTAACTCCAGGTTAGGATTGCGCCCTGAAAGATGCACTTGGGGACACCACAGGGGCCTGTTCCCTGCAGCAGGGGAGAATCAAATTTGCTCCTATCTGCATAGCCCTATTCTGAATCTGTTCTTCAGGAACCAGCATTTTAACAATCCACCATAATATAATAACAATCTGTTTACCAGAATTCTGTTGCACTTTTGTGTTGTTTGCTTTGAGAATAGACAAGACTATGATCTAGCTCCAATTCTATTTTCAGCATGAGATCTCAGCCCATGGAGAGAAGTTCCTCTGAGCATATGCTGAAAGCTCTTCTGTTACCACACCATCACCATTTTTAGGAAAAGTTCGCAGTTGATGAGATTTTAGAATAGCCCTGAGCATCTCTTGATGAAGACATTAAGCAATTGGGATGATGGTGGGGGTGGGGGTGGGGAGCTGAAAAAAGCAGGATGCTGTCACAAAACTTTTTGTACCACTCTGACAATAGTAGAACTCAGGGTCCTCTGATGAAATTGATGGGGCATTACATTTCAAGTAAGACAAAAGATGTAATCTATGGAATTTACTGTGCCAAGAGATGATGGTAGTCATAGGCTTCCAAGCAGACTTTAAACTTTTGGGATGCTTAGTTTACAACAGCAATTTTCAACCAGTGTGCTACAGGAGTTTGAGGGTCATTTATTAGTTGTGCCATTGGGGGATGCGAGCCCCCTACCTGTAGTGTGCCTTGACAATTTTTCATCTTGTCAGTGAGCTGTGAGATGAAAAAGGTTGAAAAAGGCTGGTTTACAACAAGGTGGGCTGCAGGGATGGTGGCCCCTATCTATGGTTCAAAAGCACAGTGGCGTTCCTTCAGGGGGACAAAACGCTAAGTTTTGCAGGAGCCTGAGCTTCTGTGGAATACAGCTCCTTCCCCTCGCCTCTACAGCCATTCGCGGCTCAGAGAGGAAACCTCCAAGCTGCGAATGGATCTGATGGCGAGGGGGATGGGCCATGTTATGCGGGAGCTCAGGCTTCGGCAAAACTTAGCATTTCCCACTCCCCCTTTGTAGGAATGCCACTGCAAAGGCATCATACTGGCAACTAAAGCTGGAGAAGCAACAGGTTGGGGGCGTTACCCTAATAGCTTGTTTGCAGGTTTATGCCACTGTGGACAACAGAATGCTGGAGTCTTCCACGCGTTTGTTTTTAACGCTCAAAGACTGCAGCGTGTGTCAAGCAATTCAACTCGCAACACGTACGGCGGTCCCGTCCCGTCGCAAAAAGCCCAACCAACTCCTCCTCCCCGGGACTACACCAGCACTGGGCGGAGAGGCGGGCCCGTTCCCGCTCGAGCGCAGAGGGGGCGTCTCCCGAGCCACGGTTGAGGAAGACAAGGCAGAGGTGACGCGCGTCGCTCAGCCCAGTAGGTATGCGCGCGCTCTCCGGTGTTGCGGGGGGAGGGAAGAGGCGGAGAAGAGCCTCGGTCCCCACAGCCCGGCTCCGCCCCCTCCCAGACTCAGGACGGGCCTGAGGCTAACGGTCGAAACCGTCATCAGCAACTGACGAAGGCCAAGGGATGCGCGCGATGTCCCCACTGCACGCTCTTCATTGAACAGCGTCTCTCCTTTTCCTCCCCTTTCATTGGTCAGTAGTGAAGCCCTCTGTTTCGCGATTGGCTGGAGCATGCAGCCGATCGAATTACGTCGAAGCCCCGCTTGTACGGGCTTTTTTTTTTTTCCCCTTCTGGAGGGAGTACAGTACTGTCGTTCCAAGATCGCCGGGGTGGCCATTTTGGTTGAGGGCAGGGATTATTTATTTACATATTGACACTCAGGAAGGGCAGCAGCTGCGGCAGTGGGAGAAAAACGGGAAGGAAGAAGGGTGTGCGTGTGAGCAGTAAACGGGGTGACCCTTCAGAGCCCCTGGGGGACGGACGAGGAGGGAGTTTATTTCCTCAGCTCACCTGCAGGGTACTCAGTTCGTGGGCCTTAGTTGAACTCTTCACGTAGCTAATGTAGTGCCTTCTTGAGTATCTGGCAGCGGGTTTTTCAGGACAGTAGAGCAAGGCATATGATGCTAATGCTCAGGGCCACATTCAGGTTTTGTGAGGGCGTTATGCATGCCCTCCGTGTGGTCTCCAACCTCAGCCAGTCAATTCAAAGAGAGCCGGGGCAGTAACTGCCCCATACACAGCCAGCCTGCACTGCTTGCCTGGGCAGAGGGGTATCTAGGATGCTGTGGGGGTTGCAAGAGCAATGGGTGCCATTTGCCACGGGGGCGCAGATTTCTGTCAGCCCCCCCCCCCACGCCCAAGCTGCTGCTGAGGGAAGCCGCAAGCCCCCAGCTTGCAGAGTGGTTTTGTCCGAGTGGTGGCCAGGAGAAGCCGAGCTACTCCATGGCTTGGGGGGGGGCGCACGTCTTCCCTCAGTCCTCACTTGGGTAATTTTTCCTAGCAGTGGCCGTGAAAAGCCATGCTCTTCCCCAGCTTGGCAAGCCGGGGGGTTTCGCGGCTTCCCTTGGCCGTTGCTTGGGCAGTTTTGCCTGAGCAGTGGCCAGGAGAAGCTGCACTTGTCCCTGGCTCACTGGGGGGGGACGACAAAATTGGTCAAGTGGGCGCAGAGGGAAGCCGCTTGCCGTCCTGGCTCGCCGAGCTGGGGATGAGCACAGCTTCTTTCAGCCACCACTGGGGCAAAAGTGCTTATCCTGGCCGCTGTTCGGGCAGTTTTGTTGCCTGAACAGCAGCCAAGGGAAGCTGCCTGCCCCCTGGCTCGCCCAAGCGGCGGCTGAGGAAAGCTGCGTGCCCCCTGGCTCGCTGAGTGGGGGGGGGCAGGGGAGTGGCTTCTCCCAACCATGGCTTGGCCAAAGTTGGCCTTACCACGGCACAGAGAAGCCACACCCCTCAACATCATGACATCACAATGTTGTGACTTCATGACATTGCGTGCATGGGCACTGTTTCGCCCTGGTACGCCTCTGCACCTGGGGCCAATGAGCAAAGTGGCGGAGTGTCTTCCCTTACTTGCCTTGGCTCCTGGTGTCACAATTGTTGGGACAACTATTTCTTGCGCACTCTCGCTGTCTAGTGCAGTGATGTATTGCACAAATGTCATGTAGCCATTATGCTCTGCTTGCCTATGCTCTCTCTCTCTCTCTCTCTCTCTCTCTCTCTTTGGCATGGCCTCCTGATTCAAGCCGCTGTGCTGCCCAACTAGGGGAGCGCCTGTAACTCAATGGTGAAGTTTATGCATTGCAGGCCCAAGGTCCCACGCCTATTAATTTATTTTTCATATTTTTACACCATTTTTCCTCCAAGGAGCTTAGGGTGGTATGCATGATTCTTTTTCCTCATCTTTGTCCTCATAACAGCCCTGTGAGGTAGGTGAAGCTGCGAGATAGTTACTGCCCCAAGGTGAGCCAGGAAGCTTCATGACTGAGTGGGGACTTGAACTTGGATCATCCAGGTCTCTGTCCAACACTGTAACAGCTACACAATACCAACTCTCAACCTCTGGCATCTCTAGGGAGGGCTGGGAAACCCTTTTGGGAAATTCTAGAAATGTTGCCAGTCCCAATGTCATACGAATCTAAATTGACCAATGCTTAGTATGAGGTAGCTTTTGTATCTTCAGTGAGTGAATACACATGGGTGAGCTTGCAGAGTCAGGTGCCGCTGCTGCCGTCATCTCCCATTATCACCTGCCTTCCAGGGGTGGCAAAGTGTTAGACTTGCCTAGCTGCTGTGGTGCCTGGAGGGAGCAAGCACACTGCTGCCTCTACTTCCTCACTGTTCTCTATCGCTGAACAGTGCAGAACTGTTGCACTGCCCAAAGAGGCTAGCTACCTTCACCTATTATATCCTTTTTCTCCTGAGTAGCATAGTATACTGCTGCCAGAGAGACTACTTTGTAACCCCTGCAGTTGTACCAATGCCAGAGAAAATAGCTAAATGAGTGGGGGCTTTGCTCACAGCAGAGGCCAAAGGATGAGAGAGATACAGTATATGCCAAGAGTGGTGAATGTGGTAGGAGAAGGATTTCTAGGCTGGTTTCAAAATGGAGGTTTCTAAGAGGAGCCCATATCCATGTTTTCCCCCAAATGTGGGCAGGTAGATGCACCCATCTGATTTGTTTGTTTTAGGAAATTTTGTGTTTGCTCATACCAGAAAAGAAATCAGCCTGGCAGGTATGAAGGCTGGTTTATTTGATCTTGTGCTAGTTCATTCCACCGTGTTAAGAATATATGTCTGCCTACGTGGAACCCTCTGAGATAAAAACCATAGAAAACTCAGGTCAGTACCTTTGGATAAAAAATGAAAAGCAGGACAACCTGAAAACTATTATGTAGAAACAGTATGCTTAATATTTTGTACAAATGTGAAGTCCGTCTTTTCAGTGACAGAAAATTTGACAGAAAAAAATTGATTTTTGTCTTTTGAAATTTTTGTCTTTTGATGTATAGTATTCATGAGAATGTATGTTACTAAAATAACTCAAAATGAATCTTCAGTTATGGATATTATGAGTTGGTGAATGTTCATTCAGACAAGCATAGTATACAGATGGAGCTTTCTGATTTGACTCAATAGGATCTACAGAAGAGAAGGGCTCTTTGTTAAACAAATAAGTGCTGTTAATTAAGCATTTTAAAAAGCTTTTCTTACCAGGGCAATGCAGCTACAGCCATGAGATCTGCAGACAATCTCTCTAGCTCTGAGATAAGACATCCTGGGACTCATCCTTTCCCTCTGATTAATCACTTCCGTTTTGTATTTTTCGCCTTGCTCCAGGGCAAAGGGAAGAAGTCTTATCTCAGCTAATGGATTCTAATTGCTCTAACCCCCTAGAGAATGGCTGCAGTCTGTTGCCATGGTAAGAGAAGCTTTTTAAAAGGCTGAATGTTAATTAACAGCATTTCATTTAACACTCTTTTTTCATCTGTAAAGGTTCTTGGAATGGAACCTATGCAGGCTGTACCTGCATACATTTTTGTTAGGAATGTCAAATTGTGCCATTTCAGAACATTTGACATTGTTAATTCCTTTGGTACATGGACCTGTGCAATTAACAGGGGCCTCCAAGTTTTTTGGCACGAGGACCACATCATATAGGAGGACATTTAAATGGTGACCCCAGTATCCATGGGGGGGGGCCTCTGGGACAGAACCCCAGTGGATAATGAGGTTGCACTGTATTAATTCCCCCTCAGCAGGTTGCTGTAGGTTGGTCCCACCACCTGCTAAGTGCTGGATAAAAATCTTCTGGAGGGTGGGATTGGCCCTCAGGTCAAGGCTTGGAGGCCACTGTAATAATTAGAACATCAACATCTGCAGTTCCGGAATGAAAATCTTTTACAGTGGTGGTGGGGAACTGTGCAATATGGGCTCCAGGTTGCTGGAGGTCCTAGGAGAACGCCCTGTACTGGTACTCTCATGGCATGCTCCATTCATTCTCTGATAACAAGACCAGACCTGAGGGGAAGTGGTGAGTATTTTAATGCTCAACTCACCAAGCAGCCCAGGTCTAAGGTGACTGTCTTCTCATGTGCTTAGAGCGACTGTGTGAGATTTTAAATGGCAGACTTATGACAGGTACTTTTGTAATTCTAGCCATTCCCTCTCAAAGAAGGAAACTAGTTTGTTTTGGCAAGAACTTTAAAGTCAAAGTATGTTGTGACATTTTGCTAGCATGCCAATATAAACTTGAAACATCAATAGTACCCACCCATCTCCCTCCTGTGACACATGCACCAACAGTGTAAATGAAATGATAAGGGAAATGGTTAGAAAAGAGGATAAGAAAGAAGAAATTGAGAGAAGGCAAGCTGTGTGCTATGCAAAAAATCAGAAGTTAGTAGAATGCTAAAAAGCCTTTTTCTTAACCATTGTGCTTGACTTTCTTTGATATACCAGTTTCTTCTAGATGCTTATAATGTGGGGCACTGTGTAATCCATTGCTAAATCTTGGCAGCCTCTATAGCCTATGGACTGCAACTCTGTAAAAACAATTATTGTAACAAGAGTGTTTTAGAAGCTGGAGCTGGTTTTGAGAATGTGAGATTTATGACCTTTATCACTGGGACTTTCATTTAAATTCTTTCCTTCTTCATCAAAGGAAATAATGCAAAAGGTGTGTGTATTATGGATCAAAGAGGGAATTTAACCATTCCCATATCTTGTTTGCTGTTGATATCCTTAATCACTAGAGCAGAAGAAATAATTGCCTCTAGAAGCTTTTAACTGTATATGTGGAAGAGTACTGAATTTTTGCGTTGTGTTGCAGCAGCAGATGCCTGAGCTCTGCCAGTTTAGCTTTTAATATTATTCCCAGTGGCACAGCTTCTGTATTTGTGCTCAGGCTTTTACATAATATGATCATCCGGCTGAATCTGCTGTCACCTGGCATTTATTTCACCAAAGCTGGTCTCATATATACCATGCCATTAACTCACAGGGGAGGAGGTGCAAACAGAAGGTGTGATTTTTATTCCTCCCAAGTAATTTCAGTTGCAGTCAAGGCTTCAGCATCAAAATGTTGTCCTAAGGAAAGAGGTACCCAATCAGTGGCCATTTCTGGAACGATTATGTTTAGTAACAGTGGGACCCTACCAAGAGTGAAGGAAGTTGGTGGTAGCAGAAAGTCAGGTTTCCTAATAGCTGCTGAACACCAGGTCCTGGAGACCAACAGTAAGACTCAACATGTTCTCTTCATGTCCTGTTCCAAAAGCATCTAGTTTGTCCCCTGTGGGATACTGGGCTAAATTGACCTTTGGTGTGATCTAGCAAGTTATTTCTTATGAAAGCAAAAGATGTCAGCATAGCCTGTTGCCGTGATTCTAAATGTTTGCTGTGGCATATATAAAAGCTGTTAGGAAAACACATGTCCTGGTGACAGGGGCCTAAAGACACACAGACATATACCCACTGTAAGTCAGTGTAAAGCAATGAAAACCTAAGCAATCCAAAATACTCACACTGAAAATTGATAAATGTGTGACAAAATTTGAACAAAATAAATTTTCATTTAAATAACCACTATCTACTTGTCACTCATCTTAGTATAATCATTGTTGAGAAAAACTTGGAGGCGGGAATGGGCTCATTTCATACAGAGCAATTGGTTAAAATAATGCCTGCATACTGTATTTTCTTTTAAATCTCTGTTTGTAAAAGGACTAAAGGACTTTTTCTTGTTTAAAGGAAAGCTCAATGTTCCTGGAAGGAGCTGTTTTGAATGTTATAAATAGAGACAGGCTCAGCACGCCCTTGGTTATGGCCTTGAATGTTAGTATGGTAGTTGATATAAGTCATCAGGAGCACATTTGCAGGTGTGACAAATTTAAGGATTGCACTATTACTTGTTTCTATGCAGCAGATACTGAAAACAGCTATAAACCTTAGAACTGCCAACTAAATAAGGTCACTAAATGACTTTGGACCAGCCACTCCTTTATTCTATCCTACTTCACAGGGTGCTTGTGCTGATGAAGTGGCATCTTCCCTATCCAGTGGCATAGCTATGTCATTTGACACCCGGGGCCCATAAATTTTTGACACCCCCTCCCCAATGGCAAAATTATTATGTTTGTTTTATCAGCCCCCTTCCATGAAAGCTCCATTCCCAGCAGAGCTTAACTGTTTCGTGCACAGCCCTTCCTCTGTGCCTTTGCTGGTGGGATTTTCATTTCCTGTTCTCAGTCCCCCTACTGGCCTGGATGACCATTTGCTGCTGGAGCTGCTTGCTTGCTGCCGGAGGCCAAACACGGGACCCAGATAAAAAAATTATGTGAGCCTCATTCATGGACTCATTATGCAGGGGCATACAGTGAGATCACCCTAAGGTTCTGTAAACTGTGCAGAACTATCCTTTCATCTCTCCACTTTCAATAGAAAAATTTTTCAGAAAAACTGGTGGGACAATTTTTTTTTTGGTATCCCACTTTCACAAGTGATTCACTATTGCATCCACTATAGAAAATCTGTTATTAAAGAATGTTAAAGATTGCAGTGAGGGATGAGGAGATAGGATTCCCCCATATTCGTGGTTTCCATATCCATGGAGAGGCCCTGAAACAAATCTCCTGTGGATATGGGGGCCTACCTATACTGAATAAGTTTCCATGGTTGCTGTCATTTGTATGTCTTACAGCATTATTCTTTACATATTTATTATGAAATAAGTTCCATTGTGTTATTGTGTCTAATGGCCCTGATTGCTGAACTGACATTATATTTTCTTTATATTTAACCGAAATCTATGTTTCTGCAGTTTAACATTTTCTTCTTTTCCATAGGATAAGTTTTTGTCGTCGTCCCCTTTCCTGGCTGTAATATCTGCAGAAACCTGGAGGTATGCCATTTCCCTTGAAACTGCAAGCTTAAATAGAAGTACAGTTTTTGCAATTACACCAGTTGGACCACTGCCTGAAAACTTTAGCCCATTGGATTAACCACAAATTCATAATTTCTTTTCTGTGTAGTGAAAGAAGTCCCTTTCAAGATTTCATTATCTCTACTACCAAAAATACTTGGCATTAATATTTAAGTATCTCCTGCAATTGAAGAACCAAAATATCCAGTTTAATGTTTATGAATTTTTTGTGTGCCAGTCGGTATCGTGGAAGTCCCTTTGGACTTTATTATTCTTATTAATCATTTATATGGGACCATAAATGTACAAAGCACAGTGCCATGTAGTTTATAGCTCTTATATTCATTTTTTATTATTTTAGTCATTCACAATATGTTTCTTTTTATTAATGAAAGGGATTGTGTGATCCCCGAGATAGTGAGAATAGGGCAATAAATTCCCTCAAAATGTAAAAATAATGGGTATTTCATGAATAGTGAGTTCAAATATATTCTCTTAGAGGCTATACATAAATTAAGTAACTTTTCTAAAGTAACTTGAGATCCATCATTACATTTGTTATGCTGAAGAACAATTCCACCTTTCAAAACCAAAAGGTATCACTGTGTTACATTATTCTGGATAGGACACACCTTCACCTCTCATACTTGATTGGACATTAAGGTTTTTCTGGACTTACCCATGGCTAAGGAGTATAATCTTAAAAAGCATATTGGGGCTGATTTTATGTAACAATGGCTCAAGTGATTACAAGGTTCATCAAATTAACATAAAGATTCTCTTAAACTACCAATGGCATTTAACTAAGAGCCCAATCCTAATCTGGAGTTAGGCCGGAAAAGTTAGACCAGCAAAGTTTGGCTGGCACCAGGGCCACCATAAAGCATGTTTGGACCACTTTTGGCGTCAGGGAGGATGGCCTCTCTGACTCCAAGTGGTCCAAACATACTTTACGGCACTGTTATTCAAACTGTGGGTCGGGACCCACTTGGTGGGTTGTGACCTAATGTTAGGTGGGTTGTGGAAAGCTGGGAGTAGCCATCTTGGAAACTGCAGACCTTCCTCTTGCTAGATTCCTTTTGTGAGTATTAACAGTTTGAATTTTCATGTAAGGGTTTTTTTAAGTTTTATTTTTAGTTCAGTGCTTTTACATCATATTTTTATTCTAATCTTGCTTTCTGTCAGGGATGTTTCATGGTTGTGCAATTGTTGAAGCCCAAGAGTGCCCGTTTACATTCCAGGAGTGTCATTATGTTACAATGACAGCACTTCCTGCTTGATGATGTCACTTCCTGCCACAACATCACTTCCTAGTTAATGACATCAGTTCCGGTGGGCCCCGACAGGAGTGCCATTCTAAAAAGTGGGTCCTGGTCTAAAAAGTTTGAATACCACTGCTTTACGGTATCCCTTGTGCTGGCCAAACTTGGCTGGCCTAACTATGCCGACCTAACTCCAGGCTAGGATTGCACTCTAAGAATTGAGCCCTGTCAAGTGATGAAGAAAACAGTTACTGATACCTCCCTTTTTCCTCATGTGTAGCAGTTAGAAACTTCTGTTCTTGGTTTAGCAGCAAATCATTGTTAGCCATTTTGTATGAACCCATGGTTTGTTTGCATGTGAGCATTACTTTCAAACAATGGTTTTTACTGTATTATTTTGCTCCCTGCCCAGAGTATACAGCAAACTTTTAAATCTAGTGACTCAGGTAGCATAGATTCCTTGATTGAATTTAGCCTTGGTGAGGGAGTTTGTGAGGGAGTTTGTAGTTCAGGAAGCTTCCAGATGTGGCCTTAGTTCATGGGTTCAAAAGTGCTGTGCAAGCAAGGTGTGGCTGCTCATGGAAAAAAAACAAAAAGCAAGCAAAGCTTCGCTCAAGCTAACCACCTAGAGTAGGGTGGTTGTGGTGGTGCTTGCTCTGACAAATTGAAAGTGTGACCTTCCTTGAGGTCTGTGGGAGCTGAGGGTTCCTGCCATCAGCTTTACAGTTGTGATAATGGTCTGGGTTGTGTTCTCCTGGCAGGTACCTAGAGCCATGTACACATGCAATCAGGTTTGTCACATGCAAATAAAAGATGGTCAGGCATGAGCAAGCCTGTTGTGTTTATAATGCCAAATCATGGTTTAGTCTGAACAACCCCCGATGTTCAACCTCAATGTTCTGAGCTGTATGGAACAAGCACATTATATGCCAGGGACCAACGCTATCCAAAGCACTTTCTTTGACTCCTGCAGCTTTATTTCTTACATGGAAACAAGTTGTTCGGGGGAAAGACTTAGGAGGACTGGATGCGTCTGCAGGTCTGGTCAGCACCCAAGTATAACTGCTGAACAATGACATGCAGTGGCTGCTATGTTGGGTTTGGTTCAAGAAAGCCCTTCTGCAGCCAATGTTTCCTGTGTGACATTTTTCCTACCTTGGTCTGCATATAAAAACACTGAGGGCCCAATCCTATTCAACCTTCCTGTGCCTATGCAGCCCCAAGGTAAGGGAACAAATGTTTCCTTACCTTGAGGAGGCCTCTGCGATTGCCCCACCACAACAGAATGCAGTGGATGCCTCATTGGCATGGCTGCATCAGGGCTGGAACGTTGTATAGAATTTGGCCCTAATTGTGTACACTTAGATTGCAACCCTGCTGGTAGTCTTCCTGTTGGTTTTTAACCACGTCTGTCCCCCATTGTATTTTTAATTAATTTAGCCATCTACTTTTTACCAAACTCATAAGTTTTATTAGATAGTTAACAGTAAATTTGCATACTACCACAAACTTTAATATGATTCTTAATTACCCTTCCTAGGAAACAAAAGCATTTCATATTTCTTTAAAAAACGAAATTAGTTCTTTCTGCTTACATTTCCATCATTGGGTACATTTTGGTGATGAGTGCAATAGGAAAAAGATTGAATTCATTCTTTGTATAAATTTTAAAAATTCAATGCTGTGTTATGTGTAGTTTAGGAAACTCATTTTAGTTACTACAGGGTGATAGATTTCTCTCCTAAGTACATGGGCCGTAAATCTTGTAGCGCCCCCCCCCCGCCCTCACCAAACCTTGATATGATGGTACATTGAAGCACATTCATGAGCAGACTTCATAAATAATAAATATATTTTCTTATTAATCCATATTTTAGTTTAACTTGGGCTCATACCAAGTGACTTTCTCAGGGAACGCTGAATTATTTTTTTTACAAGCGAAGGTGATGAGCTACAGTCCCCTGGGAATTCAATTGTGAAAACAATCTTGGTTTTGTACATGCAAATACAGAGTTATTCCCTTTCCACATCTATCGCAAGACGTTTTAAATTGTGGCTGATCTTTTATGCAAATAGCTGTCTTATTAGACATTGCGGCTGTATGTGCTAATGTCTTCATGGGTTTCTTGGGAGTTTGCTATCTAACCATCAAAGCAGTTGAAATGAATGATGATTACTGCGCAGCTTTGAAGAACAAAGAAAAGTCACAGCAATTTTAGAGGTCCTGCTTGCTGCAAAATCAGTGACAGCTTGAACCACACAGACATCCAAGAGGAGGGTCTCTGTGGCTCATATTAACTGGGCTAAACTTTTTTTTTTTCTTTCAATTGGAAATGATTTTTCACGTTTTGGTTTATCTGTGGCAACAAAAAGTGCAGTATCTTTTTGTTGCTAACACTTTGTTGCAAAAAATTACAAGGCTATTGAAATTAAAAAGCAAATAAAAGGCATACTATTCCTTCTAGAGAAGGGTGCATTCACTCTATTGGGTCAGAAAAAAATGAAGTACTTCCTCCCCCCCCCCCCCCAATAAATTGGCAATGGTTTAATACAACACCTTCTGTATCTGTACAACATACTGAGCAAGGGGAAGGCCACAACCCTGACCTCAAGGGAGAAAAAGTGGAGAAGAACAAAAAGGGGGGAAATAATTTTGGTAAACAGTTCTCCTTCCCAAAGGGGAGTCCCTACTTCGACGCCTCAGTTGTGTGAGTGGAGGGAGTTCATATTATCCAGTATCATATCTTCACCAGTAGGCTCATGACTATTTCCCTGGCCTGTGAGCAAAAACATCCACTTCTTAGCTTCTCCCTCCTCCCCGATGCTTTTTGCCTTTAATCCCACTGCAGCAAACTGTCCATGCCCCACAGGTTGAAACCTCGTACCAATCTTTCTCAGGGTGAACTCTGGCATTACTATTCCAGTTGTTATATGGGGTACTGAGGGAGCGCCAGGTACTTCCACAGCTGGCATCCTCATTCCTTCTACACTCTTTGGCTGTCAATGAGTAGCACTCCAGGATATTTGGCTTATTTCTGAGCCAATCTGATAGTCTGGTGTCACCAACAGACACATGATTTTTGTCAACTCTCCCACCAGTAGCAGCCAAGACTATATCTTCCACTGTTCTCAATAGTCCTCTGAAATTGCTCTTCAAGGGGCTGCATTGGGATACAGCAGCCCTTCTCAACCTTCTCTTATATGAAGGATATATGGCTGGGGTATATTAAAAACAACTGGGGTAGAGTGTTCAAGATGAAAACACCCTTTTCCTGAGTTGTTAAAATCCAACCCAAATGAATATATACCAAATGTCCAGCTTGCATTTGTGTCCAGCTTAAGATAGGTTTTGAGACTGACGGCGCAACAATGCTGACTCCTGAGAGTCACAAACATGCTGTAAGGTATGTTTGCACTGACTCAGGAGTCGGCTGGGTTGGCATGGGTGCCCGAGCTGGCTTGCCAGAGCCAGATCCAGCCCCTGTGCCAACCGGCCAGGGTAAGTTTAAACCAGGCGGTGCAGGGGAAGGGAGAGGGTGGCAGGAGGCCATTCTGGGGGTTGGGAGGGGGCATTATTGGGTGGGGGAGGGCAGAATGGTTGGCAGATTGAGGGATTGGTGGCAGCGGCAGCACACACTGGATCCTAACCCCCACTCCTGGATCCTGCAGCCTTACATGGACTGCTTGAACTTGTGCCAAGTAAGTAGCTGGCGTAGACCCAAGTATCCCAATAGGATAAGCTGTGGCTCGACATGGGGTAAGGGGTAAAATGTCCCCTTATCCTGAGGTGACCTCCAGCCTGCACCTTACTGGATACAGGGCAGGCTGCTGTGGGCTGTGAAGATAGAGATAATATTTAATGATAGTTCAACTTGGCATTCTGAAAAAGGTAGTGAACAAGTGGTAAATGTGGATAGCAATATTGGCTCATGAATAATAAGGATGATTTGGTCTACAGTCTAAATATACCATATTTTTTCTGTTTTTATGCACGTGTCTAATTTATTACTTGTTAAAGTCTGTTCATTTTCTTCCTTATAGAAGTCTTGAGTCTAGAAAAATGGGTAGAAAAGATGCCTCTGCTGCAAGAACTCCTGTTGATCAGTACAGAAAACAAATAGGTAAAAATGTTCATTGGATATGCCTATGCGATGTGATGTATTGGTTTCTTTTCTTAGTTTCTGTGATTGTTACACATTCCTGTATTAGTCTGCTTTAAGCACTAAAGCAGACTGTTCGCTGGCATTTACTAATGTTGATTGCATTTTGAACAGTATCCCTCTACTCTTAACTTTTGTTACTCTGTTTCGCAGTTTACCCTGTAAGTGTCATAGTTCCATGGTACTCAGGAGAACCTTGCTAAGCTGTGGGAGCAATCCTATACTGCACTGGAATGATGAGGCCGGCTGGCCTGCACCATATCCTGACGTAGTAAAGGAGAGGCTGGAGCCTCAAAGCTCAAATCTCCCCATTTTATCCCTATTTTTGGCATACTTTCCCCTTTTCCCCTATTTTTGCTTAAAGGTAAAGGTTTTCCCACGACCGAATGGTCTAGTCGTGACCGACTGTAGGGGGCGGTGCTTATCTCCATTTCAAAGCCTGTAGAGCCGGTGTTTGTCCTAGGACAAGCTTCCGTGGTCATGTGGCCGGCATGACTATACGCCATTCTGCACACACAACGCCGTTCCCTTCCCACTGAAGTGGTCCCTATTTATCTACTTGCATTTAGGTGCTTTTGAACTGCTAGGTTGGCAGGAGCTGGGACAAGCAACGGGAGCTCACTTCATCACGCAGTCTTGAACTCCCAACCTTCCGATTGGAAAGCCCAGCAGCAGCAGCAGTTTAACCTGCTGTGCCACCATGTCCCTGCTTATTTTTGCATACTCTCCCGCCTATTTTGGACCCATCTCCCAGAGGCTTCTGTGATGCCTCAGCATTCTGGAAAGGTTGCTGAGACAGCCTGGTGCAGGATCCGTTGTCCAGGGATACTTCCCCGAAACCCTTTAAAATCAGTGCTGAAAGCCCATGTGACAAAGCGGTTTTTGTGGGTTTCCTGACTTAGAAGTCAATAGAAGAATGACTGGATAGCAGAGACACCAGTCACTAGCCATTAAATGATATACCCATTTTGGCCTTCTTCCCTGTACCTGTTTGATTATATTTTCTATAAATTCTCTGTGCATGAAGAACTAGCATAACAGGAAGAAGGCAAGGCATAGGAAGGTTCTGTGGCATAAGGGAGCATTTAAAGTGCAATTTCCCTGCCTGCAGTCTGAAATGGTGGAGCCCAGCATGAACTGTACCATGTGGTTTTCCTGTCATCTGTTTCAGCTCTAGAGTTGGTCTGCAGTGATTTGGTAAAAACATCAACTTGCACTGAAAAATTGAGACTTTTTAAAAGCTGAAGTAACTGTACATCTGCTTTACTGCAGGCCCAGCCTTTGTTACTATTTACCCCACACATGTTTCAGTGAAAATTGCCCTTCAGTTTTGAACCACATGGCTTGCGGGCTGTTCTCTAATGGACTGAATCCAGTGAGTGCTCAAGCAAGTTGCTTTGCCTCATTCTGTTGCAGAGACAGGCATAAAGGACCAGATAATCCTCCTCTGCCTAGGTTGCGGTTGCTTAAGGCAAAAAAAAAAAAAAAAAAAAAAGACAAGAAAAGGAAAAGAAAGAGAGGAAGGACCTCTAGGTCAGGGCATATTTCATGCATTTATTTATTCCGCTTTATCCTCTGTATTGGCAATAAAATCCCTCTTTATTGTTCTAGCATGAGAATATAACTGATGAAAGAGTCAACACAAAACTTTCTTTTGTTCACACAGTACATATTTAGGAACCTTAGTAATCCTGCATTCTCCACTTACTCATTTATCCATTCTTCATTCTCCACTCATTCATTTGCAAGAGATTTTTGCATAGTCAGTTGCATACCCTACCTTCATTTTAGCTCTTGTGCAATAGATCCTGTAAATAACTTTTGGTCCCAGTAGTTCAGTGAGAGCGCAATCTTATACTTTACTGGATTAGGGCTGCTGGCAGGCCAGCATCAAATCCAAGGCAGTATTGGAGAGACTGGAGCCTCCCCGTGGCAAGGGCACATTCACGCCCTTACTGTAGGGGAGGCTCTAGCCTCCCTGGTGTGCTCCTCAGATCTGCGCCTGCTAAACAGCAGGCACAGATCCGAGGATACTATGCGGCCTGAATTGGAGCTGCTCGGCCTCCCAATCGGATTTAGGATTCGGCCTTATGACCGATTCCCAAGCCCGCCCCCTTCCCAGGCTGGCATGCCTGCTGGCCTGCCCACGTCCCGCCCAGAACCTCCCTCCCCCACCCACTCCCACCCTCGTCCAAAAATGGCACCTCCCTCGCGCCGGCTGGTTTTGGCCGATGCAAAGGAGGTGCTGTGTGGGAACAACGGGCCCGGTGCTGCCTGCAGTGCCGGTCCTGTTGCCTTAGCACCGATGCGGGGGTGCCGCTTGGCACCCCCACGTCAGCGCTAATGCAGTCGTGCTGACGCTATGACATAGCATTGGCATGACGGGCAGCCCGGGAATGCACTGTGAGTGAGGCAAGGAACTGTTGTAGTATTTGTGTAAATAATAGCAGAGTTGGAGGCTCGGATACCCATTCCAGCGCTTGCCTTAGCGCTCCGGAGCGAAGGAACGAGGCGCTCGCTACATCTCAATAAACAAAGTCTCTTTATTGGTTTCAGTAGCGAAAGTGAGATAGGTGAAAAGTTCAGTCTGCCGGTTAAGAAAGCCGGCGAAGTCTTTGCCGCTCGCAGGCGGCGTTTCAGTGCAGCTTTTACATCTTAGTGCACACACAGTGAAATATTCCTTCTACACAAGAACAAAGGGATGCAACCAGAGTATATCTGGTAGGTGGATACCTGAAGACCCTTGTGCCCCATTTTACCCAATGAGGTGCCCCTTTGGACACTATGATCTCATGAGAAAGCAAAGTGTTTGTAGCCAGTTCTTCCCGTGTGAAATTGCCTGCTTTCATTACACTATCGGAAAGGGAGTAAAGCTAGTTACCCTAACAAGCTTGGGAAGCTGACCAGCTCAAGGACTCACAGGTGTCTATCTGATCTGAAGAAGCAGAGACGGAATGCCAGTTTCAACCAGTTCTGGACTGTGAGATGTGAACTTGTATCTTTCTTTCTGCAAAGTTTTCTTTTCTACCACCCCATTGTGTCAGATAGCCATGAATTATCTGTGTAATTCCTTAGTAACTTCTGCACATGCATGATTTTTCCACCCTTCCACAGTGTCCTTCTTGCTTTTAGAATGGCAAACCGATAGGGATAGGAGCAGTGGTATCATCCTACCGGTACGCTGGGTGGGGCGTAACGCTGGGTGGAACGTAACGTACGCAAGCGGCGTAACTGGTTACGCAAATGGCGTAACGCAGTGGTACACGACGGGCGGGCTGCTGATCACCTGGACGTCCCGCCCAGCGTACCGGTAGGATGACACCACTGGATAGGAGCAGAAAAGCCCCAGTGTGTGCATGGAACACCTTGCACAACCCTTTGGAAGTGAATCAAAATATATAAAATAAAACCAAAGTGCCATCCATAGGGTAATAATGTTTGTATGCAAGTATATAATTTGTGTATTAGCAGAAAGAACTTGGAGAAAGTCTTGGCAATCTCTCTTCCACATTCTACTTTTTCACCTTAACATTACTAGATTATGCTAGGGGTGGATTGTACAGCCAAATCCTGGGCTTGGCATCCTTCTTTTTCACATGGCATAGCCTTGGGAATAAACTAGTTCGCCACTCCTATGTTTTGCACATATTAGATTATATCAAGCCATATTTGATTGGTCTAGTAATGACATAAGTGCAAGAAAGCTGCAAGTGAACCAAAGTGTCTACTGTCAGGAATTAACCATTAGGAAGCACACATTCATACTCATTAGCTACTGTGAATCGATTTACAGACAACCAAGCCTTGTCTTTAATCCTTTGTATAAAGTCAAGGAAGTTCTCTCTGTGAACTCTTCTTCATTGCAGCTGTTCCAGTTAAGCAGGTGTGTTATTTACTGTAGTGCTGATTAAGCTTTGTTATATTCTATTACCAAGCCTAACAATCCAGTATATTTTTTCAAAAATAACTTCAGAAATCAGTGTTGTAAGTTCTAGGCTCTAGGTCCAGTATATTGTATATTATAAATATACAATAATATTTTCTTTCACAACAGGAATTAAATTTGTATCTACTCTCAGTATGTAAACAATAGAACAGTCATTGCTTTACAAAAAAGTTATCTTATTTTGCAATGGATTGCATATTTTCCTGGGAATTATTTTTTGCTGGGCCATATCAATAAGAAAGTACTTAAGGCTATAAAATTCTAAGACAAGAAGAAAAATTGCTAAGATAATTGATGAATAGGATATGGCAGCCCTTGTTGAATACATGCCCCAACGCAGCTAGGTGCATTTTCTTTTCTGTTAACAGACGAAGTGAATATTAAGGTAAAGGTTTCCCCACGACCGAATGGTCTAGTCGTGACCGACTGTAGGGGGCAGTGCACATCTCCGTTTCAGAGCCTGTAGAGCCGGCGTTTATCCTAGGACAAGCTTCCGTGGTCATGTGGCCGGCATGACTATATGCCGTAGCGCACGGAACACCGTTACCTTCCCACCAAAGTGGTCCCTATTTATCTACTTGCATTTAGATGCTTTCGAACTGCCAGGTTGGCAGGAGCTGGGACAAGCAACGGGAGTCACTCCGTTGCGCAGTCTTGAACTCCCAACCTTCTGGTCAGAAAGCCCAGCAGCATCAGTTTAACCCGCTGCGCCACCACGTCCTTTAAGTGAATATTACATGTACAATATTTTCCCCTGATTAGAGGTTGGTGGTCAAACTTTCCAATTAGTAAGAGCTGCCTTGATACACTGGTGGCTTTCACCTTTTCTAGATATTTTCTATATTCAGACCTCTACGTAATCTGCATTATAAGAAAATCAGGGCATTATTCACTACTTTGCAGGCACAGTGTTCACAGATGGAAAAATTGCAGTGGACCTAATATAGGGCCCAATCCTATCCAACTTTCCAGTAGTGATGCAGGTGCGTCAAAGGGGTGTATGCTGCATCCTGTGGTGGTGGAACAGTTGTGGAAGCCTCCTCAAGATAAGAGAACGTTTGTTCCCTTACCTCATGGCTGCATTGTGCCTACACTGGTGCTGGAAAATTGGATAGGATTTGGTCCATAGTGTCCTTATTTCTTTCTCCCCAGCTGATGCACAGTTGTGCATGCAAGCAGCATACTTGGGCATTACATTATGAGAACCAGGAGGAGATATGAAGAGTCCTTTGGGCAGCTCTGTATGTCCTGTTTCCAAAAGGCATAAAAGTGGGGAAAGGGGCCTGTATTCCACAAACGTGTGCTATTTTTTCTGCATTACAGGTGATCAGATCCAAAATTTGGGAGAACTTCGGAATGTGGTATTCTGATTGTTTTTTAAAGAGAATGAGTGCTGAGTCCATCACTACACAGTCAGTTGTACAATTCAAATAAATGGAAAAATATGGCCGGGAATTAAACAGGTTGTTTCCTTTTGTTGAAATGAATAGGAAGTTCATGCTGAGTGAATGTGGTAACTATTAACCTTAGTCATGCATCTCTTGAGCTTGCAATACAAAACTATCAAAGCGACACAGATTAAAGAAGCAGAAATGTGTTTGTTTCCAACGCAGCATTTTTAACAGTATATTTTTTTAACCTGAAAGAAATACCTGATTGTCACTGCTGTATCTTATAGTCATACAATCCTTATAGCTTACAATGTATACTTGGAGTTAAAAAGTGTGTTTGGCTTTTACACGGCTTCCACTCTCCCCATGGCAAAGCTGCTATGATGTCACAAAATGATCACAAAGATTCTAACTGCTGTGGGGAAATGACTAGCCCAGTCGTTAACCCTTATGTAGAACCACTCTAAGTGTGTGCAGGGGCAACTGTACTGCTGCGACACGATCCCCAGGATCGCGCCATTAGCAGGGAGAAAGGGGCTTTTTATCACTTTACGTTGGATTGTGCCAGCCTTCCAAGGGGTGTGGAGAGCCTGTGGGCCCCTCTGCTGGGCTCCACGTATGTCAAAACACTGAAAAAAAGATGATCACAACCCACTTCCAGATTGCGATAGTGAAACAGGAAATGCGTCGCAATCGCCTTTTTTCAGTGTTTTGAGGCATGGGGAGCACTGCAGAAGGTCCATAGGCTCCCTGTACCTCTTGAAGGCTGGCACAACTCAAGAGTAGTAAAAAAAAACCCCTGCTTCCGGCACAATCCTGGGGATCGTGTTGCAGCAGTGCAGTACCCTCCGTCCCTTAAAGGGAACAAAGCAGGGCTTTGCAGGCTGGGGTGTCCCAGTGCCCCAGTTTGAAAACCCCTGGATTAGTCAGAAGAAATCAAAGCAAGTGCTGAGAGGAAATGCAACATTGTTCTAGGCAGGTTATGTGGAGTGACCTAAGATAGGGGCAATAGGAAACTTTTATGCAGGGGGACTAGAGGCAGAGTGAAGGGATAAATGGGGACAGAAGAGGAAGATATTTATAAACTTTACAGAAGGCTGATACATGCAGGGTGATGGAAGCAGTAGTGAAAATACTGTAATGTCAATTTCACCTCATGCCCAGTCTTTCTAGAAGAATGGGTTACTATTTAGATGCAGTTGCCTTGTGGCAAAAATATTGTCACCCTGGGGCACTGTGGTGTTTTGACTGTATAAACAATAATTCTACCTTCACCCACATACTAATGAAATTCCATCTTACCTTGGAATAGGTAGCTAGGCCAAAGGTTCCCAAACTGTGGGTCAGAACCCACCAGTGGGTTGTGCAACTGACACGCTGATAGCTGACAAAGAAAATGTATTGAGCCCTACGGAAACTGAAGTGGAGCTGCACATACCTGCTTATTTGTGAGTAGGCCTTGGTCCACTAACCTTGGTCCACCAAGAAGGGCAGGTTGATGGGAATGCAAGGCCACCAGAATCTTGGTTTGATGAATGCAGACCCCAACAAATTCTTGAGAAGGAAGCCTCCCCTCAGATGACAAGGGAAATGTACTGAGTCCTATGGAAAATGAAAAAGAGCCACACATGCATGTTTACTCATGAGTATGCAAATTTGCCTCAGTTTTCTTATCCAAGGCCACCAGAACAGTTCTAATGCAACGGACATAGAGCTCAACAAAAAATCCAGAAGGCAGTTCCCCACCCCAATAGTAAAAAGGAAAAAAAAATGGTACATATATGTACCATGCCATGGTCTGTGTTTAATTCCAGAAAGTGAAATCGTTACACATTTGTCTATAAATATTTAATACTAATTTTTTATAAATGAGAAATTGATTTTGAAGTCCAGTAATAGCAGGAATCAATTTAAAAGAGATACTTTTGCAATTGTTTTCCATACTAATAGTAAATGCAGTTTATGAACCTTTTTATAATATGTCATCAGGGAGATGGCTCTGACACTAAATTATGATATTGAACCAATAATTACATTTGATACTTTTTTTAAAATAAATGCAGTATCTTGTATGTGGTGAAATTCAAATGCTCTGCAAGTATTACTTGACTGTTTGATTACTTGGTTACGTTTGGATAGTAGACAGCTGTTGAAATTTGGATTAGTTTCAGTTAGGCTGCCTGTCTTTCTTGCAATAAGGCAATAGTTGCCAAACACATCAGAGCCGCTTTGCACCCACAGGGGTGCTGCAGTAAGCCACACAGCCTCTTCTTCCTGGCTTGACAGGCCAACATTGTGAGATCTCATGTAATGAGAACCATGTGAGATTCTTCTGAGATTTTGCATACTGTTGGCCCAGAGAGCTGGGAAGAACAGGCCACGTGGCACTCCACAGTGCCCCAATGAATGTAACCAGGGTACTGCAGCACACACTTTGGGACCCTCTGCAATAAGCCATACAGTGGCTGTGGTTTTCAAAATAGTGCTGTACCTTTTCCAAGGTGGGAATTGCATATCAAAAGCTATTTCCTTCCTAATTGAATAGGGGTAGTCATATAATGGCATTTCATCCTTAGAAAAATTTCCTAGCCCATTATTCCTTGGTCTTGCGAGCCAGAAGTCACGCTTACTACTCATCATGATGTGATTTGTTTTTACTTTCAGTTTCAAATGTTTCAAACAGACTTGTTTCAGTTTCAGGCTTGCACCAGCAATATGGGTCTGGGTTGACCCATGGGGACAGAGAGGGCCTTAGCCCAGGGGAAGGGAACAAATGACACCATTCCATTGCCACTTAGGGAGGTATTTATGATTGGGCTTTAAAGATTGCAATCACTTTGAAAAAATCAGTAATGATTCCTTTGAATCTAGCCTACTTTAGATAGTACTAGCGTTTTTGACCCAGCGTTGCTGGGTAAGAAATTATCCCAAGTGTAAAATGGAAAAGCGAAAATATCCCAAGCATGGAGCAAGTGATAAGCAAAATTTATGAGGTGGCTGAAATGGAGATTCTGACTGAGAGATTATGTGAAAATAAGACAAACAAAGTGGAACAAAACTGGCGTTTATTTTATGAATGGATGGATACAAAATGTTAAATACTAAATTAAGTAGACTTGTTTGAATATAGATATATAATTGATAAAAGCTGGTTTCTGGATATTTTATATAGATCTACTAGAATTTTATCAAGATTAGTGAGACACATTGCAACGGTTCCTTATGTGTATGCCGATGTGTACCCTTTCCCTTTTTTGTTTCTGTATCCCTTACCCATACCTTTATGATAAATAATAAAACTACTTTTTTTTTAAAAAAAGAAATTATCCCAAGTGCGAATGTGGACTCAAACGGCCTCAGGAGCGTCGCCGTTCGTCTCGGCGACCCCAGAAACTACGGATGTGACACCGATTTTGGCTATTTTTGACCATTTTCACATGGGGCCTGCTGTGGACCCCCACTCCTGGGGGCGCTAGGAGGGTGTGACCCCCATAGTGTTTGTCCCCAGACCGTAAAGCATACTGGTGTTAATCGCTCCAGGCATTCCAACGGGTCACGGTGGACATGTTCGACTATTTTCATGTGTGGCCCACTGCGTACCCCCACTCCTGGGGGCAGTAGGGGTCCCTCACCCCCTCAGTGTTTGTCCCCAGGCCACCAGGCATCCGCATGCCGTGTTTGGTGGCAATTGGTCCAGGCGTTCCAGCGGGGCATGGCGGATGTTTTGTTTCGCACTCCTTCTCGTCCCGCATGCCAAGGAGGGGCCAAACCTAAACTCTAACGGCATCGGGAGCATCACCGCTTGTCTTGGCGGCCCCAGAAACTACGGATCTGAAACCGATTTCAGCCGTTTCAACCATTTTCACATGGGGTTCCCTGCATACCCCCAGCCCCAGGGGCAGTAGGGGGCTCTGACCCTCGCAGTGTTTGTCCCCAGGCCGGCAGGGAGCTGCATGCCGAGTGTGGTGCCAGTCGGTCCAGGCGTTCCAGCGGGGCATGGCAGACGTTTTGTTTTGCACCCCTTCTTGCCCCCCACGCCGAGGGGGGGAAACCCAGACTCCCACGGCATCGAGAGTGTCGCCGCTCATCCAGCAACCCTGGAAACTTTAGATTTGACACAGATTTCGGCCATTTCCGACCGTTTTTATGCACCCCCGCATACCCCCACCCCTGGGGGCGTTAGGGGGCCCTGAACCTCGCAGTGTTTGTCCCCAGGCCGGAAGGGAGCTGCATGCCGAGAGTGGTGCCAATCGGTCCAGACGTTCCAGTGGGGCATGGTGGACATTTTGTTTCACACCCCTTCTTGCCCCCCACGCCGAGGGGGGGCAAACCTGGACTCCCACGGCGTCGAGAGCATCGTCACTCATCCCGTCGACCCCGGAAACTATAGATTTGACACCGATTCCGGCCATTTCTGTTTTCACGCGGGGGCCCCTGCATACCCCCACCCCCGGGGGCGTTAGGGGGGTCTGACCCCCCCAGTATTTGTCGCCAGACTGCACAGCACACGCATACCAAGTTTGACGTCAATCGCTCCAGGCGTTCCAGGAGGGCATGGTGGACGGTTTGTTTTGTACCCCTTCTCGCCCCCCCACGCCAAGGGGGGGCCGAACCCGGAGTCAAATGGCGTTGGGGGCATTGCCACTTGTCTTGGTGACCCCGGAAACAACAGATTTGACAGCGATGTCGGCCGTTTGCGATCATGTTTACGTTTCACCCCCCACACCCCCCCGAGAGGTCCTGGGTGTGTGTGACCCCCGCAGTGTTTGTCGCCATGCCGCAAAGTGTATGCGTGCCAAGTTTTGTGTCGATCGGTCCAGGAGTTGCGGAACCTATGCGGAACATACGTACGTACACACAAATGTACAAACGTTCTCTTTTATATATTATATAGATAATTTCCCAGTATAATTGCTATGCATCACTTCACTTCACCTGAGGACCATGAGCCAGCATTCCAGTTGTTCATAAATATGTACATCCTCTACGCTTTAGTGTAAGCTGTTATTGGTGTCAGTCATTTTTAGTTAAGACCTGTCAGATGGCATTTATGTTGAAGAGACATATTATAGAATTACAAGTGCCGTGAAGACTTTGGAGTGTTAAAATTATCAGTGATTTGGAAAGATTATTCCTTACAAGTAAATTTAGCTGGAGATAATACTGATGCATACAAGAAAATATCTTTCTCCTGTCATTTTCATTAAATCTTATGCATGGTTTTCCAAGAACAGAATGGAATTTGTATAATTCCCACACTGTTTTGCACACTATATCCACTTTGATCGTCATGGCAATCAGTCCACTACCTTATGAAATTATATAGCAGTTTGGGAAAACATTCTTGTCATAGTTCACTAAGATAACGATTGTCAACGCCAATAGTATGGTCAGAAGCATCTCTATCATAAAGAACCAAGTGCCCCCTGCTTAATATACTCTTTGCTCTGATCCTACCATGAACCTCCTTCACTGCCACATTACCTGCTCCAGCTTGGTCTGGGTGGACCATTGGCACGCACTTAGTGCTTCTGGCCATTTGCGCCAGCAGTCCCACTGTTAATGACAGTGGCTCACCGGACAGTGGTACCGCACGGGCACTAATGGCAGTGGATCAGGAGATCTTCCACTGTAAGCATCCAATAGGATTGGGTTGCCTGTGAAGGATTCTCCCATTTGTTTAAAGTGACCAACTATATTACCAACATTTCTCCAATTTAGTACTATTAATGTGGTGATTATAAATATATTGCCTTTGTCTAACCGATCCAGTTGAAAACGAATCAAATAGATTGTTGCTCAAATAATACAGTGGCAAATAATTCGTTACATGAAGTTATTTTCAGGGACCTGCATGCAGGGAGGTGAAATTTTTGAACTGACTAGGATGCATGAATCAGTAATTGATTAAAATAAATAAATAAATAAATAAATAAATAAATAAATAAATAAATAAAAGCTTTATGTTTAAAGTGCTGCTGGGAGGAGATGGTTGCAACCCCACTTCAGTATTTCTCTTTCAGATGCGGCTTATCAGTGATACAATTTGAGTGGATCACTTAGAAAAGTCTGAATGGATCACACTAGTTACTTTGTTAGCAGATGTGGTTCCCCTTTTCTTATCTTAGTTGTGTCTTACCTCAGCTGGCCTTGGGATAGGATTTTGCAGGGGAGGTGGGTGGGCTGCTGTCACAATATGCAGCATTGTGGCTCCATAGATTCCAGTGCAGGGGGCACTACTCCATGGTCACGAGCCCCTGTTTTCTCCTGCCATGTTCAATACCATGTCTAACTGATTCCTAGCAGTTATTAAGGAACATGGAGGACATCATACTATGCAAGCAGGTGGTGTAATGATGGAAAGAGCATGGACTATGTTGATGTGTCTAGTTGGATTGGCCACTACAGCAGGCACCCTATGTCTCATGCAAGCCCAATGCCTGTGCAGTGCTCCCTCTGATAGGTCCATGTGTTAGGTCCTAGCTTCCTAGCTAGGTGTGCCCATTTATGGTATAGTAATGCAAGGTGTTAAAATGCTCCAGGAAATATTTTTTGCCTTCCTCTTGCTGTGGCCGGGGGTAGTGGCGTTACAGGGCAGCTATGTGGAGTGTTTGGCTAACATCCTACATATATCATGCTGACATTGGGTTGATGTTGTGCTGGGGTCTGAATAGGATGGGGCCATTTGTGTCTAATCTCAGTGTCACAATGCCTAATGTCAAGGGAGAAAAAAGGACTTAGCAATACACACCATAATGACCTCTGAAAATTCTGATGAAAAGCCCGTTTTTTATTTGCCTAATCTATCTTGCTCAAACTCTCTCTCTCTCTCTCTCTCTCTCTCTCTCTCTCTCTCTCTCTCTCTCTCTCTCTCTCTCTCTCTCTCTCTCTCTCTCTGTGTGTGTGTGTGTGTGTGTGTGTGTGTGTGTGTAATTGTAGAAGAGTCTCCCCACTAGCAGAGCATGTTTTCTGGTTCCCAGTAACAGATTTATAGAAGCAGTCCCTTTGTGGTTCACCCACACTGTAGTGGCTTTGGTTCCCTTCCCATAACAGCTGCAATATAGGAAGTGGCAGCCGTTTGTGGCAAGATTGTATCAGTTCTCCCTCCTGGGTTCCCTGAGTGTGTGAGAGATGTTTGCTTTATGGATTTAAAATTGTAGCTTAACTTGTATGAACAGGCTTCTGAGTTGAAACTGCAGGGAGAATGGAAATAATTGAAGGTATAGATATTGGTATACTCAAGGAAGTCTTTTATTCAGGTGAAAGAAACCCTTGCTGATAACATAAAAGAAAGTTATTCACTTTAATGCATCCTTCTTGTTGGCTTAAAGCTGAAATACAGTTGCTTGAAATTAATTTACCTCTCATGAATGACTGACTGGATTATCTTTGTAGCATAAAATGTAATGATATGTCAACCCTGAGCTCAGAACGCGTTGTGTCTACTGTAAAAAAAGTTGTTCCTGAGCACTTAATGTTGTGTTAAATGATGATGTGTCCTTTGCAAATGTATTATTAGTGTCAAGCTGTTCCATCTCTCAAGATTGAAAAATGGCCAGCGATTTGAGCTGCCATTAAACCTGAATAAAAAAGAAAGGGACTGTGGGGGGTTTTCATGCTCTCTTTGAATACTTACACTCTGACTGTACTCAATATGTATCAAAATGTTTCTGTTAGCGGAAGACTCCAAAAACATCTTTAATCACAGCAATCAAAACTGTATTAAAGCAAATCTCTCTTCCTCTTTTATGGGGAAAAATTTTTCTCTGAACCCAGGGATGTTAATAGTGAGATGTTGTAAAAGACCACTGTGAATGCTGCTTATGGTGCAGTCAATTGGTTTGCTATTAACTTGAATGGCAGTGGAGCTGGAGTCCTTGATTTGAAGTGGGATTTTGCATATTGCAAAGTCAATTAATATTCTCAATATCCCATTCTAACAGAGGCTTTGGTATTATTTTGCATAACTTTCTACACTTCAGCACTAGTCAGAGGAAAATGAGTGTGCTTATTTTACAATTTATGAGCATAGGATTTGTGGCACGATGGTGAGCAAACAGTTTGGTAGGGTCTGATAACATGCATTGCCAAACAATTTCAGAAATATACATTTTATGATTTATTGCTCATTCCTGGATATCTCTTATAAATGTTAATATTAATGGTCAACCATAATGACATTGTTTAGAGAGTGACTTGGAAATAGGTGGTGAATCATTTGTTTGCTGATTAAATATCAAATGGCTTAGTTCCTTCCTGCTTGGGAGAAGCTAAATTGTCTGTGCTACACCAGTACAATTTAGTTTAGCACAGGCATTGTAGCTAGTGAATGCATGAGAAAAGGTTGCTGAAACTGCACCCTCTGTGAAGGCTGTACAGCTTTAGAATCCTCCTTCCGTTTAGTTTAAATTTGTCTCATAGCACATGTTAAAATGGCTAAACTTAGGGATTAGAAAGGAGGAGAAGCTTATATGAACCTGATATGCTGGCATTGGGTAATAATATTGAATTGCACTGAGTAATAATTTGTTTTTTGTAGTTTTGAAATATGCATGGCAAGGACCAAGGATGCTGGACAGGCACCATGGAAAGATATTGACACTGTTTTGTGGTGCTGGGATGTGTCTTTTACGCCAAGATGCTTTCCAGCTCAGCTCCTGCTCCCCTTGCTGAGAGCCGCTATCTAGGACCTGCGCCTGTAAGGGGGCTTATTGGAAATACAATTAAATGGGAATAAAGGCATCTGCACTGGGACAGATGCGAATTCTAACAATTATACTTAGTTCACATGCTGCATTGCCTTTTATTCCAGCATCATTTATTATTGCAATGTAGGAGATGGGTTGCAAACTATGGGGAAAATATAATGTTTTTGTTTTAGTTATTATGTGGTACCAGCACAAAAATATTCAGGGCAGCAGTTTCTTGGCAGTTACAAATTGGAGAAAAAAGTGCTGAAAGGGATTTTAAATCTGTAATGTTGATTTCTTTTAGTATCTGTCAGTTTTTGGCATGTAGTAAATAACTCATTTTCAAATAATTTGCCTGTGTAATTAAATTTAGATTGCACATTTCTCATTTCAAATATTTTGACTCTTTCTGGTTTGCTATTCAATTGTGGCATAATTAGTGCGGTCTGTATAAATCGGCAATAAATTTATAGACTTTTGTTATAAAGATCAGGCAGTGAATAGAACTTGGTAATCATCCCAGGAGGAATTATGATTGAACATGTTTGTGAGAGTTAGAGAACTGAATTTATTTTTGTTTTTGAATTAAAGACAATTAAAGATTTGCAGGCACCCATAAAAGACAATGAATTGAGGAACAAGTTAGAAGCGAGTCCATTTGCAGGTGAAAAGAAACTCCTTTGAATCAGAACCAGCTGCATTTTCCATGAAAGAATGCGCTTGCTTGATAGCATAATGTGCTCCTAAGCAGCTTACACTTTACAGTATTCAGAAAATAGGAGTGCATTAATTTTTAAAGTCACAAATGCAGGCAAAGAGCAGCACTGCCTCATGACGATAATGAGGATGGATATTGGAAAGTCTATTGGGGGGAGGAGGGACAAGGAAGGAGCTTCTGAAATGTGAATGTTCATAAAACAATAACCAGACATCCATATGATAATGAGCTTGGACAGCAGCAAGAACAAAGGGCAAAACTGAAGACGTTGTTAATAGCTATGACTGAGAATCTGAAAAGCAGTCTGATACTTTTAGTTGGTTGTTTAAGTTCAGTAGTAAACTTCCTACAATGTTGGCCTATTTCAAAGAATAAATATTGATTTCCTACCAAACCTAATCTAGAGAGCTTGGCAAAGTTGTCTATTGAGAAGAAGATTGACTACTGCCAGGAGACTCAGGTCTAGCAGTGTTAATAGGAGGAGGCCTAACAGGCTGAAGAGATGGGATTCCAGTCCAATCATTCATTCATACTTTACTTCCCAGTTCCTTTTTGGGAGAAGGAACAACACATTTCTCTTCCCAGAAGATAGTTGTAAGTGAAATGGAGTGCAGACTACTTGTGTATTTGCTAAGAAAAATCTCAAGTATGACAGATGATCCTTTTTTGCTTTTTTAAAAAATAGAAAAATATGGCTTCCTATTTCATAGCTACATTGGTTTGTTGCAACAAAAAGTCAGATGAAGTGGAATGTAGACTGTGAACGCTTATCCTACAATAGATGTGTTAGTTTTTAAGGTGGCGCAAGACTTTTGGTCATATTTTGCCATACTTTGCTCATGTCATTAGTTACATTTACTTCATTTATTCTATATCCAGTCATACGTTGGATAAATTGCATTGAAGGCAGTGGCCATGATCCATTGGATAACTGGCAGAGCCTTAGCTGGAATTCTCCATTGCCAGATGTGTAACAGGCAGCTTGTGCATGCTTATCACCCCCTTCCATTAGCATACAGTGTAAACTAACCGACTGGGCAATCCAAAAAGCTCTGAGCCAGTGCAGCTGTCTCTGCGACAGTTCAAAGTGTTGCAAACATGCTGTAAGGCATGTTTGCGACTACTTGTGAAATCAGCAGCGCCAGCCCACTGGCCCTGCATCCGGGAGCAGCACCGGCCGGAGCAAGTAGGCTCGTGCCAACTAACACAGGTGGCGGGAGGGTGTGTTTCTGGTCAGAGAAGGGCAGATTGGGCCTGGGAAAGGTCGGGGTCAGTGGAGACCCGTTCGCTGTTTCCTAACCCCTTTCCTGGCCCTCCCAATTTTACACTGGGCTCACAGAATCAGTTCAAGGTGGCAAACCTTTGGTGTATATGGCAGTTTTGCAATACAGGTGGTTGTCTTGGGATTTTTTAAAGGAAGTTCAGCTGTTTGAAGAGGGTTCTTTTTAAGTCCAATAGTAAAATGTGGTTTTCATTACCAAGGATTTTAACAGATGTCCTTTGTAAATTTTTACACACAGTTGATTCAGACTTGTATTCTCTGGTATGTACTTTCTCTTCTGGCTATAGCATTTAGCAAGGAGAATGCTAAATTAATCACAGATGCTTTGTTTTGGAGACTTACCAGCTGTAGAGTCATTATTAAAATAGATTGTTTGCAATAAAGCTAGTTTCAGTTGTTAATATCAACTTTTATTTCAGTCTGCAAATATTGTCAGTATTAACTTGAGCCAAGTTCAGATTTAGAGAAACAGAACCTGAGACCTTGGAATTTACTGTACCTTGAAATTCTACAAGCAAAGTAGTCCTAGTTCTGCAAATGGTACTTCTGTGGACTGGGTAGAGTAGTTTTGTAGAAGATCAATAAATATTGCTTGCTTGAAAAACAAAGCAAAATCTTATTCTAGCTGGGCAATCTTTATCATACACACTGATGTGCATCCAAATCACAGTTACACTGAGAGCCCAACCGATTCTCATCCATATTTAAATTCATAGAGTGAGCGTCATTGTAAAAATGATACCTGCATGCAATTGTTCTGCTTGACATAATTGTTTCAAAGAGGAATGATTTATTGAAAGTGTAAGGATGTTTGACTTTGTATGTATATACTTATTAGGGAAGGGGAGTACTTGGTCCATCCCACTCTGTAGATCAAACATTGGCTCTGACTATGATGGAGCAATAAAATAGAGCTTGTTGTAATACACACTGTACTTGCAGCCTAATCCTAACTAAATTCCCACATGGTGATGCAGACTTTGTTGTATTCCACGGGAGAATTTTGGCTGCTGGAGGTCTTTTGGGGGTAAGGGGACATTTGTCCTCTGCCCCAGGGTAAGCCCCAGCAGCTGCTATGGGCCAACTTGTACCTGTGCCAGCCATGGCACAAGTCCAAGATGGCACCACTGGCAGAAGTCCAAGTTGATTCATGCAAGCAGTTCGGGCCTGGGAAGGAGGATAGGATACGACTCACACTGGCACTGTCAATTCCTCCCACTCCCAGGCCTGCTGTGCCCTTCTCCACTCTCATTCTACCACTCACCCCACCCCTGAGCCTGACATAAAACCACTGACACCAGCTTTGTGCTGGCTAGAAACACTGTCACAAAGCACTTTATGGTGCTTTTATGGCAGCACACACTGTCAGAACACGTGTTCCACTGGCACACCAGCTGAATAGATTTGGGCTGTTGGTGCATAGCCAGAGCCGATTTTTGATTATATGACTCTGTTCCTTGACCCAGTGTTTCACAATTCAATCCTCAACACAGAACCCTCCCCCACAAATAATTCCCCCTTTCAACATCTTCAACACATACTCTATTTTTTCTTCTTTTATCCATTACATCTTCTCCCTCTACACATCCAGATTATTTATAGTAAAGATGTACTCTGGATTATACTGAGGAAATGCCAAGCACATGGAATAGCCATATAATTTTCTGTGCTTTTCTAAAGTGATGTTGTTCTCTCTCCAATTCTGGCCCATCACTGGAAACAGCAGGTATTTGGAATGTAAATTGCATCTTGGTTGTCCCATCTTTTTTCTCATCACAAATACGACTGTATAGTTGAGATTTTGAAGTGAAACACTTTCCACTTGTCTTCTTCTTAAGGACTTTGAAATCTGTGTTAAAAGTCCCAAGTGGATAAATGTCTACAGTTTGTTCACAAGTAAATTTTTTAGCAGCTGCATGTCTTTAGTTGAAATTGGCTCCAAACAGTATTACAAGCTCGGCTACATTTTGAAGCCAAGTTTTACCCTGGAGTGAATTTTTATGAGCTTATAAACTTGGTCAATTCATAATGGAAATTCTGACAGGACCTTTACTATTACATAGCACATAGTAGTATCATAATGATTTGTGGGGAGCAACCCGTATCTGCTCTCATTCCCTTATTCCAATGTGACCATCTTTGGACTGTTCCTATGAGAAGATTACTCACCTTTCAATGTTTTAGACCTTCAAATGTCTTCCACTTCTGTTGCATTGTATAGAATTCCAGAGAATCAGTCTTCTATCTATAAGGAAAATGTCGAAATTTAGAATCCTTGGGGCTAGAGGTAGTGTTGACATCTAATTGGGATTAAAAGAGAAGATTTAGAAGACATGAATTCCTGAAAAACAAAACAAGAGGTAAATTAAAACTCAAGCCTTCAATTTACAATTATCTCCAAATCAGTTCTGTAGCAACAGACGTGGCGTAGCTGCCCAACTGGACCACCACTGTGGGGATTTGGCTGGTGCCACAACTTCATGGATCTTTGCCCAGTGCTGACATCATCACCAAGTGACCTGGGAAGCCAAAGCAAAAGCAGCGCATCAGCTGGAGTGGGTCCCAGCTGGAGTGAAGAGATGTGGTGGTGGGTGTGTATTAAACAGAGGGGAGAAGAGAAAAAAAAACACAGACCGTGGAGAGAGTAGACCGAGAAGGTTGGATACCAGTGAAAGGAGAATGAGGCAGCATTGAGATCCAAGAGCAGGACATCAGGGAGAGAGAGACGAGAATGTTCAAGGAGGGTGAAAAAATAGAGAAAGGAAGAAACAGGAGGGAAAAGCGGCGGAAGAGACTGTGGGATGGATGTCACCAGAATGGGCCAAAGGCTGGGACCAAGAGAAACTGGAGGAAAAGGAGGATTTGCAACAGCAAATGAATGAGGGTTCAGAGGAAGTGTGGCAGGTGGGTCCAACAGGGAGCCAGGAGCCAGAGGAAGATGGGTGGACCGTTGGATATGCTAAATAGTCGTTTGCTGAGTAAATAGTTGTGAGCTGGGCTGTGACTGTTTTTCCACATGTTGAGGGGAAGGATGGTGCTTGGATTCAATCCCTCAATCTTTCCAAGAAGTTATCCTTGGAGTCTTTCCTGCACCTGTTCAAAATGTCTACTCTGTATATGTTCAAAACCAGTAATCTCCATGTGAAAATCTGCAAACCTGTGGATCACCTTTGCAGGGTCAGGGTGCAATTTTCTAGGTGTTATTAACAATGGTTTTTTTTCCCCCAAAGGACAAAAAGATGTGTCGGCAATGCCTGCTGAAACATCAGTCAAGCACTGGGGAGGGGGAAAGCAGGGATTTCTAGTTGTCACAGCCTTGAATTATGCAAAACATAAAAAAAGGTTGAATTATGCAAAAAGGTTGAATTATGCAAAACAAACAGATATATGAAAATATACTTAAAGTACTTTATTTATACAGGGTAATCTTGGACAGATTGTTTGTCGTCTTTAAATGCAATGGCATTGAAAGCCAAGGAGCAGTAGCTCAGTTGCCTATTCAAGAGGCTACGTTCCCTCCTTTCCTCTCTATTCAGATGGAGGGCAATAGGAGGGCTTTGTATGCCCTCCGTGACTTCATCATGCAGTCAAATCTAATTCACTGGGTGGCACCATGAAATCTTTATGTTCACTACATGTTCTCTCACTGGCTTGGATCACACAGTGATCATGAGCTTTCTAGGGGAAAAATGGCAGAGGAGCAGCAAGATAGCCAGAAAACTTTGACTGTTAACAGGTACAGCATATGGAAAGAATTGTGCAATTTGGGTTTTCTTTCTCATGGATCCCTTTCCCTTACTGTGCCCTCTTCTGCATGGGAACATTTGCATCAGCCTTTGACCTTTGTAAAGCCTTGATGCAACACTAGCCCTTGAATGCATTTGCTTAAGATCACAGCTGTAAAGACTGCAAGACTAAAAAGTATAGCTTTCAGCTAAGCTAACACTGATAGGCAGGCAGGCAGGCAGGCAGGCAGGCAGGCAGGCATGCGGCCATAATACGGTCTTGTGACAGGAGGCATGAAAAATGGATAGTGTTAAAACAACATGGTCCAAACCTATGATTACTAGCCAGGAAGTCCATCCTGCTTTTTCTAGAATTGAGTTTGAATGCAGGGCAAATATTCTTACAGTATACAATCAGATTGGTAACTTACAAACCCACAAGAATTATCTCCAAAAAGCAGAGTTGTATTGTAGGATGATTAACCCCAGTCTTTGTGGTTATGTACTTGTTCTCAATTAAGTTTAATGTTTTCATTGTAGGGTTCTCTTTCTTAAATTTTCTGCATTGGGTCCAGCATAGCTATATGGTGTGCTGTTGCCAGAATGGTTTAGACTAACCATTTGTAAATAATGTGACCATCCCAAGCACAAAATAATAAATTGCGCTTATTATGTTGTCGTGCATTCTCTATTACAGCAAACATTTCAGTCACTTTGCAGCCAGCTCTAATGTGCTCATTTGTTCTTTGTTGTCATTAAAAACTGCAGTTGCTTTTTGTGCTTCATAAGGAAAAATTTGGATATGCTGCAGAAATTAAAATAATTGCCCCTCATTTACCGTTTAACATTTTTAGTAACTGTTTTTTACCCTCTCCCATGCAACAGGAAAACAAGATTATAAGAAAACCAGGCCAATGTTAAAAGCTACAAGATTAAAAGCAGAGGCCAAGAAAACCGCACCAGGCATCAAGGTATATCTATCCGATTGCTTACGCCAGCATCATATAGATGTTGAGTTTCTTTTCCCCATAGATGTCCTGTGTGAATATTGATCTTTGAGCGAAATTGTTTATGACAGTTCAAAACCCTAAGTGGAATGCCAGAATCTAAAATATTCATGATGGATTTCTTTTGCTTTAACCCACAACCAAACTAGAATAACTGAAACTATAAGGCTGTAATGCCAGGGAACCTTTAATTGGGAATCAGTCCGTTTAACTCAGTGAAGCTTACTTGCACATTTGCATGCATAGGATTTGACTGCAAAGGACTGAAGATCCAAAGAACTAAAGATGCACGATTGTTTTACTGGGCGTACTGTGTGTCAGAGGCATGCAATGAAAGCTTTAAGGATTTTTATGTACCATTGATGATCATGATGTTTTAAAAAAATAGATGTAACTGTTAAGTCGTAGTAGTATTTTGTCATTAATATATATAATATACATCCAGGCTACGATTTTCATTTTTGTCTCCAACATGGAAAATTATTGCCTTCCTTATCAACGACCCAGCAAGGAAGCTGGTGGACTTTAAATTATTTTGAAACTTCCTGTTTTTTAAAGAGTAAGGAAGGTATAATTATGATTTAACAAGTGACGGTAATACATATTAATATGAAAGATGCATGTAATATACTGTATTTCTACCTCCCCCCGTGACCCTGTTGTTGAATTTGGACAAAGATATGCAGCTTGTTTAAATTGCCACCAATATTTTCCCCTCAATTTATTTTTGTTTCAAAATAAATTAACACAAAATCAGGTTAGAAACCCGCATGCGAGCGTGTGTGTGTTACACACAGAGAGATTCAAAAAATGAGCTGTTTCTTTATGAAGGGAATTTCAGTAATGTTCAAAGAAGAACATTTTCTTGTTTCTGGCAGACAAGAAATCAATTTTTTTTCCAAGTTATAGCTTATAGCAAATAGCAAGGTATTACTACCAAGCTGTAACAGCTGTTGAGCCGCCAGATGATGTATTTGGTTGTCTTCCAGAATTTGCTATTATAATCACGAAACAGTGGTTTCTTTTCGCTCCCTGATAGCTGATCTCGATCAAGCATTGCCATGCAATGTGGTCTGTTTTCACAACATAATCTCCTCAGTTAGTGCTGTGTGTCAGGTTTTAATGAGAAAAAGTAGATTGCCTTTTTTTTTTTGTTTGTTAAGAGGTAGATTATTAACCTTTTGAATTGTATAGTTTTCTCCTCCACCTTTTGGAGTAAATGTACCTCTTTCCTTGGGAACCAGTTCATTGTAGAATTGACCTGTATCTGGCGTAAGCTGGAGACAACAAGATATAATAAGACAGCCACAGTTGCTTGTCTGTGATATAAAAAAACACTTAAGTGACTGAATTGATTAGAGAACAAGATGGAGGCCTCAAAACATTTTGCAATTTCAAAGTGTATGTAAAAAAAATTTCAAAAGAGTATTTCTGCTTTAGTGTTCAGGTTCTTTGGCCTACTGCTTAGGGCTGGTTCACACATTAATGTGCCTTGCTTGATTCTGAACATTTGCTGTTGACTTGTAGCTGTGTGTTGACTTGAATTTGTGAATGTTTTCCTTTAGAAAGCAGTCGTTTTGAGGCCTTGAGGACAAGGGTTGGTGTTGCATGAGCTAGCCTTAGGCTTACATATTCCCTCTCCTTCCCTTCCTCTCCTTTCATGCTCAGATTCTATTAATAGTATTCTGTTATATGAACCATAGTCTGCCATGATATCCAAACCAGCAAATGCTGGTTTGACCATCATTATCAATTCTGGTTTTTGAGCACGCGCACAAACTGTAGTTTGTCAGTTTGGATGTAATGGCATGGTTTGTGCTAACCAGGACAAAGCTAATTGAATCTGAATACACAAATGGAAGAAGTAGAGGAAATAGGAGCACCAACCCTGCAGCACCTGCTGATCCTCTGCCCCATAGGTTGGAGTGTCATAAATGTGACATCTAAACTGATTCAATAGGAGGTCCTAAGAAAGTTATGCAGTGGTGTTATATCTGTGATAACCAGTTTTGTTCACATTCAGGTTATCACTTGATGTTGCAGACATCAAGTGATGACCTGATGAGAGACTTGAGGGACATCCAGAATTGGATGAAATGAGGGGAAATCTATTAGTCAGTTCAAGTTGCTGAAAAAATATTTTCAACTCTAGTGATGATTGTCTGGTAGGTTGACAGTGTCGTCAAAAGCCATCTACCTAGGTGCCTGAGAAACATTTCACAGTCAAGGACCAATTTGTCCTATGGTCTACAGGTTTCTAGATGTCGTTCTCCCTGATGCTTTTGCACTGGCTCCTACATTGTAGTTTTCCCATTGAAGCAGCATTGACTGCCCCTGGATACACTTTGTACATATGCAGTGAATAGCAGTGGCAGCAGCAAGTCCTGTGATCAAGCAATTCCTGTGTTGTTTGTGTCTTCTCCCCACATGGGCACATGCAGTAAAATATTTGCATGGGCTGTCATGAGCAACAGTTAGTGATTTATACGCAACATGCATACTGTTGCCTACATGTAAATGCTACAAATAGGGAAGTGCATCATGTTAGAAGGAGCAATGTGGGGGGCTTAGGAGATGGGCAGGTAAAGAAGTGAGGCAAAGCACAAAGGAGATGTAAAGTGTACCTCATGAAGTTTTTAAACTGTAGGACATGGAAAATCTATTAGGCTTAGAATGATGCATTCATATATCTCAGAAACATTCACTTAATGTGAGCAATATTTAATTTAAAATATTTTGATTATTATTTATGTTGTTTATTACAACCTAGGAAAGTAGATTTGAGTTTTCTCCCAGGAATATGGTTTGCAAAAAATGTTTACAAAGTTTGCTATCGCACAGTGCACAAATCCTCACTTCGCTCCAAAATGGGCATTAAACTTTTCCAAACCAATCCCATTGGGGCACTTTTGATATTATAACTGGCATGCTAATTAGTCTATCCTGTCACATTTTGATTGCTTGTCATTTTTATGCTGAATTAAAAGTAAGAAAGTTTTGTTTAGTCGTCATTTAATACTTTGTTAATTTCCCCAATGAGTGATTGTTATCTATGTTGATAATGTCAACATAGTAACTTGTGGGCAATAAATATCAGACATTTTTGACTCTGTTATTGAAGACAGTGCTAGGCAGCACAATTTATATGCTATTCTATCTACATTAAAAATTCTCCATACATTTAGATTTTTCTTGTTTAAAACTGCTGAAGATTGCTTTGAAGTGATTTTCTATTATTCATCCAAAGTTAGTTTGAGCAACCTAATTATAATGATCATTCTTTTAGGTTTTACCCCTGATCATGACATTTAAGAATGAACAGTGGTTATTACAGAGATATTTTATATCTCTATTCTCTAAATCTCTATGTATCTATGCAACCTTTGTTGCATTTCCAGCTGGAGTGAACAGATGTGGACCAGCCAATCATGGACTCAGCTAATACCAATTTCCAAAGTCACAGTGACAATGCAGTTCTGACTATTGCACCCCTTTCAGAGGATAAGGCAGTGTTTTTCAGCCCAATCCTAACCAATTTTCCAAAGTCGATTTAGTGGTGTGACAGTCTGTGCTCACTTCACCAGTGCAGAGGCACAATACGATTGTGCCGTCAGTAATTAACTCCTTTTGAGGCAGCCCAATCCTAACAGTAAGGATTACTCGCTGTGATCCAGCGAGGCTGATGCAGTCTCCAGCATGGAAGTAGAGGCTTTTGGAGGTTTTGTTTTATTTTTTGGAGTGGGGATATTTGTCCTCTTACCCTGGTGTAAATATGGGAATACACAGATCCATGCCAGTGATATCCCTGGCACAAGTCCAAGTCAGTCTGTGTTGGGCTTTCAGGTCTGTGTTGGGGTTTCAGATGGGGGATAGGATGCGATGGTAGCTGCGGCATCCCCCCCGCCCCTTCCCAGTCCTGAATCACCCCTCCACTGCACTTTAGCACCTCACTTAGCTATTACACCTTCCCCCACCCCCCTGCCACCCAACGAAGAGCTTATGTGCTCCAGTGGGTGCAGGCCTCCAAGTGGTGGCAGCAGGCTGGTATACGCCTTGCTGCTGGTGCCTCAGGCCTCTACTCTGACCCAGCATGCCTAATGGCATGTTTGTGACAGAGTTTGTGCCTGTTCTGCCATCAATCACCAGCACAAGATTGGTCCTTTAGTGTAAACTTCGTACAGTTCTGGTCACCACATCTCCAAAATGACATAGTGGAGCTGGAAAAGGTGCAGAAGAGAGCGACAAAAATGATTATGGGGCTGGGGCACCTCCCTTGTGAAGAAAGACTGCAGCATTTGAGGCTCTTCAGTGTGGAAAAAGGTGCCTGAGGGAGGACATGATTGAGACATATAAAATTATGCACAAAAGGGATAGAGTCAATAGAGGGATTTTTTTTTTCCCTCTCTCACAATACCAGAACCAGGGGACATCCACTGAAATTGAGTGTTGGGAGAGTTAAAACAGATAAAAGGTTTTTTACCCAGCGGGTAATTAAGCTATGGAACTCCTTGCCACAGGAGGTGGTGATGTCATCTGGCCTAGATGGCTTTAAAAGGGGACTGGATGGATTTCTGGAAGAAAAGTCCATCGTGGGCCATTGGCCTTACATTAATAGTAGGCTACTTCAGAATGCCAGATGCAAGGGAGCGGCAACAGGATGCAATCATCTTGTTGTCTACTGAACTCCCTTAGGCACCTGGTGGGCCACTGTGAGATACAGGAAGCTGGACTAGATGGGCCTTTGGCCTGATCCAATGGGGCTCTTCTTATATTCTTATAAATACTGTGCTGTATGATCTTGTTGTCCACTCCAAAGTAGTTGGAGCTTGCAGTTGTGTGTCATTTATTGAATCCTCTTAAGATGAGGAACTGGGTGTCCAGGTGGACCTGGAAGCACAGTAGTAGACAAGAAAAAAATAATTGAATCCTATCTTACGCTGTTACTGCTTTTTAATGCACAGAAGACTATAACATAATCAAAAAAAAGTGGCATGGCTTGTAGTGTTATTCTTGGGTTCCTTATAATTGCAGGCTAGGATTCTGAGGGAAAGTATACCAACAAGTTGCCTACTTTAACTTTAATGAGCCAAATTATTTGTGTGGAAAAGGAAATTGGGACGATCTGCAGAATGATGATCCACAAAGAGATGTAAGGCAGTATAAGCAACAATATTTGAAAATGTATTAGGTGGCGTATACTGAATTATGGATCTAAAATACTGATAGCATATAAAATGTGTTCATGTAAATGCAAATGAAATGGGAGCTGGCCAGAATGGGGAGCTGATTTTTAAAAATGGAAATGACAGAGTAATTTTAACTCTTTCAAGGCTTTGGAATTGCTTGCATTCTCTGTGAGGCGTGAGGATTGACATACATGTGAGTGCAGAAAGAATGGAGCTGTGAAAACCATGAACCCATTTTGAAGGAATAAAATCAGTGCTTGTTATTCAAGATGTGCATGTTTGTAGCTGAGAGAGATGAGAGCTTTTTATGCCACCTCATCATCAGAGGGACTCAAGATAGCTCCCGACATGATTTGAAGTAAAATAAACAATTAAAGCAAAACCAATAAAACATATTTAAAAATTACGTCTGAAAAACAGCCTGAGAAAGAATAAACCATACAACAGAAATAACAGTGAAATGTCTGGCAAAATCAATATGTCTTTAAAGAGTGCCAAAAGGAGAGAAAGGAAGAGGTGCAGAGAATATCCCAGAGGAGTGAGTTCCCCAAGGAAGGGACTGTCACTGAGAAAGCCCTCCTATGTGTCTCTTTCAGAGTCACATCAGACAATAGAGGAACATGCATGTTCCCCCTCCCCCAAATAGTTTGGAGCATAACAGCGAAGGCATCTGCTACCCAGGGCAAAGAAGATTTTGTAGCCCCACTCCCTTGACAGAATCAAATTTAATTTAAGGGCACAATCCTAACCATAAAGTGCGTTTGCACTACCCCTGTCAGGGAGGGATCAGTGTATGGACAATCCCCAGGCTTCCTGACTCTGAGGATGTTGGAAACACACTTTACAGCACTTTTGCCACACTCCTAGGCCAGCACAAGTGATTTGTGCCGGCTTAACTCCAAGTTAGGAGTAAATCAATAATAGGGTTTTTGGTTAATTGGCCATAACCTTTGATAGAATACAGATATTCCAAAGTGGTTTGCTTAATTTCAACTAGCATTAAATTACCTTTCCAGACACTATTATTTAACAAGTACAGTAATATCAGGTGCAGCACTGATGTGAATGGACCTACTTCCCCCTTCATGCATCAACGTTCACATGTTTCTTTTTTCCCAAGAGACAGTTGGGACAGTTCATATAGTAAATGAAAACCACACTGTCTGATCCAGCCTTTAAATTATATTGAGTTAGCTCCAGTTTTTGTGTTCCTCTGTTGCCATCTTGCCCATCTTGCTCTTACCTTTTCCCCCATAATTTGAGTGATTAGGCCTGCTGTATTGCTTATGTTTTGGTTAATTGACCATATGGACACATACATTGGACACTATGTAAATAATGTCTGGACTGAATACACAATTACGACAGACTGTGTGTGAGAGAATCGCATGGTCTACTAAATGTCTCTAGGCATTTGGTATATTTATTAATGAAAATAATTTTTTGTTCTTTATTAATCTGAAATGACATAACTAACCTTCTTTTAAAAAAAATTGTGTCATTGCTACAGGAAGTCAGCCTTGTCCTAGCAGCTATATTGGTCTTTCTGTTGGCTTGCTATGCTTTTTTTTATCTCAAGCTGTCTGAAGAAGTTGATGATTTGGCTCAAGATGAAAACTAGCAGATGTCTATTTTGAAGTTCTTTGATGGAAAAGTGTTGCCTTGACCAACTCAAATTACAAACAATCTCTTCACTGCAGTGGACATAGCTTGGACCAGTTCCTGTCATTCAGAAGCTAAAACCAATGGTAATATTTCAGCCAAATGTACAGAACTTAACAAGGACTTCCACAGAGTAGTCTCCTGGTTTTCAAACTATTGGCTGATATGAACCTCTTCATAGTTTGTTTCTCAAACTGAAAATATTCCAGAAACAATTTTCTGCATTTCTTGACTCTGGATTGACTCTAATTTCCCTGGAGTCACTTCTGGATTCAGTTAATTTTCAAAGGAACCCAACAAATGGAAATAAATATTTTACAAATCAAAACTAAATGTGATGGAACAGAATTAAATTATAACATCCATGGTGTCAGTAGATAGACCCAGCTGCATTATTAGTACTGTTAGTTCCATTATTTGCAGTGGGAAAGACATAAGCATAGTCTGAACTCTCATATTAATGTGGGAATGAAATGTGCTTAACCTTGGCAGAACCAAAGTTAACTTGGTTTGTGGCTAGGGCAAAATTTGAAAATGAGCAAGATTTGTATCCTGTGGTTGCTTTGCAGGGCATAAAGTGGATATAAGCTGGGCAATGCAATTGTGCTGGTTTAGCAGCTAAGCATGGTACAGCTGAACTGTTCAAAACATGTCAATGGGGAAGGAAGAGCTGCACTATGCACAACCATATACATGACAATGCAACCAGGGTTAATTTTGTGCACCATTATATGTGATGCAGTTAGAGTTGAGCATTTTTATATACCATTGACTTCAGAGAACAGAGCATTTGCTTAAATGAATCCTGTTCAGAATAATTGGGTTTTAGTATGCTTAACTTGCCTAGAATATGTCCATTATTATTAACTGAAAAACTTGAGGACCACCCATGTGCCAAGACTCAAACATCAAAAAGACTAGAGGATGCTGAATAAGAAAAGGATACTAACTGGCCTTTTTGTGTGTGTTTTTTTTTAACCAAACAGTTTGCAAAGGCCATCTTGACTGAACCACCTTCAGTTTCTATTAGGAAAGAATGCTAGGATTTCAACTGAGAAAATAAATAGAAGCAAAAACAAGTTCTTGCATCGGGTTATAAATGATATGAAAAAAGCCAGAATCAGACATAGAGAGGTTTAAGACAAATATTTGAAGATTTGGGCAAATCACAATATCATGAGCAAAAGGGGATAAGGGCAAGGATACATTCTAGTAATGTATATACTGCCGTATCTTCCAGTGAATAGAATATGAAGAGAGCTTATGTTTGGAGTCAGCCTTGATCAAAATCTATGAATCAAAGTCTCCAAATAATCAAGAGATATCAGAAGAAAATGTCTCCAAGTAAACATGCTGTAATGGCAGCACATCTATACGCAAAACACTGTATCACAGTGAACGTCTCTGCTTGGAAAAAGCCTTCCATTTTATTTTTATTTCTGTCTCATCCTGGCTCCTTTGTGCATATGTATCAGCAGTCATCTTTTTCATTCATTGCCAACTGTTCGAGGCGCATGTGTTCCGTCAGAAATGGCACCTGGATGACAGAAGCTCAAGCATTCACATATGCCTCTGAAGCAGAGTGTCTTGCCTCTTGGGCTATCTGAACAAGTGTAAATAGAAAGTTTAGTGGATGTTGATTTTAATTAGCACATTGCTTCATTAATATATAAAGTTGAAATTCTGTTTTAATTATGCAATTGCTGGTGCTTACAATATCAACATGGAAGATGCAGGGTTGGCTGTGTTTTTAAAAAATCTCTTTTGCAATTAAATAGTAATTTTTCATTGGTTCTTGTATTGGTTAGCAAGCCATTTTCATACATAGGTTCAGCGAACTAGGAGCATGCTGGCTTCTCTGTACTTCTTTACAAGATGCAATTCCAAGTATACTGTTCAAGAGGTGGGCAATCAAAAACAGACAACATAAGAAGTATGCCTGAGTATGTGATAAAGTTGGCTCTTTGTGTTTGCTATGATTATGTGTTTAATTTTTTCACGTATTTCATTTTTTCTCAAGAAGGTAAAGTGTAGAAAGCGGTATGTTTTTTTAATAAAAAGGGTGCATTTTTTTTACATTATAATTATAAATTATAGTAGCTTTCGAAGTGTACTAGGTATGTGATGTAGGTGGTATCATGTCAGCAGATGCAGCCACAGTCATTACTCATGCGCCCACCCCCAGTCCAGCCCAGCCAGCCTACAGTGACCAATATGTAGAGGTGTTTTATTATAATTATTTTGCAAATTTCAGGAGTTTTTTCGGTGTGTGCGTACATGTGGGCACAATCCTAACCTGGAGTTAAGCCGGCACAGTTAGGCCAGCAAAGTTTGGCCGGCACAAGAGCGACCGTAAAGTGCATTTCGACCACTCTTAGAGTCAGGGAGGATGCTGCACATCTGTGTGCTGGCTTTTCTGACTCTGAGATCGCAATCCTAACCTGGAGTTAGGCTGGCATAAGCTAAGCCAGCAAAGTTTGGCCGGCACAAGGGCCACAGTTAAGTGTGTTTAGACCACTCTCGGAGTCAGGGAGGATGGCTTACGTCTGTGTGCTGGCTCCTCTGACTCCGAGAGTGGTCCAAACATTTTTTACGGTGTCCCCCGTGCTGGCCAAACTTTGCTGGTTTAGTTTATGCTGGCCTAACTCACTTTAGAATTGTGCCCTAAGAGTGGTCCAAACATACTTTATGGTGGCCCTTGTGCCAACCAAACTTTGCTGGCCTAACTCCAGGTTAGGATTGTGCCCTGTGTTTTACAAAACAGAGAAGTGCAGAAAGCAATGTTATTTATTTTTATTTCATTATCACCTAAAGATCGCACTTCTAGCTATGATGAATTTTCTGGGGTCCATTGGTGGGAAAGGTCCTGATGAACTGAGTCCATCAACCGGTCTTGATGCACATTCCCCATTTGTTTTAATGAGATACTCGGACAAGGCTAAGTATTCATCAGGATGAGGAAGTATATCTACAACACTCTTCTAGAGAAGAACTTTATCTCTGTAGAAAGCACAACACAAACCAGACAGACAATGAAAATTTTAAATCTGTATGGGACATTTTTAGTATGTTTATTGACATTATGAAACAGATTTTAGCTTCTTGACCATAATGCTCCTCAGTAATCAATGGCCCCGTTCAGAGGTTCTTTAACATTGTTGTTCCTCCTTGTTTTAATGTCAGTTATTGAACAATGTTAAACTGTAAAGGCTTGACTCACAAAAAGAATATTCCTCACTCAAATAACACCGTGCAGTTCAATTCAGAGAAGGAACACTTACATTTTATGTGTAAAGTTTTACTTGACTTGGCATGATAATTAAAAATGTTGATGACTAGGAAATTATAACATGGACACCGCATTGAGACCGCAGAAATATGTGGTGTTCAAAATGCTTCTTAGAGAACACTGTAATGAATTCCACCTGTACTTTTGAAAATGAAACTGACAGATAAATAAACAATGATTGTATGTGTATTCTCTCCACAACAAAATAGTGAACATCCTGTCACCTCATTCATATAATTTATGAAGCTGACACTATTATGTCATGATGGAAAAATGAGCACTCTCATGCCCAGCATGCGCGCACACACACACACGCGCACACACGCGCACACACACAATTACAAAAAAAAAATATCATTTGTGACCTTTGCACTCCATGTTGTTGCATGATCTGGCATCTTACTGGGGGGAAAGTGTGTGATCGGACGTTTCAATAGTGGTGTGCCCCACTAATAAATATGTATATGGTAGGAGTGAGAAGTCTTACACTCTTTCAGCACATGAAAATAGCATGTTCAATAAGTTAGGTCTGTTAGAAATATGATGGATTTTTGTTAGAGATGGACAGGATGGGCACCTTTTTTTTTCCTCTTCTTTGCCCAGTTGTAATGGGATGCAAATGATCAGGGATGCCAATGACTGGGACACATTTGGTTCTCAAACAGTGGTTCTCAAACATTTTTGCACCAGGGCCCACTTTTTAGAATCACAATCTGTTTAAGACCCACCAGAAGTGACGCCATGGCCAGAAGTGCCATCATTGTGACCCCAGAGCCTGCTGCTGTCCTGAGAATGCAGCAAGTTGAGTTATTTTTCAGCCATTTTCCAATAGCAAAGTGAATCAGAAAGGAAAAAGCCTATTTACAACTCTGACACAAGCAAAACACAGCCCTCCACCTTACCAGTGTCCCATATTTTCAACGATAGCTGTGCTAGGTGCTAAGCAACCCACCTAAAATTGGGTCCCAACCCAACTTTGGGAACCACTGCCTTAGTACCATTCTTATAGGATATGAGCCAGCTGCCAGTCTGCTATTTGTCATTTGAGTACAATAGTGTCTGAATAGTGTCTCACATCTAATGGAGGATCTTGATATACAGGTATCCCCCAGTATCTCTGGATCCAGTTATCTGTGGACCCTTGTTGCTACGCCATACCCATTCACTTATGTTGTTTATAGTCCCATGAAGGAATTGTGTACTTGCTTTAACCAGGCAGTATAAGCAGAAAGCATATAGTAAGACAAGCAGGCAGGTAGCCTTCAGCTAGAAGGAATGACTCAGCGAAGCAGGAAGCATGTTTGCTGAGCCATCCCCTCTAGCTGCAGGCTGCCTGCCTGCTGGTCTTGCTGGAAGCTTTCAGCTTACAACTCTGGCTAAAGCAAGTACTCAATTCCTTTGTGTGGCTATAAACTGCACAACGTGATGAAAGTAATGGACGTGGGAGGCCACGGAGGGAGTGTTCTGCCATATCCACAATTTCCTGTATCCATGGAGGGGCCAGGAACGCATATCCTGTGGCTACAGGGGATGCCTGTAATTATACACCATGAAAATAAGAACATGGGTGCCTTCGGGCACAATAAGGCGGGGTACAAATCTAATAATAAAAAATAAATAAATAAATAAATTTGAATTTGATGAATAGTTTGCTGAATAATATGGAGAAGATTTGGGATCTGGGCCTGCAGGCAGTCAAGGAGTCTTACAGTTGTTTCCACAATGCAAATATAGACAACATTCATACATTGCAGAACAGGGCATCTTAATGCTCTTATTCCTGTTATATTTTTGTTCTGCTTTTCTTCCATCAAGGAGTTCATTGTGATATACATGTACATGCAGTTATTCACCCAAATGCCAACCAGGCCTAATCCTGTTTCAGTACAGTGACTTCAATCTACATCTTGGGTCTCTATCCCATGTGATACTGATGTATGATTCTATTTTGCCTTTCACACGAAGATCTCAAGGTAGCTTACTGTAAAAACATAAAAAGACAAAATCAAAAGACAGGAAAAGCAGGAAGAGAACAATCAAAGCAAGTCAATGAAGTAAGTACTTAAAATCAGGAGAAAATAATACAGCAGATGAAAAGTAAGTAAGCAGTTAATGGCACATAAAAACAACACTCTGACACCTAAATGGCGACATAGCTGGCAGCTAGTGACCATGTCTGGAAAGGGAGTTCTAAAGTTTGGGTGCCAGTATTGGAAAGATCCTCTTGTTAACACCAGATAGTGGGGACACAAATACAAGCTTCTGAAAAGGAATTAATTCATATGGAAGAAGATGGACCTTTATGACTACTCATTTTATGATGTTCTGTCTTACATATATATTTGTTTTATTGTATTTTATTGGAAGTCTCCACGGTTGTGTGAGCTACAGAAGTGGGTATAAATAATACATATATAAGCCTGACAACATGCAAAACTTTGCCACCCAGGACCAACTTCAGGAATACTCAGGTACATTCTGGGGCCCTGTAAGGCTCAGGAGGAAAACCTAGATGTTCCTATATGTTGACTAGATGTTCTTAGCAATGTGTTCAGCTTGTACTGTGCTGAGATCAATATTGCAGCTGTCTACACCAGCGGTGTCAAACATACAGTGGGCCAAATAGCATTTATGATCCTTGCTGAGGGCTGGAAGTGATATCACGAAGCAGGAAGCGATGACCAAAACTTAGAACTTTTTTCCCACTTAGGAACTCGTGAGCTGCAAACAGAAGAGCTGCAAACAGAAGAGAAAACAGCCAAATCCTGATCATATTTTCAAGATATGGGCGAGCCCTATCCTGTGGGCTTCCCTTTTCCACAGTGACAGCTCAGCAGCTGAGAGCAGCTGATGGTGGTGCTCGGGTAGTCTGTGGGGAAGATAATAAGCTTCCATGGGCCACATCCTGCTCCTATACCTTATGTTTGACACCCCTGGTCTATATGGGATCAAATAATGTTTAGCAGTACTTTAATGAACTCCTGTGTGTGACAGATTATAGATTCAAATAAGGAAGTACTGATTAACAGAGACGGTGTTGCTGTGTGTCATTTATCCTGGAGTAACCCTCTGCAGTCCTGCAATTCAATATTTACAGTGTTCATGTTTACAACATGGACTTCTTCGTGGCTTCTGAAGCCAAGGGCCGGCCCTTCGCTTAGCATGGCATCAATTCCTCACACACACAAAAGAGTTCCTGCCGAAAGCTCTGCTCAAATTAGTGTGCTGGTGCTTTGCCGGAGTAAGCTCTCGGTGACAAATAGATTGTCACATTGAGATACACAACCATAGACCAGCGTTTTGAAGACATTACCTCCTGCAAAGACACGGGGCCAAGGCAACGACAACAAAAAAGTCCAATTATGGGGGAAATCTCTCAAGCTATGTTGCCAACGTTTCGACTCATTATTAGCTTTAATAATGAGACGAAGGTGCCTGGGAACTCTCATCTTTTATTTATCCGCAACTCGGTGGCATTTGTGGGAGAGGCGATGCGGCACAAAGGTAGAGCGTTTCCAGAGAAGAGCAGCTTGAGCATGGCGAAGATTAATGAACAGATAAAGACACATATGATTGCCTGCTTTTCCAGAACAAGCAGCTACCAGCTCATTAAGCCGGTGAGAACTCTTGAGACAGTTGTTACAAACGGCCGTGCTCTGAGCAGAAAATGGCGGGGTCCCCACTCACATTTATAACCACTCCTGACGTGACTGCCGGAGAGGAGTCTGAAAGCACTGCACATTTTGCAAGGAGGTTTGTTCTTCAAGATGAGCTTGAGGAATGGTTTCTTTCAGGGGAAAATGCCTTTTCAAACATACTTGTCCCTTAAGTGAAAAAGCGCCTTGTCCTTTTTGCTTCTAGTAAGCCATTACAAATAAACAGTAGTAGTAATTTTTTTCAGGCTGGGCAAATATGCTGGTGCCATCCAACCAAAGGAATTTTCGAAAGGTGCAGATTGTCTCTATTAGGTATGCTTGCATATAGGTGGGTAGGTTTATTATCTCCATCCTATAATTAAAGTAACCGAGTGCAGAATCTTATCCCTTGATACCATTTCCCTCCCTTGCCAGGGTAAACCTGGTGTCAACAGCTGAGACACCATATGTTGGTGCAAGCATTTTGATTACACTGAACACTTCATCAGCAAGATTGCATTGACTATAGCAGTGAGTCATAAAGCAGATTCCCCATACGCAGAGAGACACACAGCGTCCCAGACTTCTCATCTATGTGATATTTTGGACAATCTGGGCATAATGGAACCACAATTAAGGTGGCAATCCTAAAAACACGCATTATGGCGTATGCCCCATTAAACACAACGAAACCTATTTCTCAGTAACCGTGTTTAGAATTGTGCTGTAAGACTTTTAATTCCCATTCATCTTTTTTTGTGAACATTATGGCCATGCCATAAAGAATACTTTTATTTACCTCCTCCATCGCTGCCTGGGCCCCCATGGGCCTACTCAAATCTACGCCAGCTATGTTGCTGGCATAGCTCTGTTTGTGTCAAGGAGGGGTGCTGAGCTTGTAACAGGAGCAATCAACAGTATTTATATACCACTTTTCAATGCAAAGTTCACAAAGCGGTTTACAGGCAAATAAGAATAAAGTTAAATGGCTCCCTATCCCAAAAGGGCTCACAATCTTAAAAAAATGCAGAACACCACCAGCAACAGCCACTAGAAAAGACACTGTGCAGGGTGAATAGAGACAATTACTCTCCCCCTGCTAAATATAGGAGGACCACTAGAAAAATAGTCCAGTTCCTTACCAGCGCACTTACCATATCAAATCAAAAGAATTCAAACGAAAGCCCT
>JAJKFI010000021.1:1338440-1351655 GCA_029204185.1 Lerista edwardsae
TTTGATTTGATATGGTAAGTGCGCTGGACTAAAAGTGCCTCTTGCCCAGTTAGCAGGGGTTAGTTAGCAGGTTTTCTCCTTTATACAAGTATTGGAAGCCCTTTAGGTCTGGGACTAGTCTTTTCACTCTGTAAAATGCTAAGTACATTTATGGTGCACTGCTACGTACACATCAAGGCATTTTCAAAGTTCTTTTACAGGTTAAGTATCCCTTTTATGGACTGCTTGGGATGGTGTCTGGATTTCGGATTTGTCTGGATTTCAGAATAATTGCATAAATATAATGAGAAATTCTTCCTCTTGCTCTTTGCACTGCTATCCATTTGGGTGTCTGCTGGTCCCTGACATTTTTTTTTTTTAAAAAAACAGCGGCACACACTACAGAGCAGAGAATAGAACTTGCAGCCTGTATGTGTAGTGGGAACGAACACCAGACCTTCTATAAGACCTCGATAAATGCAAACATTTCTTATCAACACATTCTGCCATTTTTAAAACATGATGTTTTGTTGGTTATTTCTTTTACTGTGTACAGTATATTAGGGCGGGCTCTTTTTGCGTTGTCAGCCCAGATCTACTTACCTACAATGTTGTCCTTGTCCTGCCCTCTCATGGTGGGGGAACAAGACTGAGGTCCCGCCTAGGTTATTTTCCCTACACGCACACAGTTCAGGGAAATAGCTTGCCCTTAATTAACATTCCACTCAAGTACCCAGTTCTTAAGTTGCGGAAATGGCTTTAGCCAGAGGAAGCCTATACTTAGGAGAGTTTTCCCTGGATGGTTCTTTCTAAAGTAGCACTACAGGAATGCAAACACAGGAGAGGTTTTGAGAACAACAAGGTCATAGAAACAATAACTATCACAAAGTGACTGCTAATAATGTATATTTTTCCTCTTTAACTACCATCCACACTGCTGTCCCGCTTCTGAATAATACAGCTGTGAAGGTAATTAATTAATGTAGGAATGGGGTTTAATAATAGCACAAGCGCTCTCATTGGTTGCTGGCATCAGCGACCATGCTGATAACAGGTCCCTGCCATTGTTGTCACCTCACTGGAAAATTAGCATTTAATTAACTTAGGGAGCGGTGGAATCGTCTTGATGCAAGACTTATTCGTATCTTTCAAAATTAAATGCTCCTTTCTAAGGCAGGAGAATCCAGATGTGCAAGGTGGTGGACTGCAAGAAAAAACCCACCATGACTCTCTGGAGGCTGGGCAGCTGGATTTGTAACCCTGGATGTAGACAGAGGGAGGATGTTTAAAAGCCTTCTTATGGATTGCTTCTGATACACACACAAGGAACTGAACAGAGTTTGCATTGGTCTTTTATGGTGGGTGGTCAAAAATATGTTTTCTTCACGAGCCCCAGATGGGTATTCGCAGATATAAAATAGAGTAGTTCTCTGCCCCAGAGGGCTCCCAGTTATGAACATCTGATGACACCTGTTCAAACACAGTATCAAGCAATCCACCACTGGATGTGGAGGGGAGAAGAGTGCTGAGCGAGAACACTGGAGGGTGGAATGAGCAGAGGCTGACACATTATCAGGTTAAGGGGATCAGGAGTTCTTGGGCTGGCCCTGCCTGGAAGCTAAGTGGTAAAGTTCTCTATCGGAGCTGAGGACCTAAGGCTGAGAGGGAGTGGCTTGCCTAAGGCCACATAGTAAGGATTCCTGGTAGAGGTGAGGTTCAAACCTCACTTGCATCTCAGGTTTGACCTCTCCTGACCACTGGTGGATAAGACCGTACCAGGCAGCGCAATCCTAGTGTGCCCCTTGCGTCATTGCGTCCAACTCTGAAGCCGACGTTTCAGGACAGGGATTGGTGGGAGGGGGGAGGCGGGAGGGGGGACTTGGGTGGGACCTGGGTGGGCTTGGGAGGTGGCCATCAGCAAGGCTGCATGGCCCCAATTCGGGCTGCACAGTCTCCTCGGATCTGCACCCGCTCTTTAGCGGGCACAGATCCGAGGAGCACATAGGGGAGGCTAGAGCCCCCCCTACGGTAAGGGAGCACACACAGGGAGGCTCCAGCCTGTCCTAAGAAGCTCTGGATTTGGTGCTGGCCGGCTGGCCTCGCTAATCCAGCACTGTTTAGTGTTGTGCCCTTCAACTCATCCAGCATTCAGTTTCAGGCAGTAGCAGCTGGGTGCCTCCAGGAAACTCACATGTAGGGCATGAAGGCACAAGGTATTTCTCCAGCAGTTCACATTCAGAGAGGTGCCAAGCTCCCCTAGCTAAGAGCCATAGCCAGATCTAACCTCCACAAACAACCCAATCCTATTCTATCCCCCATACCCGCAAATGCAGCAGCACGAAAATGGCTACCACTGCATCCTGCAGGGTAGCAGTTGTGGAGGTAGATTCTGGACGAGGGAACAATCATTCCCTCACCTGGGAATAAGAATTCATAGTATGGGGGGGAGGGTCCACACAGACCTAGCTAAATAGCTGGTACCATGTGGCCCAAAGCCACTGGATCGGGCCCAGGAAGGGGGTTGGGATTTGGTAGCTTCCACTGCCACTGAACCCACCCTTTCCTGAACCCGGGCACCCTCCCCCACCCATCACTGCCCCATTCCCCTCCCCCTGCCCATGGTCATGTTGTTTTGCCCTCCCCTGTCCCCATTTTGCCCTCCCCACCCCTCCAACCTCTCCTGCCACTTTACCTCCAGCATTGTTGATGTCCTGTTGCTCTGGAATGCATGGGAGAGCTTTGCGTGCTGTGGCAGCACCTTCTATGACTGGCACTGACTGCTTTATGGCAGTTGGTGCCAGCAGAAGAGCCGTACCACTATTACCTGGCCGCATGTCCTTCTAAATTGCACATTGCAACCGTGATGGCAACAACTCCTGGTAGTAACTTCCACAGTGGGTCGTTGCAAAGGCCTCCTCTGAGTAAGGGAACAATAGCTCCCTTACTCAGAGCACAATCCTAAGCTGGAGTTAGGCCAGCCCAGTTAGGCCAGCAAAGTTTGGCCAGCACAAGGGCCACTGTAAAGCACGTCTGGACCACTTTCGGAGTCAGGGAAGATGGCTCATATCTGTGTGCTGGCCTCTTTTATACTGAATGGTCCAAGCATATGTAATGGTGTCCCTTATGCCAGCCAAACTTTGCTGGCCTAACCAGTGGCGTACAGAGAGGATCGGGGCCGCGGCTCGCACCCATGGCAGGGTGACGAAACCGCGCACCCGGCACGTTGCCCCACCGCCATGCACCGCCACGCTACGCCTCCCTGCGTCCGGAAGAGCTCCATTTCGGAGCGCAACCATGACCAGGGAGGGCGGGCAGGCGAAAAGACACGTGGATTCCTCTTCACTCTGCCGCGGATTCCTCTTCACTCTGCCACGGATTCCTCTTCACTCTGCCGCCTCCGCTCTGCCGGTGTCCCCTGCCCCACTGCCAGTGCCCATGCGTTCCGCACCCCTGGCTACACCGTCCCTCCGGCCCTGGGCCTAACTGTGCCGGCCTAACTCCAGTTTAGGATTGTGCTCCCAGAGAGGTAAGCCTCTGTGGCACACTGGGAGGGGGCTGTATTCTGAAGCCCTGCCAGTTCGTTTCATTGTGTTCTAATACAGGGTGCCTTTTGGAGAAAGCATTTTTCTTTGGTCTCACTCTGAAAACAGTGCTTGATTTTGTTCTTCCGCGGCCTTTTGCACAGCCTGTGAAGCAGATTGCCACTTGCTGGAGGGGGAGTGACACCAGGACATTATACTCTCATTGAAAGGGATCGGTAGCTGTGTTGTGAAGGTCTGAGTCCCCAGAGAGTAGCTCATTCCTGCCATTTCAGCAGGCTGACAGGTAGGGACTGACAGCACCCATCAATCATGCCTTTAACGGCCTGAACTTTTGCCATTTCTCTTCCTGAGAGCAGCAGCCAAGCAGACAAGCTGTGTCGTGCTGTCAGTGAGGTAAAAGTCCTCGGTGTCAGAACTTCTCCTCAGGGGCTTCTCCACTGTTGTGCATTTTTAGCCAAGAGCAGATGCCCTCCATTTTGACTATTATTATCTTTTTTTTTAACCTCACCATGAGGTGAATAAATAACATGGCAAGAGAAAAGGCCTGAATTACCATCAGCCCAGATGTTTCTTAATGTGTACAGTGGATCTCTGGACACTGTTGTGTTTGTTGTGTGATAGAAGCCTAAGAGGGACAATCCAATTAAACTGCAAACAATTTGGCTGGCTGGTCCAAATAGTGTGTAAAATCCTCTTCTATATTATTCCTTGATCCATGTTACCTGATCACAATGCTGCAGTCATCATACAAGGCACAACTTGCCAAAACAAACTGCCCCTTCCTTGAAACCCCTGAAAGTCACTGTCACCCTATGTAAGCCTAGGAGGTAGATATACGGCCAGTAGTGTCATCCGGCAACGAGCTGCCGGAACGCTAGGCGGGACTTACCACTTGATTGACAGGCTGTCCGTGACGTGTCGCCGCCTGCCCGCCCGCCGCGTGGGCTCCCTCCGGTTGGCGTGCCCCTCCGCTGCTTGCCCAGGCACCCAGCACGCCCCCCAGGCAAGCGGGCACCCCCTCCGAAGCCAGGGGTGCCCGTGTGGCGGGCGGGCAGGCAGCGACACGTCACGGACGGGCAGCCAATCAGGCGGTAAGTCCCGCCTAGCGTTCCGACAGCTCGTTGCCAGATGACACCACTGTATATGGCCTAACCCTATTGTGAGCGCAATCCTAAACTGGAGTTAGGCCGGCATAAACTAAGCCAGCAAAGTTTGGCCAGCACAAGGGCCACCATAAAGCGTGTTTGGACTACTCTCGGAGTCAGGGAGGATGGCTCACGTCTGTGTGCTGGCCTCTCTGACTCAAGAGTGGTCCAAACATACTTTATGGTGGCCCTTGTGCTGGCCAAACTTTGCTGGCTTAGCTTATGCCGGCCTAACTCAGTTTGGTTAGGCCAGCTGTTTCTTGGTGAAAGCAAGAAAGTCGTTTATCAGCCAGCCGGAAAGCATTTGTGCGGCTAGAAAGGAAGGCTGGACTTGAAAGTGTCATCTGAATGTAAGATTTCTTGTAAGATTAGAACTTATTTGTGATTGTAAAAACCCTTTGGGTTTAGAAATGCCTGCCTATGTAAACCGCCTTGAATAAAGTCAAAAGAGCAATCTGATGACCTAGAAAGGCGGTATATAAATACTATTATTATTATTATTATTATTATTATTATTATTATTATTATTAGTAGTAGTAGTAGTAGTAGTAGTAGTGGTGGTGGTGGTGGTGGTAGTGGTGGTGGTAGTGGTAGTGGTAGTGGTAGTAGTATTAGTATTAGTATTAGTATTTAGGATTGTGCCCTTTAGCACAGTGCTGGTGCAGCAGCCACTGCTAGCACAAATGTGCCGGAAAGCATGTTTGTGACAACTTGCAAGTAAGCAGTGCTGGCGGGAAGGCCTGCGCCATTCTGCCTGGCCCAGCACCGAGTCTGGACTTACAGCCACCAGAGCAGGTAAGAGCTGCTCTGTGCGGTGCAGGGGCAAGAGAAGGGCGGAATGGATACAGGGAGGGTGTGTATGGGGGGGGGGGTGGGTGCGGCGGGGGCCTTTCATGCCCAGTTTCAAGCCCAGGCCCTGGAGGGGGCAGGGTTGGTAGTCAGGGATGGATGCCAAATTCTAACTCCTGTTCCAAGCCTGAAAGCCCTACACAGGATTTCTTGGACTTGCACTAGCGATTTTGCTGGCACAGTCCCACATAACTCCATTGGGCAGGCTGGGCTCAACATGGGGTAAGGGAACATCCAGTTTGTTCAGTTTCAGCGCTGGATACAGTGTGGACCATGTGGCCCGGCTGCACCAGCGCTGGACAGGATTAGGCTGCCCGGCTGTAGCAATCTCATCCTGGTTATCTGGTCCACAGCCCTTGAAGCAGTGATGTCATCTGGTAATGAAGAACGGGAACGCTGGGCGGGACTTACGCGTGATTGGCAGCCCGTCCGTTCCATTCCGCAGCTGCCCTGGCCTCGGGGGGGGGCTGCCCCCGGTTGGAGCACCCCACCGCTGCTCGCCCAGGCACCTGGCGTGCCTCTCACCCGTCGTCGTCCCCGGCGAGCAGGTGCCCCGCCGAGGCCAGGGCAGCCACGGAACGGAACAGACAGGCAGCTGATCACGCATAAGTCCTGCCCAGCGTTCCCGTTCTTCATTACCAGATGACATCACTGCCTTGAAGGTTGCCTACCCGGCCCTTCCTGGCCATGTTTTTGCCTTAGGGCGCAATCCTAACCTGTAGTTAGGCCAGCACAGTTAGGCCAACAAAGTTTGGCCGGCACAAGGGACACCGTAAAGTATTATTTGAACCACTCTTGGAGTCAGAGAGGCCAGCACACAGACATGCGCTATCCTCCCTGACTGAGAGTGGTCCAAACGTGCTTTAAGATGGCCCTTGTGCCGGCCAAACTTTGCTGGCCTAACTTGTGTCGGCCTAACTCCAAGGTAATGAAGTCTCCTTCCTATCTTATATAAATCCATCTTATTCCTAATGCCTTTGGGGTCCAATTCCATTCATCTTTCCAGCCTTGATGCATCTGTGCCAATGCGGCATGCCCTGCATCTTGTGGTGGTGGTGGTGGGAGTCAAGGAGGCACCCTCAAGGTAAGGAAATGTGCTGTCAATTAGGAGCTTGGCAAGGTACCTGGGATTTAGAGGCGACTTGTCATAGTAACAGAGGGACAGTTCATGACTTGGCAGATTTAAGGGTTATTTGTTGGATGGGATCAGCTACATAGCTGGGACAGGTAGTCCATGAGAGATGGTTCATGGCTGGAGTGCAGCAAAAGGCTCTGTCTGAACACTAACCCTGCATGGAGGGACTCTGATAATTTAGTCATGTAGAAAGTAGACAGACAGGTTTTTTTGTTTTTTGTTTTTGTTAATGTGATGGTATTGTTTATTAGTTTAAGGTATATGTGAGAGCTTTTGGGCCGAAGTAAAATTCCATGTATGGTGAAATTCCATGTATGGCCAATAAAATTCTATTCTATTCTATTCTATTTGTGTTTTCTGCTGTCTTTAAAATGTATGTATCTCACCAACTGAATGGAATCTTCCTTTTTGAGCCCCAGCTTGTGGGGTGGAGAGGTCTTCTCCTCCTTACTAACACGGATAAGCATTAATAAACTTTTTAAGTAAATTGTGTGTGCCCCCCCAGCATACCGGGGGGGGGGGGAGCCAGGGGGCAAATGCCTTGGGGCATCACCCAGCAGGGGTGGCACCATGACCCACTCCCCTTGCCACCACCCAGAGCCACAGTGGCAGCCACTGTCTTCTGTGGTCTGAGGGCCACCCCTTCCCCTCCCCTTTAAACAAAGGGTAGGAAAAGAGGGTGGCCCTCAGATTGGCGGGGAGCCGCCTGCTGCCTCTTCCAAGTATTGGAGGGGGCAGGCGCTGCTTGCAGTGGCAGGAAGACACTCCCAGGGAGATGCTTCAAGTCACTATAAGCAGTGCCTGCCCCCTCCAATACTTGGAGGAGTCTCGCGCCACTGCAAGCTTGCAGCAGTGCAAGATTCTTCCAATGCTCAGAGGAGGAGGAGGGTGCAGCTTGCAGTGGCACAAAAACGTTCAGAAGCAGTTTTTGTGCGCTGCTGTGGGCCACTTCCTCCCTTTCCCCTTTTTTAAAGGGAACACGTGGTGATTTCCCCCTTTTTAAAGGGGGAAAGGAGAAGCAGCCCAGGAACACCTCCCCACCTCAGGAAATAATTGTGGTGACCCACTGACGTCACCACAATTACTTCCGGGTTGGGATGGCAGATTGGAGTTGGCCCCAGGGTGCCCAAGCCCTAGGACCACCACTGGTGTGTGCTTCCTGGTTGACCAGAGGAACCATGGGAAGGTTTGGGTAAAATACCTGAAGACCTGGTGATCCCCCTCTTTCCGCCCTTAGCCAGAGCCTCAGAGGCCGTGAGGTGCAGTAAGGAAAGGAGGTGGGAAGACACGTTTGGTGATTTGCAGAGTGGATGAGATTGCAAGGAGGTGGAGTTTGGGCCGTTAAATTGGGGACCATGTAAATTACAGTCCCCATTGCCCGGAGACCCTGGATGCCCCTTGGTCTCTTGGGGCAATGATTCTACAGGTACCTTGTAAAAGACAGACACCTGGCTGAATGAAAACATAGAAGGGAAAGCCCAGTGCTCCCAGCAGAGCCACTGGAAGTTAACAAGGTGTTAATTGAAGTGCCAGCTGACGGTGACACCTCAGCGCTCAGGTGACAACCAAATGTTAAAAGTGAGAACATGGACATAAATGGTGTTTGCCATATGTATTGAAAGAAGAAAATAGGCAAACTGTTTGAGCCGGGAAATGATGCTGGGCAGCAGTCCTGCACAATGGCAAGCCACTGAATCACACTGACGTGCAAGGGAGGAAGCCGGCTTCTGTCTGACTCAGGGACCAACCCTATCCAACTTCCCAGTGCCAATGCAGCCGCAGTGCAACCCAAGGTAAGGAAACAAACGTTGCCTTATCTTGAGGAAGCCTCTGTGTCTTCCTCTCCACTGCGGGAAGCAGCACATGTCCTGTTGGCATGGCTGCACTGGTGCTGGAAAATTAGATAGGATATGACCCTCAGTGAAGGGAAGGTCTGTGCGCATAAGTGGATGCTGCATGCACCAGTCTTCAACAGCAGGGGCAGCACATGCATACTCCAGCTGCACATCGAAAGCTGCCCTGTATTGAGAACATTTGTCCATCGAGGTTAGGATCACTGAAGGTCCAATCCTATCCAACTTTCCGGCCCTCTTGTAGCCATCCCAATGGTGCGCGTGCTGCATTCTGTGGTGGTGTAGAAGTCATGGAGGCCTCCTCAAGGTAAGGGAACATTTGTTCACTTTCCTTAGAGCTGCATTGCAGCTGCATCAGCACCAGAAAATTGGATAGGATTGGGTCCTTACACTGACAGGCAGCAGGTCTCCAGGTCTTTCCCAATTCTCAGTCCTACCTGGAGAGATGCCAGGGATCAAACCAGGGAAGCACATGCACTGCTATTGAACTTTGACCTCGCCCTGTGAAATGGAATCTTCAGGTGTGAATGGAAAGTACACCTGAATCTGCATAGGCTTTCCTGTGCAGTTGGGAACCCTGTGGTATCAAGACGCCAATCAAGTATGCATAGAGTTCTCCTTGCACCTTCTGCTGGATATGCAGATGTTTGGGCCAGATTAGCCATGCAAACATATCCTCTGTTTGGAGATGGGATTTAGCCTGCTGATGTTTTCGTACCATTGCTAGCATGTGGCTTTACGTTATTCCTTGTTAACACTGCAGATTCCTTGAGTGGTCTACACTCTTAGCTTGATCCACACACACACACACACACACACACACACACACACACACACACACACACACACACACACACACACACACACACGAGTGCATACATGAACACACATGCCCATATATCCTTTCGTTCTCTTTCACTTCTGTTTGATGAGGAGCTTTAGGAAATGCAAAAGCCTGTATACTCCTCTGCTAACAAAAAGCTGACTTTCTAAGTGGTTTGTACAATGTACCCTTTGGCCTAACATTGCAATCATTATCTACTGTTTTAAGAAAAGAATAATTACTGGGAGTAGACATTGGGAAAGTTAATCAGATGTCTGTTGATTTTTGCTTGGAGATTGTGCAAGTCTGCAGTAGATAAACTCTGTTTTAAGAAATGATTTAACTTTCTTTAGATGAACGTGTGATATATGAAATTATTGTAAAATCGTAATTTGATTCATTTGATTTTTTTCCTTTCCCTTCTCCTGTGTCACATTCATTCACAGGAGACCTTCTTCACACTAGAATTATAGATCTCCTTTGGCATTCATACTGCCGTATAATCATCTTTTACAGTATATTAAAATTGCAAATTAAAGGTAGCTTTAATTTGAACGGTAAAAAAAACCATTTTCATTATATAACTGCTGTCATAGCCTAAACTATGTGAGTGTATTAACTCTCATGAGTCTTTCAGCTCAGACCTGAAACATGGAGTGAAATGAAAGAGACGAGGCTGTGAGTTCTCACACAGGGTAAATAAATAACACTAGGCATAACTATTGAGGCGCTGAACATAAAACATTCCATGTGAACATGTACTTTATTGGAATCCCTTTATTTTTATTTTTTTTAAACACACATCTACTCAGGGATAAGGTAAGCACTGTGTTAAGATATGATCAGTAGGAGAGTGGCTGGTTTTCTATAAATCCCCCTTTTGGATTTCTGCATTAGTTCAAGACATTATGTGCGCTTGTTTACAGTGATGTAACATTGTATAACTATGTATGGCAGGTATGCAGTAGTAGCATTTTTTTTGGTGCGCCAAACTGTGGGCGCAATCCTAATCTGGAGTTAGGCCAGTAAAGTTAGGCCAGCAAAGTAAACTCCACTCGGAGTCAGAGAGGCCAGCACACAGAAGTGCTTCATCCTCCCTGACTCTCACAGTGGTCCAAATGTGCTTTATGGTGGCCCTTGTGCCGGCCAAATTTTCCTGGCCTAACTGTGTGTGGTGGCAGACAACAGAGCTGCTACCAAAACCAAGACTCCATGATACCATATTCAATTCCACGCTGTAATACGCAATTGCACTTATGCCTAGTGTCCAGTGCATGTTATGAGCACATGGAGCCAACGGTATGGAGTTTGGAGACAACAGTAGGCTAAGTACGTGACCGGAGGGCACATGATAAAGCCATCTTGCTAATCCAGTCCAGCGTTTCCACTACGAAAGAAAAGGAAGATATTAAAGTAACACATATACATCATGGCTAAGTGGAACGACTCACAATGGGTCAGGACAGGACCAATGGTGTAGTGGTAAATTCCAAAGCGGGGGTGCTTGCCATGACACCCTTTGTAGCTGTGCCCCATTAAGACCATAATAGACACACAAACATTTCCATTCCGACATTAAGGTGTTTTCATTCCTCCCCACCTCTTATTTCTACTTTGAAATGGGCAGCCTGAAACTGAGGCCTGGCAGTATTGCTCATGGGTGGGCGGTAGGGTGGATAGACCCTGGGAGGGGGACCAAGATGGCAGCAGAGACTTCTGCCATATCCTATCAACCAGTGGTGTCATCTAAATGATTTAAGAACAGGTACTCACTTTTGATTGGCACATGTCGGGACCCGCCCACCGGAAGTGACGCCAGAAGTGATGTCGTGGCAGGAAGTGACATAAAAAAAAGCCCTTTTTGAGGCCTCAGACAATTTTAAACTGACCCAACAGTTGCAACAGTATTCCACAGCACCCCATGTTAAGGAGGCCTGGCATCATGTTAAAGTGACCAAACAGTTCCAAAACCCCAGAGCAGCTCATTTTTCAGTGGCAAGGCAAGGCAAGTCTCCGCTCGCTGCCTGCCTGCCTGCCTGGCTCTGAGAACGTGCAGGCAACTCAAACATGCAGGAAATTCAAATGTTGCAGGGGGCGGAGTCGACAAGTGGGCAGGCGAATGGGCGGGGCCAGCAGTAATCCTAGGAACCGGTACTCGTGTACCCCCGCGTACCCCCTGCATGACATCACTGCTATCAACCCTCCGAATCTTTGTTGCCTTCATGGTTGTTCTTGATTCTGCACCCACTAAATAGAAGGCACAGCTCCAAGTAGACCCATTGGGGCTGCTGGAGCTTTACACGGGGTAAGGGAACCAATATTCCATTACCCAAGGAGACCTCCAGCTGCTGTTCTGGCCCCATAGGATACAGCAGCAGTTATTAAGCAGTCATTGTAGTGCATGGCGCCAGCGCAGCATGGAATTAAAGATCTAGCTCATTTCATCCTAGACAGCAAGAAAAAGGAATTGGTCCATCATAAGCACAACATGAAAAGAGGCAGTTCTGAGTGTTTCTCTGTAGGATGTATCAGAGACCCCCCCCCCATGCAATATCATCTTGGCTAGTGCAGCTGCAGGCAAGATCTCCAATTTGCTATCATGGGAAAAGGTACTGCGGAGCTCCAGCTGATGAAGTGGACTGTCCACTCATTGGATGTTCACTCTGGTCCATTTCATTCACGCATTTGATGGTGGGTTGCAAAGCTTACACTACTCTTTGCATCAGTGGTTCCCAAACTATAAACCATGGCTCCCCAGGGAGCTGCGGAAACCAGCCAGAGGAACCAGGGAATCCTCGCGAAAAACCCACCCCCCTACACAGTGTTTAGAATTGTAACCCTAATGAGGAGCCACAGCCAATGGCCCAGTAGGTCAAGGGAGTTGGCAGTTGAATAGGTTTGGGAACCACTGCTTTACATGTTTGTCTTTAAGGTTCTGCAACCCCTTGCTACAGGAAGTGGTGATGGCATCTGCTTTAGATGCCTTTGAAAGGGGATTGGACAGATTTCTAGAAGAAAAGTCCATCAGAGGTTACAAGCTGTGATGGGAATGGTTTTAGAAGTAGGGTACCACAGAATGCCAGGTCCAAGGGGGTGGCAACAAGTTGCAAGAATCTTGTTGTCTCGTGTGCTCCCTGAGGCATCTGATGGGCCACTGTGAGATACAGGGAACTGGACTAGATGGGCTTGATCCAAAGGGCTCTTCTTATGTTCCTAATCTTTATTATTTTTGCTGCCAGAGGTTAATATAGTTACCCTACTGTAGGACTCCTCATATGATATTGCTATTCTCCCCCACCCTCCCGTGGACAGTACTGGGGGAATCTACATCCTGGACAATTGTTCTGGCATCTCTGGTCATTCACAGCTGGGATTTTTTTCTTGCGCTTTCCCGTTATTTACAACCCACTATAACTGGGCAACAAACCCCTTGTTTTATACGGTAAGCATCTTATCCCAGCCCTCACCCTTATACTACCTTTGTGTTATTTTTTTTTTTTTTGAAAAGCTCTACTATAAATCAGAGACGTGGCTAAAGTTGTGCAGGGGGCTGCAATTGCACCAGGCAATAAGTGCAAGGGGGGGCAACAAGCTGAGTTTGACACTTGTGGCCAAAATGGTGAAAATCTTGGTATGCATGAATAATACCATCATGCATTGGAATCATTGGAAAGGTAATTTAGTGCAGATTGCAATGGAACAAACCAGAGTGTAATATCTTTGCTCTATCAAAAGTTATGGCCCCCAAACAGAGAAAATGAAAATACAATTGTGACAACACTTCCTGTGGTGATGTCACTTCTGGGGTAACATTTTGCATGCATTGGGACACATAGGTCCAGCACACACACACACACACACACACACACACACACACACACACACACAC
>JAJKFI010000021.1:1351841-1368663 GCA_029204185.1 Lerista edwardsae
AGAGAGAGAGAGAGAGAGAGAGAGAGAGAGAGAGAGAGAGAGAGAGAGAGGCTTTTTCACCTGGCTATAAGCTAATTGCTTTTAATTAGGTCTTCTCAGGAAGACCATTGTGCCTTGATGAAACAAAGCAAGGTTACTTATGTCTCATTGATGGTTGTTTGCCTCCAGGCATTCGAGCTTCAGTTTTAGTTAATTTACCAGGTCTGCCGAGACCAGCGATGGGGAGATGTTTGATGGCTGGTATTTCACGGGGAAGAAAGGTGGGGCTAACTGGTTATGTCGGGCTCTGAAGTGCAGGTGTTCAGTACATGAACTTTGACATCGATCTTTTCATTATCTTTTTGTCTTTCCCCTTCCCTCTCTTCCTTTTGTTGGGGGACATTTGAACATCACACAGGTGGGATATCGGCTTCTTCTTGTTAGGTAGGAAGGTTATTGTAATCATACCTGGAAGCTCATTAAAAATAGAGTCAAGCTTCAAGGACTAACGTGTTTGCTTGTGAGCGCTATTTTAAGAACAATGTAATTCCAATCTTCTTTTGAATGAAGCCCTGTTATTTAACCCCCTTAGGGTGCTTCAAAAGACCTGCTTTCCGCAGCATCCCTTGTTTTTTTGTGAAGGACCAGAGTTGTGGATCAGGTTGCCTGACACTTGCAATCCACAGGGGAATGGTTTCAATTCCTGTGCTCGTCCAGGGTGACACATCTCTCCTGTTGGGTACCTTCAAAGCACTTGCTGTTTGACTGTCTAGGTGGGTGCCATGTTGCTGACGAACTGCTGTACGGAAACAACCTTAGGATGATGCAGACATAGTGTAAATATCTAATGGATCATCTAGCACATTAGAGCAGTGGTTATAGCACCGGAGCCCACTTTTTAGAATGCCAATCTGTCCAGGACCCACCGGAAGTGATGTCAGGGCTGGAACTGCTGTCATTGTGACACCAGAGTCAGCTGCTTTCCTGAGAATGCAGCAATAAATTGGGCTATTTCTCAGCTATTTTCCAATAGCAAAGGAAAAACTCCTATTTACAACATTGACACAAGTGAAATAACCACACAGCCCTCCTGCTTCCCATCTTCCCATCTTCCCATATTTTCAATATGGTTGCTCTAGGTGCTTCACGACCCACCTGAATTTGGCTCGCGAGAGTGTTGTGAACATGAAGACATTACACGAATATAGCAATGAACTGAAAGGTGGTTCTGATGAGTGCCTCTTGATCCACTTTCTCCTAAGGATGTGTGTAGGTCCGCTGAAAAATGGTCACTTGCCTTGTCTTACTGAAATGCATTTGGCTTCCCTTGAAAATTCTCAGCTATTTCTCCTTAGGAGGGATCCTGAAAGTCACTTTTGCAATGTCAGATTTTAAACAATTTCTGTGCCAACCCTCAACCAAATCCAAAGTACAAACTCATGATCAGACATATGTTTCTCTTAGGCTTGGCTGTAATATGCGATTGTAATATGAAAGAATCAATTTGCCAGTGGGGCAGGAATGTTTTTTTCTCCTGTGAAGCTGTTGAGAGTCAGGTCAACTTCTTTATTATTTAATTCTGGAATGATCAGATTCGAGACCATATTTCTCAGTAATTCTTATTCTCTACAATTTAAATTTATTGCAGATTTCCCCATCCCACCTTTTCCTTATTTCACTTTCTATCTGATTTTATGTATCATATGTGATAATTTATCACATATTTATTTGGATAAATAAAATATTCTGCCTGCCTGCCTGCCTGCCTGCCTGTATGTATGTATGTATGTATGTATGTATGCATACATGTATGTATGCATGTATGTATCTATGTATGTAATGCATATGTATGTATGCATTCTTTTCTCCCTTGCAGGTAAATACGGTTATGAGTAGCAATAGCAGATTTAATTAGTAAAGATGGTTATGATGGATAAAGATGGTTATGTTTAGCAAACAAAACAAATTGTGGTCAGTATCCTTTGGAGAACCCCACCCCCCACCCCAAATACAAGATTCATATAATGTACATCTCTGAAGGCATTTGATTTGTATGCCATGAAATAAGTCTTTGTCTGCTGTTCAGTATATAGATACTGATTAATTGATCCATTCTTTTTCGATCCAGCAACAAACAAAACACAGATTCAGACTTATGGGAAAATTAATTCCTATGAGATTTATTCAGCTGCAAATAGATATCCCACAATTATATTTGTCACTGAGATATTCAAAGGATTCATTTTTGCATATGCTGTATTCCAGCAGGGCATAACACTGCGGGCCTGGGATAAATATATAAGCAATTGGTAACTGTTTGAAAATAATTATAGAAATAGGATGCCTACTGAACATAAAGTGAGCTTTTAATTCCAACCGAAAGAAAAATTCTTCAGAAATTATCTGCACAATAGCTTAATTCCTAAATGTGTATGGGTGAGGTTTCAAATAACATGTTAGATAAAGATTGCATGATATGTGAACACATTTAAACAAAGGGAACCCATCATTCTGACCTGGCTTTCCCTGGAACTTGGCTTTCCCAGGAATTTACTATTAAAAAAATATCCAAGTGTAGAGGGATTGTTGATACCACAACATATGTTTATTTATTTGACAGCCAAATAGTTATGTGATCCACATGATCAGAGCATACATAAATTTCTAGCAAGAATGCTCCTCTAGTAGGAGATCTGGTCCAGAAGGTTAAGCCACCGTTAAGATAGCAGCTAGTTTGAGACCACTGGAAACTTCCATGAACAGCGAGACTTCGGGAAAGCGATTGACAAGCTGAGCTGAGCTGAGCTGTTTCCAGGTGCCCTTTGATGAGAGAGAAGGAGCCATGTCAGCTGCTCTTTGGTGAGAGAGAAGAAGCTGTTTGTCAGTCAACGTGGGAGGCGACTGCAGCCAGAACAAGACCAGACTGTGAAAGATCCAATATAATTTGTTTTGAAAGATTAGAATTTCTCTGTTATTGTAAAAAACAAAAACGAAAAAACAACCATCCTCTGGGGATTAGAGAAAGCCTGTCTATTATGAACCTCCTTGGATTAAAGTCAGAGGAGTAATCCAATAAGGCAGGGGTCAGGGAACTTTTTTACCTTTTACCCCAAAATATATTTGGATACGCCAACGTTACCGCCCCCCCCCCCGAACAAAAGAAAAAAAATTACATATTGGAACCCATTGCTTTTTATTTGATTAATTAATGAGCTTAATTAATGCTATGTAAATATGAAGTTGTAAAGGGTGGAGCAAAACAAACAAAACAAAACAAAGCCAGCCAGCCAGCGACGGAACCGGAACGGGGGTAATGGATGGTCGCGCTGCCAAGACACAGCCGGGCATGCATATAGATTCATATGCATGCCCGGCTGTGTCTCGGCAGCACGACCATCCATTACCCCCAGGAATTTCATTTTTACCCCATTTGGGGTAATTTACCCCTGTTCCCTAACCACTGCAATAAGGCAATGTATACAGAATGATTTTTTTTTTTTTGGCAGTGTGATGTTTTACTGATGGTTTAATCCTACCTGGGCTGGCTGTTGTTGTACCACCTGTTTTGCTGGCATGGACTGCTTTGCTGTAAGAGTCTCTTATGTTAAAAATGTGTATCCTGTTATATATTAGAAACATCTCAGAGTAAAACAATACAACCTGTACATGCATATTAAAAATGGATGCAACAGCAGAAAGTAATAATATATCTAGTGGGTGGATATAATTACGAAGAATGTTGATCTACTGCTTTCAACAAAGGAAGTTCTCCGAGTGGTTACAGAGCATATATAATATAGCGAGTAAACTAAATGCAAAGTTACAGGGGAGAACAAACAAGAAAGAACAGCAGCCAGGAAACATTTTTAAAAATATAATAATAAGCGATGTTTCAATCAGGGTCAAATGCCTTCTCAAAAAGCCAGGAATAGCATCAGGAATCTAAAAGTGTATGCCTACTTTAGATTGGTTGAGTTCAATGTACATTGTTCATTGTATGTTGAAAGTTACTTACAGTAGGAATAAAAGATGACAATATATTGGTACAAAGATGGATGTATTAATTATTGGAAACCTAATTTCCAAGACAATGCTGATAACTGTTTCCACTGTTTTCCTTATGTAGTTAAAAGCTTTTCTAGAGAGAGTTTTCTAAGTCGTGATTATCCATGATAAACTTTAGTCTTAATATTACTCAGTACTTTCATTGATTATTTTGTTTATTGCCAGATGGATATGCATTGTGGTTTTGGGATTTTGTACTTAATTTATTAATATTAATAAAATAACCATTCTAGTTGTTGTTGTTTTAAACCCACTTTAATTAGTTATCAGCTCCTCTAATAATTATATTCTATATTGTGCTCTGCAGTTTATGGATATTCCTTAATAACAGATTGCTGATCTGTTGTCAGATGTGGTTATTGGTGATGGGGAAAATGGATGCACTTGCTCCAGGCCTTTGAAAGAAAATAAGAGCCTGAAGTTTACAAAATATAGGACTGATAATAGGATAGATTACTAAGAAGATAATGGATGGAGTTGGGGTGGGGCAGGTAAAACTTGTGAATCTGCTATTCCCTTCAGGACGTTCTTACACTGGTGATGTAAACTAATAGTCTTGAGGAAGATTCTTTAGCTTAAATGGTTCACCTTTCAGGGCTCAATCCTAACCTGGAGTTAGGCTGGCACAAGGGACTTCTGCTGGCCCAGGAGTGTTGCAAATGCATCATAAAGTGCATTTGTAACATTCTGTGAGTCAGGGCATCTGGCACACGGACATGCGCAATCCTCCCTGACTCTGAAAGTTGTCCAAACACACTTTATGGTGAGTTTGAAACATTCCTGATTAGGAGCGTGCCCTCAAGGTGTGTTTGGACTTGCATCGATCACTAACCCTGCCTGACAATTCAGTGGAGTCATGCAATTGATAGATGGGAATCTACTCAGTAGATGCATATCTACTCAGAAGTAAGTCCCATTAAGTTCAGTGGGAGCCACTGTCAGATAAATGTGTATGTAATTGTTGCCTTAGGATGCAGGCTTACCTGGGAGTACGTTCCACAGACCTCAGTGGGACCTAAGTAAACATGCTGGAGGATGGTGCTGTTAAAGATGCTTTCTACATAGAAATTTAATCAGACATTTACATACCATGAACAAACCCTGTCTCCTTCCCACACATGATGCCTCAAGTTTCTATTATGGTCCCAAGGTCTGGACATTCTGGGTTGTAGAGAGGGAAACACACACACACAGACCAGGGTCAATAGCATAGCTAATCAGCCCAGGCCTTCTTAATTTTAAGAACATGTCAATGTTTCTTTATAAGAACAATATCCGTAGAACATCTTTACAGCTCAGTATCTGCAGTGGCTGGTCATGAACACGGGAAAGCTGAACTGGACAAATGTTTGCTCAGCCATGAAGCGAGTGAACCTGGGCAAACTTCTCAGACTGCTCTTCCTCACAGGGCTGTTATGATAATATACTATATTCCCTTGTTGCCCTGAAATCCCTTGAGAAAACCCGTTAGCGCCATTTTGGTGCTAGTGGCAGCTTGCTTCCGCCGCGCCTCAAGGAACCAGGCTGATGTGTTGGCTGCTGATTGGCTGGGGCACCCAGAGGAGGTGGGACTTGAGCTTCGAATTGGAGTGCACATTCCCACCCAGGCTCAGTTTGTCCTGGCCAGCAACGCTGCCCACCCGCCCCGTGGCTAGTCTAGCTGGTTGCCATGAGGGGCCAGGTTGGAATTTTTTACCGCCATCTGGATTGCCTGATGTATGGTGGTTTTTTCCACCTATCCCAGACTGGCGAGGGTGGTGTGGCTCTAAGTAGGTGAGGCCTTGGCAGGTGGTTTACAGAGTATAGGTAGGTAGGGTCATCTCGGTGTCCAATCCAGGCAGCAAGGTCACAGGGGTGTCAGTTATGCTCATATGATGCCAGCTTGGCTCAAAGAGACTGGCTGGTAAACAGCGGTGTTATTCTGCCGGAATGCTGGGCGGGACATCCGGGTGATCGACAGCCGCCCGTCACGTTCCGCAGCATTACGCCATTTGCGTAACCAATTACGCCACTTGTGTATGTTACGCAAACGGCGTAACGCTGCGTAACACGACGGGTGGGCTGTCGATCACCCGGATGTCCCGCCCAGCGTTCCGGCAGAATAACACCGCTGCTGGTAAACCTTCTTGAATGGGCAGGCAAGGTGCCGCAGGTCCGTCCTGTGGGCGAAGCTACCCAGCTGCACTGATCACGCCCCCCCCCCGGGTTTGACTATGAAAGGCTAACTATATATTGAATGGAATTTGGCCTGGAGTCAGGTGAAATGCCCAGGGGTAATCATGGGGGAAGTAGATGGCCAGGCCAGTTTCCCCAGGTTAGTGCCCTGCACACATTGCTTGTGTTATGGATTGCCCTGCTGCATAGTTAATAAAGTGGCCCATTGTAACTCCAAGCCACAATCTGGTGTCTTTTGTTCGGTGGAGGCAGGGGTAAAAGGACAGACGGTAATGTCAGGCTGCAATCCTATAAACACTTTCCTGGGAGCAAGTGGGGTGGGAAGGGAACGAAACTGGGCGTAGGGGTGATCTGGGAGGCAGATGGGCCCAGAAGGGGGTGGGACCGGCCTGGCTGGCATAGGCCAGATCTTAACACCAACCCTGGCCCAACCAGCCTTACATGGGCCACTTGGATTTGCACCTGCAGAAATGCTGGGGCAGATTCAAGTAGCCTTATCAAACTGGCTGGTGCACAACACAGGGTAAGGGGACCCCTTACTCCATATTGCGCTCAAGCCCGCTCCTCACCTATGCTTGATACAGCACAACCAGTTGGCCTGCCTGTTCCAGTTCAGGCTAGAAGTGCACTCTAAATTTAATGGGGCTCATTCTGAGTGGACATGCATAGCAGCCTACTGAACCATGTGCACCAGAGCAATCCCGTCCCCGGTGGATGGCAGCCTTGGCCTTGATTTCCCACGTACACAATTTGCACTCTCTGTTGGCATACCAAGTCTTGTAATGCTGCTTTATGTGTTTTATATCTTAAACTTCCCACAAATCACTTTGCCTCTTTTTTTTTTTTTACAAAGTAAAATGAGTCCTACTGGATATTTATTCTTGGAAGCTCTCCACACCGAATTTGAGATAATTGTAGTTTACAGTGATTTAAAAATTTGCACCATGAGATAAACAGATGCATAGACCATACAAATTAACAAAGTAAAAAAAAAAAAGAATTGGAATAACTGAGTCAATTAGTACTTTTCCAAGTAGAAACCAAGAGGTGTGAGTTAGGGCACAATCCTAAACTGAGTTAGGCTGGCAAAAGCTAAGCCAGCAAAGTTTGGCCAGCACAAGGGACACCGTAAAGTATGTTTGGACCACTCTCAGAGTCAGAGAGGCCAGCACACAGGCACGAGCCATCCTCCCTGACTCCAAAAATGCTTTATGGTGGCCCTTGTGCTGGCCAAACTTTGCTGGCTTAGTTTATGCCGGCCTAACTCCAGTTTAGGATTGCGCTCTGAGTGACATATTTAGCCTAGTGCTTGATGTTTCCCAGTTTTATTCCTCAGTGTACAAGTCACACGCTAAGCATGCATAAAAGAACGAGGAATCTCAGGGTGCAATCCAAGGCCCTACATTGGGCTGATGCAGGGGCGGATCTGTTTGAAATGGCGCCCATGGCGCCCAATGAAAAGGCGCCCCAGGGGCACGCATGTCATGACGTCACGACATCGTGACGTCATGATGTTGCGCCCCCCGCCCCCTCTAAGGAGCGTGTTCCTTCCCCGGCCGCGTTCTTTCTGTTCACTCCCACCGGCCCTTTAAGGCCAATGGGAGCGAACAGAACGCGGCCGGGGTGCCGCGTTCTGTTCGCTTCCGCGGGCCTTAAAGGGCCGGCGGGAGCGAACAGAAAGAACGCGGCCGGGGCATTGCGTTTTGTTGGCTCCAGCGGGCCTTAAAGGGCTGGCGGGAGCCAATAGAACGCGGCGCTGCCAGCGCCCTGCCCCCCCACCTTGAGAAGCGGGAGGGGGCGCCGGGCGGCAGCGCGTTCTCCTCGCTCCGGCTGGCTCTTTAAGGCCAGCCAGAGTGAGGAGAACGAGTGCAGGGCCTGGGCGGGCCGCGGGCGCCATTTTGGGGGCGGGGCGTGCCATGTTACGCACCCTCTCCCAAGATGGCGCCCAGGGCTCGTGCCCCCTTGCCCCCCTAGATCCGCCACTGGGCTGATGCTAGCTGCTAGCATTGGCTCAACGGCGGCAGCGCTGGTGCAAGAGCTCCAACCTGCATCCTTGTGCCAGTGCTGCTGCTGCTGGGCCGACACTAGCAGCAGCAACATCCCAACATCCCCAACTGTTCATGTATGTGTAGTCATCAATGCTGAGAGTACAGTATATTTGATGTGAAGGCTTCTGAACGTGCGTATGCTCATCTGAATGATGAAACTACTTGGGCAAAAAGGAGCTGCGCACACCATCACTCACCTAAACCAGTTGCTGAGGCTGCACACATGCATTGGAAAATCATTGATAACACCAATCACCTGATTAGAAGGGGGAAAACAAGGAATTAATCTTTCCCTTTCAGCTGGGTGTTCTGCCAAATTCCCTGCTGGGCCTCCCAAGGGCCCCAATGCCCACACTAGGCTTATCCCCCTCCAGAGCGGCCTCAGAGATAGGCAAGAGGGAGGGGGTTCAGTCAACCACTGGACCTCCTCTCTTCCAACAGCTTTGCTTGGGATCACCGGCTTGCCAGCCTCCTCCAGACTGCCCTCATCCAGACTGCTTAGCTCCAAGCTACCTTAAGTCTAGCACCAACAAACCCCACCACCAAACAATAGGCAGTTAGCTTGCCTAAGCCACAATTGCCTCCTCCACTTGGTGGCTCCAGGGGCGTGGCAGCCATACAACAGTTCCCAATAGTCTCCCCAAAACAACCTTACCTTATCCAGTCCTTCAGCCAGTCCCTCTGTCCGTCCAACAGTCCTTCAGGCAGGCAGTCCAGCCAGCACTCCGTCAGTCCAGCAATCCGTCCGTCCAGCACCTACCTGGTGTTCCCATCCAGCACCTACCTGGTGCTTTACTGCAGCTCCTGCCTCCCACTTTATACTGAGGCCAGCCAATCGGTGTCCGTTGTTGAGCAGGCTTTACCATCAGCCACACCCATCTGCATCTGTGCTACCTTCATAGACAGGGGCCTCATCAGCCTGCAGCTGTGCTCCTGCTGCAGGAGTTCTGGGATTAACCCTGTAATCCCTGGTTTATTTGGACAAGGGGCCATTGCTGATACCATTTCCAAACTCCTTGGGGTATCTTTCACCTTTTCCAATACACTGGGCAGCAGATCCACCATGTTGCCAATTGTCTCAGAGTTGTGCTGTGTGTTCGCAAAATTGGCTGTGGCCCATATTTTCAAGAGCCCCAGATGGTTTTTATTTTTAAAAGAGGCCCACGTTTATTTATGTTTTTTATTTGTGCTACTTCAGTTTTTCAGTATTTTGACTACAGTGTTATATTTGAGAACTGATAGGACAATACATTGTTCATTTCAGCTTTTATTTGTACAGTAAGACCAGAAGTTGCAGTTCCCAACTCTTGACCAGTAGAGCTTAATTGGATATCCCCAGAGCTAGGCTAAGACATTTTGCTGCTTGAGGTAAAAATGGCGCCCTGCCCAATCTGTTCCAGGTTTCTGGGGGCTCCTCAGTGAGCCCAGAGTGACCAGATGTCCTCTTTTTCCAGGACATGTCCTACATTTCGACCTTCTGTTCTGGGTAAATTTCAAAATGTCATATATTTCAAGACAGACTGGGGGTGCCAGCCTCAAGAGGGGCTGCCCACATCACTTGCTTATTTGTTTGCCCTTTGTTCCTTTGCTCATTGGGTTGCATTAAAGGAGGAGAAGACCCCCCAAATCAATATATAGGAGTATCTTTAGCTTTTATTTTGTAATGGCTTACATTTTTCTTGAACATCCTACATTTTGGGGTGCTGTGTCCTCCTTGTGGTTATGACACCCTGGTTGCCCTGAGTGAACCCCCATAGCACTTTGCCCCTCCTGCCCCTGATGAAACACTTTCTAAGCAGTGTTTTACTGTGAGGCAAGAGCCCAATCCTATCCAACTTTCCAGAGCTGATGTAGCCAGGCCAACAGGGCGTGTATTGCATCTTGCCCGGAGACCGCCTCAGGGTAGGGGAACATTTGTTCCCTTAGATTGAGGATGCATTGGGGCGACACTGGCACTGAAACGTTAGATAGGATTGCCCCCTAAGATGGGCAAAGGAGGAAAGGATACAGTGAAAAGATAGATTCAAGAGTGACAGGATAGACAAAAAGTGGGAACCATATTAAGGCAAAACAGAACCAAAATGGAAAAAGCAAAGGCAAGTGGAAGTGTATGCTAGGATGATCGTTTGGGGAATAGGGAAAAAAACCCCTAAGAATTGGAGCGAAAGTGAGAAGAAGTGGGAGAGAGCAGCTGCCAAAAAACCAAAGAACAACAACAAAAAAAGACAGTTACTTAATGCAGCTCCTTCCAGCACAATCTTTTTCGTCAGAACAGAAAGGGCAGGTCATGCTGAGAAATTCCAGCATGCACTGAACTTTCTGTTTTCTTCAAAGGGACTGTGAGGAAGAAGCAAGGGAAGTGGTTGATTCTCTAGCCCTTACACCATTCCTTCTTTGTGCAGACTCTTTATGTCAGCCTTGGATATCCCCATCTTTTGTAAATCACCAGCATGAAGGACTTTGCTGGATCTGAAGGGGAAGGGGTGTTAAAGTCTGGGGACCAACTATGGTGGTTCCAGGAGAAAAGTAATTTCTTTAGAGGAGGCTGCTCCACCCAAATCAGTTCTCAGTCCGACATTCAGATACTCATAATTGCCCTTCCTCGACCACAATATTGAATTTGTAGCTTTGTGGAACGGATGATTGATTTATGGTGCAATTATGTATTCACACAGCCTCTCATTTGAGGTTGATCAATATCTTTGATTAATGTGTTCTTATTTTATTGTTTACATTTGAAAGCACTGATGAAATAATTGCATGGTGGTGGAGATGGAGGTCACAGTGGCTGCGGAACATGTATGCAAAATTTTACGTTGTATGAGTATACCCCAGTATCCACTGTTTTGGTATCCACAGTTTCAGTTATCCTCAGCTACCACAGATATTAGGACACCTATTAAAAAGATAGAGGAGCATTAAACAAATCTCTTTTTTTCCCTTGTTGTGGCAAAACCATTGCCAGTCTTTAAAAAGGCATCCCCAGTATCCATGGTTTCAGGTATCCATGGTGGGGTCAGGAACAGAACCCCAGCAGGTACCAGCTCATGCCTGTATTCATTATGTTGTATTAACATAAGAGAGATGCCAAAGACATCATGGGCCTGATGACCTGATGGCCCCACACAATAATGGATGCATTCACATCCATTGGTATGGTAGCGAGGGAAGATGGTGCACGTCTGTGTGCTGGGCAATCTGGCTCCAAGAGTGGTCCAAACATACTTTACAATGGCCCTTATGCCAGCCAAACTTTGCTGGCCCAACTAAGCCATCTTAACTCCAGGTCAGGATTGCGCCCTGAGTCACAGAGTCCCCTTTTGCTATCCTCCACTCCACAAGTCTTTTGTTTCTTCCAGGCATGCTATTTGTGGCTGAATGCAATTCTGCTTAATTTTTCCCAGATTTGTGTAATGAAGGTGGTCTTCAAGTGTGTTTGGTATTATCCTGTTCAGTTTGTTTATTTGTTGATATCTGGCTCATATTCAGCCCTTTAACCAGGGGAAATTTTGATTTTGAGCAAGTGGAGGTTGAGAATTGAGAAGCCGCCTAAACTGTCTTGACAATGTGCAGGAGAAGCCGGAAACTTGAGCCACAAAATGCACACTGGGGGACCCATTGTGCATTTCGACTGTGGAAAATGGTAGATTCAGGGTGTGCTTCTGTTTGCTTGTTACTTCCTGTCTGATGGTTTTTCTTCACCCACTGTGTTTCCCTAGACAGGATGACAGTGAATGGTGGCTTGTTGGGAAAATGAGTGACTTGAGTTAAAGATCAGTGTTTTCTGCAACCGTTTTGCTCACCATACTCAGAAATGCATGCTTTGCTTACAAAATAACAAATATGGTGCCATTAATCATTTTTAAAAGAGTCACGCATGTTAACAAAGCAATAACTAAGCAGCCATGGATTGATTGTCAAGTGGCTGGTGGACCACAAAATATACATGCAAACCAAGAAAATAAAATCTTTTTAATGCGCTCACTTGACTGCTTTCTGCTGGAAACTTGTGTAAGTAAATGTTCTTGATATGATAGTACTGCCTTTTAAATTGTATGTGGGCAAGGGTGCTCAGCCAACACAATGAGCCGAATATATTGAATATATTTAAGCTAGGCTCTTAATAGCCCTATCTTTTTGGGCTCGCATGCTGGTGGAATGAGAGTTCTGCTAGCATAGACTGCCTTATATTATGGTAGTTGCAAACTACTCTCTGGCAGTGCATGGAGCTGAGCACTGTCAGAGCATTGATGGAGAGGCAGTAATTGTCCCCTGCATACCAGCAGATCTGCAAAGACCCACCAACACAAGTAGGATGGTGGGGGAGGCCAAATAAGGCAGGAGAGAATGGGAGGGCGGTGGAGTGACTGTGGAACCAAGGCAAAATGGGGGGAGTGGGTGGGGGAGAGTAGAACAGGGCAGCAACTGGGTAGTGGAGGACAGATCAGGTCTGGGCAAAGGGTCGGTTCAGCAGCAGTGATGGCTGTTGAATCCCAACACCCTTCTGGGACCCAATCTTGTGGCATGGGTCCATGCAGAGCTATGGCAGCATTTTCGACACTTCAGGTCTGAGTAGAACTGTCTGCTTATGGACGCTTACCCTGGGTAAGGGAATGAATATTCCTTTATACAGAGACCACTGCTCCTCTCACAGGTTGCAGTGTTAGCCATGTTGGCACTGAATAGTCTGCAATCCTATCCATGCTTATCTGACAGTACTATCAACTATACAGAGGCGGATCTACAGGGAGGGCAAAGCTCTAAGTGTTGCAAGAAGCCTTCCCCTGTCATGTAAATCCCTCCTCTCCCTTGCTGCTGTAGCCAGTAAGCAACGCCAAGATGTTGCTGTTCCCTGTGAGGATTGGCTAAAACGGTGCAGGAGAGGAGTGATTTCCACTGCAAGGTAAGGCTTCTTGCAAAACTTAGAGCTCTGCCCTCCCTTAAATTTGCCTCTGCAACTATATCCCTATCATGGGACTTACATCTGAGTAGATATACATAGGCTTGGGCTCAATGGCTCAGGCAAACGACCCAATCTGGTGGGCTATTTGCAATGGTGGGACCAGTGTCCCACTGTGTCCAAATGCCCAGCGACAGTATGTGGAGTGCAATGACTTGGGGCCAGTCCAAGCTGCACCTATGAAGCATTCACAGCATTGGAGCCCTGCTGGAGCCCCCGGGCTGCATCAGCCTTGGTAAATTGGCAATGAGGTATGTTGTGGGTGGGAGGGGAAGAACAGGGGGTGTTTGGGGAAGATGGAGGGAGAGCAGGGGCAGATCGGGGAGGGAGGGAGGGGTGGATCCCTATGGCCCCAGTGTTTGCCAGAAACCTATCCCCTTTTCTTCATTTGGTTCCTCCCCTTTTTTTCCTCTTCACACCAGCTGTATAGCTGACATAGGCGCATGGACACCCATAGTCCATCAGGAAGCCTATGGAAAGATAAGGGGAAAATATTTTCCTACCCTATCGCGGGTCTTCTGAATACTTCCCCCACTACAGCATGCAGTGCATACCTCCTGCATGCTATAGGGTAGTGGAGCATAGGATTTGGCTGTTACTTAGGAAATAGAAACTTGTTACTCAGCACTTGTTAATGGGGGCTTTTTTGTTATATTTCCATAGTATATGTTAATTTGCAGATAAGACTGTTTTTTTTGTATCTGGTTCTCCAGAGAACAATATATTCATTAAATCAGCATGTCTTCCCGTTTTCCATTTCCACTATTTCTGTCTTTTTTTTAAAGTATGAAATAAAATGATTAGAATGTTCCTTGTACTTCTATATTACCTTTTCATTTTTGCAATACTCATTTCATCCTACCACAATAAAATGCTGCTTAATTTGAACTGCACTGTGAATTTGGTAAAATGGAGATGTGATAGCGCTTTTCTTAAATGTTTTCTTACATACTTAAATGTATGGGAGCTTCGCCTCATTTTGTGTTTCAGAAATAGTTTCTTCATAATTAAAGTGTCAAAAAACACATTTGTAACAAGAATGATGAAATTCATTCAAAGTGATTTTTTTTTTCCTGGAGAATAACTTTAAACCTCTTCTGCTCACATAGTATCATTTTATATTCTCCAACCAGTTGTCCATAGTCTTTTTAACTTCTTTATTTTTCTCTTTTTTGCTTTTCTTCTTGTTAAAAAAATTGAGTGCTCTGGTAGCCAGTATTGTCTGCATTTCTTTTGAAGTTTATGAGAGGATTTTTTTCAGCCTTTTACATGAATTCTATAAATGTCAACAAATATTAACCTTGTGAAGTTCTTGAGAATATAATTCCAAACCTCCCATGAAAAAAGAGCATTATTGGCAAGAGTAATTTGACACATCTTGGGACGGAAGCGGAATACTAAACATTTCTTGAATGGCCCAGAGAATGATGATGATTCAGGAATTTCTGCACTTCATTTAGAAATTAAAACACAAAATGCTCTCATTTTCAACTTCACGTCAGATTGTAAAACAAAACATCTCATGTGCTTAGAGCGGATATTCTTTTTCTGAGAGCTAGTAATTGTTTGGGAACATTTGCAGTTGAAAGGCATGAGGCATTGAAGATAAATAGGCCCAGCCTGACATCCTACTTGTAATATTATAGGGGCACAATCCTGAGAGGCAGATGGGCTGGTGCAAGTCCATTGTGATGGCCAGCAGTGTCGCAAATATGCCATGTAGCATGTCACTGCCACTCCAGAAGGCAGCTAGGCGGGCGCAAGCAGTTTTGCTGGCCACTGGATGTCACTGATGTGGGGAAAGCACTGGCTGAATTCTGGGGATTGGGGAGGGCAGAGGGATGGCAGAACAGGGTGGGCAGGCCAGCCCAAGGAAGGGGTAGACAGGATTCGGCACTTAGGATGTATCCTAACCCACTGCCCTGTTGGCCCTAATCCAGGCCGTTCTGATTTGCACCAATGACTTCGCTGGTGCAGATCCAAGAAGCCCCATAGGGTGGCTGGAGCTTACCCCAGGGTAAGGGGGGAATATCCCCTCACCCGTGGTGACCTCCAGCTACCTCCTAGCCTGTACTGGATATAGCACAGGCCAGCTGGATTGCCTGTTCCAGTGCAGGTTAGGATTGGGCTGCCCGTGGCATTAATGAGGGCATTTAGTTGCTTGCAAACACTTCCTCCTGTACTGTGTACCGTGTCTTCCTCTGATTCTGGACCAGTTTGGGAATACCACCTGACTGGCTTCCAATTGCATGAGGAAGAGCACATCTCTTCCCCAACCCAGTGCACCATTTTGTTCCCATATAGTCCCATGGCAGGCAGAACGTGTGAGCACTGTTGATGATCATGTTGCCAAAACTTGTTGGTGATTATATCCCCATTAAGAAGGCCAGCCATGAAGTTTGGCACCATGAATTCTGCTTCTTCTGCTCTTGGATTGGCTCTGATCCCCCCCCCATGTCCTATTCTCGTGAACTGAGCCCTTCATTTTTATTACTGTTTTCTCTTTATCTATGGGTTCCAAGGATGGGGTACACACACAGTCTCCCAGACTTTGACACACCATTCTCAGGTTGGTACTCCACAGAGACAGGTAGGCTTGTAAACAAATTCTGTTTATTGGGTTAATAAGAATATCATCAGCTATGCCTCTTAGCATGCCTTCACATCCAAAACTGGTGCATAACTCTGAGTAGGATTGAGTAGGACTGAACCACTCAGTCAAGTATCAAAGGAAAACGAGACTATTCCATTACATACCACCTACATGTCCTATCTGAGCTTCATACAGGGACCTGACATATCAATTAGAGCTACAGGACCCTGGACAGCTCCAAGAATGCAACTTGATCCAATGGAGTCTTGTGTCCAGCTAAGCTCTTTTTTGTCTCCAGGCCAAACTACACCTCTCAGACTCCACCCACTGCTGCAGTATGAGGATCCTTAAAGGGGAATCCTCCAGGCCTGGGGCCCAGCACATTCCAACCTCAGCTGCCTCTGTTGGCTGAAAGGCAACAAAAGACAAGAAGTTCCAAGCAGGTCAAAGTTCCGTCCTTAGAGGCAGTTTAGCTCAAGCAGGACTGTCTCCAGGTGGGGTCAGGTTCAGAATCCTGGGACTCATCACATCCCTCCTTCCCTACAGGGAGTGGGTCCTGCCCCTTAACAACAGATACCAGCTCTTCCCCCTCCAAGTCCTGGCTGTCACTTGGGCCAGGCTCATCACACCACCGTCTCCTGAAATATGGCACAATCTTGTACTACCGAAACTTCTGCAGCATCATATTGGTTGGCCTCATTCCCAGAGGAATGGCTTGGTGCATTGCAGTGCATCTAGAACAAGGTTGCCTTGCAGATGGTTCTAGGAGAAGGGAGGCAAGGGCTCCATAACCACACTTAGGAACCTTTTTTTTGCATGCAAAAGAAGTGATCGTGTTCATTAGTGAATGCAGGGCTGAGTCCAGGCTTGCAAACTGTTTTCTGTGGGCTCCCCTGCCTGGAGGATGCTTTGTCCCTTAAGGTTCATGGTGGATCTTGCCTTCTCTGGCACGGTCAGTGTGTGTGTGTGTGTGTGTGTGTGTGTGTGTGTGTGTGTGTGTGT
>JAJKFI010000021.1:1387825-1412017 GCA_029204185.1 Lerista edwardsae
TTCCAGCAGGGCATGGCGGATGTTGTGTCTCGCACCCCTTCCTGCCCCCCACGCCGAGGGGGGGGAACCTGAACTCGCACAGCATCAGGAGCATCGCCCCCCGTCCCGGCGACCCCGGAAACTATGGATTCAACACCGATTTTGGCCATTTTTGACCATCTGCACGTGGGGACCCCCAAGCACCCCGACCCCCGGGGGCAGTGGGGGGGCGGTAGGGGGCCCACCCCTGCAGTGTTTGTGGCCAGGCTGCTAGACTCCCGCATGCCGAGTTTGGTGCCAATCGGTCCAGGCGTTCCAGCAGGGCATGGCGGACGCTGTGTCTCGCACCCCTTCCTGCCCCCCATGTGGGGGGGGGCACACCCAGACTTCAACTGCATCGGGAGCATCGCCACTCATCTCGGCGACCCCGAAAACTGTGGATTTGACTCCAGGTTTGGCCGGTTTTGACCGTTCTCATGTCGGCCCCCCGTACCCCCACCCCGGGGGTGGTAGGGGGGGAGGTAGGGGGGCCCGACCCCCGCAGTATTTGCGGCCAGGCTGCTAGGCTTCCGCATGCCGAGTTTCATGCCAATCGGTCCAGGTGTTCCAGCAGGGCATGGCGGACGCTGTGTCTCGCACCCCTTTTTGCCCCCCACGTTGGGGGGGGGCTGAACCCGGACTCCAACGGCATCGGGAGGGTCCCCACTCATCTCGGCGACCCCGAAAACTGTGGATTTGACGCCGATTTCAGACGTTTCCAACGATGTTCACGCAAAGACCCCCGCGTACCCCCACCCCCGGGGGCGCTAGGGGGGGTCTGACCCCCGCTGTGTTTCTTTCCAGGCTGCAAGGTACATGTGTGCCAAGTTTCGTGGCACTCGGTCAAGGCGTGGGGAAGCCTATTCGGAACATACAGACATACAGACATACAGACCCACGTCCATTTTTATATATATAGATTTATTTATTTATTTATTTATAGAAATATATTTCTATATTCTAAATATTTCTATATTTCTATATTTCTATTTCTATAGATTTCTATAGATTTCTACCTCACCTTTTCTCTGCCAAGGTAGATTGCCAACATGGCTTACAATTATTGGGGGGGGGGGAATACAGTACGTAAAAGTAATAAAACAATAACATAAGCAATAGAAATATAAATAAAAACAGGGTAAAAAGAATTGTTGGAGGGGGAAAACTATTTACAATGCAGGTTGTGCTACAGAGGTACAGGAGGCAGACATGTCGACACCAAACACTAGACAAAATAGAAATGTTTTAAGGCCTTGCCAAAAGGCCAGGAGGGAGGAGGAAGATCTTAGATCTTAGACTATGGTAGGCAGTTCCATAATTGCGGTGCCACTGAGAAGGCTTGCCCCCATGCTGCCAACCCCCTAACTTGGGAGAAAGAGTTGGGATCTGCTGGGGTTCCGTTCTGGATCCCACCGTGGATAGCTAAAACCATGGATACTGGGGATGCCTTTTTAAAGAGAGGGGAACATCAGCGGTTTTGCTGAAGGTAAAAAAAGAGATCTGTTTAATGTCCCCCTATCTTTTTAATCTCCTGCCAACCTAGCAGTTCGAAAGCACCTAAATGCAAGTAGATAAATAGGGACCACTTTGGTGGGAAGGTAACAGCGTTCCGTGCGCTACAGTGTAGAATCATGCTGGCCACATGATCGGACAAAAACGCCGGCTCTACAGGCTTTGAAACGGAGATGAGCACCGCCCCCTACAGTCGGTCACGACTAGACCATTTGGTCGTAAGGAAACCTTTACCTTTATCTTTTTAATAGGCATCCCAGCATGCATGGTATCCATGAAATGAAGTGAAACTGTGGATACCAAACCAGTGGGTATCGGGGCATACCTGTACATTTTTTTCTTTTACTGTCGTCTGAGCCCAGCATGGTCATCTAAGAAGCTTTCTATGCTCCTGGCAAGTGAACTAAAGTGCTGAAGGCTATATTAAATTCAGTTTTGCTACATGTAAGGACTACCTCATTTTGTGTGTTTCATTTATGCGGCACAGCCCTTCTAGGGGAACCAGTCTGCTGGAGATAGAAAACATACACACATTCCTGCAGTTTGAATGAGACCGCTTGGCCACGCAGCATCAGACAAGGTAATAGAAGGCTTGTACATCATTTGGGATCTCGTAAGAAAAAAATCAAAACTGAAAGCTACAGATGTGCTCAGGGATTTTCCCCAGCCTGGAGAGAAACTGCCAAGAAGACAGTGGATTTGAACATTGATCCTTGGAGAGGTGGCTTTTGGACACTACACACACAAAAAATGTTCCTACAGTTTAAACAATACCACGTGACAACCATTCAAAGGCAAAACACAAAACAACCTCCCAGAAGCTGGGATATATACAAAAATGAGTGTGTCTTTTCAGGGATTTCCAGAAAAAAAGTCCACACTGCAGCTTGCCTACCTGGCTACCAGCACAAACCCATGCATGTTTGTTGCCCCAAGAGTCCCACTATGTTCAAGGTGACCCAGGCTCCATGCGCCTGTTCAAAATCAGATTAGGAATGGATTGTGCAGGCTGGAGGGGAAAAAAGACAAAAAAATAATTGTTACGTACAAAACAAAAAAAATGGCTTTGAAAAAGACAACTTCACATCCAAATCTACCAAAGCAGCATGTTCCCAGGCACCCAAGATGATGATGAGTCACAATTAGTCCCCAAACCCTTTTAATGTCACATGTTTGCTGCAACTGATAAAGAAATAATTGTACGTAGTGGGTCAAGGAATGAGGAGTCACTTCATGGGACCTTCATCTCTCTCTGACCATGGATGGATCTGCACTGCTTTCCTTGCTTTCTTTTTCCAATCCTCGGGGGACAACATTGTGTGCTGCCTGGCGGAGAGCGCGAGGCCCACCAGAGTAGGGAAGCCCAGTGCAAGGTGTGGAATGGGACAGGGGAGGACGGGGAGGGGGGGAACAGAGTGGAATGGGAACAGAATGGGGAGGAGGTGAGGCAGGGATGAGCGGATCAGGCCCAGGAGGGGGGGCAGGCTCAGCAGTGGCGGTGCCTGCTGAATCCAAACCCCCTTCCCGGGTTTGCCAGCCTGGGTCTACGTGGAATTGCTCCCAGTGATATCACTGGTGCAGGTCCATGTTGACCCATTGTGGCTGCTGGGCTTACCCCGAGGCAAGCGGGCAAATGTCCAGCCGCCAAAACTCCCCTGTGGGATGCAGCCCACCATGTGGGGGTTTCAGTAGGATTGCATTGCTCACGCACATAGACCCCATCGTAGGGAGATACTGAATGTTGCAACTTCCAGTGTCCAGCAACTTCCACAAACTGTAATTCACTGCAATAAATCCAAGACCACACAACTTCCACACACTGAACTTCCATGCACTGCAATACATACACTGCACTGCGACACCGTACAACTTCCATACACTGCAACTTCCATACACGGCATCCTCCACACACTGCAATATACTGCAATGTACTGCAATACATACACTGCCAGAGTCGTAACATCCTATCCCCAGAGCCCTGGGGCAGTGACATCACAACTCTGCCATTTGCGCCCCCCAGCAGTGATGTCATGGGTTTTCCCCAGAGGAGGGGTGGGCACACGAAGTGGCAGAGCCACCTCCTTTGGGGAAAACCCCGTGCCTTTGTGCCACAAGCGCAAAGACAGTTTCCTCCGGCGTCTCCCTGGAGGAGGGGGCACACCCAAAGCGGCACACCCAAAGGAGGCAAAGGAAGGGGTGTGCGCGTGAGGCAACCAGCACCCCCTCCTCTGGTGAAAGCTTGGAGGTGATTGTCTTCTCGCTGCTTGCAGTGTAAAGATAGTCACCTCTGTAACTAGGACGGAGCCTGGAGCCAATCCTGCGGCCCCTTTTAGTACAGCGCTTGGAGTGTCTGCTCCTCAGGCTCCGCCCTAGTGATGGTTCTGTACACTGCAATACACTGTAACACCCTCCAACTTCCAGGCCCTGAACACATGCAACGTCCATTCAGCAACTTCATATCAGGATTTGGCTCTTGCTCTGTCTTCCCTGAGGATCACTGCAGCAGGAACAGTAAACCAGTCTGGCTGCGTAGCTAGTCACGTGTGTCTTCTACTTAGCTATGCTATGTAGACCTCTAGTCTACAGGACATTGGTTGATCCTGCGATGGATAAATGCATACATTGTCTTTTGCATTGGCTTGTCTGCCTGAACTGCAGCCCTGGACAGTCCCACGCTGGCAATGTGAGGTGTCCTGCTTGGTTTGCTTCCCTTGTTCTAATAATATATAATCACAAACATCTGCATACAATGGTGCAGATGTGTGTAATTATAGAAGCATTTAAGGATTACATGAGATTTCTGATTCTGAAGCCCTCCAACCTTTCTGGTGGTTCTTTTCTCCCTCCCCCTTTTTGGTAAATGTTGGAAACATGTTTTTGGTTAGAAAAAAGAAAACCTTTTCAATCCAGTTATGAGCAATACAAGCAGTAATGTAACACTGTCCTCCTGCTCAAGGAACAGCTGTCCAAGAAAGCACTGTGGAGCCTATATAGTCTCTGCTCTGCTCTGTAGTACACTCCACTCCTATAACCTTATTGTGGGAGAAACCAGAATCCATTTCAATAGAGCCCCAAATAGGATGGCACTGCCCATCAAGCAACTCTGAGAGCGCAATCTGATACTATGCCGGCCTAGTAAGGCCGACATAGCAGGGCTGTATCCTAAAGCCCACCAGGAGGCAGCAGCAGCAACATCTAGGACAAGGGGAGGTTTTTCCCAACCCCTGGCCCTGCCTTAAGAATTAATAGGCACGAATTGAAGCCAGGGGGCGGGCTTAGCGGCCATGTTTTTACACTCAAAACAATGCTGATTCCAAGCATTTCAGATTGCTTTGCGCGTACTGTTTAGGATTTAATAGTTTACTCCTGAAGTAAAAACTTACCAAAATAAAAACGTGTGATCGTGTAGAAACATTATTGGTAACCTTATTATGAGTTAATATGCAATCACAAGGTTTAATTCCGCATAATTATATTACTGAACACACCGGACGAAATGCTACTTGCTGTCTATTTAAAGTCGGATTGCACTGTTTTGACAGACTTATTTTTTGAAATCTACACAACCAAAAATAAAACGGCCATGACCCATTAAAAAAATGTCTGTTAATGTTCAGAATTTCATAAGTATTACAGTAGGAAAATTACATTAAAATCTCTTCATGACACAAGTAGTTGTCAATATGAGAGTAATTCTTTTTTACTTCTAGACTATTAAGAGTATTTTTTTAACTTCTACACTCACCCCCCCCCCCCAAAGGAAAAAAACAAATTCTGTTAATGTTCAGTACTCACTGAACGGTAGTTTTATTGAACCGATGTAATGTGAATACATGAATCTTTCCGTGGAAATTAAGTCCCATTTTCGTTCAGCAATTTGCACACCCATATGCAAAACACGCAGGCATGCTTAAAGACGTTGAAATTAACTTTTACACGTGTGCAGGGAGATTTTTATTCGACAATTCGCGGCAATCCTCCTTCGCGGCGATGATCTGAGTCAGCCATATTGTTCCGTCCATGGCTTCAAGAATATGACGTCATGGCTTCTCCAGTGTATAATACCTCCATGGGTTTTCCCTTGCATCCATGTAAGCCCCGGTCACCCCTATGGGCCTGCTCGGATCTGCGCCTGCTGTTTTGCAGGCGCGGAGGAATGTGCACAAAAGCGACTCAAATAAGGGCCGCCCTGGCTGGGGACGGGCGTTAGGATATGGCACTACGACCGTCCTGCGTCACAACCACCGCCCACTCGCTGCCCAGTTACGCTCCCAGAACGCCTCTGGAACTCCCTCGTGGTGGCCCTGCGCTGATCGAGCGATGCCGACGCTTGACTGGTGCATGGCCAGTGCTGCTGACGGTCCAGCACCACAGCGCCGATTCAGACGCACTTGACGACACGTTTGCGACAGCGTTCAATTGGCACAAGAGCTTAGCGCCGGTGCAAGGGGGGGGTATAGGATTGCGCTGCCCATCAGATTCAGAAACTCAGCATTTGAAACGCTTGCTGAGATAGATGTCTGAACCAGACAATTTGTCTCTCTGATCCTTTTAGGAACTCTCAACTTTATCCATGCGGCTGGTCCTTTAAAAAGTAGTTTTTATCTTAGAAATAGCATTCCGATCATATGATATGGTGGTTGCCATGGCAATAACATGTTTGCTAAGGAATAGTAAAGTAATGTGTAAAATGTGTAAATTATCATCTGAGAGCAACTGGTGACCTGAAGCTATCATATCCTCTCTCTCTCTCTCTCTCTCTCTCTCTCTCTCTCTCTCTCTCTCTCTCTCTCAAACTTTTCAATGGAGATGAACTTTTCATTCACATACCTTCAAAACGATAGCTTCCGTCCTTCACATTTCTTTCTTCTCAGTGGCGTAGCTCATGAAAGTGTAGCCCAGTGCAGAGGGCAAAATGATGTTCCCAAAATGATATCACAACAGGAAGTGATGTCACACATGTATTTTCGTTTTCTGGAGTTTTTGGCCATAACTTTTGATAGAATGAAGATATTACACTTGGGGTTTTTATTCTGCATTAAATTACCTTTCCAGTGTTAGATAACACGATGGAATTATTCATTTATACCAAGGTTTTCACCATTTTGGCCACTAGTGTCAAGCTCGGCTTGTTGCCCCCCTAAAGCCTGTTGCCCAGTGCAATTGCACCTCCCTGCACCTCTTTAGCTATGCCCCTGTCTCTCCTGTTTATTGCCTGCTCCTCTTCTCAAACTAGCACTGGCCTGGTGGTGCATAGAAAAAGGTATCAACACCAGTTTGCTACCTGCATATTTCTGCATTAAATTACCTGCATTAAATGACCGTCTTGTGTATGAAAGAAGATAATGTGGAAACAATTTTCCAAAGTCCTTCCCTGTCTCTCCCCCGTCCCCGTCCCCCACATCCAAATTCCAAAGTTTAAAATTTATGGGACCTTCTTGTCAAATTACATTTCTTGATTCCAAAGGCCAACGGCTGTTACATTTTAGAGTCAGAAAAACACCTTCTGCTTAATGTCATCTTTCGCATGGCACTGACCTAATGGCCCAAAGAGGGTTTTTTTTAAAGTTCAACATCCATTTGTGTCATGATCCAGAGAGAGGTATCCACAACTGGAGCAACGCTGGCTGAAGATCACACAAACATTCGTGTGCTGGGATTTATATGCTGCTAATACATAAACCATTTACGTCACTTGTTTTAATTATCCTAGGTGGCAGTGATATTTTATTTTATGAACTTTTGAGCTTTGTTATGATCTATTTTTGAAGGCACATTTAACGGAACATAAAATGTAGATCCGTGACTTAGACATTCAGGAACGTTCCTATGGTTTATTAGATTTGTGTATGATGATGGGTAAACTTAAAATGTTCCTCTAGGCTACTCACAATGGCCCACCAGATGCCTCAGGGAGCACACAAGACAACAAGATGCCTGTATCCTGCTGCCACTCCCTTGCACCTGGCATTGTGAAGTAGCCTACTACTAATGTAAGGAGGTTGCACAACCCATCATGGCCTGTAGCCCACGATGGACTTTTCCTCCAGAAATCTGCCCAACCCCCTTTTAAAGGCACCTAGGCCAGATGCCATCACCACCTCCTGTGGCAAGGAGTTTCACAGTATTTTGTTTTATCCGTTCTAACTATCCCAACACTCAATTTTAGCAGATGTCCCCTGGTTGTGATGTTGTGAGAAAGGGAAAAGAGCATCCCTCTATCCATCCCATGCATAATTGTGTATGTCTCAATCGTGTCCTCCCTCAGGCACCTTTTTTCTAGACTGAAGGGTTCTAAACGCTGCAGTCTTTTCTCATAAGGGAGGTGCCCCAGCCCAGTAATCATTTTTGTCGCTCTCTTCAACAGAGGCATGTTTTTTCTTAAATCAGCCTGCAAGAAAATCCCTACTGAATGCATGGTACGGTTGCATGGGTCCTGCTTTTGAAAACAGGTTGTGGGACTGACCCTGAGTTCCTCTTGAGCCCCGTGACTTCACATTCAGAGGCAGTTCTCCACAATTATGATCCTTCTGATCTCCTCCCAATGATAGCACGCTTCGTTCTGACGAGCTTTGGAAGCCTCGGGATGGAGACTTCAGCTCAGCCTCCTGCAAGATGCACAGAGCTTGGATGTTTGTGAAACACTCACTGCTCTGCAGAGGCAAAAGAATGCAGCACGATCAAGCAATATGAAAAGGTCTTTGACAAAGCGTAAGCTATCACCAGTACTTGATGGGGTGGGCTGCTGTGAGATGTAGGAAGCTGCACTAGATGGGGCCTTGGCCAGTGGTGTCATCCAAAGGATTTAGGAACAGGTACTCACTTTTGATTGGCACTTGTCAGGGTCCGCCCACCGGAAGTGACGTCATAAGCCGGAAGTGATGTCGTGGCGGGAAGTGAGGTCATAGCCGGAAGTGATGTCATGATGCTGCTGCCACCACACTGCCTGCCTGTCTGCCTCCTCACAGGAAGTGCAGGCAATGGCTGCGGGCGTGCAGTACGCATGCGCAGCTGCTGAGCCAACCAGCTGACAGGGCCAGCTTCGAGTGGGCGGGGCCAGCTCAACTTCTAGGAACCGGTACGCACGTAGTGGTACGTAGTGGGTGCATGACATCGCTGGCCTTGGCCCCTCCAACATCTTCTGATGTATCTTCATTTACCTTCTGATACAAGCTGGCATTTATTTGCATGTGGCTGCAATTCTATGCACACGTTGAATGCAATGGGACTTCCTTCTGATGCATAGGATTGTGCCATGAGGCTTGTACTCACAAAGGCTGTGTGTGTCCTATTTCTTAACAGTTTGGGGGCCCAGTTGAATGGTAACATTTGTTCGTGCCTGGGGTGGGGCAATGTCACTGCGCACCCCCCAGCACGGCTGCCCCACCCCGGTGAGTCGCCCAGCCACACCTCCCTGCACCAGGATTCACTCCATTTAGGAGCGATCTGACTGCAAGGGAAGGCGGAGGGCCGAAAAGCGTGTGGATTTTTCCACACCACTGCACCCAACTGCAGCCAGCGCCCGGGGTGCTGCCTTCCCCCATGGCACCCTCCCTATGCCTCTGCATTTGTTCTCAGGAAGCCACAATATGTATAGCCTGTGGGATGTAGGCATGCATTTCTCACCATGTCGCTTGAGCACAAAGATGCTTTGCAGGCAGACCAAATCCTATAAAGGTTGCCATGCGTTTTATCATCCTCTCCCACACTTCCCCATCTTCATCATTCTCTTCGATTGACAATAAGAGGATCCAAGAAAATAAAAATCTGTGCCGGGTACCAAGTGAAATGTGAAAGATTCTGGAATCTTCTTCAGCCTTTGGCTGCACATGCCTTCTTCCTACTCTTCCTGTGGCACAAAAACAGAAGTAACCTTTTAACTCCGTTAGTCATCAAGGATAATCAGGGATGAGTCATTTAAAGGATGCTTTTACTGCAAGCTTCTTGCCAAAGAAACTGTTTTCACAATGGCATTGCAGAAAGATGAGGGAGTTAATATCATCTGTAATTTCTGTTTGTCTTGTATACAGTTAAAACAGGATGCAAAGGTAAATGTGGAAGAGAATAACATCAGGTTCTGAGAATGGTTATGACTCTTAATTCTGTAGAATTGTAGAGCTGGAAGATGATGAAGGAAAGTGGTCTTGAGCATCACATGCACTGACACTGCTGATTCCTCCTCTTCCTGCCCCCAGTTAGGCCTGGTCCCTACCTGATCCTCCCCTGTACCATCCCCGCCACCAGCTTACCTGCCTAGAAGGAGTGCCTGGGAGCTGCTGGCACATGCATGGAGCGTCTGGCCATCTGCTCCAGCATCTCCACAGTGCATGATGACAGCACAGCTTTCACACTGTTGGGACAGGGTTACAGCAGTGGATCTGGTTGTCTCTCGTGCTCCCTGAGGCATCTGGTGGGCCACTGTGAGGTACAGGAAGCTGGACTGGATGGGCCTTGGCATGATCCAGCAAGGCTTTTCTTATGTTCTTACGACTGCAAGATCTGTAGGCCCTGAATAGGACTGGGTTGTGAAGTAAATTCACACTCTTCCCCTGTTTACTGACCCTGACTTCCACTTCCCTTCCACGCCTATGTTGTCTCACCTTGAGTCACCTATGTGTGTAGGTCTGAGGAGTGAAAAGGGAACAGACGGGTTTGAAAAATGGGGAAAGGAACCTTGCACATGCTGGTGCTGCTGGGAACCGCATCCTCCCTCCCCCCAATTGGTCCCCGGCCCTCCCCCTCCCTGCCCCTAATAACCATGATTCTCCACCTTCTTGCACCCAGTTTACTGAGATTGGAGGCACCTCCAGACACCACTGCTGCATGCCCACCTTAAAAAAAAAAAAGCGGAGAAGGATGGTAGCCCCACCCCCTGGAGTTGCAGCCACCGCCTGAGGGTTTTTCCTCCACCTTCCCCTTCCAGACATCGTTGGAGCTTCCTTGTGCCTCTCCAGGGGGTGGGGCTGACATTTGTCTCCACTTTTTCTAACAAGGAGGAGGAGGAGAGGCAGGCAGGCAGGGCTGTGACAGTAGCTGCGATTTAGCCTCTGTTGGAGTTTTGTTTCCCCTCCACTTGCCTTCTCCTTCTCCACTTTAAAAACAGAGGAGAAGGATGGCAGCCCCTGGAGAGGCATGGGGAAGCCACCGTCGAAGGTTTTTCCCACCCTCGTTCCCTCCTTTTAAAGGGGCAGATGCTCAGGAGCCGCTTGGAAAGTTTCTTAAAGGGGTGGCCTGCTGGCAGTAATTGCGGTGATGCCATTACATCGTCAAAATTACTTGGGGGTGGTGGCATTGTAGGTCCTGGCTCCCAGGTGGGGGGAGAACCAGGACTGCCTCTGGTAGTGTGCAATGATGGCCTGGCTTTCATGCCATCACAAAGGGCTTTGGACAGGATTGGAATGCAAGGAGCGTAAGCCAAATGAAATAATGCGGATCTTGTTGCAGCATACAGTTACCACCATTTGAACTCAGTTCAGCAGCATCCCAGCGCATCAACGAGCCATTGGCTTTCCCTTCTGTTTCACAGCCCAAAAGGAGGGGTTCTGCCTACCTGGTGGGGAAGCCAGTAAACTCAGAATAACGTAACCACGATAATAGACTTTTTAAACAGTCTGCTTCTTCAGCTTCTCTGGTAGCAGGCTGTAAAACACAGATGCCAAGAGGTGGAAAATATTTCACCCAGGCACTTGTCTTCTTGGCAGATGTTTCATACCAACGTGTCTGCAGCATTCCAGTTCTTCCTGGCGCTGGGGCCAATTTCCGTCAGATCCCTGCTCATTTTGTGCCGGCTTGGAAGCGATTACCCTGAATTAGTGCTGCCTGCTTGTGTACTACATCTTCATTGAGATAAATGTCCTGTTTACTCTCTTCCTCTGCCACTCAGCTGAACGGGAATGTCTCAGATCCAAAGTGGACATGAATCAAAGGGGCTCTGTCAGTTGCAGACTTCAGTTGAGCTGTGCTGATACATTCCAGAAGAGGACGCAGTTTCTCATTCTTGGACACTTGAAAATCTTGATGTCCTTTCCCCCTGGAGCTTCCAGCAGGCTTTAATCCTCTCTCGCCCTGATTATTGTTCTTCTCTCCAGCATGGTTTTGCTGAAATCCCTGCTGTGTAACCCACGAGATTTGCAGATGCTTGTCCTCTTTGCAGATAGTCACAATACATAGGCCCCATCTTTAAGCACCGTGACTGGTCTCCAGTTATTTCAGTTATTTCAGTATAGAGTTCAAAGTATAGAGTTATTTCAGTATAGAGTTCTGCAGACTCTCTGGGGCCTTGCTCTGTCTGACCCCAGAGTCCTTGGTCTCTCTCTTCCTTTCTTTTCTCTCTTCCTTTTTTCCTCCAGTACAGACATTCCCGCACACTCGCTTTCGAATTTTTTCCCCCAACCTGGATCAGATAGAGCAGTAACAGCTCCTAAATAAAGCTGGACGTCTTGATGTTTTATGTTGCTAGCATTAAAGGGCTGTAGACCTTTTTCCCTTTGGCTGCCCAGCACAAAGGATGCATGTTTGATGTATATTGTATATATTCTGAGAAAGAACTGAAAGTTCTTTATCCCCCATTTTTGGCTGGAAGGGGAGGTGGTTGGAAGATAAAAGTTTCATGGAAGTTCTCTCTGTTCACCTTTTATACCAGTGGTTCTCAAACTTTTAGCACTTGGGCCCACTTGTTAGAATGTTGGGGACCCAGCAGAAGTGCTGTTATTGTGATGCCAGAGCCTGCTCCTTTCCTGAGAATGCTGCAGTAAGTTGTGTTATTTCTCAGCCATTTTCCAATACCAAACTGAATCAGAAAGAAAAAAAGCCTATTGACAACCCTGACGCAAGCAAAGCAACCACATAGCCCTCCCCCTTCTCAGCACCCCATCTTCCCATATACGGCTGCTCTATGTGCTTCGTGACCCACCTGAAATTGGCTCAAGACCCACTGGTGGGTTGGCACTCCCACATCAGCACTAGTGACGTCGTCCACAATAACTGAGATAATAATGTTTGTTTGTAGAGAGTGTCTCACTCCACGGTGGGGCAGTGAATACTTAGAACGTTACTGGTATTAAAAAGCATAAAATTAATTAACATGCATACACAATATTATAAAATAATAACCGATTCAAAGTTATTTCTTAGACTGGTTACTGAAACCCGCAGGTAACATTTTTTAATAAAGTGCAAGCATGAAATTGTATACACCTTAAATGGTGTGGTCTCCATCAGAGCTCCATAGAGAGTATGGGAAAATAACAATTAATTACCAAGGGTTTGAAATCCAGACACACCCACAATCCAAGCGTGCAACTGGCAGAATGGGCAATGAGAGGAAAATTTCCAGATCTGGAGTCAATATCTGGATCTTTTTTTTTTTTTTAATAGACAAACAACATTGTTTTCTTTTTCTATTTCCTTCCATAATCAAGTTCTAAACTCCTCTTTTTGCCCATGACAGGTGTCATATTCAAATTCATTTAATTATTTTACTTTTTCCCCAAAATATTATTTAACGTTTAATTAACTGTCATGGCATATGTCACTGAGATACATTCTCAATAAAAACTGATCAATTTAATAAGGATGTATTAATTTAAAGCATCCTCCTTGGGGATTTTGGGCTGCAAGAAAGGAAAGTATATCACTTCCTTGTATTTGTAATTTCCACAACAAACGGTGCAGTGGATTGTTGTATTCATGATAACTGTGTGCAAAGCATTTCTATGAATCTCCAACAAAGAAAGGACATGCATTATAATCTTGGTGAGTCTTGTTGATTCTTGTTCCCTATGAATGTGCACTCCCCCCAAAAACTATTTTTGGGCAGGCTTAAAGACTCAGGACCAGTGGTGGGATTCAGGGGGTTCACCCAGGTTCTATAGAACCAGTTGTTAAATGGCCGGCCCCGACCACTTGCTTACCTCGGCTGGCTTTGGTTTTTTTTTGGCTCCGGCTATGACGTCATAGAACCGGTTGTTAATTTATTTGAATCCCACCACTGCTCAGGACCCAATCCAAAGGCCCATATCGCCGGCAGTACATGTGTACCGCCAGCTAAAAATGTTGCAAACATGCTGTAAAGCCTGTTCACAATACCTTGTGAGCAAGCACCTCTTACACTTGTTGGGCCCTAATTAGCACCCAGCCTCAATGCAGACAGTATGAATAGGTGGTGCTCCAGCTGTCCCAGCTGGCAGCCAACCCTTTGGGGTGGGGGGGGGGAGGTGATCAAGGTGTGGAACTAGGTGGGGAGGGGAGGAGTGGCCCTAGGAGTGGGTGGGATTGACAGCAGTGCAGGGGCGGACCTAGTCAAAGTGGCGCCCAGGGCACCCAATAGAAGTGCGCCCCCATGGGAGCCCATGTCTACCCACCAGAAGCAGCCCTGGGTAGACCTGGGCTCCATGGAGCCCAGGTCTACCCATTGGGACCAGCCACGGAGCCCAGGTCTACCCATTAGAAACAGCTGCGGGTAGACCTGGGCTCCCTCAAGGGAGCCCAGGTCTACTCGCGGCTGGTCCCAATGGGTAGACCTGGGCTCCCGAGCCCAGGTCTACCCGCGCAATGTTGCGGGGGCCACTGGTGCCCCCCTAGACGGCCCCAAGATGGCACCCAGGGCTCGTGCCCCCCCTGCCCCATAGATCCGCCACTGTGGCAGTGCTTGCCGCTGCTTTTTGAACCCAGTGTAGGGTTCTCGCCAATACAGGGCTGTTCCAGTCTCCACCAGCAAAATGGCTGGCAGACAGTAGACCCATTGCAGCAGCCAGGGCTTTCCTTGGGGAAAAGGGACAAATGTTTCCAGGCGGTGGAAAAGGCTCCTGCAAGAAGCAGTGGCAGCCATTCTGGCAGTGCTTCTCCTACAGGAGCCGGCCAGCTCAAAATTGAGCTGCCCAACTGATATCATGGCCTGAATTGTCTGCCTTTGCCCAGATAAAGTGCTTGGTTGGATCATCATATCATTTACTGGCAGCTTCAGATGTGAGTTAGCCTTACAGATGTTAAAGGTAACATCTAATTAAATTGAAATGTAAGAGCACTTGGGCTATAAGAGCTTTGGGGATTTATGATCTTCTGGTCTTCTCCGCTCCGCTCCTCTCTTTTGTTTTCTTGTTCCCAAGTTTATTGAATTGGTCTAAATTAAAATGACAGAAGTATGTGCCATTGGCTCCAAAGGAAGGAAAGACTCTTCCTGGAATCTGGTACTCTGGGCCACACGATGTGCGAGAACAGCCTTCCTAAAATAGGTTGCATTTCTGAAATAGCTCAAACAGATGTCAAGGAATATTCCACCCACTGCTGAAGAGTGCAGATTGCTTTACAGGGCAGGTTGCTGCTCTCCATAAGTCACCTGCCGAAAGAGGAAAATTGTTCCATAGAAATGAATGGACTGTGTGAGAGAAGGTGGAAACTTTTGCATAAATGCCTTTTTTTTTTAAAAAAGGATTTATACGCTGCCTTTCCCATGCCGAAGCAAATGCCCAAGGCGGCTTACATGGGCAGGCTGGTCTAAACCACCATTTTCAATGGGGTTTTTACAACTGTACAGTATTCTGTGATTCACCAGATCCTCAGTCCCAGATGTACTGTAGCCTTCACAGGGTGGTTCTCTCCTCTGGCCGTGTGACATCAAGCTTCAGCAGGTGCTTTTCCCCAGTGATCTCGGATTACTTATGCAAGGAAAACTTTTTCACCAGTTTTCCTTGGCTCAGAGAAATCAGATGTCCGAAATATGCCAGATTCAAAGCACAATCCTAACCTGGAGTGAGGCTGGCACAGTTTAGGCCAGCAAAGTTTGGCTGGCACAAGGGACACCGTAAAGTATGTTTGGACCATTCGGAGTCAGAGAGGCCAGCACACAGACGTGTGCCATCCTCCCTGTCTCCGAGAGTGGTTCAAACATGCTTCACGGTGGCCCTTGTGCCAGCCAAACTTTGTTGGCCTAACTGTGCCGGCCTATCTCCAGCTTAGGATTGCGTCCTCAGAGTGTTTACTTCCATATTTTTTGGGGGGTAGGGAAAAAGACCTGCATTCAAACTATAGCATACAGTAGGCAACAAAATATCAGGGGGGAAAAAACTGGACATGTTTTATTGTGAACGGTATATACCATGAAATGGCATTTTAGCTTCCCTGGCTTCACTTAAGCCAAGTGGCCTCTCCTATTCTATTTACTTTTAGATACTTTCTGCCATATAATAGCTGTCTATAGTGTGTAAACGGGTGAGTCAATCCAAGAGTAAGCTGTCATTTGCCCGAGAAAAAAGCAACTCTATTGATAAGAACATTGTGACATAGGCAAGTGATCTGAACCCAAATTACTGGGCTGCCTGATATTGATCATTCCTTATTCAAGGATCCTTCTGGTGTTTCCAAGCAGAGTGAGTGTGGCTGTAAGATCAACCCAACCAGCCCACCTCAAATGTTCCTTTTCACATTTTGGTTCAATTTACTTTCCAGAAAGAGAGCTGCTGATAATTACCCCAGGAATTATCCTGCTTGTGACCAGGGTTTTACAGCATCAATTTTCAAAGAAGAAAAACAAGACCATGATGCTATTCCAATATACTGTTGCAATATACAGTATATATTAATGGTCTTTCCATCTACAATTGATTGGAATCAAAAGATTTAAATGGGGAAGCAGTAGAATGGTGAGACAGAGGCAAATATAATGCAATATTGAATGGTGTGTAATAAATTTCTCCATAGATTTCATGATGGGTAGGAAATGGGAGTTAAAAAAAGCTCTCAGAAAATGAATTCATATTTGAAACCAATTCTTTTTTGCACACTTTGCACCAATTCCTATTTATCAGCAAAGAATAAAAACCCCAAACAGCTAATTAAAAACCTGACACTTGAGATAGATTGGATAGGATGGTGTAGGTCAATGGTTCCCAAACTGAGGGTCTGTGGCTCATGACCCAATTTTTTGCTGGGTCAAAAAAACGACTAGGGTAGATTAGACTAAGTGCGTCAAGAGTTAAACAACCTGCGCCTTCAAGGGATCACTGCTGCCCAAACCCCATTCAGCCACAGAGGCTCTTTTTTTTAGGTGGGTCCCTGTGCTCAAAAGTTTAGGAACTGCTGGTGTAGTGATTCTGGTGTTGAATTTAGACCTGAAAGATCCAGATTCCAATTCCTGATAAGCCACGGGGCTGTAAAGCACACTCACGGTACTTGAAGAGGAGGGAGTGCCCATGGAGAGCCAACAGCTGGCTGGTAATAGCAAATAGCCAGCAGATAGCCAGCAGAAAGTCAAGCAGCTCCATTGCAGGGCTTGGGGCTTTACTTGGGGAAAGAGACAAAAGAGTCCCAGCGGATGCCACATCGCCCGTAGGATGCAGTGATGGCCATTTTGGTACGGCTGCTCCTCTGGGCACAGGGCAGCTCAGGATTGGGCTTCCTGTATCCTGCTGGAAGGTGTTTAAGGGCCATTTTGGTTAGCAAGCACTGAAGGCACACATTTTCTGCCAGTACTCACAGCCCATAGGATGGGGCTGTTAGTTCACATTTGTCACACAGTTTTGAAGCGCTTTGATGCAAACAGCTTCGTATTGCATCTAATATAAACAAAACAAGCCCCTAAGCGGGATAAGAAGCACCTCTTAAAGTGGTAGGAGAAGAGCATGTTTTATTTATCCCAGCATAAGATCAGAGCATCAGTAGTTGGTTTCTAGTGGCTCCCTTTCAGTCTTTTGTTCTTTCATTCGTTCTTTCCTGCTTATATCCTGGAACAAGGAAATATCTTCACATTTCTTTGCTATATAGACAACTTTGAGAACTTTTCTGTTGAAGACTATAAACACTAATGATAGTGATGATAATCATAAAAACTGAAAAGGTCTTTTGAAGCAGGCACTGAGAGGAGATCCTGGAACTATGCTGGCACAGTTAGGCCAGCAAAGTTTGGCCGGCACAATGGCCACCATAAAGCGCATTTGGACCACACTCTGAGTCAGGGAGGATGGTGCACATTTGTGTATTGGCTTCCCTGACTCCGAGAGTGGTCCAAACATACATTACAATATCCATTATGCTGGCCAAACTTTGCTGGCCTAACTGTGCTGGCCTAACTCCAGTTTAGGATTGCGCTCTCAGATGGCTGCAGAACTCACTGACATCAAAGTAAGATTAACCACCTTCCAATGTTTCTCAGATAATTATAAAAAAGCTGAAACAGGCCTCTCTCTCTCTCTCTCTCTCTCTCTCTCTCCCTCTCTCTCTCTCTCTCTCTCTCTCTCTCTCTCTCTCTCTCTTTCCCCTCCCTCTGATGTTTTCTTCACATGAGTAATTGAAACCAAATCTACAATCCAACATGTTCCATAGCTTACCAGGAAATGATCGGAACCTTCTCTGTGTCTGGGAAGAGATCCCATCGGTTTTCTAGCTTCGATCACAAGAGGGAGTATTTGCAAGCGATCGTTCCTTAAAACAATAATGCTATTTCCTAGCATGTCCAGAGTTGTTGTTCAGTCGCAAAGTCGTGTCTGACTCTTTGCGACCCCCTGGACAACAGCACGCCAGGCCTCCCTGCCCTCCACTAGCTTCTGGAGTTCGCCCATCAATTATCTATTCTTTGCAATGTACTGACAGCATCCCTGTTTGTCAAAACAAGTATTAATCATATGAGTCTTCTTTCCTGTCCTTGTGGGTATGGGCAAGAGTAAAAGTCAATCCCAATACTGATGTTCCTGAAATGGAATAGTGGGTGTGATGTGTTGCTATATTCTAAGAAACGGCAGTGAAATGGGCAGCCCAATCCTATGCATCCTGTGCAGCTTCAGAGGCAGTTGGAAGTCTCCTTGGGCGAAGGGGATATATTTTCACTTACCCTGAGTAAACGTCCAGCGGCCCCTATGAAACATCTCAGATCTGTGCCGGCTATATAGCTGGTGCTATATCTCATGTAGGACTGCCCAGGCTGGGAACAGGGGTTAGGATGTGGCAGAGACGGCCTCCACTGACCCCTCCCCCTCCCAGGCCCACACTATTCCATTGTGAGTTTGCTGATGGTCCTCCATTTCGGAGTCTAGGAGTTAGTGTTTGCTCCAACTTCCACGATGGTGTCCAAGATAAAGATATTTTCTTCCAAATAATTTCTATAATACAAGGGTCCTTTAAAAAATATCTGGAAGCCCTCTGAACAGCAGAGACAATTCTAGTTTCAATTCCTGACATCTCCAGGCAGCACTAGGGGAAGACCTATGTCTGAAATCCTGGAGGGTCAGAAATGAGTAGCATAGCTATAGGTGGGACAGTGTGGTAAATATTGGAGATGCACGCAACATACGGTGGAAGCAGCCACTCCCATTTCCCATCAGAGCCATTCTGGGCAGTGACAATAATGAAGTTGCCATCGCTGCCCAGAGTGGCTCTGATCGTTAGTGGGAGGGCAGCTTACACAGCGCATTGCAGCACCTGCAATACTTACCATCCCACCCTCTTTGAAGCGAGGTTACTGGGTAATGCTCAGCTGGTAGATCAATGGTCTGACTCCCTAAACGTCAGCTGTAACTTATGTAAGACTAGATCGATTTTCTTTTGTATGAAAGGAGGCGAGTGCTTCCTCTTTGCCTTTCAGAAGATGAAGGAAGGAACAAGTTGCTCTGTTGTCCTGATTCCACAACTCTCTCTGCGGGCGGGATTATCACCTGTAGACAGGGGCGCCGACTTGCCCCGAACATTGGGGATGCTGACATGGCCACACCCCCTGACGTAACCACATCCGACGTGGCCATGCCCCCTTTCATCACGGCAGCCATGTTGGGTGCTCCTGGCCCAGCGTGGCTGCCACGATGACAGGCAGCGCCTTCCCCGCCTGTAGACCATGAGCACGTCTCCCCCGGGAAACAAAATGAACCACGCTGATTCACTTCCTCTGCACCATCAAGGAGATGCCACATAGCAATCGCTGTCTGCCAAGACCACCACACTGGGCTGATTTTGATGTTACGACCTAAAGGAGAATTTCCTGTCCTGCGTTTGTGCCAATTTTCCTGGTCGCCGCCCAAACAGCTACCCTTTTCCTTGTCTTTTCTTGCAGAGTGTGCTTGTCTTGAATGCCTTCTGTTCCCCGTGCCCTAGAGAAACAGCAGTAGAGGGTCCAGGGGAACATGACTGCTGTCCCCCTTCCAACCTTCCAGGTGCATTGAGGAAGGGCTCTGCGCTCTTGTTCTTCAGCACAAAGGGTATAGCGAGGAGTGGTGCTGACCGTGTACATTTGCAGATGCCACCATATGGGTCTGGAACGGAAAAAAAAAACTAAAAAAAAAAAACTAGTTGCACTGATGATTCCCTGCACATGTAGGAGACAGTTTGCATTGTTGGCACCATCCCTGCACAGAAACAAGCACAGCTTAGCAAAGTTAAGCAGATGGCGCAAGATCTGGTGCCAGGGAAGCACTGAATTAAAGGTTATACCCACCAGGTTTGATGCGGTGCCAGTTTGAATTGGTACAGAAGCTTCGGCCCACCTGCTTATTGGCCTCATGACATCTGGCATCTTTTTTTATTTAATTTTTTTTTTTACTGAGCTAAATGCAGTAAGAGGGAAAAAAATGTTGTTTTAAAAGCTACTTACTAACAAATGGGATTAAAACTCTCCAACAACAGAAACCAGAACAAAAAGCCACTAAAGCACATTGGACTGAATGTAGCCATATTTGTAGCTATGCATTTATGATTTTGGGGTGGAGGCCATCACATATTTGCTGTAAAGGAAGAGAAAACACTGAATAAAATATCATTTGACAGTATGATGTGATTGACGGAGCCCAATCCAATGCAGGGTTATTCAGAAGTAAATCCTATTATAGCCAATGGGGCTACTCCAAATGTGGATAGAATTGCAGCTTTGGTAAAGTACTAATGGGCATCCTAGGAGTTAAAAGGAGAGTATAAATGACGGGTGGAACCTTCCTGATAATCATGATCCATAAATCCTCATTCAAAAAGGACTTCATACTAGGAATGGTTGAGTTCTTTTTGTCCCCAGCTGGAAACGACTAGACCTTGTGGGTGCCTGGAAATAGTTCTTGATAACTTTCAAATAGGACCTCTCTTAGTATGCTCAGCATGTTTTTAATGACATCAACTCATGTCAGCCTCTGTGGCTCACCCAAAGTCTAGTAAGGAGGAGGGGTTTTCGGGAATGTTTTGGGATGCAGGTGTCTGCTCCAAATCTGAAGGACCAGATCCAAGAATATATCGCCAAGATTGGGGAAGGAATGGATGTATTACAGCAGCAGTTTTATTTTCAGACACTCAAATTCTGCAGTAGTATTATTTCTGTTTAGGCTGCGGTTTGGGAGATGAGGTTTGGGAGCAAGGTATGTCTATTGTCGCAAAAACACCCTTTATGGCTTTGCAGCTCTATGAGTTTTAAATCATCCCCATCTCTCTCTCTCCCCCCCCCCAATTAGGGATTTAAGCCCCTGCTCTCTTGGCGTGAAGTGAAAATCCACAGCTGTACAGCATTTGAGAGATGACCTTCTACTAAAACAATGCTGAGGTTTATATATTCAGTGATCATCAGATTAATCAACAATATATTGACTCAAAGTAGAAGCTATACAACCCTCTCAAGGTTTATTTAATATCTGAAAAACACTGATGGCCACTTCAGATGCCATCTAAAATGCCTGGAGGTGGAGAATGAGAAGAGTTAGCAAGACCAGAGCAAAGTCCGTGCCGTCGTCAAACTGAAAGATAGCATCAAATGTTCTGAAGATGGTGTACAGGAGTCTCAGTTCAGTTGCCAGAGGAGCAAAACATAAAAGTGAGCTGTGCAACCTCTTTTGTGTTGCTTCCTCTCTTCCCTAGCAAGTGACCTTGTATTCCAAAACCAGATCAGTCTCACTAGGTTGTGACATGTCAATTTTTACATTCCTTCTTTAATAAGGAAGCCAGAGCATTGTGGGGAAATGCACATATTCTGAATCGATTCTATAGTTTCAGGTGCAGAAGTGAATGCCAGCGTAAGAGAAGGACTAATATAAGGGTGCAATCCTAACCAACTTTCCAGCACCGGGGTGAGGGTAATGCATCTCCAAGGCAAGGGACCAAACATTCCCTTACCTTGAGGAGGCCTCTGTGACTACTACTCCACTGCAGGATGCAGCACGTGCCCCATTGACACAGCAATGTCAGTGCTGGAAAGTTGGTTAGGATTGCGCCCTAAGGTTCTTACACCTCCACTAATGCCCCCCCGCAGCATTAGTGGGGTGCCCCCCCCCAACTAAGCTAGGGCTTTTGCTTTAACATTTGCACAGATGCTCTCTGGTTGCATCCAGGAGCCTTTCTGAACCCTGAAGCCAGGAGCCTTTCTGAAGGCCACACATGGCCTTTATGGGCCTCAAAAATACCTCTGGATGCATTAGGAGGTAACCTGGGACCAATCCGCAAATTCATTTATCCGCGGGTTTCAGTATCCGCAGGGAAGTCTGGGAATGGATTTCCTGTGGATAGCAAGGAAACTTGTACTAAAAAGGAATCTCGTGCCTTTATAATAAGCCAGTTCTGTTTCATAGCGTTCTCAGTGGCTAGTCCCAGAAGAAGCGACAGTGCGAGCCATGACAGCTTGCTTTCGGAAAGCTAGATTTTTATGGTAAGTGGTCACTGCTTCCCTGGCACCAGATCTTGGGCCATCTGCTTCACTTTGCTGAGCTATGCTTGTTTCTGTGCAGGGATGGTGCCAACGATGCTTTCATGGAAAGCATGGTGGCTGTGAAGTTCAGCTTGTATTCAACACAATTATATTGGACAATTCTGGTCTGTAGGAATCCTCCAGTAAGTGGTGGAAAGAGGGCCACCTGAAAGCATCTGTAGAGCCTGTTTCAAAGTCTTTTAAAGTCTTACGTTTTGATTCTCTGGAGCAGGTGCGTTTTCTCCTCCCACACACTCTACATTGCAACATTGTGGATGAAAGAAGCCGAGTTCCTGTCTTTCTACAGTAGGACCTCTTATAGGTTCAGAAACTCTTCTCCTTTGTTCACATTCCATCTTATGACCACCCTAAGAAAATTTGTTGTGCCCACTGCCATTTTGTTCAACTTACATTCGGCTAACTCATTCATCCTCGCCATTTATATGGCACAGTTCAAAGTTCAAAGCATTTCAAACATCTTATAAAGATGAGGAGGTGTGGACTGATGGTTGAGCTGCTGGTACTGCCTGAAGGATTCTGAAGGAGAATCTGTGGTCTATTTTTCAATGGGAGACGGAATGCCAGGCTGTGACAAGCTGCAGTACCGGTTGTGGCAGAACGGGGTCACTGTGGAGCTGATGAGCCAGTGCGGGAATGTTGTGAGAAGGCCAGCTGGCAAAAGAACAGAGTCCAACCTAGAGGACCTGTCCAGGCTGGACTTACGATCACCTGCTGAAGCTCGATGTCACATGGCCAGAGGAGAGAACCACACTGTGGAGGCTACTTCTGGGACTGATGATTTGGTGAATCGCAGAAACTGTATATTTGTAAAAACCCTGTTGAAAAAAGGTGGTTTAGACTAGCCTGCCCGTGTAAGCCGCCTTGGGCATTTACTGCTGCATGGAAAAGGAGGGGTATACATTCTTTAAAATAAAAATAAATAAATAAAATAAATGCCACACCATAGTGGGAGGCTGTATGCCCCAGCCCTACCTTAGCAACACCACTGCCCTTCTTATAGAGGTTTTTGTTTCCAGGGAGTAAAATAGGATGACAACCTTACTGAACCCAATCGACCTACGTCTGAATAAAATACCACCATTTTCAAGCACCTCTTGTTATAGACCAGTGCCCTGACTCCATACAAGGCCGTTTCTGACATACAATCTTTAACAGCCCAATCCTAACCTGTGCCGGCATAGCCAGGCTGGTGCAGCAGGGCTGCATCCTAAGCCCGTTAGGAGGCAGCAGATGTTTTCCCCTTTTCCTCAGGTGAGCCCTAGCCAGCAGCTATGGGGCTGCTTGGATCTGCACTGGCAAATTTGCAGGCACAGGTCCACGTGACCAGCAGTGGTCCGAATCGGGGCCACCAAGCCCAAGGACGGGGGTTAGGATATGGCGCAATGGCCATGTCCCATCTCAGCCCCCGTCGCCACCCACGGCACCACCCCATTACGCCTCTGGCACCCCTCTGGCATGCCCTCGACGAAGTCCTGCACTGGCCGAGCGATGCTGGAGCTCATGTCTGTGCATATGAAACTGCTGCTTGTGCTGGTCCAGCAACAGATTCCGAGGTGCAGAGGTACCTAACGGCCAGTTTGCGACAGCACTGGTTCAGTGCAAGAGTGCTGCACCGGTGCAATGCCAGTATAGGATTGTGCTCTAAATCAGTTTACTTAGATAGGTCCATATTGCTATTATTCTTGGATTCGGCTGTGTTTGAGAGAATTGTGGCTTGCAGAAGACCACTTAAAGAGCTTATGGCTGATGTGAGATCTGAACAAAGAATGTCTCTGCTCATGTTCTTAACTATTGGGCTACACTAGCTTTTAAGTATTTTATATCCTTAATGATCATCTATTTCTTTTCTATACTCTTAAGAGCATTAGTGTTCTTCTGTCTTATATCAGTTGGAGTATGGTAAATATCATATACTGTATATTTTCATGTAGAGACACCAGATGGTTTAAGCGCGTGTGCACACACACACACACACACACACACACACACACACACACACACACACA
>JAJKFI010000021.1:1412027-1447178 GCA_029204185.1 Lerista edwardsae
GAGAGAGAGAGAGAGAGAGAGAGAGAGAGAGAGAGAGAGAGAGAGAGTTGTCAGTCTGCCTTGATCACCAACAGTTGTTTGATGATCAAGTAGCATTATTTGTTAGGACTTTCTTTTCATCCCTTTTCATTCAAGTAGGACATTGTAACTATTCTCTCTGAAATACAGATCTTCCTGCAGTCACACACCATATGATTTCCAATGCTGGGCTTTCATCTTAAATATATGCATAAAGTAGTAGAAAGATTTCAAGCACAATCTAGCTGTGACACGTATCACACTGACACCAATTGACTACGCAGTTTAGCTTCATATATTTCAATAGGAATGGGCAACTAAAATGACTCTGAATAAGACCCTGGGGTTTAAAAGCATAAGGGCTGTTCACACTTGAAATTATACTCAGGTTCATTCATATATCTTGGTGCAATAATTGTTTGTGTCTGGATACAGTTTTTCACATGCTCTGTTCAATTTGTGCACAGTGTAGATGAATTCTTGATGTGTAAAAATGAACCCGGATACAATCACACAGAAATGGGCACAGATTATTCAACCTGGGTTGAGACATTCTCTACTTGGATACAGATTACTGGGTGAATGTACACTAATGTTTGCTTAATGAATCAGTATTGGCTGCACACAGCTGATTGGTTTCTAGAGGGAACATTAAAGGTAAAGGTTTCCCCACGACCGAATGGTCTAGTCATGACCGACTGTAGGGGGCGATGCTCATCTCCGTTTCAAAGCCTGTAGAGCCAGCATTTTTGTCCGAGGACATGCTTCCGTGGTCATGTGGCCGGCATGACTCCACAGAACGCCGTTACCTTCCCACCAAAGTGGTCCCTATTTATCTACTTGCATTTTAGGTGCTTTCGAACTGCTAGGTTGGCAGGAGCTGGGACAAGCAACAGGAGTTCACTCCGTCACGTAGTCTCGAACTCCCAACCTTGTGGTCGAAAGCCCAGCAACAGCGGATTAACTCGCTGTGCCACCACGTCCCCTTGGAGGGAACATTATCAACATGGAATAATACGTTTGAAAGAAATAGCTTATTACTGCACTTTCAGTGATACAAGTAACATAGTAACATACAAGTTATTGGGATATAGTGGGGAAGATGTACTTATACATGTGTTCCCCAGTTCATGCTAAAGAGTATACCTATGGCAGGCAAGGGAGTATGAGTTGCGGCTTGCAGGCATAGTCTGAGCAAAAAGCTTGCCCTAAAAAATGGAACCCAGCAAGGAATTACTACTGGTTTTTATGTATAAGCAACATAAACAATGGGCAATAAACATTCATTGTGAACGTTATGATCATAGCTGGGATAGTGATGGTCGAACAATATTTCACGGGACATTCTTAGGGAATAAAGTAACAGTTGGAAGGCAACATCTGCTGAAAAGGCCACCAGTCTTCTAAGAAACTTTTGTCCCTTACTGCTAAAAATATATATCACCCACATTTCACAACCCACAAAATGAGACGCAGAATTGGAGGGGGGAATGTATCAGGGGTGATGGAAGGGCAGACCCGTGGGCATAAGGAGGCTTGGAGTGGTGGTGGAGCTAGGATGCAGTACTTAGGCTGGATCCTAACCCTCAGCTCCGACCTGGTCAGCCCTGCAGAATTTTGCTAGCGCAGCTCCAAGTAGTCCTATAGGGGCTGCTTGGGCTTACCCCTGGGTAAGGGGGAAATGTCCTCTTACCCCAAGGTGGCCTCCTGCTGCCTCCTAATGTGCACTAGATACAACGCAGGCCTGCCAGCCTGCCTGTTCTGGCGCAGGTAAGGATTGGGCTGCCCATCTGACATCAGAAAAGAGCAAAAGCAAAAACCAAGTGAGAACTTTGCAATCTCCCAAGACATTCTGCTACTCCCTTGGAAGTCATCATTCAGCCAAGGCATCTGTAGGCATGAATAACTAAGGGAGACTCCAGCCTGATATGGCTGAACGTATCAGCAAGTTTATGGAATTCATTTAGAACTCAAGAATGATCAGAGTTTCCCCTCCCTCTCCAGGTGTTAAATAAGCATAGCAAAAACTAGGTAAGTCCTGTAATCATCACCATCACCAGTTACTGTTGTTGTGAACAGGAATGGTATTTACGTGCATAAAGTTGAGCTTTGTACAGAAATGAAATGGGCTGAACGTTTGCATGTTCGCACTATTCATACGTTTTGTCAGCTGAGATGACACTTCAAGGCCTTGATGAAGATGAGGCCTCTGGTTCACAATAGCTTATGCCAGTGGTTCTCAAATGTTTTAGCACCAGGGCCCACTTGTTAGAATGACATTCTGCTGAGGATCCATAGGAAATGACGGCATGGCCAGAAGTGCCGTCACTGTGATGCCAGAACCTGCTGCTTTCCTGATAATGCAGCAATAAATTGAGTTATTTCTCAGCCATTTTCCAATAGCAACATGAATCAGAAAAAAAGCCTACTTACAACCTTGACACAAACAAAACAACCAGACAGCCCTTCCCCTTTCCAGCATCCCATCTTCCAATATTTTCAATATGGCTGCTCTAGGTGCTTTGCAACTCACCTGAAATTGGCACGTGACCCACAGTTTGGGAACCACTGGCTTATGCCATGATAAATTTGATGGACTTTCTGGTGTCTCCAGAAATTTTTCTGTTTTTATTCTATGCTTATTTTATCTTCATCAACACTTGATTACAAGCTTTGAATTTCTGATACTCCAGAATGTAATTTCCACTAATAAAGAAATAGCATGCCAGCGATCTGAAATGTGCTTAATGCCTTTCACGACGCATGCAGCCAGATTCTTTTCCTTTATAAGAACACTCTTTCTTCATTATTTTTGTAGGTCGGATTTAATACCGCAAGTTACAGAGTGCAAGTTTTTATAGACTTTCTTTACAATTGGACTGGCAGACAAATAAAAGGGAATGTAAAAAGGGTCATTTGTTGTTGAAAGTTTTACTGCTACACTTACAGATAGTTCATGGAAGTGTAAAAAAAATACCTGGGCCCATATTAGTCCTGCCAAAGATTTAACATTTTCCCTCGATCAAATAAATCAGTGCAAACTGCAAAGAGGAAAAACAATGTTGGTTTTGTTAGGCGGTCTCCCAGCACAGACAGATTGATGGCATGTTGTCTATCTTGTCCATTGCTTTGCTAAACATCTGCAAGGGCCACAATTTAAAATGTAGTTTCTCAAGTCCATCAGAACAGAAGAACATAAAAAGAGTCCTGCTGGATTATGCCAAAAGCCCATCTAGCCCAGCTTCCTGTATCTCACAATGGCCCCCCCAGATGCCTCAGGAAGCACACAAGACAACTAGATACTTGCGTCTCATTGTGACTCCCCTGCATCTGGAAACTAGACTTGATGTTGTACTGTGACTGGCAGCCCAATCCTTTGCAGGACTGGGCTGTAATACACAGGAGTGCGTCTCAAAGTTTTAGGCCTGCCAACGGACTGTTTGCTGTATTCTGCATGCTTGGCAACTGACCTGTGCAGCCAAGAGAGGTACTTATCTTTCCGTACCTTTCCAGCAGCTGCATGGTCCCCTATTGGACTCTTCAAAGCTACCCAAGTTATTTTGCCTCTCCACGGCAGAACTTCATTGGTGGCTGGTCTGCGAGATGCTGTCGGCAGCACGTGGCCTTCTGGGGCTTATATTGTTGGCAGGGCTCTGCAGATCAGCAGAGGCTACTGCGACAGTAGACTGCGAAGATAGGACTGGGCCATTAGTGTGTAAGGACCAGAGGAAGAGCCTGCCCTGGCTATGCTGCTCCCCTCACACAGTGATGCATCAGAGTCAGTGGTGTCATCCTACCGGTATGCTGCGTGGGACATCCGGGTGATCGGCAGCCCGCCCGTCGCATATCGCAGTGTTACACCATTTGCGTAATGTACGCAAGCGGCGTAATTGGTTACGCAAATGGCATAACGCTGCGGTACGCGACGGGCGGGCTGCCGATCACCCGGATGTCCCGCCCAGCGTACCAGTAGGATGACACCACTGATCAGAGTGGAAATATAGCAATATATAAATAAATAGCCACACCTCTTGTATCTTCTGTTCCTCCTTGAAAACCCTTCAGGACGGCTGCTCATAAGGAAAGCATCAGAGTAGACCAGACTGACCCCTGAACCCTCATTACCTGTGGCAAAGGTAGCATGCCTGGTGGACCACCAGGGGTGGGGGCACCAGAGCGAGGCCCAGTACAGAGCTTTAATCCTGAGCTCTCAAAAACATGCCACACACTGCCGTTTCTGCTGTTGCTTATGATGCTCAAACTACATTGAAAGAAATGGAACTGAACCATTTTTCTCTGAATTGAGGCTCAAAGACATGTTTTGCCTGGATAGTCTATAGCCACCAGGAGCCACAACAAAAAGTGAGTTTAGTTTTTATCAGTAATATCAATGGATAGTCTGCATAATAAGAAATGAATATATGTGAGACCCTCCAAGGCAAGGACCTGGAGAAATTACATCTGGAGCAGTTCCTAAAAGCCTGGATCTGCCAAAGCAGAGGGATCTTGAAATGATTACAACACCAGTTATGACTCTGCTGCCAAGATGGCACATCTGGAAAAGGCAAAATCAGCCTGTCAGCAGGACAAAGAACAGGACTGTAGAGTGAAGGCCATGCTGAAATGCATTCCATCTATCCCCATTATGCGGCTCCATTTGTAGGTGACAAAATTGTAGGGGGGGAACTATTTCAGTGATTTCATCATCATTTATTTATTTATTTATTTATTTATTTATTTATTTATTTAATTTTTATCCCGCCTTTCTGCCCCATGGGCACCCAAGGCGGCTTACAATATTAAAACATACACATTAAAAAAACCACAATAATAAATTAAAACAATGTTAAAAAACAATAACATTGCAAGCCCCATGGATCCCATAATTACAATCTGATAAAATTTGAAATGTAAAAAGTGTAAAAATGCCAGCCAGCCTGTCAACAATTGAAGGCTTGCTTAAGTAAGAAAGCCTTCAGCCACCGCCAAAATATTGCCAAGGAGGGAGCAGTTCTTAGTTCTAAGGGGAGGGTATTCCATAGTTGTAGGACCACCACCGAGAAGGCCCTGTTCCTGGCCGCCATCCCCCTCACCTCTCCTGATGGCGGCACAGTCAGTAGGGCCCCTCCAGATGACCTAAGAGTACAGGTAGGATTGTATGGAAGGAGGCCATCCCTCAAATACCCTGGACCCGAGCTGTAAAGGGCTTTAAAAGTCAAAACTAGCACTTTGAATTGGGCCCGGAAAGGAACCAGCAGCCAGTATAGTCGCTGAAGCAACGGCCTGACAGAGTCGCACCGACGAGCCCCAGCAACCACACGGGCAGCCGTGTTCTGTACTAGCTGCAGTTTCCTGACCGTCTTCAGAGGCAGCCCCACATAGAGTGCACTGCAGTAATCTAATCTGGATGTCACTAGGGCATGGGTCACCATGGCCAGGTCTGCGCAGCTCAGGTATGGTCGCAGCTGGCAAATCAGCCGAAGCTGAGCAAAGGCTCCCCTGGCCACCACCGCCACCTGGGAGTCCAGGAGCAGCTGCAGATCCAGGAGAACCCCCAAGCTGCGAACCTGCTCTTTCAGAGGGAGTGCAAACCCATTCAGAGCAGAGCGGTAGTCCAATACCCGAGCTGTGGATTTCTGGACCAGGAGCACCTCTGTCTTATCCGGATTTAATTTCAGCTTGTTCGCCCCCATCCAGCCCCCAACTGCCTCCAGACAACGATCCAGGACCTCAACCGCCTCCTCAGAATCAGGGGGAAAGGAGAGAGAGAGTTGGGTGACATCAGCATACTGATGGCACCCTACCCCAAACCCCCGGATGACCTCTCCCAGCGGCTTCATGTAGACGTTAAATAGCATGGGGGATAAGATGGACCCTTGCGGCACCCCAAACTTAAGAGGCTGGGATGCCGAACAAGCATCCCCCAGCACCACTTTCTGGGATCTGTCAGCTAGGAAGGAGCGGAACCACTGCAGGACAGTGCCTCCGAGCCCCAACTCAGCCAGCCAACCTAGAAGGACACCATGGTCAATGGTGTTGAAGGCTGCCGAGAGGTCCAGCAGGACTAACAGGGACGCACTCCCCCTGTCCATTTCCTGGTGAAGGTCATCCACCAAGGTGACCAAGGCAGTCTCTGTCCTGAACCCTGGCCTGAAGCCAGATTGGAATGGGTCCAGATAATCTGCTTCTTCCAACATCCTCTGAAGCTGGGACTCCACCACCCGCTCAATCACCTTTCCCAGAAATGAGATGTTCGAGACTGGCCGAAAGTTGTTTAGATTAGTGGGATCCAGGGAGGGTTTCTTCAGGAGGGGGCAAACAATCGCCTGCTTCAAAGTAGGCAGCAACACCCACTCCCTCAGAGATGAATTCACCACTCTCCTGTCTACTCGGCCAGCCCTTCCCGGGCAGATCTAATTAGCCAGGCTGGGCAAGGGTCGAGCCAGTGGTGAAATTCAGCCAGTTCTCACCAGTTCTGCAGAACCGGTTATTAATTTTAGGTTGGGAGAGGGAAGAAAGGCAGCGGCCGCCCTGAAGGACATCGAACCGGTTGTTAATTTATTTGAATCCCACCACTGGGTCGAGTGAGCAAGTAGCAGGTCTCATTCTCCAGAGAATCCTGTCCACATCCTCATTAACGAAAAGTAGATCATTATTGGCCACACCATTGGCAACCAGGTGGAAGTTGACATTTTTCTAAGAGCACAATCCTAACCTAACCTGGAGTTAGGCTGGCACAGTTAGGCCAGCAAAATTTGGCCAGCACAAGGGCCACTGTAAAGTGCATTTGGACCACTCTCGGAGACAGGGACAATGGTGCATGTCTGTGTGTTGGTTTCCCTGACTCCAAGAGTGGTCCAAACATACTTTACGGTGTCCCTTGTGCTAGCCAAACTTTGCTGGCCTAACTGTGCCGGCCCCACTCCAGGTAAGGATTGCTCTCTAAGTGTTCCTTTGCAGGGGGATCATGGGGGGGAGTGGCTACAGTTGCAGTTCTAGGGGATGCTAGGGATGGCACGGGCCATGGGCAGCGCCATCTTGGGTGGGCGCCGTTAGCATGGTGCGCCAGCCACGCCCCCAAGATGGTGCTCGCCCCGCCCCTGCAACTGCCCAGGCCCTGCGCCGCATTCTGCTAGCTCCCGCTGGCCTTAAAGAGCCCCCTCCTGCTTCTTAGAGCGGGAGGGCGGGGCACCACGTCATGACATCACTTAGCAAGTCCTGGTCAAAGTAACACAAGGCCAAAGTAAGACAGACCAACTAGTTCTAGAAAATAGCAATTATGACTATTATCCACTGCATTTTAACTATGGGCCTTCCACAGGGTTAAAAAATGACTAAAACCCAAATGAGGGGGGGTGTTGTTCAGCCATACATATTTCTGTACTGTAGACAGCAACCATTTCAATGCTGATTCAGACGTCCACCTCTCCACAGCTGCTATTAACATTAGGACCAAGAACACAATCTTAATCTGGAGTTAGGCCAGCACAGTTAGGCCAGCAAGTTTGGCTGGCACAAGGGACACCATAACATATGTTTTAACCACTCTTGGAATCAGAGAGGCCAGCACACAGATGTGCACCATCCATCCTGACTCCAAGAGTGGTCCAAATGCACTTTACAGTGGCCCTTGTGCCAGCCAAACTTTGCTAACTTGTGCCAGCCTAATTCTAGGTTAGGATTGTATGCCAAGTAACATAAGTAATGTCACATTCAGTTTGGCATGTAATTTGCAGCTTGAGAGCAAATCCTTCATTCAGTGGATACGTTCCCTTTATTTTAGGGATAGGGATGGTTTACCATTCTCTTTCTCCCCTTTTCCTAATATAGGACAACCCCAGTCAAAACTCATGATCCATTATAGTCAATCGCCTAGATCAGTGGGTTTGGGGTTTGCATTGTCAAAAATGCTTAACTTGACTCCGTTGGCGTGTCACTCCCCACCTCCAACAAAAGAGAAGTAATTATTTATGTATTCACTTATTTATTTATTTTTTAAATACAGCCCCAATCATGTGTGGGGCTATTCATTATATTTTTAAAAATCAAAATTATATCATTTAAAAATCGTTACAAATCGTTACCCCTGCTAACTGGGCAAGAGGCACTTTTTCAAGTGGTGTCCTCTTATATTTAGCAGGGGGAGAGCAATTGTCCCTCTTCACCCCAGCTCAGTGTCTTTCTCGTGGCTGTTGCTGGTGGTGTTCTCCATTCTTTTAGATTGTGAGCCCTTTTGGGACAGGGAGCCATTTAGCTTTATTATTGCCTGTAAACCGCTTTGTGAACTTTGTGTTGAAAAGCGGTATATAAATACTAGTGATTGATTGATTGATCATTACAAAAAAATCAAATCACTACAAAGAAATCCTCAGTTGTTGGGTGTTGTTGGGTGAATTGTGGCGTGTCACCCAAAATGCTGTGGCGTGTCACCTTTGACACACGTGTCATAGGTTCACCATCACTGGCCTAGATCAGTGGTTCCCAAACTCACAGAGGTTTTGCAGGATGTTTGGCGTCCTCTTCTTTCAACTCTCCTGGGCACTGCCATCTTGGATTGCATGAGAATCATGTGAGATGTTGTGTTATCCAAGATGCTGGAACCCGTCTTCCCAGCAATCTTGGGCACCGTCATCTTGGTTTCAGTGAGATATTGTGCAATGCTCCCAAGATCTGCTACGATCCAATATGGTGGTTTGCTCAAGAGGCAGAGCACTGCTTGCTCAACTGGCTGGAGAACCATGCACATACTTCTCTATTTCTATCCACAGTGAGTTCCTAGCTGGGCTAGGAAATCAGAATTCAGTTTGCACTATTTTTATATAGTAGTAAATTTACCCCCCCCCCAAAAAAAAACTAACAACAAAAAGGATTTAAGAGACCAATAGAAAAGACACTGTAGAGCAAGATATTCTTTTATTGTTGATTTTGGCATATTGCGGTGAATGGTTTTCCTTCTAGTTTCTCGGCAAACATATTCGACTCAATCCCCAATCCAGCCAAAGCTGGGCATCGAGTCCAACTGAAATCAGTGGACGGGAAGAAGACTCAGTGCTCCTGCCCTCCTGTTTATTTCAGCAAGATTGTAGCAGGTCTGGATATAAGCCCTTTTAATAAGCTTAGTGTGCACCGGGGCATTTGGTGTTTTAGCAAGATGATTTCAGAAGTCTTTCCCCCACTTAGCTCTGTATTTGGCTTTATATATTCCTCACCCAACTGACATTATCAGCTGCCTGGGAATGTGCGGAGTCTATGAGCTTAGCAGGCAATTGGGGGGGGGGGGGGTGCACCCCCATTTGGAGAGTACATCTAAGAAGACAGTGCTTTGACATTTGAAGCAAGTGGCTTTGGGACTCCGCAAGTGAAGGGGCTCAGGAGGAACGACGACACCCTGTCATGTAAATCCTTCTTAATGTGCAGATTACTGACCCAAATGCCTCCTTAGGTTGATTGTGTCAATCCAGCTGCCACCCATTTATATGATGCATGGGAGCATTTTAGCCATCTCAGCTTTGCATAAATATAATCAACGTCTAGGCCAGCAACCCAGCAAGTGAACATGGGCAGATGACTAGAGCACTCCTCTTTCACCTTACTTAAGATGACTAGATGTGGCAGCTTGGCCCTGGCTGCTTCTCCCTTCTCCTCCTCCAGCATTTGCCATGCTCCTTAATTTGTTCTGAGCAGGAGCTGCGCTATTCTGAGCTACCCTTTCCACCAAGTGGCAAGTGCTTGGGGTAGTTTTTTTTTTCCCCAGTCTTGGGCATCCCAATCCCTCACCACTGCCCTGTGTTACAGTTGTGTCGAAGTGGCCATCGCTGTAGCCTGTTGGGCTAGAGGTCAGCCGGAGGTCTCCTTTCCTTTACCCCACGTCGATTTCCGGCGGCTCTGATAGGTCTACTCAGGGCGTAATCATAAAACGGTTGTTGGGTCAATGCTAGCAGCAGTGTCAGCCCAACAGTGCTGGCCAATGGCTGCTTTGTGCAGTAAAGTGCTGAGTTCATTCTGACTCGGCTTCAACCTGGGGATGAGATCAGTGGTGTCATCTACAAATAAGGAACGGTAATGCTGGGCAGGACTTACGCGGGACTTCCGTGTGATTGGCTGCCCGCCCGTCCCGTTCCGCAGTTGCCCTGGCCTCGGGGTGTGTGTGTGCCTGCTCACCAGGGGAAACGGGTGGGGGGGCGCGCCGGAGCCTGGGCGAGCAGTGGTGGGGCGCGCAAACCGGGGGCAGCCCCCCCCCCCCGAGGCCAGGGCAGCCACGGAACGAAACGGGCGGGCTGCCAATCACGCGGAAGTCCTGCCCAAGTCCCGCCCAGCGTTCCCGTTCCTTGTTTGTAGATGACACCACTGGATGAGATCATCTAATCTCTGATTGGATGCTGGGGACTATTTAATCCAGGTTAGTTGCTGGAGATGTAAGTGTTGCTATTGGAGGAGCTTTGCTGTACCTGTTACCTGTTTGCTGTTCTTTGCTTCTGAGAATATAGAAGTTCTTGCTACCCTAATCTCTGTTGTCTGAGTGATTCCTTGCCGGAGGTCTGCAACCTTGAAGCCTTTCCAAGCCTCACAGCTGTAAGCTGCTTCTACGCTATCATCAAAGCTACTAGCGCCAACAGTACTGAGGAGTCATCAGAAATGTATCTAGAGGCGGATCATAGACCTAAATTCTCCCAGCAGTTTTCGCAGCGGCTAGAGCAAAATGGAGGCTACATTTTCTCTGAAGAGGAGAGGGAGCAGCTGTTTGCAAAACTTAGCACTGTGATCCCCCTCTAGATGCACCTCTGGGGGTTATGGCTTGGCTGAACAGGTGGGTCCTCTGATGGACAGTCAGCCGTTGGCCAACATAGCTGAATCTTGACATTGGCTGTCCATTTGGGGGGGCAAGTGATCAGTACAGACATGCCCCAGTATCCATTGGGGTTCCATTCTGGACCTCCCCCCCTGTGGATCCCTGAAACCATGGATACTGGGGGCACCTTTTAAAGATAGGGGAACATCAGTAGTTTTGCTTCAACAAGGTTAAAAAAGAGATTTGTTTAGTGTTCTCCTATCTTTTTAATGGAAGGGACGTGGTGGCGCAGCGAGTTAATCCGCTGTTTCTGGGCTTTCGACCACAAGGTTGGGAGTTCAAGACTGCGTGATGGAGTGAGCTCCCATTGCTTGTCCCAGCTCCTGCCAACCTAGCAGTTCGAAAGCATTTACATGCAAGTAGATAAATAGGGACCACTTCAGTGGGAAGGGAGCGGCATTCCGTGCGCTACGGCGTAGAGTCATGCCGGCCACATGACCGTGGAAACTTGTCCTCGGACAAAACGCCAGCTCTACAGGCTTTGAAATGGAGATGAGCACCGCCCCCTACAGTTGGTCACGACTAGACCATTCGGTCGTGGGGAAACCTTTACCTTTTAATCTTTTTAATAGGCATCCCAGTATCCACAGCATCCATGGATAACTGAAACTACGGATACCAAATCTGTGGTTTCAGTGGTGCATGCCTGTATAGAATTGTCAGCTCAGTGTAAGAGATTTTGCTGTTGCAGCCATGCACAATGTGAGAAATGTGCTGCAGCATCCCAGGGAACTACTCAGAGGTTCTTGGGAGGCTCACAGATGACTGGTCTGGTGTAAAGAACAGATAATGGGCAAGACAATAAAACCAAGTTTCCTCCAAAATATAGAAGGGAGGTTGAAGGGGAATAGACAGGGAATGAGCACTACCCACCTGTTAAGACTAGCAGGCCAGCAAGAAGGGGATTGCTCAGGGTCCTTGCACATCCGTGCCTGGCTCCTGGTGGCCTTGTTTCCCCATTTCTCCTGACAGCCAAATGCTCATAACAGATTGCCTAAATTATTCATCGTTAGCAGAAGGTGTAATACTGCTATTGCAAACATTCCAGATGTGAGTTGAGAGTTGGCCAGAAAACTTGTGGTTTCTGCACATGGTGAATTACTCAACTGGACAATTCACGTTCATCTTAGAGTTCCTGCTGGGAGGAGCCATTCATAAGCAAAGCGAACAAAAGCATCAGCTCTAAGATGCAGAAAAGGGGAGGTGACATCCCCAGAGGGCATCTGTGCGACCAGGCTCTGGTCATGGACAAAGGTCAAGCGAACTTCATTGGGGCCAACAAGTCACCGAGACAGAAGCCAACCTAGATATTCCAGAATCTGGCATAGGAAAGGGATATTTTGAATGGTTCCCCTAGCCCCCCAAAGTGCTAGCAGCAGATCTGAAGAATTAAAGCAGCTCATCCTACTTTTGGTAAAACTTACTTTTGTTAAGGGCTTTCCTGGAACAAAGAGAACTGCAGCCATGGTTGCACAGACAGAAACCATGAAGATGGGAAGGCAGCTGAATAGAAGTCCAGCCAAGGTAGGACAACCCATAAGCCAGGGTTCCCAAAGTGTGTGCCACGTGTGTCGTGTGTGTAGGGCATTTCAGCACACTCACAAGGGAACCCCGTAATGACTCCAGTGGCCCTTCCTATCTGTTCCCCTGGGTGCCTCCATCGTGGATCTTATGAGATTTTGCAAGATCTCCCAGCTGAGCCGGGAAGACTGTGGGGGCATCATGGTGCAAGTTAGTTTGAGATCCACTACCCTTGCACTAAGAACCAGCTCCCCCTACTGGTGGAGGCCAACATGTATACACTTGCTGAATATATACCATGGGTGGCTCTATTCACATGCTGTTGTACTTCCAATACAATGCTGATCACGATAGCCTTAAAGTCAGCTCTGTTTTTCTCCAAAGGGCCATCTCTTCTGTTCTGAGGCAAGGGGATTCATTTAGAGAGGACAATGAAGTCAGCCCTCCTTCCTTGTGTTTCAAGTCAGATGTTTTCCTGCATATCTGCATATCTGCAGGTTTTTTTTCCTGCATATCTGGTTTCTAGGAATAAGAAGCAGCCACAACAGATGCTATTAAAACACATTGTTTGCTGTTTAATCCTGAATATATAAGAAAGTACAAGCAAACCTTACCACACATCTCACCTTCCACTTAAAATACCTTTGATACCATAAAATGATTGCAAAGAATATAATGCACGAGAAATGCACTGCTCCAATTTACTGCATCTTTTGAGTGGATTTACACAACATGATACTCCATTCATAGGGAATATGTCTGAATTTATCATTTTTAGCCTGTCCATCTGCCAAGAAGCTTGGGGCCGAGTATCAACACAACAGTGTGTCAACACAACAATTCTGTGGGGTATGTTGGGAGAGAGATAGTGAATGATCCAAGGTCACCCAACTAGCTTATGTCTGGTGAGGATGTGAATCCACTAGTCCTCCCAGCTCTTGTCCAGCACTCAAACCACTATACCACACTGCCTCTTCCCATGACAACTCGTAGCAATGTGTGACTGTATGCACCATGCTTCCAACAGTTCGATGAACGCTTCGTGAAATCAAGAGTTCATTGGATCAACAGGGAACTGATAAACCGAGTGGCTCCAATTTTTAAATGCCACTGCAGAGTTCCCTGAGATGAGATAATCATGGCCGGTATTATTATCAGGAAGGCTGTGCTGCATGAGAGCACCCTTTGATTACTCATGTTGTGGACGGCTGCTGTGTTCAAAGTAAATTCTGGCTGTAGTCAGATCAATCTAACTCTGCCAGAAAGGAATGTGGAGTTGGTTTGCATGGAGACTAATTCATGTTGAGCAAAACGGAATATTAATTCTCTTGTGATTAATTGATGTCTAACAAGTGATTAATTCTGAAGAAGAGGGATGGGAAGGCTCGTATCGAAGGGGAAGTCATACCTGCTGAGCAAGAACTATATGAAATGAATGGCCCAACCCTATGGGAGCCCTGCACCGCCAGAACTGGCCGCCCGGCCGCAGAAGGGTTGATGGCTCCTGCAAAACGTGGCACTCCATCCAGCACAGCTGGGTCACCGCCCCAAGAAGTGAGTGGCCCTGGCTGAGAACCAGAAGCTTGGACAGGGGCCCTGGCGCCAGTACGTCAGTGCAGGGATGGGAGGCAGGGAGGGCAGAATGGGGCCAGGAGGGGGAGGAATGGGGTGGAGATTGGGGTGGGGTGGGGTGGATCGAGGCCTGGGAGGGGGCGATAGCAGCAAGCAGCACCGCCAACATCCTTTCCCCCTGCCCAGCCTCAGTCCATCTTCTTGGGTCCACACAAATTTGCTCCAGCTAAAGTGCTGGTGCTGATCCAAGCAGTCTCATTCAGGCAGCAGAGGCATATGCCTGGGCAAGGGAACAAATGTTCCTTTCCCCAAACATCTTTCCCCCAGGACTTCACCCTCGCAGGATGCCGCAGGATGCAGGACTTCAACCTAATTGCATTGGGGTTTGTTTTTTTTAAAAATAGGACTGGGCTGTATGTGTCACAAAATCAGACCAATAGTCCATTTTGCCCCACACTATCAACTCAAGTTGGCAGTGGTTCCAGAGCCTTCAGTGGAGAGGGTTCTTTCTACTGGAGATCCTTTGACAAGAGGCGCTAGTGGTTGTGCTGGGGAACTTCTGTATTCAAAACATGTCCTGCCACTGAATTATGGCCCCATTGACAGACCACCCAATACGTGCACAAGAAGGCTGTGAGTACCCAGTTATGTGAGTACCCAGTTATGTACCTCTCTCTACATATGCTCAGAGGCACTTCTAGTCATATTTGTCACGGGTGTCAATGCTGAGCTATGGCCCTGGAAAAGTTCTTACACCTTGACACTAATTTAACCTCAGGCATTGTATCAAGGATTGGAGGAAAAATACCTACTGCCTTACCAAAAAAACCCAGTGTTTCAAAGGGAGTATTTCCTCTTTTCGGTATATGAGAGAGCAGAGTTATTCGCATTTTGATGGGCAATTAATTGTAAAGGCTTACCACTAAAAAGATTTGCTCGAGGTTCAGCATAATAATCTGTTGGGCATTCGCTATTAATCATGGTTGTTGGCTCCTGTCTCTGCTAATTAGTAGACTAACTTATTATTAAGTCTCTTAAAGATTATATGAGATCTGGGCTGTGTTACAGAATTGCTAGGGCGACTAGAGTACCTGGAAATGTTAGTGTATACCTACAAAAAAGTCTGCCACAGATTGTCTGGGTCTTTGGACAATTCCAATCTCCATCTTTTAAGAAGAGATGTGTATTTCTTGTTATCCGCTCTACCCATCCATAATTACAAATGAAGGCTCTTTATTGTGCGGTGTATAGTATGTCAAATCAGTCATTTCTGGCAAACTGAATAAAGGTCTCCGAACTCAATATTTCAAAGTGACTGGTACAGTAGTAAGTGAAGTTTTAAACAAAAGTAGACAAGTTGATTAGAGCCTTTAGAGACGCAGGCTCCCGAATAAAAGGGTAACCTTTGCGAACGCTGAATACAAAGCTTTCAAATGAATTTCCGATGAAATGTATGGGGGCACAGGAAGGCGCCATTCAGGGAGGGCTGATTAATTGAGTCACGGTACTTTGTAAACCCTGACAATGCTACAACATGTATTGATATGCTGGCGTGAGCCACACAGTGATGACAAGATCGGCCGAGCAGGCAAGGCACCAAAGCAGTGCTGTCGAACACCTCTGGAGAGTCTCAGGATGAGTGAAATGTAAAGCCAGGATTTACAAACGTTACACCTGTGAACACTGTGACTCCGCACAGATGATGAGGGGAAAAAAAAATGCCTGCTCGGATCCAATAAGTGGTTTCAGATGTGCAAACGGAGGTTTACGGGAGAGAGGCACACATTAGAAGCCACCTGGAGCATGTGGACGAGATTGTATCCATCAATACAGCAGCTGGGCTGAAATTAGAAAACTCACTGCTTTTCATCACACTTATTTTAATGCAGGCATTGCTCCTCCACTGGTACCCTGGAGAGGGGGAAAAAAAAGGTGCTGACAACAAATACAAATGGTACCCATTACCTTATATTCAGACTTGTGACAACAGAGGCTAGGATCCCACCATTACAGTCAAGCATGCAAATTTGTTTCTTTACTAGCAGTGCGCTCCAGTTGTGGCTTTCAGGGAGAAACTAGTAATTTTGATGGAGTAGATTTTCCGTTCTTGAAGAATGCTGCAATTGTGCACATATGCACCTTTTTCTTATCCTATTTGGCACAATATTCTCCCTAGTTGCTGTGTTTCTAGTGCCATTCTCTCCCCTGTCAGCAACTTTCATTTTCTTCCTGGGGTTGTTATAGATTTGATTCCACTCTTTCAGGGATCACACAAATGATACGTACTCAGGATGGGCAAGAGTCACTGAGTGTGAGTCGCGGGTTATTCTGTACATAAGAGAGCAGAGTTATTTGCATTTTGATGGGCAATTCATTGTAAAGGCTTACCTTTAAAAAAGATCTACTTGATTGTTGGTGCAAGTTCAAGTTGATCTGTGTGGGAGGATCAGGCCCATGAAGGGGGCGTCTCTGGGGCACGCTGTGAGATACAGGAAGCTGGACTAGATGGGCCTTTGGCCTGATCCAGCGGGGCTCTTCTTATGTTCTTACCCCTCCCAGCCTTGATCTACCCCTTCCCTGCCCCGTCACCACACTGTTTCCTCTCCCTGCTTGCTTCCTGTGTTAGCTTACCTCTGCTCACATGTGTGGGAAGGATATGGCTGCCTGTGGCAGCCAGCAATTGTAGAATGCATGTTCTGCTGGCACACAATTTTGCTAGGATTGTGCCATAAGTGTGCTTGTCATTGGTGAGGCTCATCCCCCACTCCCCAATGGAGAAAAACATCTACATAGTGTCAAAGTGTAGGGGTGATGTCACGGTATTACCTAGCTAGCCAATGAGATTTGGCTACATGATGATGTCACTGAAGGCCAGAAGAGGGAGAGATCTGGTGATGGTACCGTCCTATACCTATATGTTGAATGAACTGATTTGAACTGACCTCTTCTCTAACTACTGCAACCTTGTAAGCCCAGCTTCTTTTTTTGTGAAAGAGCCTGAAGAAGGATACAGGCGGGTGAAGGTACCATTATATGCCCACTGCAGGACCAGTACAGAGATGTCTCAGATGTCCTTGTTTGCTAATCCTCATGTTTAGAAGAACCAAATCTACGCCATGTACAAGACATTTGGTGCTTGTTCTTTGCTATTTTGCTTTGGTTTTTAGTTCAGTGTTATTCAACCATTTTTCCTCCCCTTCCCCCACCTATGTCTTAATTTATCTCAACCGTTGTTCTCGGCAAAGAAGAGGAGGTGATCCCTGAGTTATGGGCTAAATAAGCTGTCCCAACCAACACACTGAGGGCACAATCTTAACCAACTTTCCAGAACTAAGATAGCTGTGCCAGTGGGGCATATGCTGCACCCTGCATTTGTGGGGCAGCCTCAGAGGTTTCCTCAAGGAATTTAATTGGAATGTTTGTTCCCTTAGCTGGGAGCTGCATTGCTCTTACCCTGGTGCTGGAAAGCTGGTTAGGATTGTGCCCTGAATGATGTCCAGAGGGCAAGTTGTAAGCGTATGGCTCTAAGTGTATACCAGGCAGACTTCAAGAGATGAAGCTTTGCCCAACAAAGAGCCCAGTCCTATCCTCACCCCCATGCAGTGTGCCATCTGCAAAGAGGGGGGAGGGAGATCAGAAGGCTTGGGAGAAATAAAATATTTACGCTTGCCAGCTTGCCAATAGGACTTCTTCCAGCTCCTTAGCTGGGCATTTTTGAGGTGAGATGGGGGTGTGCATCCGGTGCAATTCACCCACACCAAGGACCGCCCCTTCTCACTGTCATCATGGCCCCGCCCCTTCCCCATTCTGCCCTCCCTTGCCCTGTTCCTCCCTCCCAGCTGATCCACCTTCACCAGCAGACACATCGTTTCCTGCAGCTGTGCATGGGCTGTTGGGGCCCCTCCAGCGGGTCATCAAAGGAGACGGCAGGCAAAGGGGGAGCATTGCAGCGCCTGCCGTACTGTTGCCAAGGGGCAGTCGCCAGCTCCTTGAGCTCTGGGCCCATGCCATGCTTGTTGACTTATTGGAGAAAGGTAAAGAGAAAGAATCCACTCCAAATCAGAACCAAGTCCAATACGTCTGGCAGCGCAATCCTAAGTTGCGCTGGATTGGTGAGGCCAGTGGACCTCCATGGGGGAAGGGGACATTTGTCCCCTTGTCCCAGGGGAGGCTCCGGCCACCCTATGGGGTTCCTCAGATCTGCATCTGCTGTAAAGGTATAGAACATGGGCCTTGGGCGCGGCCTCCCTTTGATGCAGCCAACAGCCACATCCTGGCCCTGCCCCCTCCCCGGGCCAGCCTGCCTGCCAGCCCGCCCACTCCCCGCCCATCCCCACCCAGTACCGCCTCCTCCCCGCTAGCGCCGGCCTGGGAGCCTTAACGCCGATGCGGGGGTGCCGCTTGGCGCCCTCGCGTCTGTGCTAATGACGTAGCCCCGACACAAGCATGCCGCATCAGGGCTACATGGAAAACGGGATTGCGCCCTGGGTGGAATAGTAGATCCACATGTAAGTAGCGAGAGGGGGGCAAAACGGTAAGTACTGTACTACAGGTGCTGCAACACACTGTGTCAGCAACCCCTCTCACTTGTCATCGGGGCCATTCGGGGCAGCGATGGCTAAGTGCAGAAGGTGTCATTTGATTAGGGAAGCACCTGCACGTTGCCATCGCTGCCCGGAATGGCTCTGATGGTGAATAGGGGGCTGCTTACATGGCGTATTGTGGTTGCCTGCCGTACGTACAGTTTTATCCCCCCCCGCCCCGAGCTAGGCTACTGCCACATGTGCTTTCTTCCAAGCACAAAATTCCATTTGCCAAGGTGCTCTCTGCAGCATTCAGCCAGCCATATTGCACATATAGGGACAGCTTGTGCTATTAAAGTGGAATGCCTGTGCTGTGGGTGGTAAGGAATCAAATCGTTCCAAGACAGTGTTATGGGAGGCTCTGGGCTATATGGGCACACAATACCACCTGCTGCTCCACAGCAGTTCGGCGGGAAGTGCTTGCTTGGAACATAATGTGTTCTTTCTTTTGACTGCCATGTCCCTGCCTGCTCTTCTCAAACTTTCACTGCTGGAGCCAATTACTCTACCTGCTATTATATTAATTCCCACTAATCCTGCTTCCCTGCAAAGGACCAGCCAGAGTCCTTAAGAGAGCTTAGTTCATCACATTGGAACTGGCCTCTATGTATGATTCAGGTACAATTCTGACTGTATTCAGGTACAATTCAGGTACCTTCAGTCAAGGAAATACTGTACAGAGCATGAACAAGGTCAAATCTGTCTCTGTCAGTGGCTTTTCTACGGGGGGGGGGATGCTAAGTTTTGCAGGCGCCTGAGCTCCTATGCTACATGGCCCCTCCCCCTCAACTCTAGAGCCATTCATGGCATGGAGAGCTGGCTTTGCTCTCCAAGCTGCAAATGGCTCTGGAGGGGAGGGGGAGGGACCATGATACACATAGTATTTTTGATACATACATAGTATTTTTTTTATTTGATACATACATAGTATTTTTCCCCACCCCATAGGAATGCCACTGCTGACTATTTCTACTGTTGCTTTAATATTGTTAGCTAGGAACATAGGAATATCCCCAATCAGGCCAAAGGCCCATCTAGTCCAGCTTCCTGTATCTCACAGTGGCCCACCAGATGCCTCAGGGAGCACACAAGGCAACTAGATACCTGCATCTTGTTGCCACTCCTCCCTTGCACCTGGCATTCCAAGGTAACCTTTTTCTAAAGAAAGGTGGTTGCACCACCCATCATGGCCTGTAGCCTGTGATGGACTTTTCCTCCAGAAATTGGTCCAATCTCCTTTTAAACGTTCCTAGACCATTCTCCATCACCTTCTCCTGTGGCAAGGAGTTCCACAGAAGGATGTGAAACCGGCTCTATTGGGCACAAATCATGGGATAAATCTAATTCATTCTCTACCAGCCCCTGCCCCCATAAGAACATAAGAAGAGCTCCACAGGATCAGGCCAAGGCCCATCCGGCCCAGCTTCCTTTATCAGGAAGTGGCCCACCAGATGTTTGAGGGAACATACAAGACAACCAGATATTTGCTGCCTCTCCCCTGCATCTGACATCTGGCAGGTGTCACTGAAGGAAAGCTACCCCCTCCCTTCTTAGGAATCTGCATGATGAGAAAGTGCTGAGCCTAGTGCTGGTATCTCTTGGTTCTTGGTTCAAAGCAAGCACACTTGCTGTTCAAAGGGCACACTCTTGGAACAGGACCGACCCAGATATGAGCGCAGTGTTTCAGGACTTTGCAAAACATAATCTTAAAGCTCTTAACCGTGAGCCCTTGGGGGCGGCACAAGCTAATCTTAAGTTAACCATTATTCTGGCACAGAACGCAGTGGAATTTGACACACAGACACAAAATGCCAATAAAAGGAGACGGAAAAGCTCGGAGAAGCAGCTTCTTTCTGATCTTCCACTGAACTGCACACCTGACCTCTTCTCTTGTTGATTCATCATTGCTTCAGTCACCTCAGGGGTTGCTATCTTGGCTACCTCAGGGGTAGGTAGGACCCTTTTTTAAATTTTTGGACACTTCTAGCCCCCTAGAGAACTTTGAGAAGCTGTAACTTGGATTCCCCAGTCTGGTATAGTTCTAGCAGTAGATCACTACCAGTTTTCCCCGTTCAGCTGCTGGCCCCAGTAAATCAGGGAAGCAGAGAGCAAGATGGGCAGTGCTGAGAGCTAATGGGGCGGGGGAATGTGGGGCGGGGGGTGGAACAGGTCCAGGAGAGGAACGAGGAAGGCGATCACCGCCATACCCTATCCCCCCCCCCAGCTTGAAAGCCTGACATGGAGCCGCTCAGACTTGCGCCAGTCATTTCACTGGTTCAGATTCAAGTAGCCATAGAGGCTGCTGAGGCTTTACCTGAGGTAGGGGACAAAGGTACCCTTACCTTGAGGGGATCTCCATCAACCTCTACTCCTGCACTAGATGCAACCAAGGCTGTACCGGCCCCTCTGCCCAGCAGCTCCAGAATTTGGTTAGGATTGAGGTCTTAACCATTATCCCAGCTTCCAACGGTCCAATTTCAGACATTCTTACATAGATCAAGAACCACATTAGTTCCACCCAAGAATGCAGGATAAAGAAGTGTGTGTCATCCTTTGGGAAGGTGGAAGTCATGAGCTTTCTTTCGGTGTTCCCCACAGCAGACATTCTGATGCAAAGTAATCAGCAAAGTAATTTAGCCAAGTAATTTAGCCAAGTAATATAGCAAAGTAATTTTCAGAGAAGGAAACTCACAATTCCATTGCCTGAACCAAAGACATGTCAACATGTGTTCATGCAATAAGGCACGCAACAAGGCAATTGGGTCTTAGAGCACAATCCTAGGTTCTGTAACCGCAGTGGTACTTGCGTACCGCTGGCTCTGGGTGTGCCGTAAAGCACCTGGTGAGGATGGAGTGCCAGCAGCACTAGTTGGCATTGGCCTTCAGAGCCAGGAGGACACCGCCATGAAGCCACCAGCACTGCATATCATTGCTGAGCTGTAGTTAGCATTCTTGGATGGTGGGAGGCGGGGAGGGGTGCAACTGGGCAGAAGGAGGGGAGGATAAGGCCAGGAGGTGTGTGGGGATGGCAGCCTCCTCCTCCATATCCTACCCTCCATCCCAGGCCATGCAGCCTGATATGGGTCTCCTCGACTCTGCACCCGCTCAATACCAGGCACAGAGCCGAGGGGACCCATTGGCACCACAGTGGCATGACCCAAGGAGACAGCTGGTGGTGTCCTGGTGCCCTTATGATCCAGCTGCAGCCATTTCAGTGCCCTGGAGCCATGAGCACTGGGAACCCTAGGATTGGGCTGCCTGCCTGATTGTGCAGAAGCAAGTGGTAAAGCTTTTCCTGGATTGTACCATTTCTGGCCGCGGGTTAAGAGTTGCATCATGCTCCGGTATACCTTTGGTCCTACCCCACAGGGCAACTTGTAGAAGTGCAACCAACGGAGAGAAAGAAAAGTGCGGCAGGGGGTGCTCCAAAAGAGGCTTTAAGGTGACATTATTCAAGTAACTCTATCAATGTGTCTCTGCTTTTCAAACTGGGATGTCCCTTTTTTGCAAGGAGAAAATGATGGGGATTTTTTTGCCCCATTAATGCCTCTTTTAGGCCATGACTTGTTCTGCATGATGTCTTTTTTTTATGTGTTATTCCTAGCTGCAGCTTTGCAGTAGGGCTTACCTGGAGGAAGAGTTGATGAACCCCCCTTCCTCCCTACAGACCCGTAACATAGGCCCTTGAATATGCCACTGTCACCTCGGGGGTCACAGGACCAGCCAAAGGGCCGGGTCGAGGCCATCAAGGGACCTCGGGCAAGGAATCCCCCTGGCTTGCCAGGCCAGAGGCTGGGGCAGGCTGGACCAGGGAAGAGCAGACAGAGTTGAGGCCTCTCAAGGCCTCAAGCAGACGGCACAGGTGCTGGTAACAAGCCAACCCATGATGTCAGCCCTGGGGGAGGTCCCAGGGAAAGCCCCGCCCTCACAGGAAGGGGTGGGGCCTGCCTGGCTGCCTGGGCAGCTCATAAGGAGCCCAGCCAGGCTCTCTCTAGCTGGGAGGCTGAGGAGAGGGTGGCCCAGGGAGGTTGCGGATCTCCCTCCCCTTATGGGCCACCTGACCCACATCTAGAAGGGGTTAGAAGGACACCCCATTGCCCCTCTGGGGTATGGGTGAAGGACCCTGCACGGACCAAGGACAGAGGCCGAGGTTGGGGGGCGCCTGCACCCGAGAGAGCCCCGGGACCAACAGGGAACACGGTAGGACAGGGCCCAGCCCCCCACTCAATGACCCTGCCATGGGTGACCCCGGCCCCGTGGCAATGCTGGGCCTCAACTAACGGAGCTCTCCTATGCAGCATAGGCTCTGGGCCCACCGACCAGGATGCCTCCCTGAAGCAAATGCCACCTGTGTCCATCCCTTGGGCCAAAGAGATGGGGGGGGGGGTCTGGGGAGTGGGGCGCCGATGCCACTCTTTCAGAACCATCCCAGGTCCCTGTGACGTAACAGGGCCTGATGAATGTGAAGGCGCTATCCCGAAAAAAGAATGCTGTGAAGAGACCCCCAAAGACTGAGAAGGGTTATTTGCACTGGTTCGGACCACCTAGGGACCCACAGGCCGCCCCCCAGCCCATCTCGACCGGGGGCGGCGGTCCGGCCCCCAAGATGGACACGACAGCCCCTCAGACAACATATGGTTTGTTGAGAAAAAGAACTCTCAAGACAGATGGTGAGACTGTTCATGTTGGCTTTTCAAAGATCTCTCCCTTTGCATGGAGTTCTGCTTGTGGACATTTTCTTAGGCATAGTTTTAGTGCACAATCCCAACCTGGAGTTAGGCTGGCACAAGTTAGGCCAGCAAAGTTTGGCTGGCACAAGGGACACCATAAAGTATGTTTGGACCACTCTCTGAGTCAGAGAGCCCAGCACACAGACGTGCGCCATCCTCCCTGACTCTGAGAGCGCAATCCAACCCAGTGCTGGATTGGCAAGGCTGGCCAGCCAGTGCCAAATCAAATGCTGGGTTGGGGAGGCTAGAGCCTCCCCGTGGTAAGGGCATGTTCATGCCCTTACTGAAGAGGAGGGTCTAGCCTCCCCAATGCTCTCCTCGTATCTGCGCTTGCTAAACAGCAAGCGCAGATCCAAGGAGACCATGTGGCTCATATCGGGGCTGTGTGTCCTCCCGTGTGGCCTTACGGCTGAATCCAGTGATGTCGTTCAGGGGGAACGGACCAGAACGGGCGTTCCGGATCCTAACGGGCTCTGTGGCTGGTTCCGGGTTCCCGACAAGTGCCAATCAAAAGTGAGTTCCTGTTCCTAAATCATTTGAATGACACCACTGGCTGAATCTGGAGCCCGCCCACGTCCCGCCCACATGGGGTGCCCCTTATGCCAGACAAATTTTGCTGGCCCAACTGTGCCGGCCTACCTCCAGGTTAGGACTGCGCTCTTCATCCATGAATCGTTTGGAGGAACAATTCAAAATGCATCTTTCTATGTCTGTAAAAAATGTGAGTTCTTTGTGGCATCGGGGCTATAAGACTGCTTATCTTGGAGCCCGTTCTCGCCATGCTTTTTACTACCTACACATATTTTTACAGGAAACCTTGTCTGGTTTTGCTATTCTGCAGGTAAGTGCACTGGGAAAGGCTGACATCGGCCTCTGCTTCTGGTGAGGATATTAAGAGGATTAGAGATCTCCATGTCTGAAAAATCAGATGGCCTTTCTGCTCTGCACACTGCAGATAATAGCATGAAAGATAGAGGGCTTTCTGGAGCTTCTTCTCAATGTCCCATGCAACATAAGGAAGCACATTTTGGGATAGGTCTCTTATAAAGGCAACTGCACAGGTGCTCCAGATGTAGATACAAGAAAAAGTGTGACCCTCATCCAAGTATGGCCACATATAACAACATGCCCATGGACTTAGTGATGTGCAGATCTGACACATTCTGCTCCCTTATTGCAGAACCCCTGTTCCCTTATCCCCAAATCCTACAAGAGGGTTGGAAACCGTCTAAGTAGGTGTAGTGGCTGGGCTAAGATAACAGTGAGATCCACCGGAATGTGCTGCTGCCAGGAAGACAAGGAATTTTAAACCTTCTATTAGAAGCACCAGCCTGTTCGTGCGTGCGTGCATGTGTGCGTGTGCGTGTAGCCCCGTGTAGCTTCTGCAGAGATCCCCAAGCTTCGGAAATTGTTAAAAAGGCTATCAGAACCCACTTCTGGTGTTGCAATCAAAAACTGGAAATGGGTTCCAGTAGCTTTTTAAAAACCCTTTCTGAGGCTTGGGAAATCCTGCAGAGGCATTTGGGAGGCCAGAGCTTCTAAAAATTCCTTCTGTCCCCAGCAATCTTGGGTATCACGTCACTGCCTTCTCCCCTTCTCGCCCCTTAAAGGTGAATGGACCAGTGCTTCTCAGGCTGGTGGGGTGTGACCCACCAGTTTAGGAAGCACTGTCTTATTGATTTAAGGGTTTGATCTGCATTTCATTCTTGCTGAATCATTCTTGCTGAATCATGATTGAAAATCTCTCACATTCATTCTCGATTTGAAGCATGCATCGCTGGCAAGTGTTCTTTCCATTCATTTGCATCTTTCTCTCTGCATTACCAGGACACACCAGCGCATTGACAAAAGTTCACAGAACACCACAAAAAGGCAACTTTGATGCGATTGTGTGTATTTTTAATGTTTGTTTTTATTTGAAAAAGATGTTTTGGAAAAATGCAATTATTACTACACCGATACTACACAGTCTGCTCAACAATGTCAATATTATAGCATATTAAACAGGTGCAATATATCTGAAGGATGTTCTATTTTATTCTGCCAGAATTCAAAAAACGAGTTTCCAGTTCTGGATGGCTTAATTATATTTTTGCCTGTCTTCTTTCATCCTAAATAACTAGTCAAAATTTGAAGATATGCGTGATGGCATCAGTGGTGTTTAACTGATTCATTTGTATGGTCCTTTGCATCAGTAAAAACCTTAATACAACTGAACATATGAAGACATCAAGATCGTAGTGTTTAGATTGCCGAAAGAGAAGTAACTAAGGGCCCGATCCTAACTAACATTCCAGCACCGATGCAGCTATGCTGGATCCCTCTGCCAATCTGCTCTCTGAGGCTAACTGACCACCCCACAGCACAATCCTATGCATTTCTACTCAGAGATGTAGAGTCCAATACAGTGGGTCCTCGATATCTGCAGGGGATCCGTTCCCGAACACCCTGAAGATACAGAATTATCTGGAGAATTAAATCCGCAAGGGGGCTCATGCCAGCAACAGGAAGTGCCTCTTTGAACCTTCTGAGGCATGGGGAGGCCACATGTGACCTCCCTACACCTCAGGACACATCACAGATGCAACCAGGAAGGATTTCTGGTTTCCCAAGAAAACCCAGGAAGTGCCTCTCCAAAGCTTCTGAGAGGCCTTCTGAGGCACCAGGAGGCCGCACAGGACCTCCCTGTGCCTCAGAAGGTCCTTGAGACAGAAAGGTGCTTCCAGTTTGCTGAAAAACAGGAAGTGCCTCTCAAAAATGTCAGTAGGCCTTCTGAGGTGCAGCAAGACAGCACACAACCTTCTCACGCCTCAGAACTCCTCCTGGACACAACTGGAAGGCACTTGCGGTTGCTTCTAGGATATCAAGGATATCTGAGATGTGGGCTTGGCACCCATGTTGAGTCCATTCTGCTGGTGCCAAATCTGCAGATAGGAGAGTCCACTGTGTACTGAATGGAGCTTACTCCCAAGAAGTGTGTATAGGATTGGCTGAAGGTAGGCCCTGTATTAGTTTCAGTTGTAGTTGTTAGATTGTGAGTGCAATCCTAACCTGGAGTTAGGCCGGCACAGTTAGGTCAGCAAAGTTTGGCTGGCACAAGGGACACCATAAAATATGTTTGGACCACCTTTGGAGTCAGAGAGGCCAACACACAGATGTGCACCATCCTCCTTAACTCCAAGAGTGGTCCAAAATGCACTTTATGGTGGCCCTTGTGCCGGCCAAACTTTGCTAGCCTAATTGTGCTGGCCTAACTCCAGGCTAGGGTTGTGCCTTATGAGTCATTATTTGACATCCAACTAGAGTCTAGTTAAGAATGCTGCCTGCTCCTTAGTTTGTCTTTTCTGCCATATGAAACTCCAGATTTAACGTTTTTGTTACTTGTAGCTTGTTACAAGCTTTTATCGATAATATACTGTATTAGCAAATGGCAAATATTTACAATATTTTCATGGCATCGTTTTTATTTCCTGCGGCTTCTGTTTTGCTCCTTGAAATCAAACTGTGCAAGATGAGAGTCAGGCAAATAAATTAAATATCACCAATAAAAATAACATTTAGGAGAACTGGAACGGGGGGGGGGCGCAGGCTCATTTAATGAAGGTTGTGCTGGCATTTGACCCATACACTTTGGTTCTCAATTAAAATGACAGTTTAATTGGCAGTTCTGACTTAGAATTAATTAACTCTAATAAGGAAGACACACTTCTACATACTTAACCGGCAAGTTGTTGCTAACTAAATGGCACTGTGCTATATGTTGCAGAATTGGAAGCAGAGGCATAAGAAGAACATGGATATTGGGGATGTGATGTTGCCTCAGCTCATATGTAGTGGGTCCTCCTTACCTGTGGGAGTTTGATTCTGGACCCCTGCCCAAGTAGGACTGCTAGCAGGGACGTCCCAGACTGCCAAACAAGCACTGCATGTCTGGCTCTGGATTTCGATACAGGGGTAACAGTGGAGGATTTGAAATTAAGGTGAGGATCCAGTGAATGGTGTTTTTGTGTGAGGGGGTGTCAATGTGTCAACCTCCCCAAAGCAATGGTTCTTGGGGAATATGGAGCCAGCAATAGGGTTTGCTTTTTTCCTGAGTAGAAGGACTCTATTTCTGGGTCCAGATCCAGATAGACCCAAACACCTAGTTCACATGAAGAAGCGTGTTTAGGGAGCAGAGCCAGCCCTAGGAGATGCAGGGCCCAATTCCACACAGCCTTTATGGGGGACCTCCTTGCTGTATGGCCCTTGAATACTCCCCATTTATCTGCAATGGGCTGGTTGCAGGTTCCCTACAAGAAAGCACCAGCATTGGCCACAACATGTTCCACTAGAGCACACATTCCACCATTTGCGTCACCATTTGCCCGAAGCCTGGCCTGCATTCATTTTTCTAACAGCAAATAGAAGGAAGTGACATTTCTAGCACTGTTCTAGCACAGTTCAAGTCCATCACAGGTTACAAGCCATGGTGGGCATATCATATATGCAACATCCTGGTTTTAGAAGTAGACTGTCTCTGAATGCCAGGTACAAGGGATTGGCAACAGGATACAGGCAGTGGTGTTATATTTAGTCGAGAGGGTTAATGCCTCCGTTTGCCTGAAGATAAGAGCTGAAGAGCTGAAGGTCGCCAGTTCGGGACAGCCGGAAGTCTCTGTGAGCGGCAGACCTCATTAATTGCGACTGATTAACAGCTGAGCTTCGGCTGCCTTGTGTGAGGGGGAGTTGTGCCGAAGTTCAGCTGCTTCTCTGGTGGGAGCAGGGAAGCCGTTTATCAGCCAGCAAGAAGACAAATGGGTGGCCAGAAAGAAGGACTAAATCCAGAAAGATCCATCTGTATGTGTGTAGTTCTTGAAAGATAGAACATTTCTGTATACATTGTAAAAACCTTCGGGTTTCTGAATAAAGTCTGCCCATGTAAACCGCCTTGAGTTATAGTCACTAGAGAAATCTGGTGACCTAAGAAAGGCGGTATATAAATCCAAGTATTATTATTATTATTATTATTATTATTATTATTATTATTATTATTATTATTATTATTATTATCCTACTGGTACGCTGGGTGGGACATCCGGGTGATCGGCAGCCCGCCCGTCGCATATCGCAGCGTTACGCTGTTTGCGTAACGTACGCAAGCGGCGTAATTGGTTACGCAAATGGCGTAATGCTGCAGTACGCGACTGGCGGGCTGCCGATCACCCGGATGTCCTGCCCAGCGTACCGGTAGGATAACACCACTGGATACAGGGATCTTGTTGTCTTGTTTGCTCTCTGAGGCACCCGGTGGGCCACTATGGACAAGATGGTCTTTTGGCCTGATCCAGGAGGGCTTATATTCATATGCTTATTTGCATCACTTTGTAACCAACCAATTGAGAGCCAATTGGATATCATATATCTGGATTTTCAGAAAGCATTTGACACAGTCCCCCCCCCCAAAGGCTGCTGAGTCAGGGAATAAGAGGTCCTCTTATGGATTCAGAATTGGTTGAGGGCCAGGAAACAGAGAGTGGAGGGTCAATGGGCAATTTTCACAATGGAGAGAGGTGAAAAGCGGAGTGCCCCAAGGATCTGTCTTGGGGCTGGTGCTTTTCAACTTGTTCATAAATCACCTGAAAACAGGCATAAGTAGTGAGGTGGCCAAGTGTGTGGATGACATAAAACTTTTCTGGGTGGTGAACACCAGAAGGGATTGTGAAGAGGTCCAGAAGGATCTCTCCAGTTTGGGGGAATGGGCAGCCAAATGGCAGATGCATTTCAATGTAGACAAATGTAAGGTGATGCACATTGGGGCAAAAAAATCAAATTTTCACCTATAGGCTAATGGGTTCTGAGTTGTCTATGACAGCTCAGGAGAGAGATCTTGGGATGCTGGTGGACAACTTAATGAAGGTGTTGTCCCAGTGTGCGGCAGCAATTAAGAAGGCCAATTCCATGCTTGGGGTAATTAAAAAAGGGGTTGAGAATAAAATAGCCAATATTATCATGTCATTGTACAAATCGATGGTAAGGCCACATCTAGAGTATTGGGTACAGTTCTGGTCACCACATCTCAAAAAGGACATAGTAGAGCTGGAAAAGGTGCAGAAGAGAGCGACAAAAATGATTACGGGGCTGGGGCACCTCTTTTATAAAGAAAGACTGCAGCTTTGGGGGCTTTTCAGTCTGGAAAAAAGGCGCCTGAGGGGGGACGTGATTAAGACATACAAAATTATTCATGGGAGGGATAGAGTCACTAGAGGAATGTTCTTTTCCCTCTCTCACAATACCAGAACCAGGGAACATCCACTGAAATGTTAAAACATTTAAAAGAGAGTTAAAGCAGATAAAAGGAAATACTTTTTTACCCAGTGGATAATTAAGCTGTGGAACTCCTTGCCACAGGAGGTGGTGATGGCATCTGGCCTAGATGTCTTTCAAAAGGGACTGGACAGATTTCTGGAGGAAAAGTCCATTGTGGGCTATAGGCTATGATTGGTGGTGCAACCTCCTTACACTAATAGTAGGCTACTTCAGAATGCCAGGTGCAAGGGAGTGACCACAGGATGCAAGCATCTTGTTGTCTACTGAGCTTCCTTAGGCACCTGGTGGGCCACTGTGAGATACAGGAAGCTGGACTAGATGGGCCTTTGGCCTGATCCAGCTGGGCTCTTCTTATGTTCTTATCAGAGTACAATCCAAACGGGTAGTTAGGCCTGCCCAGTTAGGCCAGCAAAGTTTGGCCGGCACAAGGGGTACTTCAAAGCGCGTTTGAACCACTCTCAGAGTCAGGGAGGATGATGCAAGTTTGTGTGCTGGCCTCTCTGACTCCAAAGGTGGTCCAGACATACTTTACAGTGTCCCTTGTGCTAGTAAAACTTTGCTGGCCTAACTGTGCCAGCCTAATTTCAGGTTAGGATTGCACCCTCAGTGTCACCTGTGTGTGGGCATCTTTGTGTGGATGGAAGGGCATCCAGAGAAAAATCTTCATCCCTAGGAGTTTGCTTCCCTACACAGATCTCCTTCACTGGATCCGGGTGTCTTGCTAGTACTGGCAGTGACCCATGTTAAAAGTCTCTTTAAAAATTGATGGGAGGGATTTTAACCGATTAATCAAATGAACATATGGCTAACATCAGGTCTGGGATGAAATTAAGACCTCTGTTTTTCAACTAGGTCATATTTCAAAACCAAAGAAAATAGACATGAAATGTTCAATAATTCTCTGCCCAGTTATGGCTGTATTATTTTGCAGGCATCAACCCCGCTCTCAAGGTTTGCTTGTGGGAGATTTGGATAGGAGGCCATTTTCTTTACTTCTTGTTTACAGCAGAGTTTTGATGCTTATTTGGAGAAGCTTAGCAGGGCTACTGACTCAGTTCGACTTTGATTGGATTTAAGCAGCCTACGGGCAAGACTGCACCCTGGGAGGGTTACTAAGTCTGGATTCTTCTATTGTTCCCCAGTTTACCTATTTCTCTCTCTTGCTATGCTTTTTACTTGGGCTGGTGGAATGTTCTCTAAAGATTTATTTATTGGTTGGTTCCCAATCCTTAATTCCATTAAATAACCAGTCCTTTTTCATTGTCCTTACCTTTCCAGGGAATTTCACTGGTAATGACTGGTTTGGTCATGACACATTTCTTGAAGATAAATCCTACTACCCAAAGGGGGTCATATTTTAGAAATTGCCCCTGGACTTCATCAAACTTTCCCCCACATGTTCAGTTTATACACATCCACAGATCCATATTTTTTTTAGCTTTGGACTGGCTGTTTTAATCTGCATACTCTCTTTGGTTCCTACTGGACATTTGTGTTGTCATTTTATTTATAACAACAGTCTGCTTTATGCATTAGATGGCAGGCTTCTAAAGATTTCCATGTGCTGGACTTCTTATGAATAAATACTGTTATTCTCAGTGGAAATATTATGTTTCATTTTAAGAAAGGGTAAAGCTTGTATGGATCAGGATTGTTATTGTCAGGCTATATTTTTTGTTCGGGCATTCTAGTTGGAACACATTTTATTTAAGTGTCAGTCCTGCAAGTCTCTGATGCCACAGACATTTCCCCATGAACAACTGTGAAGGCTGATTCTCTATACCAGTGCAATGAGCAACACTAGGGCAAAGACTCAGATGAAATGAGCCTGCTAACTGGGCAAAGCACTTTTTCAAGTAAAGTAAGTAACTACTACTACTACTACTACTACTACTACTACTACTACTGAGGAGGAGGATGGTTGATGGTGATGGTGATGGTGATGTAGTAGTAGTAGTAGCAGCAGCAGCAGCAGCACCAGCACCAGCAGCAGAGGCAGATCTAAGGGAGGGCAAAGCTCTAAGTTTTGCAAGAAGCCTTACCTTGCAGTGGAAATCACTCCTCTCCTGCACTGTTTTAGCCAATCCTCACAGGGAAAAGCAACACCTTGGCGTTGCTTACTGGCTACAGCAGCAAGGGAGAGGAGGGATTTACATGACAGGGTAAGGCTTCTTGCAACACTTAGAGCTTTGCCCTCCTTGTAGATCCACCTCTGAGGAGTAGTAGTAGTGTGGAAGAGAAAGTGGAGGAGAATGGTAGTCACATGCTGACTCAATTTTTCTACCACAATCTGTCCATATGTAAGAAAACCTACACATATTTTGTATAGAGTAGCTTTTTTCATTGGATGTCAAAAAGAATGGAGCAGCCCCTGCTGTCTTCTCTCCCAACTTCATGCTATGTTGACACTGGACTGCCCTTTAAAAAATGAAGGCTCAAGACATCAGTGGCTTGAGTACAGACTAATCTCACTAGCGAAGATGTGTGGATGTAGCAAGGAACGACAGATGGCTTTCATGTAGCACCATTTGGTGCTTGCTGATAATGAACAGTGCAATGGTATTTGTATGGGTGAAGAAGAGGTTAAGAGCGCAATCCTAACCTGGGGTTAGGCTGGCACAGTTAGGCCAGCAAAGTTTGGCAAGGCACAAGGGCCAAAGTAAAGTGCGTTTACAATGTGTAACTTCTGTGTGCTGGCCTCTCTGACTCCAAGAGTTGTCCGAACATATGTTACGGTGTCCCTTGTGCCTCCAAGCTTTGCTGGCCTAACTGTGCCACCCTAGCTCCAGGTTAGGATTGTGCTCTAAATATTTGTCATGCCTTCCTAACTACCGTTATAATTATAACCCCACAAGTGGAATCTCCTCAGGCTAAAGAGGAGGTGGTCCAAGACCAATTGGGGAAGGAATTCCCTCAGAGCGGGCTCTGGTCTTCCACAACTATCTGAATCTCCTGTATGAGGGGAACCACAGGAGTCAGACCCCCCCCCCAATTCCTGCTCCTACCTGAGGATGTAGCTCTGACTCTGTTATCAAATTCTGATGAATTTCTTCAGATCTAACATCCCTCTTTACAGGTTCCTCTGGGGGAAGTGACACACATAAAGATCTTCAGTGAGCTCCACAACCATGCTGGAGCAACATCTAAACATTTTAGATTGGGCCAGGCAGCTGCATTCTGATTTTGCCCCTTGGAGCACTCCTAGATCCTTAGCAGTTACCATAGCTCTACTTCCAACCGAATCTCTGCTTTGGAGAAATCACCAGCCTAGCTTACTGTCACCCTTGGATCAGAGTAGCTACACATTCTATGCATACTTTCCTGAGAGTAAGGCCCAATGAACACAATGGAATTTACTTTTGGGTAGACACGCATAGGCTTGTACTGTGAGCCAGGAGCAAAATGGAGATCTTCCTCTAGAAAGGAAGATTGCTTTCTCTAATGCAGAAGATGATAGCGAGTGATTCACCATTTTAGGCATTTAACAATTCTTTTTTAAAAATTTTATTTTAATCGATCTGATAGGTTATTAGGAACAAGTTCGTGTTCAGTCATTGCTAGGCTTGGGAAATGAAGATAGCTTGAAATCTGCAAAATCGACTGTAGTGGGTGGATTTATTCCAGCGATGAATCACAGATGACTAGTACTGCATGGAAGAGTTTTTCTTTCCACGTTGCTGTAGTTGAACTCCGCAAAGGAGAAGTCAGCTTTGCCACATGACAAGGCAGCCTTGACACTTCCATTTAGAATTTAAACTTTGGGATGTTTCTTCCGCGATGGCCTATTTAAGCTCAAGGTGAAGCATCGGCGTTCAAGACCCTTGACGGCTTTCAAGCCCAGCAATCTCCAACATGTTGGCTTTGCTCTTCTATACATTTAATTTTCCCCTAAAAATGTATCATATTTCTCTGAGCAATCATTTGCTTTTCAAATTATGGCTGCCGAGCTCAGGCTTGTGTACCAGGTGCCATGTAGAAAGCATGTTAAGAGGAGATAAAAACCATTTATCCTGCCCCTTAATTAGAGATGTCTCATCTTTTCCACTGACAATAGCAGGAGGCAGCTGTGGCAGAGGAGAGATAATAGTGTTGGAGCAGAGAGAAATTAAAGATACGTTATCATATGTTAGCTCTTGCAAAGGATCACCTCGCACTGCATAGCGAAGATGGTACTCAGGAAGAACAGAACCTTGGCTCTCGGCCTGACTTGAGAAGATTAATTTTAGAGTTATTAAATCCGATATAGGATTTTATTACAGGGAGGAAAATGCAGCGGAGTAATGATGTCTCCATTAAAGGGGCAGAAAGGGAGAGAGATCCCGAATCATTACTGTGACAGTAAACAAACAGAGGACGTTTTCGTCTGCATAAGCCATCTAATGATGTGGAACAATATAGTTTACTGCTGCCGTTTTTGTAAGAAGAGTAGTTCTGGTGTGCCGTTGACGATCCCTCTGTTTGAGAGGCATTTGGCATTGATGGAGACTTTTTGGAGACCCCACAATTGATCTTCCTCCATTTAAAGAAATAGTTGTTGACCAGTAGCACACCTATGGGGGTGGCATGCTAAGTACTGCAGGTGCACAATGTTGACCAGTAGCACACCTATGGGGGTGGCATGCTAAGTACTGCAGATGCACAATGTGCAAGGTAAGTGGGGCCTCACTTGCTGTGAGGGCCATTATGGGCAGTGATGGCAACACAAAACGATTTTAGTTGCCGAAATGAAAATAGAGAGGATCCCAAGCAAACGGCTCTCTGGTCAGCTGTTCTGATGACATAGTTCGCCACAGTCAATGAGAGTTTCATCCAGAGGAAACAATCATTGTTAAAGAACATCGCCAGAAGCATCTGGCTTCATGTGACATGTGATTTGCTGAATGTTGCTTGTGCAGGCTTAGAATTAGGTTCATCTTGAGAACAAGAGAAGGACTTCTTTGGAAAAATGGTGCGTCTTTCATCTTCAAAGCTGTGCAGTCCAATATACCATCATAAATTTTGGGGACATGCCTGGTTTTAGGGGAGATGATCAATGGCAAGTCTGTCCTGCTTATGATATTCAGGGCCCGATCCTATTGGGTAAGTAAGAGTTAGCTGTTACAGCTGGCGCTGGAGCATCGCCATGGCAACACCGGTTGCACATGCCTTGGAGGGAGCTCCGTTTGCTGCTGAGTGGAGAGTCCGCCACTCGCTGGTGATGCAGCCTTGCGGGGTGGGGCGGGGCAAGAGGGCGTTCTGGAGCTGGAGGGAGGGGTGGAGCGGGGCAGAACGGGTGACGACTCTCGCCACCGATTCCCAACCTCCGAGTAAGGCCCTTCCTTCTAAATAGCCGGCACAGAAGTGAGTAGATCCATCACCCGCCCTGCATCCTTATGGTGGGGAAAGGAGATGAATGTCCCCTTTCCCTGTGGAGGCTTCTGTGACTGCCTGGCGGCTGCCACGAGATGCAGCAGTAGCCACCTGGCTACCACTGCACTCTTGTCCGGTCAGGCAGTATAGGATTGGGCTCCTGTGTGATGTTAAACACACACACACACACACACACACACACACACACACACACACACACACA
>JAJKFI010000021.1:1451113-1468755 GCA_029204185.1 Lerista edwardsae
TCTCTCTCTCTCTCTCTCTCTCTCTCTCTCTCTCTCTCTCTCTCTCTGTGTGTGTGTGTGTGTGTGTGTGTGGTTGGTTTGCTGTGTGGTTGCTGTGTGTGGTTGGTTTGCTTGGTTTTCAGCCTACCAAGCAAAAGAACAGATGATATCACTACTCCATAAAGAGGGGCGAGGGAAGACATCTAGAAGTTTATGTGTTTCACTGAAAACTTTTGGATCTGATTGTGCTTTGAAGTGTGGTTTTTTACTTTTCCTTTTTGTCTTGGGACAAAATTAGTCTTTCAAATATAAATGATTTCCCATAAACCAAGCTGCAGATGCGATTTCTAGTTTGTATCCTCCTTGAAGGAATATACATGTCTTTGTCCTAGTGAGTGGCCCACACAGACTCTGCCCAAGTGGAAACAGCTGTGTCCAGTCTTCCACACTTGCTTTGAAGGCTTGCATCTGTGTGGTCAAGCCGAAGCAGCAATACTGTGGGCCGACTGTTTACAGATCACTGATTTGGATGCAGATTTGGCCATAATTATCTCTGTAGTGACTTATCTGCCTGATTTCACCATATAGTGGTGGTTTCTGATCCTTGGCTGTCCGGATTACCCAACTACAGCATAATATTGGATGGCATATTCCAAATTAGTAAATCATATATTAGAACTGTAACAAATTAGAACTTGATTTTCCAAAATGCTTCTTTCTGTCGGTGGCAGGAGGGGTTAGGAATGAAGCATCAGTTAGGTTTCCCTTTTCAGCCAGCCCAGGAATTCAGTTCATTGAGGGTATTCGATATGTTGATTCACCTACAGTGTCTTTGTTAATCTTTTAAAAACAAATTTCCAATGTCTGCAAGGATGCATTTCATCATGACTTCACAGATGGCTTAATCCAGATATATACTTGGCACGCACCCAGAGCTTGTACACCAGCAATGCTAGGAAGAGCGAGCTGTTGTTTACCATTGTATGTTTTCCTTTTCAAGTGACATAGGCGTTGCAGATAAACTTAAGAGAAATGTTTGGCAGCCCGAAAGAACTTGCTGGAGGGCCTTTGGCTAGTTCTTGCCGTAGACAAAGTTGGAAAAGGGTCTCAGAGTGCAATCCTGTACTAGTAAGGCCGACATAGCAGGGCTGTATCCTAAAGCCCATTAGGAGGCGGGCAGCAGCAACGTCCAGGACAAGGGGAGGTTTTCCCCTTGCACCCGCATAAGCCCCAGGCACCCCTATGGGGCTGCTTGGATCTGTGCCTTCTGTTTTTCAGGCACAGAGGAACGTGTGCAGGAGCGGCTCAAATTGGGGCCGCCATGGCTAGAAACGGGCTTTAGGATTTGGCACTATGGCCATCCTGTGTCACAACTGCATTACAACCGCCGTCTCCGCCCACTGCGCCACCCAGTTACACCCCGGAACACCTCGAACGCCATTGCGGAGGCCCTGTGCTGACCGAGTGACGCCAACACCCAACAGGTGCATGGCCAGCGCTACCAATGGTCACGTTGGTGCCCAAGTGCCGGCACTGCTGCTTGCGCCGGTCCAGCATCACAGTGCCGTCGCAGACGCACTTTACGGCATGTTTGCAACAGCGTTCAGCCAGCGCAAGGGGGGGTATAGGATTGTGCTGTTAGTCATGGCCAGCATAAGAGCCAATTCATACTTTACATGACATCTCACGCACATCAGTGTTTGCCATGCTAAATATGTATAGTGTGGAAAGGACATGTAGACACATGATGGGAATCCGTGATTGGCTGTCGCTCTCTGGCATGTATCCACTGTATTTGGGGAGGATGTGCTTCCCCCTTCGCACTTCCTGTGTTAACCATCACCCAAGTCACTGTGAGTTCCATGTAGAATGTGAAGCAGTGGTAAGGAGCTGTGAAGGCGCATGTCATAGCAATCTTGCTGGAGCGGAGAAGCTCTGTCAGCTGTGGTCAGGTCTGGTCAGTACCAGAGACTGCTGGGTAGCCCTGTCTGTAGCTAGTGATGCAATAGTTGTTCCAAGGCTTTTGATGTCTGCAATGGCGACCCATCAGAAATCAACGCTTGCATCATGGCTGGCTCATCTACTTGAAACAGGTACCTCTGGCATCAGGTTGCTGTCTCTATCCACCTTTTTGCTTCCATTATTCCTCTTTTTCCTTCCACCCCTTGCACTGGAAAAGGAAGAAGGGAGACAGAAGGGAAGGGGAAATGGAGGGAGAATGCTGAGGGGGGAGAAGCAGAGGCTGGCACATCATTGGGTCAGGGGGCAGCAGCATTTGGCATGCCACCCCAGGCTTGCGTGGTTCCTTTCTCCCCTTCCATTTTCTAACCTGGATGAAGTCGAGTAGGGGAATCAGAGGTTCATGCACAGACCGATGTTGGTCACTGGTGAGAAGGGGAGGTGTGAAGACAGTGGCTTGCATGCTCAACATTGTTTCATGTCAAGAAGGGGTAAGATGGGACTGAAAGGGACTTTGGATTCCAGTACAGCAACTAACCATTCAGAGTGGCTTCCAAATAACATTAGCAACCAAGCATGACAACCGATTGTATGGCTGTCGCTTGCTACCTATGAAGTTAGGGGTTGCTTATTGACTTAAGGTACAACCCTAACCCACGTTCCAGCACTGACATGTGCCAATGGGGCATGTTCTGCATTCTGCAGTGGAGGAGGAGTCACAGACACCTCCTCAAGGTAAGGGCATGTTTTTCCCTCACCTCGGAGCTGCATTGCTCTTATCCTAGTGCTGGAAACTTGGTTAGGTTTGCGCCCTTAATCTGAATCAAGCATACCTCTCTTAAACATTGGGAAGTGTTCATAAAACTGCACTTCTGCTTTTGAAGAGGTGCAAATGGACATGCTCATTTCCAAAGGCCCTTTCAGGACATCTTTCATACCAGGGTCGGATATCTTTTGAGTAGCCCCTGACCCATCAAGCAAGCCCTGCATGGCAGCAACCAGAATCTGCAGAAATTGTGTGTGTGTGTGTGTGTGAGAGAGAGAGAGAGAGAGGGGGGGGGCACACTTAGGGCACAATCCTAACCTGGAGTTAGGCTGCCACAGTTTGGCTGGCACACACGGTAAAGTATGTGTCCCTTGGAACTCTCAGAATCAGAGAGGCCAGCACACAGACATGCACCATCCTCTGTGACTTGGCAAGTGGTCCAAAAACACTTTATGGTGGCCTAATTGTGCTGGCCTAACTCCAGGTTAGGACTGTGCCCTAAGTGAGAAGCCACAGTACAGCTGGTGGGTTGTGCAGGTTTGGTGGGTCACAAGCCTGTTTTAAAGGCTTTGCCTCCTTGCTGTGCCAGTGAAATAACATTATACTAACTTGCTTGACAATGGGGGAAAAAAAAACCAGAATGAAAAGGTTAAGTACAAGAATTGAGTCATTACACTAATATGTAGACCCCAATGCAAGCTCTTCATGATTAATATTTTATAGATTAGAAGGTGAAAGCTAGATAGAGAAATGCCACTTGGAGATAAAGGAAGTAATATACTTGAGGGCCTATATAGCTGTGTTGAGAATTAACTGGAATGTTTCTTCCTTAATTGATAGACCAGTGCAACAAGAAGATGAACTAATGGAGGTATCCTAGCAACTGTATTTTCATAACAACCAAGGCCTGTAAGATTACAGGGAATTTCAGCTGCATTTGATTGATATACGAAGGCGAGGGCAGATTATTTTAGCTAATAAAAATAGCAGGGAGTAAATTTGAAATGCGGAAATTGGATATTGCCTTTAAAAAGGAGCTGGGAGGATATTTAAAATTGGAAATTTCATTTCTAATGGGCATTAGTGAGAAAATAAGCCTTTTTCGTTAATGAACCTTTCAGACTTGGAAACTATTTTGGTCTTCCTTATGCCATAGAAAATAATGGTGGGGTTGTAGCCACAAAATTAGTCATCCCTAGGTTCAGTTGAAATTACAGAACTTAGGTTAGTCATGGCTAGCATGTCTCATTGATTTCATTGGTGCTGTCATGGCTGATGTTCTTCGGCCACAGGATGTGGTGGTGGCATTTGGCCTGGATGCCTTTAAAAGGAGATTAAACAGATTTCTAGTCCATCACAGTTTGCAGACCAGGATGGGTATGTACAGCCTCTTGGTTTTAGGCTACCTTAGAAAGCCAGGTGCAAGGAAGTGGTAACAGGAAGTAGGTATCTTGTTGTCCAGTGTGCTCCCTGAGGCATTTGGAAGGCCAGATGTGAGATACAAGAAGCTGGATTAGGTGGGCCTTTGGCCTGATCCAGTGAAACTGCTTATGTACAACCCACAGTCTTCAGTGTGGTAACATCCTCAGGACACCACCTCTGAACACTTTCTATCCTAATTATTACCTGTTCAAATGTGTACACATGTATTACCTGTTCAAATGTGTATATATTTTCATGGTGTGTGAAAAGTATGGTGGTATGTATATAAACACCTCTTTTCAGACCTTTAGCTGAACGAACAAAGGCTGGCATGGTCAGGAAGCGCATGGATGCAGTGGCGTCTCTACAGGGAGGGCAGAGCTCTAAGTTTTGCAAGGAGCCTTACCCTGTCATGTAATCCCTCCTCTCCCTTGCTGCTGTAGCCAGTAAGCAACACCAAGATGTTGCTTTTCCCTGTGAGGATTGGCTAAAACGGTGCAGGAAAGGAGGGATTTCCACTGCAAGGTAAGGCTTCTTGCAAAACTTAGAGCTCTGCCCTCCCTGTAGAGACGCCACTGCATGGATGTTGGGGCCGAGTCAGCAGGAATGACTCTGCTCTCCTCTCCTTGCATGGAATAAATTTGTACAAGGCTTCCAAACTTTTTAAACCCACTTTTTAGAATGGCACTCATGTCGGGACCCACCAGAAGTGATGTCATTAACCTGGAAGTGATGTTGTGGCAGGAAGTGACATCATCAAGCAGGAAGTGCTGTCATTGTATCATAATAACATGACTCTCCTGAAATGTAAATTGACATTCTTGAACTGCAGCAATTGTACAACCATGAAACATCCCTGACAGAAAGCAGGATAAGGACAAAATATAATGTAAAAGCATTGAAAACAATTTTTTAAAAAACCCTCACTTGAAAATTCAAACTGTTAACACTCACAAAAGGAATACAGCAAGGTAAGGCCTGCAGTTTCCAAGATGGTTCCTCCCAGCTTTCTGCAACCCACCTGACAACAGGTTGCGACCCACCAAGTGGATCCCAACCCACAGTTTGAATAATGCTGGTACAGATAAATGTTTTGTCAAAGTGTCATGGGTGTCCATTTCCACCTTCCCTCAAGACAAATTGCAGAAATTGAGAGGGTTTTTTTTAGATTGCTTTGTGTGTGTTTTTCCCAACCAAAAGGCTTTTCATTCAATTTCAAATGTCAGATGCTTCTGTTCTCCAGTCACTTAACTCAGAGATGATGATGGCATTTTCATATTGACAGTTTGTACACTTAGTAATGTGTTGCATCTTGGTATATGCTTGGGCCTGCTCTGACAGCTGCCTTAGAGATTCTGTGATGACCTTTCCGGAAAACGATGGATTTCCAGGTGTGCATGTTTCTGGCCTTTGAACAGCTTTCTCCATTCCCCAGAGTCTATCCTGACCAACAAATAATGAGATGCTACATTGTATTTTCCAAGACAGCAGGTATTTAACAAGTCTTGTTTACTGCTTGGTATTTCATAGTCTTTGCGTGGCTTTGACAAAAGAAGCAGCCAATACAGCCAGAAAGTAATCTTCCACTCTTACAAATTGCTCTCCCTATTGGAGGACAATGGAAAAAAATTTGCGGATCGACACAGAACTGCAGCATTTTTGTTGTTGTTCTCATTAAGCAAAGAACGTGAACAGCATAAATTTAAATCATATTCCGCGCGGGAGTCACCAAAACAGCATGAAAACGATGCCTGGAATATCAAGGCACAGAGGGAAAAATACACCATTACATGGATTTTGTTTTGAAGCCAAGAGATGGTCGACATCTTTATGGAGAGAATTCTTTCTTTCCAAGACATGCTATACTGTTTTCTGATTCGGAATTGATCCTCCAGCTAATTATGACTCACTTCTCAAAAATTCAATCACTTGTCATTTTTAAAAAAATGGATAACTCGTATGCAATCATCATTGGGTTTGTGAACTGAATGCTACAGCTAAAATTGGTAAGTTATAAGAAAATTATCCAGTATTGGGAAAAAAATTATTACAGTTGGACTATGGAACCCAGTATTTTCCCTGGTCAGGAGATGGAATGTAAAGGAAGGCAGAAGGACTTGTGTATCTAATTGTGTAGAAAGAAGTAGTAGGATTCAGAGGTGTACCTAGAGGGGGGTCACAGCACTCGGTTTTGCAAGCAGCCACTCCCCCTCCTCTTCGGAGCCATGCCCAGCAGCTTGAGGAAAATGGAAGCTGTGTTGGCTCTGAATGGTTCCAAAGAGGAGGGGGAGCGGCTGCTTGCAAAACTTAGTGCTGTCATCCCTCTCTAGGTACACCACTGGCAGGATTTTCACTTCAGCAATTAAGACATGCCCTTAAAAGTTATGCATAAGTTATGCAAGGGTGAGAGAAGATGCATTTGTGGAAAACAATAACAGCAACAATATTTGCAGGGCTGCAGGCTTTCCATGGTTTGCAGCACAACTGCATGTGTATTTACTGAGAAGGAAGTTCTACTGTGTCCAATGCTATCCCTCAATATGGGTGTTTGGAAAATGGGGTTATTTGCTTTACTCAGAAGTAAACCCATTGTGTTCAGTAAGACTGAGACTGTAATCCTATTTTACCAGAATCAAACACCTCTATCAATCAATAATAAAATAAGCTCTAAAACAGGATGACAACAGTCAGGACGCAGTCCTAAGCTGTGCTGGCAGGCCAGCAGGCCTGCGCTATATCCAGTGCAGCTTGGGAGCAGGCTGGAGCCTCCAAGGGGCATGGGCATGTTCACCCCCTTGCCCCATCCCCTTGTAGGCGCCAGCCACCCCATGAGCTACTTGGATCTGTGCCCGCTATATAGTGGGTGCAGGTCAGAGCACACCATGCGGCCTGAATCAGTGCATTTGGTTGCAGCCTAACAGCCGCATCCGACTCCCACCCCCTCCCTGGCCCACCCCCCAGAACGCCCTCCTGCTCCCCAGTTCCACCCTCCCTTCCGCCTTCCTCCCGCTCAGATTAGCCGGAACGACCTACCTTCTGCGTCCTCCAGTGCTGCAGGGCCGACACAACTGCTCACGTAAGCTCTGCGCTCCTTGTGCTTTACAGCACTTTCACGACACTGCAGAGCCAACGTAAGCCGCTTGCATCAGCTCTAGGGCACCGTTGGATTTTGCCCTAAATTTTACAGCTTGCAATAAGGATACAAATATATATGGTTCAATGTCATGTTTCAGTGCAAAATGAATAGGGACCCTCTTTCAATAAACCTGTTAACTGAATCCTTTTGTCTATAAGCATGAACAAGGCAGAACACTGTTTCCCCAACTTTTTAAATTCAGTCTGTTCTAATTAGCATGTCCAGTTCTCTCCAATATCTTGCAATACTTATTTTTGTACCCCCAAATTCCAGATCCGCTTCTTCACTTCATCTTTCACAGCCAGTAACATAATGTCTCGTGATTCAAAATGCACATCTCCCACCAAGGCATAACTTTAATCATTTGCAATACGCGAATTCTTCTATTTTCATCTTAATCATGACCAAGCTTCTAAATTTCAGGACAATCCCAGAAGATATGATAAAAGTCTGTTTTGCCAGAGCCACAGCAGCAAGCATTTATCCTGAACATTTGAATAAATTTTTGATATCTCAAGTGCCACTGATAAATAGTTTTGAAAAATCTTTCATACCCCGAGAGGAGCCAATTTGGCCTTTTTCTTTATTAACTGCATGTTGCCTATTGTTGCCATTAACAAACCATACATCGTACTAGTAATGTCTTCATTTTGACATGTACTAATTATCACCTCAAATAGTCTTATCTCATGGTTGGCCATATTTTACTATAAAAACATATATAGTGTGTCTAATCTGAAAAAAGAAAGTAGAGACCTAATAGCCCCCATTTACTTAACAAAGTCATCACAATAAATTATCTCCTGTTCCTGAATCCAGGTGATCAGCCTTCCTAGCTTCTTCTGTGGCCGTATTTCTACATTTCCCATATAGAGAGGTGGAAGAAAACAGGTTCCCCCCCCTGAATGTCAATGTTTTCCAGTGGTAGAAATGCAGGAAGCAGTTTCAGAAATCTAATGTCATTCTCTGTATCCTTAAATGAAAGATATAATTCGAAGTAGGAGAAACCTGTTTTATTTCTTCATGGATTTTGGTGTTAAATCTGTGTTAAATCCAAAGTTAGAAGTACAGAAAGTGATGTTGTATGTTTTTATTCAAAATTTACATTATTATTAAAAATTATAATTGCTTTCAAAGTGTGCTATAATACACATATAATTATAATTGCTTTCAAAGGGCAGGAGGTGTGGACTGATGGTTGAGCTGCTGGTACTGCCTGAAGCTAAGCAGGAGAATCTGTGGTCTATTTTTCAATGGGAGACGGAACGCCAGGCTGTGACAAGCTGCAGTACCTGTTGTGGCAGAACGGGATCACTGTGGAGCTGGTGAGCCAGTGCAGGAATGTTGTGAGAAGGCCAGCTGGCAAAAGAACGGAGTCCAACCTTGAGGACCTGTCCACGATGGACTAACGATCACCTGCTGAAGCTCGATGTCACACAGTCGGAGGAGAGAACCACACTGTGAAGGCGACATCTGGGACTGAGGATTCGGTGAATCGCAGAATGCTGTATAGTTGTAAAAAACCCATTGAAAAATGGGGGTTTAGACTAGCCTGCCCATGTAAGCTGCCTTGGGCATTTGCTTCCGCATGGGAAAGGCGGGGTATACATTCTTCCAAATAAAAAAACAAAAACTAGTGTTCCAGCCTGTCACAGCAGGCTACAGGTTCTTCTGGATCTGAGGAAGGAGCAAGTCCAGTCCAAGGCTAATGGGGTAAGACTTTTTATTGCAAGACAAAGTGAGACAAACAAAGGAAAACTTACAGAGTGCGGCCCAGGTGGTGTGAAGGTGTGGAGGGTCAGGGGCTACTGTTAGGGGAGTGCAAGGTTATATGGGGAAGTGCTCTTTTGACGGGTGCTTTATTGGTGGGAATTTAGCAAATGATGGAGGAGTAGGGCTGTTGAGGGGGTGATTAGGCTGTGAGCAGGTGGAACCAAGGATGTTCCCATAGACAGGGAAAGTGGGCCTTCACCACAGGTGATAATCAGGCCCAGGATGGCTTTGTCCAATCAGCAGCAGACAGGTCCCTTAGTTTGTGGCCAAGTCTCTCCTGCCTCCCATAGCAACAGGGTTAGCAAGGACTCTGGGTTGCTGGGAGTCAGACAGGCAGTTTCTGGGCCTTGCACAACTAGGTAGTGAAACAGGTGATATAGTGTCAGCGGATGATTAATGTCAGCAGTCATTACCCATCTACCCCATTAAATAATAAACAAAAAACAAATAAAAATATTTTCTCAGATTTCAGTTTTTTTTTTTTTAACAAAAATTAGTATACATCTCTAACAATGACGGAAACAAGACAGCCCCCACCAAATGCTGATTGATCAGAACACCCCGTGGCATTAGTCTCCTAACCTTTGCATGTTGCTGTTCAGACTACCCTCCTAAACCCTTCCACATCTGGAGTCTGAGCTATCTGAATCCATTATAAAATGTGATTGAATTACCCAGTTTCATTATGTACAATGAATGCAAAATATTTTCTCCAATATTTAATTATATTAAAAAATATGTAATTTGTAACTCGGGCATGATAAGCATTTAATGCATTCTGTTTTCCAGTCACAATACCTTTGCAGAAATGATTGTTAATGCTAGATTAATCACCCAAATGTTTTAGCAAAGGCTGAGAAATGTTATCCTTTAATCTGAAAGACTGCATAAACCATTTTTATTTTGTGAGTTTGCACAATGCTGAGATGGCTTTGTAACCATTAAACAGTGTGAATGAATAATGCTCCAGAGCAGCTTGTAACCCATTTTATCTGGAGATCTCAAAGTGCTTTACAGAGATAGGGAATTAGTGAGAGTAATTAGATCGTTTGTATTTCTCTGTCATCAGTATATATTGCCAACGCAGGCATTTTTTCCCCCCCGCTGTGTTGTCTAATGTAGCTTTAAACATTTGAAATAGTTTGGCATTTTCCACCATTGTTTATTTATTGCTTTTATTATCTGGTTACTACAGAAACTTACAGCCCAATCCAGAGTAAATTCCCGGGCAGCAAGCCTCGAGCTGGGGTGGGCTATGCTGCGACCCATGGGGGAATTTGGACTACTGGAGGTCTTTTTCAGATGACATTTGCCTGCTTGTCCTGGGGTAAGCCCCAGAAGCTGCAGTCGTTCAATCTGGACCTGCGACAGTGACATCCATATGTTCTGCCAAATTCCCTGCCGGGCTTCCCCAAGGGCCCTGATGCCCACACTAGGCTAACTAGTTTCCCCTCCAGAATGGCCTCTGAGATAGGCAAGAGGGAGGCCTATCACCCACTGGGCCTCCTCTCTTCCAGCAGCTTTGTTTGGGATCACCGGCTGGCCAGCCTCCTCCAGACTGCCCTCATCACTGGCTTGGCTCCAAACTACCCTAAGTGTAGCACCAACAAACCCCACCAACAAACAAGAGGCAGTCAGCTTGCCACAACTGCCTCCTCCACTTGGTGGCTCCAGGGGCGTGGCAGACATACAACAATTACGCCCACAATAACCTTACCTTAGCCAGTCCTTCCTTCAGTCCGTCCACCAGTCCTTCAGGCAGGCAGTCCAGCCAGCACTCCATCAGAACTATCCATCCATCCAGCACCTTCCCAGGGCCTTTACTCCAGCTCCTGCCTCCCACTTTATACTGAGGCCAGCCAATCAGTGTCTGTTGCTAGGCAGACTCTAGCATCAGCTACATCCATCTGCACTTGTGCTGGCCTCCCTTCATAGCCAGGGGCCTCATCAGCCTACAGCTGTGCTCCCGAAGCTTGCAAAGACCTTGGGGGTTAACCCTGGCTAATCTGGAACAAGGGGCCATTGCTGATCCCATTCCCTATCTCCTCGGGGTATCGCCTGCCTTTTCCAATACACCATGTTGGCAGATCAGGCCTGGGAAGGGGGACAAAATAAGATGCACATCGGCCCCAGGATCTCGCCCCTTCCATGCCCAGTCTACCCACTCTCACCTCCATTGTCACTCTCTCCTCCCCACCATCAGCCTTCCCATGTGTAAAATTTACCTGCCTTGGTGGGCATCTGTGCAAGCATTGGTATGTGTGGGAAGGCTCTGGCCAGCATGCTGCCTAGAAGTGTTAACACCAAGTGCTTTAGGATACTTTTGTAACAGTGCAAGCTGGCAGAGGCTGCACCCCGCCAGTGCAGAAGACAGATAGGATTGGGGCCACTACAGTACAGCTTACATGGGATCTTGGTTTTATATCAATGTGAGGTCCATGCAATATCCTTATTAATATTGAAGAAAACATGCAGAAACTGATTGACTAGACTGGGGAGGATAAGGTGCTCTGCAAACACACCCATATATACCCATCAGTACATATTAACATATGAAGGTGTCCTGAAACCAGGCGATTGGTCCTTCTAGCTTAGTATTGTCTACACTGACTGGCAGTGGCTCTCCATATTTCCATCTTAGTCTTTTCCAGCCCTTTCTGGAGTTGCCAAGCAGTGCCAATGCAAAGTTGCTGGCCCCCTATGGCAGCCCCAAATACCCCTTGATGGCACATTGGGCACTAGCCCAGCAAGTGCCACTGATACTCAGGGTTCAGATAAAAAGAGAAAAAAACCCACTTCCTCTTTCGGGCCAAAAACCAGAAGTGTTTCTTAAAAAAACTTTTTACAAGATTTCCAAGCCTCTGGGAGAGGGCTCCCCAGACCCTCCAGAGAGCCATAGTCCCCCCCCAGGTAAGCTGAAAATCCCTCCTGCACAGCAGCAGCATGAGTGTAGACATTGTTGGGGAATCACCTTTTTTTTTGTTCCCCTGGTTGGTTGCAACCCACCAGTTTGGAAATTACTGTCTTATTGTATTCTGAAAACAGCAGTATGTCTGTAGATTCCTCTACAGTAGACCAGCAGCTCATCATTAATTACAAAGCCTTTATTACAAAGAAGAATCCAGGGCAAAAATGTATAGCCGTGTAATGTAAATAACCAACACTTCCTGTGGCTCAGGACAGCATAAAGGAGGCCCATAAGCCCTTGGCTTTAACATTTGGGCCGACTCTCACCATGCATTTACAGCTTGCTCAGTGGGGCCATGATAACCAGGGCACACCTGGGCATCTCAAATGTAATGCTGATTGATAACAGTGACCTACATTTCTGGCAGCCAAATATTGCCCAGCTGTTGGAGAACCTCCTTTTGTATATTGTTCATAAAGCAAGCTTTTTCTACCTTTAAAAAAAAAAAATTCCTATAGTCTTCTTTTGTGCTTAGTGTAGGCTGACACACTTCAGATGGCAGATGGCAAAAATTGAGCTTGTGTGTGTGTGTGTGTGTGTGTGTGTGTGAGAGAGAGAGAGAGAGAGTGAGAGTGAGAGTGAGAGTGAGAGTGAGAGTGAGAGTGAGAGTGAGAGAGATTGCTGAGTCAACTTGTCCCAAGTGATAGTGAGAGTCCAGGGTGGAACTGTACTTCTTTCTGAATTAATACCAAATTGCTCTCGTGTTCTGTTGCCCCCCACCAGAGGTGTCATCCAGGCGGAACGGCCCGGGACGCCGTTCCGCTAGCTCTGAGGAGGGCCCAGGCCGCGCCGCCTCTCTGGAGGACGGGCGAGCTGCTGCTGGGCCCGCCCTCCCTCCCTTGCGTCCCGAATTGCTCTAAAATGGAGCGATTCGGGTGCAGTGAGGCTTGGGGAGGCGTGGCAGCCCTCCGCCTTAGGGGCGGAGGGCTGTCAATCATCTGGGCGTTCCGGTTCCTGGCGCGCCTGGATGACATCACTGCCCCCCACCCTTGCACACAGATAACCTTGGCTGTCTTGACTGTTGCACTCTCATCTCTATATATTCAGAATATGATTGGGCCGTGCTGCATGCTTCTGGGACTGACAGCCAAAAGCAGATATGTGTGACTCAAAGTATATCTCACCTTCCAGACTGAGAAAGCAATCAGCAAGTGCCTGCATATTGCCATCGCTGCCCGGAATGGCTCTGATGGCAAGTGGGAGTGGCTGCTTACATGGTGCGTTGCGGCACCTGCAGTCCCTACCATGCTGCCCCTCCTCTGGCTATGCTACTGAATCCTACCTTCATAGCATGCTGATGCAGTGTCTACTGCATCTTGCAAGCCTGCTGGGGACCAGGCTAGCCAGGAGAGGTAAGTAAAGAAACATGTTACTTCCTCTGCCTGGTACTCCCCTATGGTACTCCTCAAAGCTACGCCAACTCTTTTGCAGGAGTAGCCTTGAGAAGCTTTCTGGGGCATGTCAGGCCCCGGACAGAGATTTTGGAATTGGTGGAATTGTCCCACACACATTGTCCCACACACTCTATTTGCCCCCATCAGCAGCAGAACCCATCAGAAGTGGCCGAGCTTGTGTGGTGTCAGTGGGGTTCTGTCAGTGGTGTGTGTTCTTCTGAGCCTTGCACCAGCAGCAGTGCTCCACAAACCGTAAGGGATGCTGCCATGATGGTATCCCGCGCAGATAGGATTGGGTGATAGGTTTTCCGCCACATTCACATGCTGCGCATGTTTTAAAATTACAGCACTCTAATGCCAACCTACCCCACAAAGTTGTTGTGTGGATGACTGAAATGCTGTCTACAAAGCGCTTCGAACACTCAGAATGTGACCTACGAGGGCGATGTATGAGGCCGTGAATTGTCAGCCTGCAGCGATGTCACTTTCGCTCCAGAGTCTTCAGCTGCTTGCAGCTTTGCTTTGCCGACTTTGCAAAGTGTGAGATTTCGTTTTCTTTAGAACAGCAAATACCGCAAACGGCTGCCACATTTGTTTATGAGTACACACGGCATCCTGAGCCAAGACTGAGCTCCAGCACACAGTTTTGTTTTCTTGACACACAAAGCAGGAGGATAAAGGAATTAAATTATCAAGTGCAGTTGTTGTCGGATGAAGCTGCGAACATTAATGTAACTTGTGGATCAAACCGACAGCCTGGGCTGGAGCGCAGGCAGAACTCAGGTTCCAGTGGCGGAGTTTGCTTTATGGCTGTCGCAAAAGGTGATGCACCAGTCAGTGTGGCCTACCATGGAGCCCCAGGGCGATTAGTCGGCATGGGGGTAGGTGGGAGGTTTGGGATGGACAGAATGGGGAAAGGAGGAATGGGGCAGAGACTGAAGGAGGGAGGGAATGGATCGATGATGGGAAGGGCATTGTGTTGGCAGCTGCCATATTGCTGATATTCTATCCCCCTTCCCAGCTGCAGTTTGTCTTCCTGGGTCCACTTGGACTTGTGCCAGCAAATCACTGGTGTAGGCCGAAGTAGACCAATTTGGGCAGCAAAGGGATGCCCCCTTACCCGAAGAAGACCTCTGGAACTCTTTCCCACAGGATGCAGCACACACTTCAGTGGTGTGACTGCATTGGCAAGGGAAGGGATTTAGTTAGGGCTGGGCTGTTAGATGCAGAGTTTTTATTATCTTATGTGTACGCATCATGCTTGAGTCTGCTTTTCCCCCACCAGCCAGAGTTGGAGTCATCTACACTCTATCCTACTACTTAATTCTCTCTTAATTTCACTGAAATTTTGGCCGTTGTCTCTAGGAGAAAGAAGCTGCACATAAGATTTCGTGTTTTTTTCCCCATGGAGCCAATGTCCTCTCTGCTCTTTGTCAATAACATGGGCAGACTGGCCAGGGGAGGGAGTAATACCAGTATCTGGCCCTTGAGCTGGATCCTAGCCCCCATCCTGGGCAGCCTGGACCCAATCCAGGCTGCTCAAATTTGCATCTCCGATTTTGGTGGCGTAGATCCAAGTAGCTCCATTTGGGCCACTGCCATTTTACCTGGAGGAAGGGGAATAGATCCCCTTGCCACGGGTGACACCACAGCCAGTTCCAGCTCTGTACCCAGCCCTGGGTATGAGGCAGGCCAGCTGGCCTTCCTATTCTAGTACCGGGTTAGGATTGCACTCTCTCACAATGTACTGTGGGAGTCAGTGAGAAAGATGGTATACAAATGCTGTAATTATTATTATGGGCGCAATGACCGCAATCCTAATCTGGAGTTAGGGCGGCACAGTTAGGCCAGGAGAGTTTGGGTGGTACAAGAACTGCCGTAAAGGGTGTTTGGACCAGTCTTGGAGTCAGGGAGGATGGCGAACATCTGTTTGCTGGCCTCTCTGACTCTGAGAGTGGTCCACACATACTTTACGGTGCCCCTTGTCCTGGCCAAACATTGCAGGCCTAACCGTGCCAGCCTAACTCCAGGTTAGGATTGCACTGTCAGTCACTGAGAGGAAGGGATACCTTTTCTACCATACACAAGGTAGCCTGTTTCTGATGTGTATCATCATATGGGCTGTGGCGGCTTTGATTGTAAACTTTGCAAACAATCAGGTGACTTTGAGTACACCTGATAGGGGAGAAAGATGGGACCTAAATTGTCTAAATACATACATGCATATGTAAATCTCTTGTAGCTCATTACATCCTTCCCCTGAATCTGTTACACGACCATTTATCACTTGCCTTTGTAATCCTACTGGAAAGGTTACATTTAATGGGTTCCTGAGCAAACACATAAAACTTAACTTCCCTATCAGCCATGAAGTGGTGGGAAGAGAGTTAGGGCTGTCTTTCATCACTGTAATATTTATAGCCAAACAAATGAGCATTACAGCTCTGCAAATCCTAAATTTGTTGCCAGACAGTATCTGGAGATTGTTTTGTATGTTTTGATTAAATGCAGATTCAAACCTCCTCTCCCCCCCCCCCACCTTACAAAAGCCGGCATCTTGAGTTAGTCCTTGTTCTTTGTTTTTCCTTCTAAGGGGCTGTGATGAATGAGATGCCCAATTAATGACCCATGTCACAAAGACTAAAGCCTTTCTTTGTTCATGAATGTAGCGCTCACTTAAATTAGCTGTGTATGAAAGTTCACTTTGGCAAAAATTTAGAACTCTTGTTCAAATGGCCACTTTGGGAGGACTGTGAAAAATAGTTATTCTAATGTTCTAAAGACATTTGGCTTTTTAGAAACTATTGAATTGTTTAAATGCTTCACTCCTGCCAAAACCGAACTGAACAAAACTGAAACAAAGTCAGCCAGCTGAAGAAATAAAATACGTATCTAATTTAATACACCTGGGCTGTGCAGTAGGGCTACCATATCTTCCTGCCTCCTACGCTGTTAAATAGCACAAGATAGAGCAATGGTTCTCAAACCTTTTAAACCGGGATCCACTTTTTAGAATGGCACTCAAGGTAGGACACACCGGAAGTGAAGTCACAGCTGCAAGTCACATTGAGTGCAATCCTAACCTGGAGTTAGGCCAGCACAGCTAGGCCAGCAAGGTTTGGCCGGCACAAGTGCCACTGTAAAGTGTGTTTGGACCACTCTCGGAGTCAGGGAGGATGGCACACATCTGTTCCTTGTGCCAACCAAACTTTGCTGGCCTAACTGTGCCGGCCTAACTCCAGGTTAGGATTGTGCCCATCATCAAGCAGAAAGTGCAGTCATTATAACATAATAAAATGACACTCCTGGAATACCAATTGGAATTCTTGAACTGCAACAATGTTACAACCATGAAACATCCCTGACAGAAAGCAAGATTAGGACAAAATATGATGTAAAAGCAGTGAACTAAAAAAAAATTTAGAAGACCTTCCCTGGGAAATTCAAACTTAACACTCACAAAAGGAATATAGCAAGAGAAAGTTCTGAAACTTCCAATATGGCTGCTCCCAGCTTTCCACGACCCACATGGCATCAGGTTGTGACCCACCAAGTGGGTCCTGACCCACAATTTGAGAAATACTGAGATAGAGCTGACTCTTAAATTGATACATCAATGATCTAAATTCAGGAGGTTTTTTTTTTAAAAAAGAACAAAACAAAACAAAACAAAACAGCATCACACCAATAATAATGGATGTTTCTGGGTAAGATTTTCTCCAAACTGAGTTTGCCAGAGCATTGGTGACCCAGCACTGAACTTTCTATTTCAATCTCTCTGTATAAAAAGCACCCATCAGGTCAACCTTAGCTTTGTGAAAAATAACATCTAGATGGAACGAAGGATGAAACTGCCCAATTCCCTTTTATTTGTGACTCGATGTTTTCTGGGTTTCCTTTTGGCAGGTGTCTCTGTTGGCCAAAAGGGTAACAGCACCTTGACTCACTGGGCTGCAAATCCTTTCTCTGCACAGTAATGAATCTTGGCTGGCTTGAAAGTAAAGAAATGAGGTTGGTGACCTATGCTCTGAGAATGGGTTCTGTGGGATTCGGCTATTTAAAAACTACGAGGAAAAAAGGAGCCAGGAAACATTCAGGGATAGTCTGTAGAAAAAAAAAGAACAATCTCTGAAATTCCCCTGGATCTTTCAAAGAAGTCATGCCATGATGGCTTTCAGCCAACCCAACAGTCATAGCAATCCTTCAGCCATAATCAATCAATCAATCAATCAACAGGTACTTATA
>JAJKFI010000021.1:1469155-1486442 GCA_029204185.1 Lerista edwardsae
GTTTCGCTGTCTTCCCCGCCCCCGTGGGGGCGGGGAAGACGGCAAAATGGAGTGGTACGCAACGGGCGGGCTGCCGCTCACCCGTTCCTCCCGCCCAGCATTCTGGCAGTATGATGCCGCTGCCTGTGGAGGTGCTGGTTGGCATCTGACTGACTGACTGCCGCTGCCACCTCCTCTCCTCCACCATCTCTGCCGCAGACTCTTTTGCCCCCTGTCCACCAGAGCCGTTCTCACCTAGCAGTGGGCCTGGGGTGGGGCGACGTCACTGCACCCCCAGTGCAGCTGCCCCGCCCCCATATGTCACCCGGCCACATCTCCCTGAGCCCAGAATTTATTAAGGAGCGATCCAAGTGCAAGGGAGTGCGGGGGTGTGTGAAAAGCACATGGATTTTTCTGCCTATTTACAACCTTGACACAAGCCGAACAACCACACAGCCCTCCCCCTTTCCAGTGTTCCATCTTCCCATATTTTCGATATGGCTGCTCTAGGTGCTTCGCGACCCACCTGAAATTGGCCTGCGACCCACTAGTGAGCCTTGGCCCAGTTTGGGAACCACCGGACAATTCCATTCTGGTCTACACTATTAATTTTACGGCTATTACATTCTGCTATAAAATTCAGCCCTTAAATACAACCAAGTAAATACATGGAGGCAGGATCTGAAAAAATATGTCTCCTTGCATTCAGATGATCTGATGTGTGCATAGCATCCCTTCAGAAGGCCATCTCCGAGTGCCCTGCAGCTGTCGACAGAATCTATTGCCACTGTATTTCAAAACGGAGCTTTCTCATAATAATTTTCATGCAAGCTCACATAAAACTGCTTAGCTAAATTATCCTTCCCTTTTGTTCTGTGTAATGAAGCACATGTTTCATCCCAGCTAGTGAGCTGCTAATTTTCCAAGAGCAAACAGCGGAGATTTATATATTACGATATAGAGCCACAGCCTGCCCCTACAATCCAGTCATAGTGTATGCACATTCCATCATGGCTGAAGCACAACATGAGCTGGTTTTAATTCTCTGGGATGGAACGAGTTCCTGTGCGTTCACAATATTGTTCCAGCCGTGCATGAAAATAAGCCATTGTGAGCTGTGAAGCTCTGTGCCTTAGAATTAACATTATCTCAGCAAGCTTGCTTAGACCATCCCTGGTCTTAGCAATACATCAAATTGCTTCAACCTCAGCTCTTTTTATAGGATCCAGTGTGCATCCAGGGCTGAATGTGAATTAAAACAAGGAATCGTGCAAACAATGTTTTGCTGTTTGTTTGTAAGGGCATATGCAAGTGTCCCAATATTGTGGAATTATCTCACACAATACCCACCAGAAGCCCACGATTGGCTTCCAGACGCCATTGCAAGTTCATTTTTCAGAAAGCTTTCAGTGACCAATTATGAGTATTTTTGAGGCCAACAATCTGAGCTAGGAAGTCCTGAGTTCAAATCTGATTTCAGTCACAAACTCACTGATGGTCCCTTCCAAATAGATAGAGCAGTGGTATTCAAACCTTTTAGACCAGGACCCACTTTTTAGAATGGCACTGGCGTCGGGAACCACCAGAAGTGATATCATTAACTTGGAAGTGATGTTGTGGCAGGAAGTGACATAATCAAGAAATGCTGTTATTATAACCTAATAAAATGACACTCCTGAAATGCAAATTGGCATTCTTGGATTGCAGCAACCGTACAACCATGAAACATCCCTGACAGAAAGCAGAATTAGGATAAAATATTATGTAAAAGCACTAAAACATTAAAAAAAAAACCTCACTTGGAAATTCAACACTCACAAAAGGAATAGAACAAGAGTAAGGCCTGCAGTTTCCAAGATGGCTGCTCCCAGCTTTCTGCGCTCCACCTGTCATCAGGTCATGACCCATCAAGTGGGTCCCGACCCACAGCTTGAATAACACTGTGGGCGCAATCCTACCCAGTGCTGGCCAGCCAGCACCCTATCCAGCGCTGGAGCCTCCTGCGGCAAGGGAATGTGCTAAAGAGCAGGCGCAGATCCGAGGAGACTGCGCGGCCTGAATTGGGTCTGCGTGGCCTCGCTGACGGGCTTAGTATGGCCACCTCCCAAGCCCACCCAGGTCCCACCCAAGTCCCCCCTCCCCCCAATCCCCATCCCGAGACGGGGCAGAAAATCTCTTGCGCCGACCGTGTTTGGTCGGCGCAAGGGAGGCTCTCCGTCGACGCTCTGAAGCCAACGCGGCAAGGAGTGTCGGCTTCAGAGTGTTCGTGCCGATGCGGGGGTGCTGCTCAGCGCCCACACGCCAGCACTCCACCCCTTGCGTTGACGCTATGACGTAGCATCAGCGTGATGGGCTTGCTAGGATTGCGCTTTGAGATAGAGTAATAAGCTTGTCCAACTCACCAGGGTTGTTGCATGATATACTATGAGAGCAAAGTTGTCAATTCCCAAGGAAATGTGCTTACTTTTAACAATAATGTTATAGATTGTTCTTCTCACTGTGCACTGGTGTTTTAATATTTTTAATTGATATGGTGCAATTGTATTTTATAGCATGCTGTTTGCTGATTAGGCTTTATGAGAAAAATGCAGAGAGTTATTTATCTTTTATATGTTTTGTAAGTACATCAATATTTTATGCATAATATACGGTATTAGGCACAACAGCTAAAGTTAAGGTCTTTGACATCATATTGATTTTAAGGGGAAAGTTTGGCATGTGCCATACTCTCTTCTGCTGAAATCAATGCTACAGTCTGCAGGATGTTTGGCTGCTAACACTGGAGTATTGGGGGGGGGGGAAGCATGTCATTTTAGCACATGGAATAGCTCTCTAGCGGCTGAATGCATAGATAGCAAGGCTCAAGTAGATTCATTCTTTCAGGAAGGGGGTATTGGGCACATTACACTTCTGCCTGTGAATATATGATGTGAGAATGTCAGCACACACTGTTAACATGGGTCGTGCTCACACATGCATGTTCTCCACTTGATCCCTGCAATATCAAATACCATGTGTCCTCTGAGGTCATCAGAAGGGGCTCTTTTAGCCATGCCACCATTGATGGAGGTGAGAAGGATGGTGGCGAGGAACAGGGCCCTCTCTGCGGTGGTGCCCTGATGGGAGAATTTTTTCCCCTTGGAATTAAGCTCCTTCCTTAGATATCTTTTGGAAGAGCCTGAAGACTTTTTTGTTCAGGATGGTGTTCGACAGATGACATGATGAACTGGTGTTGTAATGAAATGAAATTTTTAACTGTTTTATGGGATCCACTAGTGTTTGTCCTGTTTTAATCATTTTAATGATTTATTTTTCACATTTATTTTTCTCCTTTTCCCTCAAGGTGTCCATGGTTGTTTTTCTCTTTTTGTCCTCAGCCCTGTGAGGTCAGTGAGAGAGAGACTGGCCCAACGTCCCCCAGGAAGCTTTGTGACTGAGCAAAGATCTGAACCTTGGACCCTGCTGCTAGTCATAAAGGCTCAGGGTTGGGCTGGCTGCATGGGTTCTCATAGGCAAAACTGCTTCCATGTAGCTATGGTGGATCCTGCCAGCATCATGAAATTGGCATAACCATAGGATTGTGGCTATCAGGCAGCCTGGCACTTGCGTAAGAACGTAAGAGCCCCACTGGATCAGAACAAAGGCCCAGCTAGTCCATCTTCCTGTATCTCACAGTGGCCCGCCAGATGCCTCAGGGAGCGCACAGGACAGCAACAGACCTGCATCCTGTTGCCACTCCCTTGCATCTGGTATTCTGTAGTAGCCTATTTCTAAAACCAGGAGGTGGCACATACTTATCATGTGTTGGATGAGAATTTCCAATCCCCTTTTAAAGGCATCCAGGCCAGAGGTCATCACCACATCCTGTGGCAAGAAGTTCCACTGATTAATTACCCGCTGGGTAAAAAAAAAATATTTTCTTTTATCTGTTCTTCCTACAAGCTGACCCAGAAGGCCACCCAGGTGCATATTAGACTCCATAGGATTTTGTTCCAGAGCTCACGTTCTCCTTGAGATAGTAGGATCTCCCAACAGAAGTAGAAGATGCAGTGTTCAACAGATGCTGCAGAAGTAGCACTGTATACAAAAGAGAATCCTTGCACTGAAATTAAGTGGATGATTCTGCAATAGAAGTCTTGGGTTTCCCACTCTCCAGCCGCTTCGGTCTGCAGACAGTAACACCTGTTTGAACTCCGGGTACTCCCTTAGCCTTTTTGCCCAGGTGTTTCTTTTGTCACCCGCGGGATAACAATCTGCAGGTGCATTGAACTGTTGGCAGGCAAGGCAGGCATTTCCACGTGATTCCATGAGGAAGGAAAAGCTTAATCCACAAGAATGTAAAACACAGCAAGATATCAGCTGCTCATTTAAACTCCCCCATTTCCTGAAATATAGCTTGTTCTGTCTTTTTTCCAGTGCAGCTGGGAATACAAGATCTCTTTTCCCTTGCTGGCCTCTTCCCGGCTTCAGTGGGGACTTCCACCACTGAATTCTAAACTACTGCTGCAGAAGGCCCAGCTTAAGAGGAAAAGGGTGTCAAACATGTCTGAGATAAAAAGGACTGTATTAATCGTGCCTATTTTACTCAAGGAATACAGAGCTTTAGTTTCAGTGACTTGCAGCCCAAACCTGTTCTTGATAATATTTCTTTCTCATTGTCTTAGGGAGGGGTATTTGAAGTCCTTTAAATCAGTGAAAGCCAAAGAAAACCAAAATCCAGGATATGGCCACCGTGAAGCACGTTTGGACCACTCTTGGAGTCAGGGGGGATGGTGCATGTCTGTGTGCTGGCCTCTCTGACCACTCTCCATTTTACTGAGGGCCCAATCCTAATCTGGAGTTAGGCCAGCACAATTAGGCCAGCAAAGTTTGGCCAGCACCAGGGACACAGTAAAGTGTGTTTGGACCACTCTGAGCAGTGGCGTTATTCACCCGGTACGCTGGGCGGGACTTACCTTTGAGCGGCAGTCTGCCCGTTGCATCACACCATGTTCCGCCACTTTCCCGCCCGCCGGAGTGGTCCAAACATACTTTACGGTGTCCCTTGTGCCAGCCAAACTTTGCTGACCTAACTGTGCCGGCCTAACTCCAGGTTAGGATTGCACCCTCATTCACGTCATTTCAAAACAGGGTTGTTTGATAACTAGGGGCCCAATCCTATGACCCATTACACCGGCGGTACATGTGTACTGCTGGCTAAAAGTGTGGCGAACATGCTGTAAAGCACATTTGCAGGACCCAGAGACGAAGGAGCACTGGTGCTAGTGAGCAACCGGCCTCAGTACCAAACTGACAAGCCTCCAGCACTTCAGCAGCAACGATGACTGGTAGATATATTCAGGGCAAGGGAAAGGGAGGGAGGGGAGGATCGGGCTTGTGCAGGCTGGTACCTAGCAGGGGCTTCCACCTCTGGATACAATGCCCCCCCTCAGGCGGGGCAGTCCAACATGAGGTTGCTTGATTCTCCACCAGCAAAAAAGGGACAGGGGCTTTCTCTGGGAGGGGGGGGAGGGAGGGAATAAACATCTGCCAAATTCCCTGCTGGGGAATACCACCCCTTGGTATCAGCCATGGGCCTCCTTGTCCACTGTCCTCCTGTCCATATCTAAACAAACCTCTGCTATCCAATATGTGGACCCATTTTTCTTTATTGGTTGCTACCGTTCCCGTACAGCCCAATCCTATCCTATAAATTGTGGGTATCCTGGCTGTACTACCACCACCCCTCATTCCCTTTTCCAGGGCATCCCCAAACCCATGAGGTATGCCCATTTCCTTCTTTGGGAAGTCCCTTTTAAATCTCTCTCTATGGTCCATTGTACTCATCCTGCCAAGCCCCATTCCGGAAGGGAAACGCCCCAAGCTCCCCATATCCATTCCTCTGGGTCCCAGGTTACTCGTTCCCAGGCCCTTGTCCAGGTGGTTTACATGACTATGTATCCCTCCTGGTCCCAGCCCCGTGCCAATGCCCTCAACTCCATGAGGAAGCAGCTGGGACCTCTCTGGAGGGAAGAAGTCTCCCTCTGGCAAGACCCATTTATCCATCTTTACATGCATTGTCCTATTAAACAGCAACTGCCCGTTAAACATGGGGATGGCTTGAACAGCTTCAGTCGCTTGCTCAAAAATCACCGTGCCCATCCCTCGACTTTTACCATCCTTGTCTTTCAGGATGTCTGCACGAACAACCACACCAGCCATGCTGCACACCTTCTTCAGCTTCTTCCAGTCAACTTTGTAATGCAGATTGGCCACAAACACCTTTCTTCCCAGTCTGCCAGCCTGCAGGGCATGGATAACCTTCTTGGGGATGTTAAGGTTATGGAGGATGCTAGGAGGAATGTTGATTATTCCAGGACCGCCAGCCCCAATCCCCACCCCTCCATCAGATGCCACCATTTTCCCAGCCCCTCGCTCCCCTCTGCTCTGTCCCTTTAACTCTGGCTGAGTTAACCTGAGTTAAACTTAAACTCTTTAACTTGTACTTCAAGTCAGCCAGGTGCCCTGCCAGCACCTCATTAAGGCTTTCTGCCCCCTTAATATCCCTTCAGCATTTGCTAGAACCTCAGATTCTCTTCCCTGAGGGTAAGAATTACCTTTTGTATCCTGCTATTTTCCTCCCTCAAGGCTTTTACCTCAGCATACTCCCCACCAAACTTCCACAAGAAAAGGATGACCTGCTTAATGGCCCTCCCTATGCATATACAGTATTATCCAGGGTGTAGCCCAAGCCATGCTTAAAGTGGACCATACATTCCAAAGTATGGTGGGGGTGCTGACTTCCTTCATGGTGAGTCCCACCATCTCCAGCATCCACCATCCAGACTCCATTCTGCCTAATCTCTGACTAGACCCTATTGCAGAACCTCTAGAGGAAACTAAGTGCCCTGGGTTTGCACCCCACTCCTGGTACCAATTGTTCTGCCAAATTCCCTGCTGGGCCTCCCAAAGGGCCCGATGCCCACACTAGGCTAATTAGTTTCCCCTCCAGAGCAGCCTCAGAGATAGGCAAGTGGGAGGGGGTTCAGTCACCCACTGGGCCTCTTCTCTTCCAGCAGCTTTGCTTGGGATCACCGGCTGGCCAGCCTCCTCCAGACTGCCCTCATCACTGGCTTCGCTCTGAACTACTCTAAGTCTAGCACCAACAAACAACAACAACAACAAACAATAGGCAGTCAGCTTGCCCAAGCCACAACTGCCTCCTCCATTTGGTGGCTCCAGGGGCATGGCAGACATACAACAATTCCCAATGGTTCCAAAACAACCTTACCTTAGCCAGTTCCTCAGTCCTTCAGGCAGTCAGTCCAGCAATCCATCCGTCTAGCCCCTACCTGGTGCTCTCCTCCAGCACCTTCACAGATACTACCTTCCACAGCTCCTGCCTCCAACTTTATACTGAGGCCAGCCAATCAGTGGGCAGGCTTTAATTCATCAGCCACACCCATCTGGACGTGTGCTAATGTCCCTTCATTGCCAGGGGCCTCATCAGCCTACAGCTGTGCTCCTGAGGCTTGCAAAGACCTTGGGGGTTAACCCTATAATCCCTGGCTTATCTGGGACAAGGGGACATTGCTGATACCATTCCCTATCTCCTCAGGGTGTCTCCTGCCTTTTCCAATACAATGTCCCCTCCCCCAAGGAGACCTGGCAGCTGCAGTAGATCCCACTAGATGCAGTGGTAGCCATTGTGCTACCACTGCTTCTAGGGGGCCGGGTAGTTTTGGATTGGGCTGTAGGTCTTTAGAGGGCTGCATCATGCTGAGGCAACCATATTCAAGTAGCACCTGGATTCCATAATCATCACAGAGGCCTACGTACATCAGAGAGTTGAGGAACAAATGTGGTCCAGTGGTTAACAAATCATAGCAGCTGCTCGAAAGATTTGAGATTGATGGTTTGGGCATTTTGCTGAACTGCCTTCACAGTTTTCAGAATCTGGTTGCAAACCTTGAAGTGTTAAGAGGTGCCCCATAAAGCTGTCATAAGCAGGCCTATCTTGTTCTTATTGAGATTGAGATCAACCATTCCAGCCCTTTCCAGGAAACAGACAAGAATGAGTTCATGGTCTGCTACAGCTGTTTCTATGGTGTCATCACATCTGTACACTAAAATGCCCCCTTGAGACCTACTCATGCATCTTACTGGGGATGGTACTGATGCTTTTCTGCAGGTGGTTATATTCCAAAAGGCACCCAATGCCCTTCTGGGATTCAAAAGGTAGTAACATTGTTGATCTCTTCTTCTAATAATATTTTACAATATCTAACCTTAGCATCTAGCCAGAGGCATCACTACAATTTGTGGCACCCGGTGAGAGAGCTCATTGCATTACCCCCATGAGGCACCTCCTTCCATACCATGCCATACCAAATAAATTAAAATATCATATGCAATACCTAAATGCAGTGGCATCACTAGGGTTGGTGTAACTTCCATTAACTTAATTTATTTTAATATATAACAGTATCAACCACTCAACAAATCAGTAATCAACAAAAACCCAGTGGCCTATTTGACGACACACAATGAAACAAGAGTATTATCTCTGATGCATGGAAATTAGAGCAGACTCATACTAGCGTCTTATTGGTTCCCTGCTATGTCATAAGAAAACCTCATTGGCTCTTGGAACAATCAGTCTCATTGGTCAATTTTAAGGAAATCCACTTTTTTGCATAAGGCAGTTGTGTTTTCCTTTTCTGGTTATTTGGCTATAGTATTTGTTAGAATAAAGATATTTCAACACCGTTTGTTTAATTGCATCCAACTTTAAATTACTCATCAAATGATATATATAACATGATAGTATTTGAAAATATCAAGATTTTTACCATTTTGGTCAGTAGTGATGTCACCCACCAAGGGTGTCACCGAGGGTCCACACCTCCTGCACCCACTAGGAATGCCACCGCATCTAGCACAGAACTAGAGCCAGTGGCATTACTAGTTTGGCAAGATCAGGTAAGAGACCTTCTGTGGTGGACACTGGCTAATGAGCTCACACTAATGCTGTGTTTAAATTGCTTAGATCAGCACAGATGTGAAGTTCGCCACGTTTCTCTGTCAATCAATCAATCAATCAATCAATCAATCAAACAAACAAACAAACAAACAAACAAACAAACAAACAGGTACTTATATACCGCTTTTCAACACGAAGTTCACAAAGCGGTTTACAAGCAAATAGTAATAATAATAAAATTAAATGGCTCCCTGTCCCAAAGGGCTCACAATCTAAAAAAAAAAAAAAAAAAGGCAGACCACCAGCAATAGCCACTAGAAAGACTGTGCAGGGGTGAAGAGGGACAATTACTCTCCCCTTGCTAAATATAAGAGGAACACCACTTGAAAAAGTGCCTCTTGCCCAGTTAGCAATGGAATGGCTACCATTCTGCTGATCGACTTGGTAGATTCTGTTACTTTGGCAATTATGCCATCTGTTTCCTTTTGCTTTATTGCTTTCATGATCTTTTCTTTCAGCGTTTCAGAAACTCTTCATGGTACATGTCGCACTGGCTCACTTGTTTAATTTCCTTTGAGAAGCAGTGTGCCTGGGAGACAACCCAAGCCTTTGAAGACATTTTTTAAAGAACATGTGCCTTTGTTTTTCCATCTTGTACACTATCCTGACCACAGAAGAACCGTTCCTTTGGTATCCCCAGCAGTTGTATAAATCAGTGGTTCTCAAACTTTTTAGCACGGTGACCCACTTTTTAAAATGACCCACTGGAAGTGATGTCATGATTGGAAGTGACATCATTGTGACACCAGAGCCTGCTGCTTTCCTGAGAATGCAGCAGTAAGTTGGGTTATTTCTCAGCCATTTTCCAATAGCAAAGTAAATCAGAAAGAAAAACCCTGTTTACAGCTTTGATACAAGCAAAACAACCACACTGCCCTCCCCCTTTCCAGCACCTATCTTCCCACATATTCAATATGGCTGCCCTAGGTGCTTCGTGACTCATCTGAAATTGGCTTGTGGGTCCTGACCCACAGTTTGGGAACCACTGGTTTAGATGGTTTGTGACACAGGTTGTGATTCTGACTGCTTGGAGCTAGAAGATGTCTGGATTTTTGATTAGTCTGGATTTCAGAATAATTGTATACATTTAATGTGAAATGCTTATTTTCCCTGTCACCCATACAGGTATGAGCTGGCCTCTTGGACATTTTTTAACATGCCTTCTGCGCCCCTAAGGATTCAGTTGAAGTAGGCAGAACCTTCAACTGACCTGCTTCAACCAGTTTTTGGAGTGCCTATCTCCAACTTCACTTGAAGCCGGGGAGAGGCAAGCAGAAGGAGGCATCACCCCTCCCCCCCCAAGGAGAATGCTGGCAATGTTCTCCTTGGGGGTGGGGTGCTGATGGCTTCTACGCGCCTCTACCCAGCTTCAACTGAAGCCAGGGAGACACACTAAGGGCGCAATGTGCTGCAATGGCGAGGCCGGCTGGCCAACACCATACCCTAGCGCAGTATAGGTGTGGCTGCAGCCTTCCCATGGCAAGGGAGCGTGCACTCCCTTACTGTAGGGGGGGGGGGCTCCAGCCTCCCCTATGTGCTCCTCAGATCTGTGCCTGCTAAAGAGCGGGCGCAGATCCAAGGAGACCACGTGGCCCGAATTGGGGCCTTGCAGCCTCATGGATGGGCTTAGCATGTGGCCGTGTGGCCATATGGCCACCTACAAAGTCCGCCCATGTACCGCCCAAGTCCCGTCCCTCCCTCCAATCCCTGTGCCCTCCAATCCCCTTGGCATGGAGCTTCCCTTGCACCGTCCAGCTTCGGTCGGCGCAAGAGAGGCTCAGCGCGGGCACAACAGGGCCAGGGCTGCCTGCAGCGCCAGTCCTGTTGCTTGAGCGCAGACGCAGGGGTGCAGATCGGTGCCCCCACATCAGCATTAAGTGCGCAGCATCGGCGCAATCCGGTTGCGCCAGTGCTGCACGGTCTATAGGATTGCGCTGCCCAGCTCCAAGCCCCAGTAGAACAACAGTGTTCTCCTTGGGGGCAGGATGCTATCAGTTTGGGGAGGGTGCAATAGCTGCTTTGCACATTATGCCACTGCTACCTACAAGGCATTCAGCTGTGCAGCAAGGCCAAGGAAGTGAGTTGCGGGTCCAGCGCAACCCAAAAACGGCTTCTGGTAGCCCCTTCAATGTCCAGCTGCAGAGGACATGGAGATCAGAAGATTCAGGACTGCTGACCAACTTTAAAACAAAACAATGTTGAATGAAACAATTTTAAGTGAGGACTTACTGTGATGTTATTGCTGTAGCTCCCTCTGTTGGAAGGGAGGGTTATCTCTCTTAACAAGGACCACTCTCCATTTCATTGAGGGCCCAATCCTAATCTGGAGTTAGGCCAGCACAATTAGGCCAGCAAAGTTTGGCTAGCACCAGGGACACAGTAAAGTATGTTTGGACCACTCTCAGAGTCAGGGAGGATGGCACACGTCTGGGTGTGTGGCACACGTCTGACTCTGAGAATGTTCCTAAGATACTTTATGGTGTGCCTTGTGCTGGCCAAACTTTGCTGGCCTAACTGTGCTGGCCTAACTCCAGGTTAGGATTGCACTCTGAAATAACTATGTGACTATTTTTATTTTGCCTTCCTACTCTCATAAACTATTTTATACAGGTCTTTCCATTTAAAGCAATGCCCAGAGCACTGGAAAAAAAATATGCAGCCTGCTATAAAGAGATGGCTTGATTATTTGCCAACTGTTATTCAGTATCTCTCAGTGCCTAGTGCTTCACTTACGGAAAGGGGTTAGCAATTTTTCCAATAAGCTCTGCAGGGTTGATTCCTAAGTCTAAATGGCAGCAAGGATTCCAAGATGAGAAGGAGATGAATTTCAAACTTCTTTTCAGAGATCTGAAATAGCTTTACGTTTTTCAATCAGGATTTCTAAAAGATTTCCATACTGCAATTTTTACAAGATCAAGTTATTATGAAAGACCTTAACTCAGGTGAAATAGTTCCAAAGCTGCCCAGTCCCACCTTTGTCGGACATGCTAAGCCAGTTTTTAAGAATATGTGACATTTCCGAACAAGAGGATAGTATAGATTTGGAAACGGCCAACAAATTACAGGATGATGGACATGGAAGAAATATTGCTTATTTCATTTTTGAAATAAATTGTAAACCACCTGTTTACGAATGGTTTACAACCAGTGATGTTACAATCAGTATATTGACAGAGCAATCCTAACCTGCACTGGAGCAAGCGGGTTAGTCGGCCTGCGCTGTATCCTAACACAGGCTGGGAGGCAGCTGCAGCACACTGCAGGGCAAGAAGATATAGTCTGCTGCTCAGCAGAATACAGAGGCTGCTCAGATCTGCACCTGAAAACTAGCAGGCGCAAGCCCGTGCAGCCTGGAGCAAGGCCAGGATTGGGGCCGTCCAGCCTGGGAACAGGAGTTAGGATTCTGCCTAATGACCCTGTCCTATCTCTGCCCCTCTCCGGTCCGGCCCGCCCATGGATTCGCCCAGCCTCGTCATCCGCAAATGAACTCCCGGAACGCTGGGAGGGACATGGGCGGGACTTTTGCGTGATTGGCAGCCTGCCCATTTCGTTCCGTGGTTGCCCTAGCCTTGAGGGGGGGCTGTCCCTGGTTGGCGTGGTCCCCCGCTGCTTGCCCAGGCACCCGGCGAGCCCCCCACCTGTCTCCCCCGGCGAGCAGGCACCCCTCGAGGCCAGGGCAGCCGCGGAACAAAACGGGTGGGCAGCCAATCACAGCGAAGCCCCGCATAAGTCCCTCCCAGCGTTCCGGGAGTTCATTTGCGGATGACGACGCTGGATTCACCCCGTCATGCGGATCCACCTTTAAATGCCTTGTAACAAGGAAAAAAGGAGGCAAAATCCCATTGACAACTTCCTACATTCCATTAGATTCCATTATTCACCCCATCTAGTGGCTTATACAATAAAGCTTTTATACCAATGCATTCTAGGGCTGCAATGGAGGAGCAAGAAACCTGGAGCTGGCCTTTAAAGCTAGTTTTCCATTGATTTTGGTATGCACTGATTTTGGTATCAACTGGGAGTTCCAAATGGCATTCCAGTGGATAACAAGGCATGACTTGTAGTTGCCCTGTACCTGCACAAGTGAAGGGGCAGCTATTTCTTTGAAAGCCATTGACCAGAAGGGCTGCTGGGAGGTTTTCCCCTCACAATGTAGCGGATGCTACATTGCAAATATACACCTTCAGGACAAGTGACCACTGTTCCCCCTAAGCTGCAGAATCGCAGCTCAAAGCCAAGCCCCACACAGCTTACAGCTTGCTACCTGGGAGTTGGCAATGCCATGTGACATCATGACCCAAAGTCCAGAGGTCCCACCTAACCTCCATGCTGCCACAGAAGGTCCATCTCAGCAGCGGGAATTATCACAGGGAACACTACATGTGCACCTCTACAAAGGGGTCCTGAAAACGCACCCGGTGCAGTCCTTACCTTGTGGAGCTGGGCGTTCCAAAAGCTCAGGGCTGATGTCATGGCATAATGACATCAACCCTGACCTTCTGTCTTATTCTATTGGTTTTGATGCGATAGGCCCACCTCCAGACCACCTGCATTCGGTGATCTTCAGTCCTCTCAGGTTGCATTTGCTTTGTGAAAACATGAGGCACCTGGGCCCAGAGAGGGCTGAAGGTGGCTAAATGGAGGCTCAGGAGATGTGGTGTCACTCCCTACTGAGGCTCACACTGGGTGCAGTCTGCACCAGCCACGCCCCCATAGTGATGTCACTGCCCTTTCCACTCAAAGCAGTCAACCAAGCCCAGATGAACTAGGCTTCCTTCTATCAGTAGCTCTGCCTTATCTGGCTTGAGTTTAAGTTGATCAGCCCTCCCTCAGTCTACTACTGCCTTCAGACGCTCATTCAGAATGAGGAGGTTCTGTAGATCTGAATATCTGTTCACTCCACAGACTTCAGCAGTATATCTACTGGAACACAGACAATTACCTTGCAGCCGACCTGCATCCAGGTAGATAGTTTATAGACTGTCAGGGCCACACTGCTGGTTTAGATTTGACGAATTACTGTAGGAGAACAAGGCAGGTTCTATTTTTGACATTTCAGCAATGAGACCACTTGTACATTATGACCCAGCTTGATTTACTGTAAGAAAATAAAGAGTGCTGTAATTTGTAAAAGACATTTATTACATGCATTTTTTTTATTTTTAAAAAAATTGCTTCACGTCTCTGTCCATCCCCATCTGGTTTCATTTTAATCTCACTCTAGTCACATATGAAATTTTGCTTAGCTGTCTTCATTTTCGTAGTCAATCTTGATTAATGACCTTCAAAGTAAAAATAATTGGCCTGCATCAGGCTTGTTTTATAACTCTTGTTCACAAGGAATGTGAAAGGCTGGAAAATGAGCCTAAACAGAAGGAATGCATTACATGAGGCTTTGAGAAAGAGCAGTCCTCCAGTTGTGCTTCACTGTATATTTTTATAACAGGCGCCTCCTTGACCATCCGTGATGCTGTTGATATGCCGGGCCAAAGCCTGTCTGTTCCATTGGGTTGACCAGGTCACGTCTTGGTTCTCATGCAGCCCTGCTGCCTCGTAAGCCATATCAGACTGAAATGATAACAGTTAACGACATTGTGTTTCACTTATCGGCAATAAGTGTGCCAACGGGGGAATAAGCCCCGCTTGAATTCAGTGGGAGTTACTTTGGAAGATGCATGCTTACAATTGCTGTGTATATTCACAACCCAACACAGAGTCTGTTTGTCCATTTATTACAATGCACAGCGCTGGGCAGGTGTGCGCATCTAACCTGGGCACCACTTAAGAGGGTTGCTGCGCCACTGAGCAGAAGAAACAGCTGGGGGGCTGCCAGAGCTCAAATTTGCAGTGGTGTTCCTGCCATTTGCCATGGGGGGGCAAATGCCCCCGGGTGGCAGGCCAGTGGGGGGGGGGATTGCCACTGAACAGCCACTGTGAGCTGCTGCCACCCTCCCTCTGGAGCCCTCCTGAGGACCAGGCAGGCTGCCTGATTTTCATTGGCAATGTTTAAAGCCCTTCCAAAGGCTTCAGAATGCTTTTGGGTGGCCCGAGGACATTGTGCCAGGCTCCAGAGGCTCTAGGTGAAGCAGGGTGGCAGTCTCTGTGGGGGGCAGAATATGGGCAGCATTTGTGACACTGCTGCCTCATGGTTCAACAACTTCACTATCTGCTCCTGTTCCTTCTGTTCAGAGGCAGATCTAAGGGAGGGCAGAGCTCTAAGTTTTGCAAGAAGCCTTACCTTGCAGTGGAAATCACTCCTCTCCTGCACCGTTTTAGCCAATCCTCACAGGGAAAAGCAACATCTTGGCATTGCTTACTGGCTACAGCAGCAAGGGAGAGGAGCGATTTACATGACAAGGTAAGGCTCCTTGCAAAACTTAGACCTTTGCCCTCACTGTAGATCTGCCTCTGCTTCTGTTTAGTGACGCCCTCCTTCAAGGGGAGCCCCCTCCAAATGGGAGTCTCTGCAGAAGAAGGAACTGAGACAGCAGCCAAACCGCAAAGCCACCGCCAGAACCTTCAGCGGGAGGGCCTGGAGATGATGTCTCATCATCACTGACCTGGGCACCCGGGCATTAAGTTGCCCCACTGGTACTAGGGACAAGTTGCTTGGGACAAAACTTTGGTATTTGGTAAACTCCCCCCTGGTTTTGCCATAAATACCCTGATGGAACATTTCTTGCTATGGCTGCTGTCACTACTGAGAATTGAGGGTTTGACCTGAAGAGCAGGCCCCTCTGAAGAATGTGGGTCCTTATTCAGAGCACAATCCTAACCTGGAGTTAGGCTGGCACAGTTAGCCCAGCAAAGCTTGGCCGGCACAAGGGCCACTATAAAGAGCACTTGGACCACTCTCAGAGTCAGGGAGGATGGCGCACGTCTGGGTGTTGGCCTCTGTGACTCTGAGGGTGGTTCAGACATACTTTACGGTGTCTCTTGTTCTGGCTAAACTTTGATGGCCTAATTCCAGGTTAGGTATAATATATTTATACCTCCCATTAATTAATAAGAGAGGAAAAACGTATTAGGGGGAAACTATCAAACTAACTGGACCCCTCTCCGGTGCTGGTACGGGACCCTGAAACAACACCCTGTGCTTTCCTAGATAAGAAAAGCAAGAGGAGAAAGAAGTCCGAAACGCGTCTTGTTAGATACCAAGCCAAGCAGTCTGTCTTGGAACCTTGCCTGGGACATTTAGCATTAACAACGCTCAGAAAGTGATAAGAACAAGATAAACATTGCTCTTCAGAACTTTCTACAAATTAATGGAAAAGTACTTAAGCAGGTTGTTACAGCAGGCTAGCCCTTAGAGCAGGGCTGTATGTTGACAAAGTTTGGGAACCACTGGGTTATGGCTACTGCTGATGCTATCCCAAAATGAATTGACACCAGCAAGTACTACGTAAGGCAAATGGAGTCCACTGCATTACCACTGTTAATAAGAACCATGAATGTTTTAAATATAGTGTAAATTTCTCCCACTTCTCCTCCTCCTGTGATCTCCCCTCCATCAGCATGGCAATAAAGGAAATGTATGCATTATGCACAGCGAATGAAGAAAAGGAGATCCACATTAAACTGTAGGTGATGGTATACTTACAGGCTTATTTTCAGCTTGGAGAGAGAAGTTACCCTGCAACACTTAATGCATGATTTATTCAGAACAAAATGCATTCAGTGGATTTTACTTCCAAAACAGCATGCCTTCGTACCAATCCTAAATCAGAACCACATTTGCTTGGAAACAGGCCCCGGTGATTTCAGTGGAGTTTCTTGAGAAGTAAGTGCACTTAGGGTCACAGTCTCTTGGTATTACAAGTCTGGTCCTAGAAATCAGCTGAAACATTATAAACAAAAATATGGACGTTCTACAGAAGACGGGTTATCCAGCACTTAGGGTCAGTTCACACAAGTCTGTGCAGCACTTCATCTCTGATTGCTCAGACACTTGAGGTTTGTTCACATGACCCTGGTGCACATTGCGTGCAAAGTGGTGGTGGTGTGGTGGGAAGAAACATGGATGAGAGTTGCAGGCCCTGCCCTGAACCACACAAGTTCAATTGATCTTGTGAACAGATACTATATATCTATATCTATATCTATATCTATCTTCGATAGATAGACACACACACACACACACACACACACGTTACACATTTATAGGCTGGCTTGTCATTTGGCACCCACGGCCCATAAGTTTTTGGTACCCCATGACAAAATTGTCAGTAATAGTCATATTACACACACACACACACACACACACACACACACACACACACACACACA